>CM060905.1:185502605-186752605 GCA_030737815.1 Allium fistulosum
TCCTCGGTATTGTGATCTAGGCCACGTACTGTGACAGGTGGTACCCCAGTGCCTAGTCATTCGTTGGAAATCCATTTTCCCTACGTGCTTTGTACGCGTTTTGTTTGTATACCTAGTATGCTGGAATTTAATCATGTAACAATTTCAGCTATTTTAATAAGTATTTGTATCTAGACACTATTATAATATCAGAGGATTGCTACAAAAAGTGTTTAGCTATCGTAAGGTAAAAACCCGACATGTTTATTTGTGGCGTGGTCTTACGAGATGCTTTTGTTTTCAAAGGATTTTTGAAACTTTAATAATCAGTTTGGATGTATTTATGATGCGCTGGTATTCCAGACTGACTCGGGTGTTATTTTATTATAATGCTCGGGTCAGACCGAGTATATTTACAGGATAGGTTGCTATGGAGCTCAGGAGAGGAGCTGGAGTCCGAGACGTATTTCTCGTACTTGTATTATTCCGCTGCTGTGATTGCTGAGATTGTTTGACTGGTTATGGTTGGTTGTATTGATATACTCTGATGATGATGTATTGTATATAAACAGATATAGTTTTGATTTGTGTAAAGTTCTGTTCTATATATTATATTTTATCCGCTGCGACTGTGAGGTTTTGATGTTGTTTAGTTCATTCTTCTTCTTCTACCTTCTTTCTTTTCCTACAATCTGTCTTTTCCGGCGTTCGATCGTCGGCATATTATACTGTTGAGTATTTTGTGTCGATTTTCGAGGGTCGAGAAGGGCGGGTCGTTACACCTATAGCCAGCCTGACTGATACTAGAAGCCGCTTCTTCCTTCTATATAGCATATTTCTTACCTTTTTCTTCTTGGAACAAATCGATTCGAACATATAAAAAACATCTCGATTGAAATCGTGACAAGGGAAAAGCTCGTGCGAGCGACTGAAGGAGGCGATTCGACTTAGGAGAGCAGCTCGCCTAGAGGCTTGATAGAAGTGCCGTAAACTTTAGGGCTAGGGCTCAATTCGACTTAGGCGAATGGGCGGCATTTTCTGGAAGGTCACGGAGGCGGTAGTGGAGTCGCGGCCGAGCGCGCATGGGCGAGTTGAATGATGGTAGGGGCGGTCGTGTGTTGCTGGCAGTGCGTAAAGGTGAGGGATGAATGCATTGTGCGTTTGTGAGGCTCGTCGGTGAAGAGCAGCTTGACCTGGAAACATTAGGATTGCTTGGAACTTGCGATGGGGAAAGGAAATCAACGGCAGTGATTAGTGAAAGGTTAAGCTTCTGATTTAGCGGCAATTTTAATAATAAAAATTTGGGGAAGACGAATAATTAAGAGGTGAATTTTAATTTGTAATTAAGTTAATAAATTTTATTATATAAATTGTTATCATATAAAATTCATAACATTTCATACGAGGTCGAAATTGATCAAAATAAGATCGTGATGGGAACGTATCGATGAATACAACATTTGGAATATAATTGGAGTCAATCGGGGATAGCTACAATTTAAGATTAAATTGATTGTTAGTTCAATTTAATCTAAAATGAATGATTAACCATTTCAAAAATCAAGGTGAGTAAATCTCGCTCATTTGGATTGCTAGTTTTTAATTTGAAATATTTAAAAATCATATATTGATTGATTGGATGAACTGATAATTATTATTATTAATTGAATGTTATATATATATAGTAATATATATATATATATTAGTAGTTGGATATATTTCCCGCCGATTGGAGCGGATGAGACCCTATGCGCCCCGCATAATAGCGGATGACCCTATATTACCGCGATATCCCGCCTCGAAGCGGGATTGGTATTTTATGTTATCTAACATCTATGGATGCAGGGAAAATAGGTTGGAGGGATCCAATTGGATTCCTCAAATATATATTGATTGTTTTTCATATATATTAATATATGATGGAATTGAATAATCTGTTATAAATTATTGTGTGATTTGAATGTTTGGATGCTATAGTAGCACTGTGACGCCCCACCTCTATACCCACGCTAGCCAAGAACACTACGGTGTAGTGCTGTCAACTAGCACGAAGAATAAGGCTGTTGAGGAGCGACCATCTATGTAATTGCTTTGTGCGAGCACCGATATGTCAGATAATAAAACATTGCATTTCATTTTTAGAGGAAACCCGACATACCGATACAAACTCAAAGCTACTACACAGTGGCTATAATAGTTTAGGACAATAGATATAAAAATAACACAGATAACATAAATGCGGAATAAAGATGGAACGAAAAGTCTCATATATATAATAACTGATATCAGTTACAATACATTTGACACAATACAAATGATACAACTACAACTGTCGACTCAAGAAGTTATATATACAAGTACATTATCGACTAATATACATGAATACATTATCATCTTAAAACAGACACACTGACTACTACAACAAGACGAAGACCACTTCAAATGATATAAAAAGTCTTCATAGCTCTAGCAGCAACCCAAAGCTAAAAATCTACAACCTGTAAATACTCGGTCTGACCCGAGTATTACATTCAAAAGAAAATAATACCCGGGTCAGTCTAATTCAAACTCAGTTATTAACGCATAGAAGCAATAATAATCAATCTCAATATAGATGACAGTCACAGAAATCTCGTATATCCAACTCTCGATACGAGAATTGGATAACGGCAGATATAACACTAAAATGTGTTAATCCACAAAACAGAAATCCAAATCAGTTTAAGCAATTGAAATGTCAATTTAAAAATATCAATGCTAATTGGCTGCAGTACACGCTAACGTGTACTGCCTCGCCAATACAGCCTACGAATTACGCAACAGGTCGATGAATTAAGAATAAAAGAGATATCGATTAAAATCTGTCAATTCGGTGTGGCTGCAGTGCACGCACGCGTGCACCACCTCGCCACAACAGAATATAAAGTCACCACAAGGGACAAGGGTAAAACTGCTACAAAAATGCAGCAGGTCAGCAGTGCTCAGGGACGAACAGATGCAAGTGAAAATGTCACATGGATATGCAGTGTATACCCAAGTACAACTACAATAGAAATAGGTCAAGCATATATAGATGTGCAGTGACAAAGTGAACCAAGTCACAATGTCACAGCAAGATCAAGTGTCAGTGGCAATCCCAGGACAGACAAGTCAAAGCAGTGAAACCAGGGTGGACAACAATGAATGCAGAGGAATGCATGCAACTGATGACAACTCAAATACAATCCAAATGCCATCAGTGAAGCAAAATGACAAAAAGCAAATGATACAAGGCATCAATGCGATGTATCCGATTCGAGGACAAGGCAGTGCAGCAGGTCAGCAAGTGCTCAGGGATGAACAGATGCAAGTGAAAATGATAACCCTGCAACAACTACGCTGCGAGTACCACAGGCACATGGAGATGCAGTGAAGCCAATATGGCAAATAATGATGAAGCATATAAGTGCAGGCAACGAAAATTAGAGAAGTACAAAATGGTCAAGCTGTAAAACCAAGACTACAGGCACATGGTCAAGTGCACTAGTTCAAAAAGGCACAAGAGAGTCAGTGCACAAGAGATACAAGTGCAGACACAACTATATGAACAGAGTAGTATGAAGGTGAAGGCACCATAGATATGGCACCACAGCACACACTATTTACAATAGAAAATGTTCAAATGTCTGTAAAATAAAATGCGAACCAAAGTGGCAGTAAACAACAAAATGAAACTAGATAGGCTATAAGTCAAGTGCCATCATATAAGACAGCAAACACATGAATGTGCAAAAGTGAACATACATCTGTATACATACATGAATGTATGTATACAAATGGTCAAAAGTATCAGAAGGCAATTGGACAACTACAAATTCAAGTAGTAGCAATAATGCAATCTAGAATGTCACAGCAACAAGGCAAATGTATGTACAAATTCAACAAGGCAAGTACAAACTGGACAACAACAAAAGCTACCAAGCAGGCATCTCAAGTGATCAAGTCTATCACCATGATACTGCAATGGACAGTGCAATCAAAAAAACACATATATGCAGCAGCTAACTGGCATATGAACAAGTGAAACAATGACAGTTCAAGTATGCAGAGAACAAGATGAAGCACTGCAATACAAGTATACGCAAGCAAACAGTGACATAAACTACAGGAAATGAATGTACAGGGTAATGCAAAGACTAGTGATGAACAAATCAGTGCATATGCATACAACTAAACAACCAAGACCAAAGAGGGGATCATATACAATGATGCATCTACAACTCAATGCACAGGACAATGCACACTCGAGCTTGAGACAGTACACTAATGGTACAAATGGAACTGACATTTAAGTGCAAGTCTCGAGTAGTGTATGATACTTAGTTAGCTATGCTACAGGTGGATAGTGCATACATATGAAGTCAAGGATCGAGACAAGCACACTCGACTGATGAGGGACACAAGTGACTTCAGGAAGAATGAAGCTCAAATATCACTACAAAATCGATGGCCAACACAAATCGAATGACAACTTCAAACAATTATAAACGAACGAAGATCAGAGAATTCGAGTGAATTAGATGTGAGTGAGATCGATTCACTCACCTTTGTCACCGAAGAACCCAACATCTTATCGCGGCCGAAATCATCTCGAGAGACACTGGTCGATTGAAAGTCGGCACCCATAAATTTCTCAAAAACCCTAATTGATCGAACGAAGCCAAGCACGAGATCCCTTCGATGAATTGAAGCAGACGTTCGAATTGAGGAAGAGTCGAAGCCGTGGTCCTCAAGAGCGATCGAGCGAGAACGACTTCGTGCCGCCATTTCCTTTTCTTTCGCTCGTATGATTTAGGGTTTACAATCGAAAGGAATGAAAGTAAAAAGGGGACGGGTTATCTTTTATAAATACGGCACCAAGAAGAATATGGATCAAGACGGTTTTCAAAGCCCACAACCCTTTTAACAAATTTTTAAAAGAATTTCAACTGGTTAAATTAAAATTCCAAACAGCGATTTGCTAGGAAAGGCAATCGTCTAAAGACGATAATTAATCGGTACGAAATACCGGGTTGTTACAAGCACTAGCCTAAATTTTGGTATTGTAAATACCATAAATATTATTTTTAAATTTGAAGAAATTAAAAGAAATTTGGATATAAAAACATTTATATTGGAATTTGGATTATTTTGAAGGAAGTTGAGTTGGATAAAATAATAATTTGATTTTGGGATTTTACATAACTATTTGTAAAATATTTAAAATAGAGATTTTAAAAACAATTTATATAAAGGATTTTTTAAACGATGGATTTTAAATGATATTTCTGGAAAATACGAAAAGGGGTTGAAATCGATATTTTAAATAGATTTGTGAAATAAATGGTATTTATTAAGAAATGGATTTATAAAAATGAGATTTTATATATGGGATTAGTTTTATAAACAAGTGAAACTCAAAGGAGTTATAAATTTAAAAACAATATTTATAAATAAGGGAAGTGATATCAATTGATAAATTGGAAATATAATTTCACAGTGTGAATTTATATCGAGATATGAAAATAGGTTTTTGGGAAAATAATGAATTCTATTTTCAAAATGAGAATGGTACTGGAACCAGAATGAAATCGATGTGTTGTGAATCGAGAGGGATTTATAAATTAAATTGGTTATTAAGATTTTAAAAATATATTCTTATTAAAAAGTTAAGTTTGTTTTAAAAGGGGAAATTTATTTATTAAACTATGTAATTTAAAACTATTTAGCATTGAAATACTTCGGAAAGTAGATTTTTTTCAAATATTTAATATTACTTGAAATAAATTCAAATTTTTATAACCAGCTTTGAAAATTGATTAGTTTTATTTAAAAATAAGTTGGAATTGAGTTATTAATGTTTATTTAAAAAGTTTCAATATTTTAAATAATTACTTAAACTTGTTTTAAAAATAAATTAGTATTCTTTAAAAATACTTATCATATATATAGAGTTTTGAAGCGATTGACATTTATTTATAAATTCTCTCGAGATTCGTAAACGGTGTTTATAAAATGGATATGATTTTTGATAAGAGGAAATTTATAAGGAATTTGGAGAAATGGAATTTCAAAAATGTTGAATGTGGGAACTTCGGAAATGAAATCTGAATTCATAAAAGAAGTTATAAATTGTTGGGTTGGATTTATAAAAGAGTATAAATCGGCTTGGGAATTGTATGAAGGAATTTATTAATAATTCTGGAGATTATGAGATAAGTTATGAAACATTCTCCTAAGTATTGAAAAGAGCGTTTTGGAAAATATTTTAAAGTGTGAATGATTTATATAGAAATAATTTTCTAAGTGTTCTAAATTGAATTCGAAAATATTTCTAAGTGTTGAAATGGTTTAAAAATATCTTGTTATAGATAAGTATTTGAAAATTATTTTCAAATGTTGGAATACAGGAAGAGATTTAAATATATATCTTTGTAAAGATATTTAAAATTAATATTTTGAAAGATTTATAAAATCGGGCCTAGTGACTGCTTATGTGTGTAATTTGATAGTTAAAGAACCGACTATCAAATTTGGCCAAATTCGTTGATCGGTTTGAAGAGACCGGGATCAGATTTAATTATCCGAAAACCACCGATTTGTGCATTACGAATTATGATATTGTGAAGCTAACGAAGATGGCGATCTTAGAGATTCGGTTTGTCTATACCCAGGACAACTTGTATGGATGAATGCTATCATTGCATTGTTTTGCCTAGAAGGCAGTGTTAGCATTCCAAGTATGAATGCTATTCTAAAGGTAAAATGTAGCCTCAAGCCTCATCAATTGGGTATGACTAAAACAGGGGAGATGCAGCAGGGCTAAGTGGGTCGCACCTAAGTAGGGTATGTTATCACCTTTCTACATACCCTTGGAAATATTATATTATAACTTATGAATATGGTTTTGCATGGAAAAGAGAGCGCTCGATAAGGGTGGGAACACCCGGGGTGATAACATATTCGGTACTATCCAGTAAGGGGTAAGCCGGTCTTGTGTTGGCAGGGATCGTTAGGTACGATCTCGGTACATTGGTATTTTATGTTATCGCGATATCCCGCCTCGAATATTATTTTTCATATAGATCAGTAAGGGGTAACCCTATATTACCACGATATCCCGCCTCGAAGCGGGATTGGTATTTTATGTTATCTAACATCTTTGGATGCAGGGAAAATAGGTTGGAGGGATCCAACTAGATTCCTCAAATATATATTGATTGTTTTTCATATATATTAATATATGATGGAATTTAATAATCTGTTATAGATTGTTGTGTGATTTGAATGTTTCGATGCTATAGTAGCATTGGCCTAAATTTTGGTATTGTAAATACCATAAATATTATTTTTAAATTTGAAGAAATTAAAAGAAATTTGGATATAAAAACATTTATATTGGAATTTGGATTATTTTGAAGGAAGTTGAGTTGGATAAAATAATAATTTGATTTTGGAATTTTACTTAACTATTTGTAAAATATTTCAAATAGAGATTTTAAAAACAATTTATATAGAGGATTTCTTAAACGATGGATTTTTAAATGATATTTCTGGAAAATTTGAAAAGGAGTTGAAATCAATATTTTAAATAGATTTGTGAAATAAATGGAATTTATTAAGAAATGGATTTATAAATATGAGATTTTGTAAATGGGATTAGTTTTATAAACAAGTGAAACTCAAAGGAGTTATAAATTTATAAACAATATTTATAAATAAGGGAAGTGATATCAATTGATAAATTGGAAATATAATTTCACAGTGTGAATTTATATCAAGATATGAAAACAGGTTTTTGAGAAAATAATGAATTTTATTTTGAAAATGAGAATGGTTTGGGAATCGGAATGAAATCGATGTGTTGTGAATCGAGAGGTATTTGTTTTGAAGTCGTTACACTTATATTTACTTATTTTGATTTAACTTACATAAGATCCATTAGTTCCAACTCGAATGTTTTGTCTTTTCATTACGCTCGGGTCAGTTGACCATTTCAGTGTTGATGACCCTATTCTGGAGGACGAAGACGGAGTTTAATATTCTATTATCAGTATTATTCCACTACATCATGTTGTTGCACTGCATTATCTTATTATTCCTGCTGTATGTATAACTCTGATATATTGTAAAGTGTAATCAAATATTATTTGTAAAACAGCTTCATGAACTGTTTATTTGATTATTATATTTTGTCATTCCGCTGTGAGATTTTATGTTTTGTTTTTCTTTCTTTTCTCTTATTTTCTTATTTACTCCATTAACAATCCTTCCTATTGAATGGTTTGAGTACATGTGTGGTTTATTGTCGATTTAAACCGTCCTACAAGGTGGGTCGTTACAAGTGGTATCAGAGCTTTGGTTTAGCGATAACCTTAGCTTTGTGGGGTTTGACTGATTAGAGATAGGGTAGTAATACCCTAGAATGAGTTATTTGAGAGTATATATGAGAGAGCATATTTTTTAGTGTTATAAAAATGTATTTATATTGTGTTAATTTGTTCTGTTGAGTATTTATGAATTCTGGTCGGTACATAGGACACTATGACATCGATAAGGATTTCTAAACACTTAATAGGGCAGACCGACACAATATTGTTTTGAAATATAGGTAAATGAAATAATTTTACCTAGTATTATATTTCGTATATAAAAGAATAATTTTTACAAATGGATATAGTTGTTTGTGATATATTTGTTTGTTAGGAAATGAAATTTTATAAATATTGGTTGCAAAATTTGATTTACAAATAAAATGAATTTAATTGGAAAATTTAGAACTTGAGTTCCAGGGTTTTGAAATTGGTTTTTAAAAGATTTTGTAATATTATATTAGTATTATTTGGAAGTGTTTTCAAATACAAATAGTTTCAATGTGATTTGAAAGAAATGTTTTAAAGAAATTTTTAAAGGAAATAAGTTCTGTACTCCCCTCTTCTATCGCTGGAAAATAATTTCGGTGATGACTGTGCAGCATCATCGACATTCATTTTTGAGTCTCAAAGTGGGGGAGGCCACCTAGTTGCTTTGCTAAGAATTTGGTTTGATAAACAGATTTTGGTTTAAATTTTCTTAAGTATGATTCGATATATATAAAAGGTATGAATATATATATTATTTCAAAATGATTTGAAATGAACTCGGCATTTAGTTCTCATGTTTCTATAAATTATGGATTTCAATTATTGTAATGTGATGAAATCTTGACTATTTTAATAGTTGGAAACTTCTAAAATGAAAAATAAGAAATTAGATGCTAAGTGATTAATGAAATATATATAAGAAATTGGAAATTTGTAACTTGTAAATCAAAAGATATGAAATTTAGAAGATGTAATTATTGAACATTTTGTTAACTAAAATGAATAAGATAAACTTGTGTAACATTCAATTACATTCTTAAAACATATACCTAACTTACCAGAAATATTTAAAAAAAAGGGTTGTAATGTTAAATAGGAATATGTAATAGAATATTATACAAGTAAAACTTAAGTAATGAAAGTGTTCAAATCGAATTATTTCTATAAATAAGAATTTTGATGTACAAGAAATGTTTAAGCATAAGTTAATGTTTTGCAATGCTAATAATTAGATTGAATGGTAAAAGTGAATACTATATTAAGTAAATGATTGAAACTTCAGAAAATGTTGAAATGATCCAGAAATAGATTTAATATTCAATAATACTATATATGAAAGAAATAAATGTGAAAAATAAAAAGAGTTAAAAATTTAAGTATGAGTTGATTCACAATGAATATTTATATTAAAAGGAAATCAAGGTAAATAATAATGGTGAATTAAATTTGCAAAGAAACTTATATAATATTTTAAGAATTAATTTATGGATGATCTAAATAATTGAATGGAAATAACTAATGTAAGTAAATAAAGGTAAATTAATGGAAATGACATTGTATGAATGAATGGAAATAAAGAAAAGGTAAAAAGGAAAACAAATCGAATAACCTTAAATAAAATTTAAAATTCATTGTTGGTTGGCTTATGGGAAGTTTGGGAGATGATACTTCTAATTGTTTGAGGTTGTATGTGTAATCTATTAAGTAATTATCTAAGGCTGTTAAGCATAAGGTACACTTATTAGTTTATTTATCATCCTTGTACGATGAAAGGTTTTTGAACCTGAACTGACCATTAGTTTTGATTGTTATGGATGTATGATTGATTCCTTTGTTGCATATGATGGTTGTATTGTTTTGTTTGCATATGTTTTGTGTTAATTCTCTTTTGTTACTAATTGAAACAACTAAATATTTCTCTTGTACATAATTCTCACTCTTTTGGATTATATAAGTGAAATACAAGTTTAGGGAAGCAATAGCTACTGGCTTTGGTTTCATAAATAAAGTTGTTTGCCCCGACCAATAGGTACGTTTTAATATTACGGTTTTATAGCGATATTTTACCGTTTTCCCATGGTTGGGATATTTTATTATTGAAATATGATATATATATATAGTAATTATTTATATTATTATTTTCCAAACCTATCCGCGCAAAGGAGACTACCGAAATTTTCCGTAAATTTAGGACTTAGAAATTTTTTGTAAAGGTTGAGTTATTTTCAAATTTTTGATTAACTGAATTATGTAAATTAATTGTTTATAAATTGATTATTTTGAATAAATATATATATCAAACTTCTTAATTCCTTCTTGTTCCTTTTCGGGGATGAAAAGTTTTGAGTGGGGGAGATTGTAACGACCCACATTTTTTTGATAATTAAAAATATTAGATTAAATAAGATTTTGGAATATAATATTGTGAGAAATTAAAATTTATGATTTATAAATGGGAATTTTTTTAAAAATGTAATTTAATAATGTTGATTGAATGAAATTGGCAATTGTTAATGTGATTTCAATCAATTGTAATGGTAAAGCTAATTGGGAATGTAATTATAGAGCTTAAATTGGAAATAATTATAAAGTTTAATAAGGAAGAAAACAAATGACTTTATGAATGTAAATTCCAATTGATTGGAATAATAAATGTAAAGAAAAAAAATATGTTTCTTTACTAAATAAAATATCATATGTTTATTTATTTGAAATGTTGGTAGTTGAACGATTTATTACAGGAATAAGAAATCAATTATTTAATAAGAAATTAATAACTTTTGGTTTGTATACAATAATTCCGTAAATACGTTAAATTACTATAAAAAGGGATTGAATTGTCTCATTTCTTTTTAACTTGGAAATCAATGACAATTAATGTGATTGGAATCTTTGAATTAAAAAGAGGGAAGACGTTAATTGTAAACATATATTGAAATAAATTTAAATTGGATGATTTATTTCCAATTAATTCAGTTCATGTTTCAAAATTTAATGCTAGTTTACTACATATATGTTTATAGCTAAATATAAACTTATGTTTTAGATCCAATTAGATCATAAAAAAAGGGATTATTTAGGTTTGAAATCTCATATGGTATTAAATTAAATGTTAATAGGAGATGATAAAGGGGGTAAAATAGATTTACACTTTGACTATTTCCTTTTCAATTAGACTTGATTAGATTTTAATTTCAACATAATTTACCTTTCCATCTTCACTCTTCTAATTTACTCTTACATTCATTGCCTCCTTATGTGGATTATTTTCATACATTTTATTTATGAATGTAAACTATAAGTGGCGATAAAGATGTACATATATATATTATACACCTGTTTATATTACCTTATTTATGCTATCATATTTTTGAATGTATGTTAATGCATTCTTAGTAAAACATTCAATCGAAATGTTTACATGTTTGTTTAAATTCCCAATCTAATCACAAAGAGAGAGAGAAATGAAAAGTTCTTAATTGTATATTCTTTTAATTTATGACACAAATTTGGGTAGAGAATTTATTTTCATTTATTATGTGTTAATTAAATCTTTAATGGATGTCAATTTTGGTATGTTTGGGGTTAACAAAATTAAATAAGTGAATAATTATTTTTGAAATTTGAATTCGAAAAGTTTGTTTACAGTATAGAGTTGGTCCATTCATTCCTTTTTCAATTAATAATTGCCGCATTCTTTTCATTATTTCCTCATTGTTCCATTACTCCTTTCCCTTTACATTGTCTGATGCTTTTTCATTTTGCAAACATGAACTACTTTTCATATTTTTATTATTTTTTTTACCTCTTTTTAATACCTGCTACTTTAAAAAAGGTTGTTCATATTTACTTTATTTCAATACCTCGTTTGTTCATATTTACTTTATTTTATTTTTTTCGTTCATTTTCCAACTTCATTTTCTGAAACCTCATTTCATTTATTTCTAATTATTAGCAGCCTCTCTTTTCAAATTTCAGTGGCCCTAAACCTAACTCTAACCTTATAAATAAGATATGGTGCAAATGAAACCCTAGCCTCCATTCTAATCTTCTTCTTTTTTCTTATTCTTCTTCAAATCTTCTTATTCTCTCTCATTATATTTTTTTTCTTCCACTTCAAATATTCTTCTTCTTCAAATCTTCTTCTATTACAAACTTTCTTCTTTCTTTTCAACTCTTGATCTTCTCTTTAATTTCAGTTCTCCTTGTTTTAATCCTTTTCTTTTTTTTTTCTTTTTTTCAATTCTTCTTTTTTAAATCCTCTTCTTTTTTTCAAATCTTCTAAAAATACATACAGACATATATGTATATATATTAATATAATAAGGAGGAAAATTAAAGTAAATTAAACCAAAAGCAAGATTAAGGAACAAAGCTGGCGATCAAGAAGGAGACTAAGGAAACATAGCGATGAGCTATTGATTAGAAGTCTATTATTTTCAGATTCGTGTAAAGGTGAGTTATTTAACCCACTCACGAATACTAAACCTTCTTATGTTAGTTGAATTAAATTTATGATGTGATTAGAAATTTATTGATTGTTGTTTGGTATTTTAATTTGTCATTTAAATTTAATCTGAATTTATATTGAATTAAATTGCCATTTAAATTTATATTGAATTTAAATTGTTAGTTAAATACCTGATAGTGATAACTAGTTAATTGTTGTGATTTATTGGTTGATTTGAATGATGATTGTGATGGATGTTTAATTGTTAACATTTTGGATAATTTGATGTTATGTTTATTTTATATGTTGTTATCACAATGCAAGTTCTCTTAGTTATTGTTAGGAAAATCACTATGGGTTGAAATGATACATACCCGAATGGTCTTATAGATTCGGAAAAATCATTATGGGTTGAAATGATAAACTCGAGCGATTTTATGGATTTTAAATTTTCTCGAGATTGCCGGTTGAAATGATATAAACCCATAAATTTAAATTATTGCGGGTTGAATATCTGTATCACTTGACCATAGGGTAGAAAATTATATACGAACACCGGATTGGTTAAATTAAATGATTTTAAATCCTTAATTTTTCAATCCAGTTAAGTGATATTATGAAATAAAATTAGATTTATATGAACTAAATTATTTTCAAAATCCAAGCTTTAAAATGTTGAAATTGAAATTGGTTTAAATGAATTGTTTAATGAATTTAAATTGAAATCTTGAAGATGAATTTTGAAATATAAATGAAATTTATCAAAAATTGAGTTATTGTAAACATTTGAATATTTAAACTTTGAAACCTCTTGAATTTGAAGTGGTTTAAATTTTTAGTTCAAACATGGATTTGAAATCGATATAAATTGAAATGGTTTTTAATGAGAATTTGAATTGAAACCTTTAGCCTTTGAATTGAAATCGTTGAACTGAGATTGATTTAAATTGAATTTGGAACTAAAGTTGATTTGAATTGATTTGTGAAATTGGAAGAAACAATTCTAATTTGAAATTATTTTCGATATAAACTCTTTTAATACACAAACTCTTTTAACATATAAACTGTTTTTCTCATATAAACCATTTAATATATTTATAATTTTTAATACATTAACTATTTTAATATATAACCAATTTTAATATATAACCTATTTTAATATATAAACTATTTCTAATATATAATCTATTTTAATCTATAACCTATTTTAAAATATAAACTATTTTATTATATATTATTTTAAATTTGTAAACAACTTTTAATATATATATTTTAATGTATAAACTATTTCTAATATATAAACTATTTTAATATATAACCTATTTTTAAAATATAAACTATTTTATTGTATATTATTTTAAATTTTTAAACAACTTTGAATATATATAATTTAATGTATAAACTATTTCTAATATATAACTAGTTTAATCTATAACTTTTAAAAAAAATATAAACTATTTTTAATGTATAACTATTCCAATATATAAACTACTTTCAATATTCAAACTGTTTAAAGTTGGAATTGTTATGATTTAAATTTAATTGATTTAAATGCAAATATTTTGATATGAGGGTTTAAC
Source organism: Allium fistulosum (assembly GCA_030737815.1). NCBI lineage: Eukaryota > Viridiplantae > Streptophyta > Magnoliopsida > Asparagales > Amaryllidaceae > Allium > Allium fistulosum. The sequence goes on from CM060905.1 coordinate 185,516,996, forward strand.
CTATTTTGTGGTCATGATTTTGAAATGAATATGATTTAAAGTGTATAATGATTTCGAAAGTGAATATGATTTCGAAAGTGATACGATTTCGAAAGTGAATATGATTTCGAAAGTGATATGATTTTGAAGTGAATATGATATTTTGATATCAATTATAAATCGGTTTTGGAAATGTAAAAGAACTAACCGGTGTGAAATAAGCGTTTGGTTGTTAAAGAGACCGGGGTCAGATATTGTCATACTCTCTGCCATTTCCGAAACCACTTTAACAACTGTGCACGTGGTGGAGAATCTTGAACGAAGTAGGATGGTTTGGCGAACGCTACTGTATGAGGTATGAACGCAGCCCTGACCCTCTCGGGTCAGCTTGATATGACTAAGAAAAGAACCACGTCGAGCCAAGTGAGGTAGCTCCTTCGATCGGGCACATTTCTTCATATCATATCTGTTACTTTGTGATTGATTGATGGCCACCCTCGATTTGATTATGGGAGTGTATCTCAAGGTAGGCGGCAATAGCTACTATGCGTTACCATCAGTCCGGATCCGCAAAAAGGTAGTATCCTACCCTGGGCAATGCCTCGCGTGCCTTGTCATATGCCGTATCGAGCCCATTACGACTTTGGTTTGTGTCGTACCTATGGAGTGCTCCCTGATAGCCCACCAGTTTATAGTGGAGTTTACAGTACTGTATAAACTACGGCATTTATATAAAATTGGTTAAGGGGGATATGGGTAACGCCTTAATGCTATTTTAATACTTTACTTTGCTGTAGACATATTATAATAGCGTATTGTACTATGTACGTAGATAGTTTAACGGATCCTTCAGAGATGGAATCCCGAACATCTCTTAAGTTATTGCAAGCACGTTAGACACTGGATAGGAGATGTAAAATCCCGTAAACATCTCTGAAGCCGTTACACTCATATTTACTTGTTTTGATTTAACTTACATAAGATCCTTTAGTTCTGACTCGAGTGTTTTGTCTTTTCATTATGCTCGGGTCAGCTTGAGCATTTCAGTGTTGAAGATTTTATTCTGGAGGACGAAGATGGAGTTCAATATTCTATTATCAATATTATTCCACTACATCATGTTGTTCCTCTACATTATCTTATTACTCCTGCTGTATGTATAACTCTGATATATTGTAAAGTGTAATCAAATATTATTTGTGAAACAGCTTCATGAACTGTTTATTTGATTATTATATTTTGTCATTCCGCTATGAGATTCTGTGTTTTTTTTCTTTCTTTCATCTTATTTTCTTATTTACCCCATAAACAATCCTTCCTTTTTAATGGTTTGAGTTGACGTGTGTGGTTTATTGTCGATTTAAACCATCCTATAAGGTGGGTCGTTACAGTTTGGCTCTTGTTTACTCCTTGCCTTAGCCTTTCTGGATAACTTCTTAACCAATCTGATGTCACTAGTTCGTTCTATTTCTTGTTGGGTCCTGCTGGGTTAAAAACCCGGATAACAATTGCCACCTAGAGTATGCCTTCGTTGAAAACAAGGCGTGCTCTAGAAGTAACTTCTTTTGAGTCTTCATTTTGCGAATTCTAGTTTATCGTGTCGAGGTTACCATGCAAATTTGGCTTTGACTATTGAATTTTTGATGTGAATCATCAGAGTCCACCTCAAGATGTTGTTCTCAATTGACTGACTTCTGACAGCCATTCGTTTTTTATTTCAATCTAAATTTCAATTCCTGGTATTGACGATGCAATCTTTGCTCCATAGTTTACGCAAGGCTTTAGGTCGATAAGTGGGTGCATGATGTAGGTTTGGAGTTGTCCTACATAGTTTTAATTCGATTGGCAGTGAAGCTATGTTTTGTCTCAAAAGATTGTGCTCCGTTCTGGAGCGAAGTCTTGCTCTTGGTCTTTAACTTCTTCTGTTCGAGAATTTGGCTAAGTTCCCGTCGATGTTTTTGAATTCCAGTGCGATGATTTATTCCAAAATCGGATATAGTGGATGATTCAATCGTATCGCTCTTCCTATTTCTGTATTCTAGTAATCCTGAAAAGAAAAGCTTCCCGCATCGCTTCGGACAGCGGCTCCGTTATCGATCGATAACGGGTAAGTGTGGAAGATATAATTTCAAACGACGATATGGATTGTTTTTCAAATGTAAGCAAGTTATCTACACTAGATTGTTTTTTGCAGTATTTGGGATACTGGACTCTTCTGATGTAGATAACACACTGCATCTGCCCCGGTCGATGCTCAAGACCCGATTGGTCAACATACGTTGACTTTCCTTGGATTCTGGGCGTTAATTATATGAGGATATTATTTAAAGTAAAACATACCCGACAGAGTGGTAGGCCAAGTTTTGTTGTTGAAAATGACTTTTCGTTCTTCCAATCTTTAGTCTGGCGGAGGGACTTCCACTCCTTCAGAAGCCGGGTCCTTCGCAACTTAGGCTTCACTTATTATTCCTATCATATTGGGATGATTGATCATAGTTAAATTATAGGGTATAATTGCTCTTGTGGAGTTGTAGTTAAAGTTCGATCAGGCACAGTTTCAACCTTCGGAAACTAGCCCATGAGTTGTCCGAGTGTGATTGTCCTTCCTTTGCGTTTTTTGGAATCCAATGCACACTAGCCTCTGTCTACGAGGACTATTGGCTTAATTTCTCAATTTTGAGCATTGCTTTTTCTCGCTGTTGCACTTCTTGTGCTCATGTGCAACATACTCGTTTACTGTAATTCTATACATGTAAGTAATACTTTTGCGGTCATTTCGGCATATTCTATTCCATAGGTTTGTTCAGAACTATGAAGTAGCTTGGTCTAGCCAGTTCTATAACTAATCCCTACCTATGCTCAATTGAGTTTGTTTCAACAAAGTGTTGGCGTAAATGCCTTAGTCCGTAGGGCTAATTACTTTGACTATCGAACCAACATGTTTTGGCGGACTAGGTCTTCTAAGCAATAAGTTTGATTGCCCTAGTTCGATTGACACTATAGCTCCCATCTTCGGGAATTAGGGACTTTGTTGCTTGATCCCAAGATCTGAGTTTTGTAATGTTGTCGGTATGTATTAGAAAGATGTGTTTCTAGCATCTTTTGCTAAAGTAAATTATTCTAAGTCCGACGTTTAGATCATAATCATGTGTTGGTTTCTATCTTCGGAAGCTCATACACGGATGACTCAATTCTATGGATTTTTCCTAGATGTTGTGAATCTTCAAATAGCATGAGATGCCAGAAGGTAGGGCTGAAGATTCAATCAAGCTCTTGCTTCTGTTTCTGAAAGCCGATGTATCAATAGTTTTATTTTGGGCTTTCTTCCTAGCATCACCAGACTTCGGGTAATGGCATATTCTTGGAAGTTGGAACCAAATGATCTAGTTAGACCGTAAGTAGGTCATCGATCCTTCTCATCATCAATAGACTATGAGCGATGGTTGATTTCTGGATGGTAAATCCTTCATTTCCTTTGTTGGCTATTTTGTTGCCAGAATGCTCTTCTTGGTTGCTGACGTTGTCATGGAAGTTTTGTTCAATGTCAATTCCTGTCTTTGAGAATTGATAACCTAGCTGCTTGGTTCCAAGCAACATTTCCTCGAGGTTGCCTATCTTTTGGCTATGTCTAAATTCTTTCTAAGTTGAATTTAGGAAATTCGGTTGTGCACCAACTTTCATCCATAGAAATGAGTACACGGGCAATTCAATCCTAGGATTTCCTTTCGACGCTGCTTTATTCCTGTGTAGTGGCTGATTCCTGTAATGAAAGGTCGAACCATCTAGCTAACCTATGAAAGGATATGTCTTTCGGTCGTTGTCTGTCATTGGGCAACCATAATTTTCTTAAGTGAAAGTAGAAACTCGGTTGAGGACCAACTTATATCTCCGGAAGCTAGTGCATCGATGGTTTACTGTGATGAGTGTTTCTCATCTGCCCTATAGATTAAAGTTTTCCTGGCATTGCCGAGGCAATACTGGTACTTAGTGAGTAGAACGTTTCCCGGAGTTGCCGAGACAACACCAGTACTTATGAAATAGAAAGTTTCCTAGCATTGCCGGGGCAACACTGGTACTTAGGAAATAGAAAATTTTCCCAGCGTTGCCAGGGCAACACCAGTACTTAAAAGATAAAAGAAGGCCTTAGCGTTGGAGAGGCAACACCGACACCCAAGAGGTTGGGATCGATTTTCCCCATCGATGCAGCGGTGCTCTTAATCCAGTTGGGTACTAGTTTCGACCTTCGAAAACTAGCATTTTGATGGTTGGATCGTAGAAGTATTTTCTGAGTGCTGTCTGTCTTCGGGCAGTGTTAAAGTCATGTTGTTGAGGGTTGAATCATTCATCCAAGCCTGTAGAGTTGAGTAGATTCCTTTTAACCCAATGTGGCTGTTTTCTCAACCTTGCTTAAATCTAGGAGATGCCATGTTCTGAAAGGGTGAGAGTCCCAGGCGTTTCCGCTGCCTAGCATTGTTTATAACCGTCAAGCATTACCCTTGGAGATGCAAGTCTGTTGCTTAACCAATCCCATAGTTATTCTTATTCATGAAAATTCAACTTCCTCCCGCTGGTTTTTGTTATAATCTGACGACTATCTGCGGAAGCCTTCATTTCTAGGCGAGACTCTTCACTTCTACGTGTCAAACTCTAGGTTCTTATAGAAAATATGAAATTGTAGAGAAAGTCATCACATTGCCCCTAGTATGACAGCGTTTATTCCTATACTGATCATGGATTGGTAGAGTTCGGTGGTGTTTGTCTTGAATCCGTGACACCTAACCTTGCTTATTTCAGGCCCTATGCATTATGCTAGACTAATAGCATTGTTGCGGATATCAACCTTATCCGTTGGTTCCAAACTTCGAGAATCAATGGTTTAGCTGCTCAATTTTGAGCGTTCTCTCCTTGTCGTTGCCTGCCTTCGGGTAACGGTTGTTTTTTTTTTCTTTTTTTTGCATGTTAGGGTTTGAGACCTCGTTCGAGCACCTACTTCTGTCTTTGGAAGCTAGTGCGTTGATGATTTGATTCTGGAAATGCTTTCCGTTGCCGTTTATCTCTGTACGACGGTAAGTTGCTCCTTTTATTGCAAGTTGGAGCGATCTTTTACCCTGACCAAGTGTTAATGTGTTATGTGCCCCTCAGTCCACAAGGCTGATTATTCTGAACAATTGATGTGAGACTTGATGTTCTGGACAGCTCCCTAGATGCCCCCAGTCAAAGGTACGTCACAGCTCCTATCTCTGGGAACTCGTGACTTGGGTGTCTTGAATTTTGACATTTTGTACATTAACTTTGGTCAAAGATCATAATTCTTTGCCGACTTCTTGGTTTGTGAGCTTTGCGGCACTACCGAAGCAATGCTGGTTCTTTCCGACAGTGGGAGTCGATCCCTATTAATCCTGCAATAGACAAGTTTCCCGGTGTTGTCGGGACAACACCAGTACTCAGAAAATTTTAACGGTTCGTCGATGATGCCAAAGTAGCATCAAGCAGTATTTGTGCGGCTTATGAAAATACGCAGTTTACGAAGTGCGCCACTTTTGAGAGTGCACGGCTTATGGGATCGATAAGGCCCGTCGACCCGGAATGGTTTGGAACTTCTTGACGTTGCCACTGAGGAGTTTGTTGATATTACCGGCAACGACTACACTCCCAAAACGAGGCATAAACTTTAAACAAAGGGCAGAAAGGGGAGCGGTGGAAGGAAGCGCTGAGGAGCTTGTGTGGAGACCGATCTGACTTTTGTTCTTTTTGAGTCATTTCGTTCAAGTGTAGAGTCTGCACTTAGTGTTTTTGTCGTGGAATCTGTATTTCCTTTTTGTTGGCCGGTGTTGTGTGGGTACGGCCCCCACGTTTTGACCCTGTATAAAAGATAATTATAAGCAATACATTGAAATTCTTACCGCATTCTTATTTGTCCGTTCATGTATGTTCTGTGCACTTGTGCTTGTTTTGTTTACACTTATCCAATTTTTGTGATTGCTGCCAAAATTTTTATTTGGAGTAACAATCCTTTGTTTGGAGTAACAGAACTTGTGAACTTATTGTTTTCAATTGTTTTTTTATGTACCGGTGTATGCCCCCTAGTTCATAGGGTTGTTTACTTCAAATGACCGGCTTATAGTTTAGATAATTTTCATATTAAACTTGAAATTTGGCTAAGTCAATGCTTGATTTTCCTTCTTTTGGAAGTATTGCAACTTTAGCATGTAATCCAAGTTTCTTGTGATATTCTGGTAAGTATGCAATATATGTGTGTTTGAGAGGTGCACATTGCACGGGTTAACTAAGGGCACTTTTAATCATTAAGTATCATCAGTTGAAACTTTTCTGTTAGTTTGTAGCACTCCAGTTTTGCTGGAGTTATGCCCATTATTCCCAATCATAGAAGTGGTTGGCACTAGTTATGAGATGGGCGGTGTTCGGGATCGATATGGCCCGTCGATCCGATTTTGATGCTCCTCGGCGCTGCCTATCTTCGGGCAACGTGAGGAGTTTACGCTTCAGGAGAGAGATTTTTTGGCGATGTTCCTCGGTGTTTCCTATCTTCGGGCAATGTTAAGGAGTTGGTGCGCAGCTTACGGATGCGTGGCTTTTGATATTCCTCTATGTTGCCTATCTTTGGGCAATGTTGAGGAGTTGGTGCACGGCTTTGATATTCCTTTGTGTTGCCTATCTTCGAGCAATATTGAGGAGTTGGTGTGTGGCTTACGGGTGCGCGACTTTTGATATTCCTCTGTGTTGCCTATCTTCGGGCAACGTGAGGGGTTTGTATTTTAAAAGTTAGTGCACGACTTATTGGATGCGCGACTTTTAGTTTTTCTCGATGTTGCCTATCTTCGGGCAACGTTAGGAGCGCATGTTTTGGCGCGGTTTTTGATACTCCTTAGTGTTGCCTATCTTCGGGCAACGTGAGGTTTGGCGGTTTGAGTCGATTCACTTGTTCGATTCAGCGAGTTGATGGAGCATTCTCGAGCGTCGTTCGACCGGTCCAAGCAGCTAAACAATGATTTTCGAGTCGATTTGACCTCGTCGACTCAGTAGGTTGCTTACATGAACATGGTTTTATTTGGTTCAAGAAGCTAAACAGTTTTTGGTTCGAGTAATCATGGCTTGGATGATCCTTCCATGTTTCTGGAAGATGTACATGTTCAAATAGATTAGGCTGCCATGGTGGAGAGATCTATAGCTGACCGCATGAAGATGGATTGAAGAAAGAGCCTATGGGTGTTCAGGGCATGACTTTTAGCTCTTGGTCCAAACTGCATTTAGACAATGGGTCTTTAACTGGCATACGGTCTAAAAGGAAGAAGAATTGGTCACCAAGAGTGGTAAAATAGTAGTTGGAAAGAAGTGGGCAAGGATTATGCTAGTATTTTGCTTATTGCACTAGCTAAGTCCTTAAGTCCGCGGTTGTCAGAATGCTAGAATTTTTTATCGTGCTTAACAGAACTGTGGTATGATTAGTCTCGGCCTTTCTTATGGCTATTCAAGTGTGTGCGGTGCCCCCATGCCATAGGGTTGTTGGTGCGCTTGAACTGTATCCATGGTCTCTCCACAACTCGTTTGGTTACCCCCGGTCCGGTGGGTGCGGTTTTCCCTGGTGTCGAATCTTTGCTTGATTTGAGTTGGCCTCTGATTGATCAGAAGGTTAGTTAAATTTTGGCTTAGTTTTTTTGAGTGACTTTGAAGCTCTGGAATTTAGCACTGTTTGTTTCATCAGTGGTTGGAAGTGATTCCATTAATTATGTGGAGTGACTGATATGATTGTCGATTTGCAGCCCCGGAGCGTGACTTCGTTGACTTAAGGGGGCTCTGGATCAGATGACTACTGATCTTCTAGTTAACCTTCGTGGATATCAATCATACATAAATTTCACTGATCTGCCGGTTCCCCTTCACGACGCTTTAGTTTGTGAAAGACCTTCACATTCGCGAAGGGTTTTTTGGATTAGATGACCGCTGATCTACCGGTTAACCTTCACGACGCTTCAGTTCGTGAAAGACCTTCACGATCGCGAATGGTTTTTTGGATCAGATGACCGCTGATTTACCAGTTAGCCTTCACGGTGCTTTAGTTCGTGAAGGACCTTCACGTTCGCGAAGGGTTTTTTGGATCAGATGACCATTGATCTACCGGTTAGCCTTCACGACGCTTTAGTTCGTGAAGGACCTTCACGTTCGCGAAGGGTTTTTTGGATCAGATGACCGTGGATCTACCAGTTCGCTTTCTCGACGCTTTAGTTCATGAAAGACCTTCACGTTCGCGAAGGGTTTTTTGGATCAGATGACCGCTAATCTACCGGTTAGCCTTCACGACGCTTTAGTTCATGAAAAGACCTTCACGTTCGTAAAGGGTTTTTTGAATCATATGACCGCTGATCTACCGGTTAGCCTTCACGATGCTTTAGTTCGTGAAATACCTTCACGTTCGTGAAGGGTTTTTTAGATTAGATGACTGCCGATCTACCGGTTCGCCTTCATGAAGCTTTAGTTCATGAAAGACCTTCACGTTCGCGAAGGGGTTTTGAATCAAATGACCGCTGATCTACCGATTAGCCTTCACAACGCTTTAGTTCGTGAAAGACCTTCACGTCCTTGAAGGGTTTTTTGGATTAGATAAACGCCGATCTACCGGTTAGCCTTCACGATGCTTTGGTTCATGAAAGACCTTCACATTCATGAAGGGTTTTTTGGATCAGATGACCGTTGATCTACCGGTTCACCTTCACGACGCTTTAGTTCGTGAAAGACCTTAACATTCACGAAGGGTTTTTTGTGGTCGGATGTTCGACGACCAGATGGCCTTGGAATGATAATTTATCGATTCCAATAGGAGTTTTGGGTTGTATGTCCGATGGTCCGGTGGTCTTAAAGCAATGATTCATCGACTTCAAGAGGAGTTTTGGGTCGTATATCCGACGGTCTAGCGGTCTTAAAGCCATGATTCATCGACTTCAAGAGGAATTTTTCGAATTCAGCTTGAGGGAACATAATTTTATCGGTTCTTGTAGGCTAAGGTGTTGGATCTATTTATTCGACGATCATTTGGACAAGACTTCTCAACGCCACCAGCAACGCCGGTTCTCAGAAAGGGGGATTGACATGACTCATCGAGGGCATAAAAGAATTTCCTTCACTGTGCTGTCTTCAATGCCCCTAGTGTACCGTTACGGCTCATTTGGAAAAGAAGAGTAGACAAGGATTGATGAGAAGGCATCACTTTAGGTTGATGTCCTATTCCTTAGTTGCTAGCTAGCTAGAGTGTTATCTGATAATCATCTTTTTGTCTGATTTCATTAATTAGCTGGGGCGCTTTTCTACCGGGTCTTAGTAGCCTTGCTTGGGCAGAAGGTCCCTGAGGTCCTGTAGCTCCTTTACCCTTTGGTATGTTCTTTGGCGCACTTTCGGGTTTGCCTTCTTCTAATTGCACCACTTCTAGTCTTTAGAACCGGTATTCCTTCCTATAGAATTCTTTTAGGGTAGTAGGTTGTTTCATCCTTTAATAATTCTTGAAGGTCTTACAGTAGACTGCATCTGTTGCCCTCGCTTCATCCGTATGCTAGTCATACATGTAAAAAGCAATTTCAAATTAATTGTACAGTTGTACAAAAGGTATAGTTTGCGTGATAAACTTCTATGGATATTCTGCATGTTGAACTGCTTCGGTGAATGGTTTTTGATTGGGGAAGATGCTCTAATCGTTGTTAGATCGGTCCGTTTCCAAGTTACGGTTGTTTATAATGCTTGAGAATGAAATATGCATGATTGTCTATGCTTGAATGATTGGATCAGCATTGATGGATCGGTGGTATTTTACTCGGAGTCCGACCCGAGAAAATTTGCCATTTGCTTGGAGTTGCAGACTTTGAAGTGTTGGGTTGGTGACAAACATTGCTTGGAGCCATTTGCATGCTTGCTTGGAGAAAATCTTGGTTTTACCCGAGTCTGATTTCGGACCAGAATTTCCTAGGTTTACTCCGGGTCAAATGGGTGATTACCCGAGTTCGACTTCGAGTCAGGACTTCCAGAATCTACTTCGGGTCAAATAGGCAACTACTCATGTTCGACTTCGAGTCAACCCTGGAGTGAGTGTTTCAACAACCATTTTGATGATTTTTGATGATTTTCGACTACGGCCATTCGTGATTCGACGATGTGAGCTCCATGATGGGATTGGAAGCTGGTCAGTTGGGAGTGGTCACAATATACCAGAGGAGCTTGGCATTGTAATTGATCTCGGTTTGTATCATATCTTCTTGGTCCTCCGGCCTCTAGGAATACCGTCTGAGTAGCAGTTCCTTGTCCATTGCTTGGCACTATGCTACGGCATGGGTTTTAGAGCTTCTACTAGCGTTTTGCACATTGGCATTTTCATCCAATTTATCTTCCTCAAATTGTTTGTCATCTTCAGAGCCGAAGAGAGCCATCGTTATATCCTTCCGTGGGGGTATTCACTCCTAAGTTCGGATTTGTCACCAGTCTTTTACAGTGGGTGGAGTGTTAATGTTTTCTTCCATCATGATTCTTGGAGCTCCGCCCATTGCTTCCTTTCGATTATATCCCCTTCGAACGACCCATAAGGCGGTCTCGTGTAACAACCCTGAGATTGCAATTACCGAATAATAAATTAAAATTATGATTTTAAGTTGAAAAGGGAGCTAAACAAAAAATTTGGGAATTTAAATTTGCAATTGGTTTGCAAATTAAAGTATTTTGGGTTTAAAATGGGAAAATTAATATTTTTGGAATTTAATATTTAAAAGGGGAATTTTTAAATGTGATAATGGGTTTAATTGGCTAATGAGACAATTATATGGTTTTGATTAAAACTAGGTTACTACTTAGGATTTTTGTTCAAATGATAACATTAGAAAATTTTCTTTTAAATTTACATATGCACTTAAGTAATTGAACTAAGCCTTATTGGGTTGTAAAACCCTCATAACAAACCCATTAGCCTACCCACTCTATATAATATCTTAAACCCATTTCATAACCCTAACCCTCATCCTCTTCATAAATTCCTAAACCTAAACCTAAGCAAAACTAATGGCCTCCCTTTAGAAGATCCATATCCTTCTCTTCATAATTAAATTAGTTTAAATCCTAAAAAAAAAGAAGAAGAAGAAGAAAGGTAATGCAATCTCTCCTAATCTCTAATCCTTCTTAATCCTTATTTCATCTCTTCCATCTTGTTGTAATCATTGTTTTATTTTTGTTGATTTTGGGTTCTTGAAGTTTCATGATCTTATGCTTTGAGATTGAGGAATTGGCTTGCTTGATATTGCACACAAGCTATTTGATCCATTGCTTCATTAAGGTAATTACTATCTATGGGTAATTATTGTTAGTTATACCTATTAGTGATAATTGCTACTTAATTTTGGTGAAAATTTGATGCTAAAAATTGAAAAAAACACCCCAAATCATCTAAAAACTGCAATTTATGTTGGCTGTTTTGGTTCAGCCTGAAAACAGGCTGAAAATTTGGTCTAAGAGCCCAGAACAGACCTGGGTTGCACCCAGGCTGCGGCCCAGGCGTAGCAGGCCAGCCCTAGTGGGCTGGCACATAGTGAACCTCACGGGTCCGCACTAGGCGACCCGCTAAACTCCCCAGCCCGCATGGGCTGGGACTTAAGGTTCCCAGCCCAGGCGGGCTGGGACTTAACCTTCCCAGCCCGTGTGGGCTGGGACTTAATTCCCAGCCCAGGCGGGCTGGGACGGATCCCAGCCCGCGTGGGCTGGGATTTAATTCCCAGCCCAGGCGGGCTGGGACGGATCCCAGCCCGCGTGGGCTGGGACATTACTCCCAGCCCACGGGCTGGGACATAATGGATCCCAGCCCGCGTGGGCTGGGATTTAATTCCCAGCCCAGGCGGGCTGGGACGGATCCCAGCCCGCGAGGGCTGGGACATTACTCCCAGCCCAGGCGGGCTGGGCCAGCCCGCGTGGGCTGGGACATTACTCCCAGCCCAGGCGGGCTGGGCCAGCCCGCGTGGGCTGGGATTTAATTCCCAGCCCAGGCGGGCTGGGGTGGAGAAAAAATCTCCCCAGCCCGAGCGGGCTGGGGCAGGCTGACGCGGGCCGAAGCCCGCGTCGAAAAAAAAAACTGCATCCAAACTGTCTGTTTTTAGATTTTTGCCTCCACTTCGCGATGCCACCAGGATCGCATCCGAAGTCGGAATTCGATGTTTTTGGTCTCGTTGGAAAGGGGGAGTTTCGAACTCCGCCTCTGGAAAATTTGGGCATCATCGGAATTCGTTTGATACTTTGAATTTCGTGCCGAAGTCGAACTCTGGTCGCTGTTGGTAAACAGTGTGAATCTTGTTCTGGGTCCAACTTTGAGACGTCGCTGCCACTTCGTCTCAACTCGGAATCCAGAAATTCTTTTTGCATCTTAAAGTAGGAATGTTGTAATACATGCCTGCAAATTTTCATGACATTTGGACATAGTTTGCTGGTCCAAATAAATTTCCGAACTTGGGTTCGCAGCTGTTTTTGAATGTTTACAAACACTTAGAATATTTTTGATGATTTTCTGGTTTTCATTGATTTCTTTGAAATTTGTCTCTAGATTTCGTACACGGGTTTTATGAATCCTTTTCAAAAGATTTTGCACTCCTAAATGGCTTTCGAAATTATTATATAATATTATTTTTAATTATTAAATTAATTACTCTATAATAGGAGAGTTTTCAAAAGCCGTTTTAAAGTGATTTCAAAAATCAATTATAAATCTGTTTCGCACAATTATTTTCTATAATAAAACCCCACACTCACACTTTAGCACTTCGAGCGAAGTGGAAAGGTGCTTAAACGGTTGGGAAAAACTCTGGCTTATGGAACCGTGTGTATTTTCTTTCCGGTTAATCCCCGACCTATTCGATTGATCGTTTTGACCTTTGGGTCTAGTTTACCGATGATATGAGGTAGACTTTTTATTGTTTGGAGTGTGAGCTTGCTATTGGTTAGGAAACCGTTTAGTGCGAACGTGGGGTATGGGACTCATTGTTAACACTTTACGGGTTCCTCTCCAAGAAGTTAGTGACACATTTGCCTCTGGGCGGCCAGTACTGGACCTCTGGGTCACCATGCCTCTGGGCAACCGTCTCTGGACACCTGCTCTATGGAGCAGTTTACTTTTCGGCGTGTGCCTCTGGGCCTTTATCCTTCTGGGAAGGATTTCGCCGTTTCGCGCGTTCCGCATCTGTGCGAGTGATCGATCACAACTTTACAGTACTTGGCAACAACGACTCTGGTCGGTGCACGTGCAAAACTTGTATTATCTGATGATTTTTATATCCACTCGAGTACCGCCATTCGGTGTTGGTTCTATGGAACCATACGATGTAAGTGCGATTACCTTATGGATTCACAGTGTCTCTAGGCACTTCTTTTCAGTGTTTGATTTCATTGACTTTTCTGTATATCCCCATTGCTCTTTGGAGCATCGATCTTTGCTTGGGCATTAATTACAGACTCTGGTCACTCTTGGGATTATTGCCTATGGGCATCTTTTTATAGCTTTGGCTACGCCGATGATATGAGGCGATTTTATTTATTCTACACTTTGGTGTTGATTTCTCTTTGGAGATTTTTATTGTTTATTGATGATTAGGGATCGTCATTATATTCATGTGGTTCATAATATACTTCTCTTTGGATAAGTACTGTTTTATTTATGTACCGCATTATTATATATCTCAGTTATTACTGATTGTTTAGCTAGCCTGACCCGAGTGTTTTCGCTCGGGTCAGACCGAGTTGTTTCAGGTTAGGTCTCTGGACTTAGCTTCTGTGCTTCCGCTTGGACATTATCTGCTATGCTGATAGATAAAGCTTTTATTTGTCCACCATTCCGCTACTCTCTTATTATTCAGACTCTGATATGTACATATTTTTGACTCACATGTGTGAGCAGTGGCTTTGTACCCACTTATGATATTTGGATCTGTATTGATGATGTATTGTTCTGGGATTTTATATCTGTTATGTGATTATGTTCTGTGATGTTTTTATCATTTATTATTATGCTTTGTCCTGATAGATCTTTAGCCATTTGTAATTTCGTTATAAGTATTTACCGAATATGTCGAACCACTTGACAAACATATATAGATACCATCCTTTTGACGTATTCAGTAGATAGTTATAGCTTGATTACAAATAGTCGCTTCCACTATACTCTATTCTCCGCTTTAACAGACAGTATTACTCCCGTAATACTCTTTGTTACAGTGGGTCTCAGAGTGGGGCGTTACATCTCGCTAACTTTATGGATCGCTACCGACCCATAGCTTCTGGCTCGATAGCGACCTGGTAAAATAGTATGGATCGCTGGCGATCCATAGTACATGGATCGCTGGCGATCCATGTACTTAACTGATTTCAGAACTTTATGGCGACCTGGAAAAATAGTATGGATCGCCGACGATCCATGTACTTAACTGATTTTAGTACTTTGTCTTCTAGAGTTTACGGCGGTCTGGTGAAAAGGTATGGATCGCTAGCGACCCATGGTGCATGGATCGCTAGCGACCCATGTACTTAAGTGATATCTGAGATTTGCCGTTAAGATCGCGTCTATTATCTCATGTTGATGTTCTCCATCACCTTAGCATGTGTTTGCTTGCTTTTTCTCCGATCTTTCTTGGTGGGTTCTTCTGTTCTCAACAACAAACCTTCTAAGCAGAGATTGAGGATCTAACTTCTGAACCTATCCGATCCAAAGTAGATAGCTAGATCTAAGCCTAAGTTGGGTTCTCAGTGAAAGCACCAAAAAGTTGACCCAAAAAATGGACCAACACCCTGGTTTGAATTTGAAATCACCAGCTCTGTTCTGACAGAGCAATATCACAGATAACAGACATAGAAAAAGAACAGTAAAAGAAAGAAGACAGAGAATTTTTAGAGTGGTTCGGCTATTAATGAAGCCTACGTCCACTTTATAGTTTTACTATAGACTGATTACTCTTACAAGAGATGTTTGATTACAAGGCTTAGATTATCTTTAGCTAGATTGAATCCCTAGAGTAGGAATCTACTAGAGAATCACAGTGAATTCCTTTAAAGATTGTTGTGAGGGAGGTAGAGAGTGAAGAATGTTTCCAGCAGAGCTTTAGCAAACAGTCCGGAGAAGATACTCTTTATGATGCAGGTAGGACGGTATTTAAAGAGATTGGGGAGCTTATGGGCTAGGCCACTTCATCAATTGCTCCCAGATAGGTAGGGAACGACCTAGGGAGGTCTAGCTCGCGATCTGAGCCAAAATCATGGGTTGCTAGCGACCCATAGACTTGGTTCGTATGCGAGCTAATGACTTGGTTGGTTTTTCCATTGCCTCCTTAGTTAGCTCATTGAAGATTCATGGAGAAGCATGGGTCGCTAGCGACCTATAGACTTAGCATTTTTTCATCACCCTTCTTCCTTACATCTCTTTTCCCTGCATCACAGCGACCCTCCGTTTTGCATGGATTGCTAACGATCCATAGGGTATGGGTCGTTGGCGATCCAAGTACTTAGGATATTTTCTAGAGTTTGGAGTTTGGGATGTTTCCATGGTCTTCTGTCGTCGTTGTTCGCATAGTCTTGTTGCACGTTGTTCTATGTTGATGGCAATTTACTAGTTGTTTGCACTCAACTGCTGGTTGGATTGAAGGAATGCTGGTCTCTTTGTTTAGTCAATCTCAGTCGTTGCCTTAGTAATATAGTTTGGCTCTTGTTTACTCCTTGCCTTAGCCTTTCTGGATAAATTCTAAACCATTCTGATGTCACGAGTTCGTTCTGTTTCTTATTGGGTCCTGCTGGGTTAAAAACCCGGATAACACTAACAAAAAGGTTGGAGTAAAATAGAGAACTTCAAAAACCATTTCAAAATAAAATGCCTTAGGAAATTCCAAAAGTCACATTTAAAAATCATTCTCCAAATCAAAACCATTTTCTAATCAAAATCAGCAAATAATAGTATTTCATAATACTATAATAAGGCCTAGGGCTACCACAACACTTAATAAGTGTTTTAATTGATCTACACTACAAGAGTTCAACTTTTACAACATATCGCAGTCACATCCAATAAGGCCAAGCAACCAAATTTTGGGTATTCAATAATTTATACACTATAGTGGTGAGGAATTCTATTGAATCCCTCTACAAAAATCAAATCTTTCGAAATGTTCCCATAGTGACCTATTCGCTACGAAACACCTCGACTTCCATTTTATTGCTTTGTCCTCTACAACACTATGGTTATTTATGTCATCCGCTTCCAAGCGTGAATTCAATCAAACCAATCAATAAACATCCAAGCATATCAATAATAATTTATATCAACACATATATGATATAGTGTTTGTCCAAAGGTGAGTTAACTCGCCAAAATTCCAGCCAATGCTTAAGCGTTCCCAAATAGTCAAAAATCGAACGCTGTTCGATTTTAGCTTAAATTTTTTCTTGCTCCAAACTTGACGAACCCAACTCTGGTGCGTAGAAAATGATCCTACAAGTACAAAGAAAGAGACCATGTTCCATTTGGACGTATGGGTGAGATATGAGTTAATAACCAATCATGAATTTAATTTACTTACTTAATTATCTAAACAATTAAATCCTTACCCACTAAACTATAGCCTAAGGCCAAAAGCTCCAACCCCAAACCCACCTGCTACAGTGTTCTCCCTTCTTCCCCAATTTGATTTTGCCTCCTCCTGTGCACGAATACATGCATGCACACCACTGACACGGCCAACCACCCGCCAAATCGATGAACCAAAGCCACCAGCGAACCCTACTTGCCAAGCTTGACACGCCTGCAACCTCACCACCAACTTTGGCCATCCCCATCATTCTGACCGTAGCCCTTGACTTCAAAATTTCATCTAGATGAATACATCCCCTTATTCACCACCACCTCGATCACCAATCACCTTTGCCACCCTAGCCATTGCAACCGCCCTACCCTACCACACCTCCAACCAGCACCTCGTCACACTCGATGCCGCGCCGCCATCACAAAACCCCAAAGACGCAAACCCAAAAACCTAAGCCACTAAACCCTAAAACGAGCTCGTTTGAGCACCTCCAACCATCAGACCAATTGCCACCGCCACCCACGACTCCTCCTCAACCCCTCTTCACTTCCAATTACCGCCATATGCCCCTAAACTCACCATGCCACTGGAAATTATGAGATGAACGGAAATCGTTCATCCACCTCCCCACGCTGGTCCCGGCCACTAAAAATTTAGTGGATACCACGAAAAATAATGGTTCGTTGATATGAACGCAACCATATCCTCTACTCTCCATTTTGTGCTCATCTAAATTCCTTCATTTTATAATACCCATTGTAATCGGGAAATTTCTGCCATAATACTCAACGAAACGGCTAGCAACTATTTTTAGAAAATACTAGGGGCCTAACTCTACCACTTTGCAGTTTGAAGTTTTAGCTAATTTTGATCAGTTTGAGAGATAGTGATTTTTGAAGTGGGGAGGTGGAGAGTTTATTCTCTTGGTTTTGAATGCATAGGAGGGATGAACAAAAGAAAATAATGTCAGCAAGAAGAAGTGTTTGAGGTACACACATATAGGCAAAGACTTTGAAAATGAAATAACAAGGCGTGGCAAATAAAATGATGCATCCCTACAACCTACACAATATAGGCCATAGCATAAAGCACGGCTAAGAACATAGACAAGAGGCAAAGAAAAGAGGCAAAGGACAATATGTATATATTTTTTTATGGTGCCCGCTACACAATACTACGTTCGCGTACGAGCTGTGAATGACTGAAATAAAAATAGGATCAGGCACAACAATGTGACATGATCACAAAACAATCCAAAAATACACAAGTTAACTTATTCTATGTAGTTTCAAAAATACCACATTTGCCGTAAAATGTGTGAAACGCTAATTTAAATATTTTTCATATTAAAATTATGGAAAAATCCTATAAATTTATTTTAAAAACACGTCATAAAAATCAAGTCATTTTATTACCAATTCATTTTCTTATTATTTATTATATTTGAATCAAATTTGAATATTTAAATAGATCAAATATTCCTGTTTGAAACATTAAAAATTTCACGTCGTTACACCTAGAACCTCTCAACAAAATGGAGTTGTAGAATAAAAAAGGAGAACTATACAAGAATGTACTAGGATTATATTAAATGATAGTGATTTACCAAAAAAATTGGGTTGAAGCAGTTGCTACAGCATGTTATATTTTGAGTAGAATTTTAAAAGACCGTTAACTAAGAAAATAGCTTATGAATTATTTTTTAATAAAAGTCCAAAAGTATATTATTTTAAAGTTTTTGGTAGCAAATGTTTTATATACAACCGATAATTTAGACAAATTTGATGCAAAATCGGATAAAGGTATATTTATAGGTTATTCAAATAGAAGTAAGGCCTATAGAGTTTGTAATACTAGAACTAACACTATTGAAGAAACTTTACATGTTGCATTTGATGGAAATTTTAAAATAACTATTACTAGTAATGATGGGGAAAAAAATCTTAATCCTAGAAAATAACGAGGTTACAAGTAATGAAACTACTAAGAATAAAATTAATAATACTAATAATTCAAATACAAATAAAAGAACAAATTTTTTGAAAGATCGTCCTAAGGAAAATATTTTAGGAAGTATAGAGTCAGTTGTAAAAACTAGAAATCAACTAAATAAGATGAGTAATGTAGTTTTTATTTCAATTAATGAACCTAAAAAACCAAAAGAGGCGTCATTGAACGATTTATGTATTCTTGCTATGCAAGAAGAACTGAATCGGTTCACTCGGAATGATGTTTGGGAATTAGTTCCACGATCAAAAAATCAATCTGTAATTGGAACTTAGTGGATTTATAGAAATAAATCGAATGAACAAGTAGAAGTCATAAGAAATAATGCATGTTTAGTTGCATAAACAATATAGCCAGGAAGAAGGAATAGACTTTGATGAGACCTTTGCCCCTATAGCCAGATTATAGGCCATAAGAATTCTACATGCTTTTAAAAACTATAATAATTTGAAATTATTTCAAATGGATGTCAAAAGTGAAAAATGGATTTATTAAAGAAGTTGTATATAATGAACAACCCCTACTTTTTAAAGATGAAAAACTCTCTAACCATGTTTATTAATTAAAAAAAGCATTATATGGTTTAAAACAAGCACCTAGAGCTTCGTATGAAAGACTAAAATCATACTTAATAAGGTATAATTTTGAAATTGGTAAAGTAGATACTACGTTATTTATAAAAAGAGTTAACAATGGTATTCGAGTTATACAAATATATGTAGATGACATTATTTTTGGGTCAACAAATGAAAAACTAAATAAAGAATTTGCTGATATAATGACTAAAGAATTTAAAATGAGTCACATGGAAGAATTAACATTCTTTCTAGGTCTGCAAATTAGACAATTAACAATGGAATATTTATAAGTTAGAAAAATATGCTAAAGAATTAGTGAAGGAATTTGGAATGCCTGACATAAGCGATAAACCAACATACATGGCAACGAGTGAAACTTAATAAACAACACAATTCAAATGACATTGACCAAAAACTATATAGAGGTATGACAGGATCTTTACTCTAAATCACAGCTAGTAGACCTGATATCATGCATAGTGTATGTCTATGTGCAAGATCTCAGTCATACCCTAAGAAGACACATCTTAAAGCCATAAAATGCAGCTTAAGATATGTTAACAACACATTAGACTATGGACTCTTCTATCTTAAGGAAGATTCATTTGACTAAATATCATATGGTGATGCAGATTACGCTAGTTTAAATCTGATCGAAAAAGCACAAGTGGAATCTGTCACTTTTTCGGATACTCACTTGTATCTTGGTTCGGTAAAAAGCAAAATTATGTATCTCTATCCACAACAGAAGTAATATTAAGCAAGGTTGGCATGTTCATAGGTTATATATATACAACAAACTTTAATGGATTTTGGTTTAAATTTAAAGAAATCACCATTTTTTTTGCAACTCAAGCTAGTTTTTATAGTGGACTATCCACTTTTTATATATGTAAATTTTTTTGCAGGTGTGAGGAGAAATTTCCTCAACAGCTATTGTAATAAATCTATCAAAAAATCTAACACATCTTGCTAGGACAAAATAAATAGACATGTGGCATCATTTCTTAAGAGATAATGTAAACAAAGATTTTAATACACTAGAAATTATAAATACAAAATATCAAATAGCCGATATTTTAACTAAACCATTAGCACAAGCTACTTTCATCAAATTAAGAAGAGAACTAGGAATATGTTCATTTATAAAAATCTAGAAATAATAACTTTTATTTAAAAATTAGAAAGAAAAATAAAAAAAAAATATTCACTAGCTCGTTCCATGTGCCAATGGAATCGCTCTCCAGTTGTTGGAACCACTATGCCATTGGGTCCGTCAAATACAAAAAGAAGCGCCATCCCATCACTTCTTCAATTACACCCAACACCTCCATATGTCGGATGTACCTCATCAAATGTACCGTTGGGTCGATTTTTCCATCATACATCTCCAATGTCAATAACTTGAAATCGGGTGGATTTCTTACGTACTGGATGTTAGGAGTGAATGGATTACTGGTCATGTCTTCCAGGCTCTGGTCCAGCGGTCCACTTCTAATTGCTCATCTAACTATCTCAACAATTCTACCACCGTCATTTAACGCAAGTCTCCATTCCACATTTTCGGTATGCCCTCCATTCGTACGAGGAAATTCTGGCATGTACTCCTCTAGTCGTGCTTTTGCATTATGATTCAAGTTCTATTGTCCAATTGCATCCCTCACATGATCATCTCCAAGTCCTAGATTCAAATCGGCCATGCCTCCAAGTCCTTGGGGATCGTTACTAAACCGTTTTGCTCCATTTCGCTTCCAGATCATTCGTTCTGGCCTTTGGTCTTTGGTTTTGGTCTGCAGCAACTTCGATTGTTCCTATCCTTCTGAAGAATCCTTCCATCATCTCTTCCTTGCGGGCCATCATTCTGTTCTGCATCTCCATCGTAATCTTTTTCATCTCATCTCTAGTTATGTAGATGGAAGGGGGTTAAATCCTGAGGACACCTCTTGGTTATCCCCAGGACATTGTTTGCTTTCTCCAACAGTTCTCATGGTCGATGGTCTCGTTATCTTTCTTAAATTTTAGTGTGTAGTTGTCAAATTCTGAGTTGCTCTCAATAAAAGCATAAGAATGCTTGAACCAAAAATAGCACGAACACCTAAATGAGTATGGTAGATAAAAGAGTAAAGAAACTAAGTAAAAACAAGAGAAAACAAGATATAAAAGTTTTATAGTGGTTCGGCTAATTGTTGCCTACGTCCACTTAGCTTTGCTGCTAATTTGGTGGTTGTTTACAAGTACAGTTCTTATGGATCGGTACCACTCCATGGATAATTACAAGGAAATAAAAATTGCAAGGAAGCCAAAAGATCCTTGAAAATGAGCCCCTAGACACCTATTTATAGTTGTAGGTTGGCGGGAAATGCTCCATCATGTTCTCCTCCACGATCTCTATTATCTAGCAGCGGTTGGTCTCAATAAAATGTGGGTGTATCGACAGGCAACTATGGATCGGTATCGATCCATACGCATGGATCGGTATTTTATCCATAAGATTGTCTTATGGATCTTTCTTGCTACTTTGGGATGCAGCGAAGTGTGTCGTTAGGTTTGTGATTCCAAACTTGTTGTGTTGCTATGAGCTTGTTTCTAAGTCTAAATGATAGATCGTGAAGGAATAGAGCTGCTGATTTCTAGTGCTTGAGTTGTTCGGTAGTAATGATGTGTAATTGATCAATGGAGCCTGGAATGGGTTATTAACGTCTACAGTTGAGCATAGGTGGAAGATGGAGCTTTTTTGGGGATGGTTTGTGGATCGGTACCAATCCATGGGATAGATCATTACCGATCCATCACTTTGATGGATAGTGCTTTGGAACTTTTGGAATGGCTTCGTTTTTATCTTGTGATCTTAATTATAGTTGGTTTCTCGACTTTATGGCTATCTCTCCGGGCTTCCTACCCTGATAGCTTTCAAGTTCTATTCGTAAAGTCAGTCTAGATACTACCTAGTCAAAAGGCTAAATAATAATAAATTTAAAATGAGAATTTTGCAAAAGTTTGAATTTGAGCATGAAAGTTATGTCATTGGGTTCGTGGCAAAATTTCGATCAATTTCCATATATATTATGTTGAAAACTGAGCTCAAATGGAAAAGTTATGGACATTTGAAGTTTTCGAATTCAAAATAATTTTAAAAAAATCAATTCTAGTAATTAAATTATTCTTAAATTTGAAATTTGAAAGTTAACAGTAATTAGACTTGGTGGTTAAGTAACCGTTAAAATTAATGTTAACGTTAAGTGGTAATTAAGGAATTAAATAATTAAAAACAACGACCAATAAAATTCATCCCAAAATAGAAGGACTGATCGACCACTCCTCTAGAACCCATCGACCGCTAGCGGTCGACCTATAGGTAGCGATGGTCGGTGAAGGTCGTGGCGGCTAGGGTTTTCTGCAACAGTGAACGTCCATATTTTTATTATTTTAAACTGACTTAAATTTGACGGTTCAGTGCATTTCAACCACTATAAATAAGAGCCTAGCCCCCTTACATTTATTCACAAATTATTTTGGGAGCCCAGCGAAGCTCTATTAGGTCATCACTTCCAAGATTTAAAAAAATTCTTTAGGGTTTCAGGTAAGAAATCCTATATGTTTATTTTTGTTTATTGATTATTTTCTAAACCTATTCTCCTTTAAACCTCTAATTTTCTGAATCTAACATATATACAAATCCCTTATCGTATATATCAAAAAGAAGAGATTTAAAAGAGTTTATTGAAGGCATGTCAAATCCAAAGGAGGCAAAGCTAAGGACCCATAGTGAGTGGAAATTTTAGTATTTGTATCTTAGTAACCGAATAGTGTAGTTTAGATTTGAATTATGCCTTGGGGAGTTTGGGTTCACGAAAACATCATATTAAAAATCCCCTAAATTCCCCAAAGCAAAATGTCAAGTCTAGGTTGAAATCTTAATTGTTTACACTAAGATAATGGAAATTATGTAGATTTTCAATTTTTGTGTTTTTACCTTCTATTCCACATCATTCTTTTTCTTTGGAGTTTGTATTAGGAAATTGGGTGTAAGGTATGAATTCTATTCGTAGTTTACACCGCTTATTTCCAGAATTTTAATAGAAATTCCCTTTGTTTAATTTTATAAACAAAAGTTGAATAGAGCGTAAAAGGAATCGAAACTGTAAGTTTATTGATTTATTCCACCGTTTTAATATAATAAGTTGAGTTTGAATTTTGTTTGTATACAAATCTATTGATTGGGTTTTTAGATATTGGATTTATGGTATATTGATAATATGGAAATGAGACTTGTATAATTTTGAAAGAGTTGACATTTAAACGTTACTTTAGGGCGTAAACTCTGCACGCTTAGAAATTCCTAAGCCCGCACGCGTGTGTATATATATGTAGCATAAATGATGTATAACCCGTTGAGTGAGCCCAATGCTAATGGGAGTTCTTGTACGCACGAACTCTAACGTGATGTGGTATAGGTGGATGCCAAAGCAGCATGATAAGAGGCAATAGAGTAGAAAAAGGGGCTCAGTGCTAACCGGAGTCCTTATATGCACGAATTTGATGTGACGTGATACAGGTGGATGCCGGCGTAGTACGATAAGAGGCATTTTGCCACTATGATCGAGAGATGACCACAAGTGCAGACGATGACTCACATGGCGAGTTTGCATTTCGGGGTTCTCCCTCTCCAAGGCGTAGTGATGGTATAGGTATTTATGTGAGAGAAATTCACACAATCGCCTACGGGCAGTATTTTCATATTGGATAGTTTTAGAAGCGTTGGTTGATTATTAATGTGAGGTTCAATTTATAGTTCGACCTATTAGGTTAGATGAAAACCCTTAGGTATCGAACCTTAGGAATTCATGGACCCTTGTAGCACACCCTATATAACTTAGGGTATTATTAAAGTTAACTGCACATGATCATCACATATTAAACTTGTACTCATTCACTAGACCTTTGTCTGACCCACCCCCTCTTCTTTCCATTTTCCCCACTATAGGATGACGGGTTAGAGGTTGATTTGGCATAGTATGTGGAGAAAGGAGCTTCACATTAGAGTTCTTATACGATTCATTGTTACTTTTGCAGTCACATATTGTATTAATTGTCTGTAAAACTTATATTTTACTTTGAAAGTAGTGTATATGTCAAAACAAGTGTTTTAGAGACTGTTTCCGCCATATGTCTATTTTATGTACTTATTTTTTAATCCCTTTCACTGTGACATCTGAAAGAGTAGAATTTCTTAGAACTTACCCTTGTAATTATGCACTTTAATTTAAAATCCCAACAACTCATATTTCTCGACCTGATGCATGTTCGAAAGTCACATTAGGCTTCGGATCGATCGGGAGGTGGAGATTGTTACATCAACATGTGACGGTTAGTTAATGTGGAGATAGCTAATAATGCTAAGTAAAGAATGAAATTTTATAGCACTTTGGAAGCCTTCTTCCAAAGTGATGGTTGAGGATTTCATAGGGAATAAAATGGCTATAAGGAATAATAAGTTAAGGAGAAATAACTTACTCAATAAACAAAAAATTATTTAGCTTAATAGCCATGTGATGATTAGTAGACCCATTAAAAACATAGAAGTATGAATATAAGGCCTTAGCTGCGATAACATGTCTAAGCACGACATTATTTTTGGTAGTTTGGATGGAAGATCTTGTGATTACAAAATGTCTAAGCATGACATTATACTTGACAATGTTGACGGAAGACCCTAGTGGCAAACCCTTATCTATTCATGGAAAATATGTGAGAATGATGGAGCAAGGCTTGTATAGCATCCAATTATCTATTCACTACAATATACGACTAAGGCTTTCCTAGCATCCAATTGTCTATTCACGATATACATTTGATGATTGTTGGTGTAAGGCCTATGTGGCAACCATTTTGTCTAAATGCAACATAATAAATGATGGAAAATAGGGTAAGGCCTTGGTGGCAAGCAATTGTCCATTCATGATAAAATTAAGAGAAAATAAAATAAACACCTAAGTGGAAATCTTAGGTGACTAGTGCGGTTATCGATTGGTAAGAGTAAGACTTGTGGGGCAATTTAAAATGAAAAAACTATAAAAGATACTAGTCAAATTCATGTGATGGAAATCTCTCATTTATGATGAATTGATGATTATCTGTTCATAACATGATGTTATTACATAGTATGATGTAACTAACGATGATTGGAATAATGAGGGTAAAATAATTCCGTACTTTCATTGTGTGGTCCCACTATGATTGTTTGTTTAGGGTAAAGTATTACGCCTAGTAGGCTTTATGTCTGACCGATGTTTATATTATTTCTCATAAACTCTTGATTACTCATTTGATCAGGCTAAATTTATGGCTTAAACTGGTATCTTTTGGTAAGACAAATAAAGGAGCAAGAGACGAAGCAGGGGTTGAAAATTTCATTGTGTAAAAAAAAGTTTATAATTAGTTAGCTGTCTATAATGGCATCCTCATATGTTGGGCATGGTACTTTACTTATATTTTGTTATATGTACCCCTACATGGGAACAAAATGGGTTAATGTTGATGCAAAAACTTATGTAAACCATTTTGATGAAATGAAATTATTAGTTGCTATATTTACTTAGTGTTGTGAAATAAAAAATATATACTGCTCTCACTTTGTCGCTTGTAAATAATTCTGGTGATGACTAAAGCATCATCAATTTTCTTATTTGGATCTCGAAGTGGGGGATATTAGACAAGAGCACACCATAAGAGCTTTCTGGTCCCTTGATTCCACTTAAACTGAAAATCTCAACCGAACATGAGCATAACACCCATATATATATTTATTGTATTAAAATTATATACATATATATAATGTGGGAGGAGTAAAAACAATAATGTGGGTTATAACAAGTTTAGTTCTTAATTAGGAGCAATCGGTTCGAAGAGATATCTATGATAAAGGTTTCTACGAGGTCGACATTTACAGCCACTAGCTGTCCTCTGTTAAAGCCCATATTTACTTTCAAAAATCTGTTCGACTTTATACTTTTTTAAGGAAATTTTTGAAACGAACCCTACTAGCCAATTTATAGCTTGGATTTGCTATCCAATTATATATAAACATTATAATTGCATAAATTATATTATGAGGTGGAGTGTTAACATTATTAAATAGTCTTTCATTCCTTTCGAACCATATATACCAACAAATAATAGTTAAGATGGTATCGTGAAAAGTTTTATAGTCTCTACTCCATTGGAATCTAATATTGTTCCAGTTCTAATAGTTATCACAGTTAAGATTAGTGTTAGTTAAGGTTAGGTCAAATATGTAAAGAGTATTAACAAGTACTGAACTGGTTATGGGACAGTTGTAGTAAAGGTGCATTATTATTTCTCGGTATTAGTTGCCAAAAGCACATTTTTTATCTATGATCGGATTCTTTTCTTTAAGAACTCAATTGCATTTAATTTCTTATCTAGGTTTAGCCGTAACAACCCTAATTTTAATTAACATTATTTAGGATATTTAATTGGATAAATTAAATAAAATAACGTAAATGGATAAGGAGATTGGTATTTGGTATTAGAATGGATCGAGCCTTAATTAATGAACTAATGGGATTAATTAGAACATTAAATAGAAGAAGGGTATATGAGGAAAGAAAACGGGAAAGGAGCATGTTTCCTTAACAAGTACACTCATTCTTATTCCCTCCTTTATTCCATTTGATACAAACGAAAATAAGGAGTCAAGGCCGGCCATTAACAAGGGTTTCAAGGGAAGTAAAGCTAGGGAAAATAAGAGCAAAGCTTAGGGGAATCAAATAAAAAACAAATCTCAACCTTAGTAAACCATTCAAGATGAATAATATGATATGCATCTCATGTTTTAAGTATTATTTTTGTGCTTAAGTATAGATTTGATTCTTTTTCTTATATTATGTCATGCTATGATAGTTTGCATGATTATATGCTTGTTGGTGAATATATAGAATTTATTTATGAAATTAAGTGATATGTTTGAGTTAGAAAACCTATCTTATGACATCGAAATGGCTTAAGTTTTTGATATGACGTTAGAAACATTATTTTAAAAGTGGGTTTTTAATTTCATAATTTTCTGATTTAATGAGAATATTTGGTGAACTTCCTAAGGCTGGAAAATGGTTATTCGGGTTTTAATTATTAAAAATAATTAAATTAGGTTTTTGGCCCCAAAATTTTTATATGTTAAAGAAGATAATAAATAGGATTTATTATAATGTTTGGGGATTTTTTCCAAGTGCTTATGATTTAATATGAATTATTTGAGCTTAAAGGCCTAATTAATACATTTAAATATTACTATAAAATGCAAGGTTCGCTAAGTACTAGGGATATGACAAATTTGCTTCTTAGAATTTTTTGGGAAAAGATTTTGGTAAAGAAAGTGTTATCCATTAAGATTTCGACAAATAATTAGGGTTTGATGAAAAGAAACTACTTTTAATGGTAATAAAACAGTTTTATTGTTAATTACAACCTTGCCATGCCGAAGTCCATGATGTCGCCCTATCTCAGCGCCTCTATGGTCTTTAATGTCGATCAAGAGCAATGCATAGGGTATCAACTTAGGTTGATAAGGAATTCATCGGCTTGGTCAAAGTAGGAAGTCAGCAACAACGTCGACATCGTGATCTTCGAAGTGGATGAGGCTGCTTTCTTTAACTTATTGATGTCGCACTTTATACTATGCCAGAAGTTCTTTACAAAGTTGCTGACACCATTGGTTTCGAAGTGGTTTATAGCGGTGATAATGATGGCGCATGTTTTAAACATATTGATTTCAACCTTGTAGGCCTATGCCGCTATTAATAACTTCGGTAGTATATGATACCGTGTTTTATCATTTCGACCTTAATCCTTGTAATCGTTTTCGAAGACGGCAATGGTGTCGCACATGTTGACTTCGGCTCTAATAAAGCCGCCTATTTTTCTTTAGGACATTTGATACCGAGCTTTAACTATGTCGACATTAAGCTTTAAGACCTTAAACTATGCAAACTAAGTTTTATGCCTTAGGATGCCTACGTTTTATGAAGTGTGATGCCCCAGTTATCGGCCTTATGGTCTTATGTTTTAAAAATTAAAGGCTTTAACATATTTTATATTAAAGAAGGGCGATGACCCTAATGGCGACAATGACGCCAAGCTTTATCAAAATATAAAGTTTTAGTGTTTTGGCTTATGTTTTGAGGGGCGAAGACCTTCATCGACTATATCATTGCAGTGTTTTATCAATACAAAGACTTTATATTGTTTTATCTTATAGCCTATGGTTTTGTAAGGCGATGACCTTATATGACTTCGAACTTCAACAATATTACTTTATAAAAGCATATAGCATGGCATAATTATTTTGGATAAAGTAAAGGTCTATATTTTCCTTGTTTTGAACGTATGATTTCAAGGGTTAAATCATTTATAAAGAAAGTATTTTCGAGGAATTAGAAAAGGGTATTTAGCCCATAATTTTGCTAAAGAAAATCATTGTTCTTATCACTTTGGATAGATTGTGATTGGATGAATTAACTCAGAGATTAGAGAACTAGATGGGACTGGTGTAGGGTAGCACCCTATACTTCGGCTGTTAGCTCTAGCTTATATTAGCCTAAAATTCCACTGTGTCGGGCTTTGTCAAGTGTAAGACAAAAAGTAGGTTTTCGCATAGAAAGTAATACATACAGACAAAGTAGGTTATAGGTTGCCTGCAAAACCTTTAGGTTCATAGTAAGCCTTGCAAAACTATGAGTTTGATAGATACTTAGGTAAACACTAGGATGGGTGTATTTGGACAGATCGTTTAGTTTTCTTCTAACAGTCAAAAAATTGGTATATCTGGTAGTCCCAAGTCAGCCATGTAGGTTGGTAGTTGCCCTGTGAAAACTAAACATTGGGATGGATAGTCCACTGATTTGATGGATAGTCATGTTTACCTATGTGGCATGCATGCACGTTATTGTTTATATTGTTTATTTCAACCAGTTTTGTTGTAGAAATTGATTTGCAAAAGATATATTTTTAAAGGGATATTAGTGAGGAAAAAATCCGTTCCGCTTAGCGGCGTGGTCTCACTTAATATCCATAAATCGAGATGGCATATTATTATTTACACCAGGCTTTTTATCCGACTCAAGGTTTATGTTTTCCCTTAAACTCTCGGGTTGCTCAAAATTGATTTGAGCAGGTCGGGAGTAAGGGCTTTACAAGTTAAGTAGATATTAGCGAATAAAGCTTCCGGAGATATGCAGGAGGCAAAGCTTGCTATGTATGAATCTATCTATTACTACTATCTGTTGTGTTACGTCCATTGTTATATGAATGTATTGACAGTAGATGTATGTATCTATTTAGTGACTCTGATCGACCAAGGGGGCATCTTTATTTGTCACTCCTAGAGTATTTTGTAATGATTACATTTTATCCGAACCTAGGCAACTGTAACAACCCGTAAATTTCAGTGGTTTTATTTATTAAATTATTTGAATTTGTGTGAAATTTTAAACAAAAAAATTTTGAAATAAAGATTTAATATTTGGAATACGTCTAATTAGACATAGCAACCGGTAAATTTTCATCAGATAATTTGGAAGTTTATTTCTAGTGTAATTTTATTCCAATTTATATCAGTTAAAATTGATGATAATAAAATGTTTTCCAAACCTAAATATTTTTACATAGAAAATTTGTAAATCATCTTCTGAGTGAGACGTCATCTTTCGTTTCGTCAAATTTGGACATCTATTGCTCCGTCGATCTTATTTCTGACAAAATAGCAGCATTTTCGATACCGATTATCAACTTTTGATCGGATGATCGTACCACAGATATCCATATACCGTTCTGATCGTCTCGCCGTGCTGATCTCCATGGTATATTTATTCCTGTATTTTGAGGTCCGGTACGCACCGAAAACTATAAAACGTTCGTTGTATCGTTATCATAAATCGTGACTTTACTATTTCTTTAGTTTCAAAATCTGATGGCGTGCTGTCCAAGCATCACAATTAATTGCTTTAAAAACTTTTGCTAAATCAATGGATAGCTGCACGTCCCTTTGGCTTTTGAATTTATATCTAAAATTACGGTGGAACGTTTCTTCTGCCCCTTTCTCTCCTTCATTTCTATTTAATTTCTTTTTGAACGGTTCAATCACTGTTGCTTTATAAATTTCATTTGTTGCTCTGTCACCAATCCCTTTTCTTCTTTTCGATCAACTCCATCTTCCCATGGCCGAAACCATGCTTGCAAACCATCGTCCATTCGCCGTGTTCCTCCGCGTCAGCAACCCAAGACTCCATTACCGCCCCTCTTCCTTCACCTCTTCCCAGTCAATTCTGCGACCACAGCCACCTCCTTCCATTGCCGAACTCCCCAAGATCTCAGGCAACTCTAGCCTCCACACTTTCCCCACGTCTCCAGGTCGAGAGCCTTCTCCAGCTTCCCCAGTTGGGCCGGGCACCGCCACAACCGGAACCACCATCACCGCCTTCCACCTCGCCTCCTTGCTCTCTCCTCTGGCCGATCTATGCAGCTTGCCTCCACCTTCTCTTTGTGATGTGAGTTACTTATGTTTTCCCTGTATCAATCTATGTTCTAGGGTATATATATAATTGCTTTCGTATCTATGAATATAAGTATATATATGCTACCTATATGTGTTTTAAAATATTAAATATATAGGGTATATATCATATTAGTTGTGAAGGTACATTTAAAGAAGTACTTATGTTGTTGTATTCATTGTTTTATAGCAGTAGTAGATTGTCACAACAATACATATAGGCTTAACAGTACATATTGTATAAGAGAGGTTGTACAATGAAGTACTAAAACATTTTTCTATTCATGTCCCTGTTGTATATATATAAAGCTTAGGCCAGTATATATTGATGTCTTAATAAATATTGATCTTAAAGAATTATACGTATGTATATATATTAGTGTTTTTGTTATGAATATATATGTCAAGTTTTCATATTTTTGTATATTTATATTTTGGTTGTAATACATCTGACGTGTGATATATACCAGGTTACTTAAGTGTATATTCTAGTTCATCTCGGTACATGATAGTTCTTTAAAATATATAAATGTATTTATCTATAAAGTATTTATATATGGTATGTTCAGTTTCAGAGATTTTTCAGCAAGTAATTTTGATTCTATAAAATATATTAGCATATAGTGATACATAGTTAAAATGTTATATTCTATGTTTGGAAATTTGTTTACAGTGTATATTTGAACTAAGGCATTTATAATTTACACTTGAGTAAGCTTGCGTCCCAATCCATAGTATATAATTTATGCATTGTTTAATGAGATGTTGTACAAGTTGATATGGCAGTTATATGTATAATACGTATATATACATTTTGTTTTATAAGTAAGCTATTTTGTTACATAAGTATATAGTTAAGACTGTAGCCTATATTCAATCTATTTAACACGTTTGAATGTTATATTATATATGTTTTTATTGGTATTTTACTCTATAAGTTATAGCATTGATTTCTGGTATACGTGTATAACTGATGATATATAATTGGTTGAAAATATAGGCATAAATTACAGTTAGGTTCGAATATATATTTGGTTGCTTGTACATATTATAGAAAAATAAGATTATTTTATATATAGGTTTATATAGACTAGTATAAGAGCTGTGTGGTTTTGACATGCATGTTTTAATACAACCAATGATTTTGAAATATATATTTAATTTAAAAGTGTGTTTGTCTTTAGAATATGATCTGGTATATACATAGTTATATATAATTTATATATATATTCACTTATTCTATTATCATCATCGATCCAGTTCTGATTTGATTTCGTCAATTCCCTATTTTTCAGCTTATTGTCGAATCTGTATCCATCTAGCTTTGCTTCGGATTTCGTGCTTAGATTCGTAACACATCTCAGTCTCGTTCATCTCTAACCTCAAAAGGTGAGCAATCACTCACGATTAATTTTCTTATATTTATTAAATTTGATTCCAATTGAAATGTCAATTGAAATATGCTGTTGTTAGTTATTTACATTGTTATATATATGCCATTATCTGTATCTGTTCACCTGTGACATCTGACACCATTATCTGTTATTTATATTGATGATATATGCCTGTTACTATTGTTATTTTATTGTCATATCTGTTATCACTCTGCAAGTTCCCTGGTACTATAGAATCATAATGGGTTGAAATGATACATACCCGAACGATCTGTAGAATAAGAGAAAATCGTTATGGGTTGAAATGATAAACCCAAGCGATTTTTATTGAATTGAATTTGGGATTGCGGGTTGAAAAGATATATACCCGTATATATAATTTAAATTGCGGATTGAAATGATAAATATCCGTATCACTTGACCATAGGATAGAAAAATTATATACAGGCACCGTTGGTCTATATATAAATGTTTTCAAAAATGATTTCTATGGTTTTGAAAAGAAATATAGGGTTTTGATAAATATTGATTTTAAAGATTCATTAAAGTTGATTTAATAAAATTGATAAATAATATGTTTAAGTATTTATTTAATATCTATATTTTTGAAATATAGAATTTATAATGATTTGAAATTGATTGAAATTATATTTATTTAAGAATTATACTTAAATAAGTTTGATTTAAAAATGTATTGAATTTGAAATTTTAAGAAGTGATTTACAACTTGAAAGTTGAAAAGGTGACTTAAATGGATATTCCAAACGTATAAATATTTAAATGAGATATTTTGTTTATTTAAATTGTAAATTGGTATTTGTATTCAAATGTTATGGAAAGGTTAAGTTAATATTTCAAACTAAATAATTGTAAAGTGAATTTGATATGTATATAAATTTATCGAATTTAGTTTTGAAATGTTGAATATTTAAAGCTTTGAAATATATTAAAATTGAAATGGCTTATTTTATGGTTCAGATATGTATTTGAAATCGATAATTTGAAATGGTTTATTTAGAAGCTGAATCGAGTTGAAACTGATGATTTGAGATTTGATTAAATTAAATTTTTGGAATTCAAGTTAATTTGAATCGATTTGTGAAATTGAGGAAACTAATTTATTTTATAACGAAATTTTAATATCTAAACTGTTTAAAAGGAAAGTGTTATGATTTCCAAAATACTGTGATTTTCAGACTATGATTTCGAAAGCATTATAACTTTGGAAAGTAATATGATTTTGAAAATGGATATATTTGAAATGAAATGATATCGTATTAAATTGGGTTTTGAAATGATAACGATATTTTGGTTTTGAAGTATAAACTATTTTGAAATGACCACGGTGTTATAATAACGATTGGTTGGCAAAGAGACCGGGATCGGATATGGACATACTCTCTGTCGATACCGAAAACCACTTTGACATCCGTGTACGCGGTGGAGATTCCAGAATGAAGTAGGATGGTGGCGGCGTTCTTAAGGTATGTTACGTGGACCCAACTCCCGTGAGTTGGCATAAGGTGGCTAAAACAGGAGCGATCTCGGACCAGTGAGGTAGCACCTCTTCTCGGACGCATTTCTTCGATATTATACTCATACTTGTGATTTGACTAGATGGCCATCCTCCGATTTGGGAGTGTTGTTCGAGGTGGAACGGTAGTGGCTGCTATGCGTATCCATCAGTCCGTGTGCGTAATTGGTATATCTACCCTGGCATTGCCTAGTTGTGCCGTGTCACCTACCATATCGAGCTTTACTACGATTATGATTTTAAGATCCGACCGTGTTAAGGTTCTCCATCCCCTTAACGCTATTTTCTATATAATTATACTTTACTTATTTAGACACTATTATAATAGCGAATATTACTACATAGTAAATAGTTTAACGGACCCTTAGAGGATGGTTATCCCAAACATCCTTTAAGTTACTTGTATTTCAGTTGATATTTCACTTGAGTTGGATTTATTGAATATAAGAATGTTAATCCTGACTCGATTGTTTTGTGTTTTGCTCTACGCTCGGGTCAGACTGAGTGATACAGCATTTGAGACTCACCTTTGGAGTTGGAGCTTCACTTGGAGATCCAGCTATCTATCGATCCTGCTTTCAGTTATTCAGTTGATTCCAGTGATGTATTCAGATCGTGTATTTGATTATTGTATTGAGACGTCTATTGTATTCGAGACTTCTGTTGTATCTTGTCTAACTCTGTTATATATATATAGTAACTTCATGAACTACTATCCTTTTGTTTCCGCTGCATTATTGTTATATTACTCTATGTCTGTGATCTGTAATTATTTTATTTACTGTATATGTTGAGTTTTGCCAAATTTTATTTACAATCCATTGTTTTGAATTATTCAAGTCCGACATGTGTAGATTTATTGTCGATTTGAATGGTCCAAAATACTGGGTCGTTACATGTGGTATCAGAGCCAGGTTTTAGGCAAAACTCAGCATATGTAGTAAATTCAATTACAGAATCACTTTCGCTCGAGCTTGAATTCCTTCTTCTTTGACTCGGTTCCTTTGAATTTTGGAACGTTCACTCCGGTTCCAAAGTCCATTCGAGTCTCCCCTATTCATGTCTTTTGATTCTGGAGTATCCCATAACTCCACTTCGAATGATCTCTATAATAAATCGGCGGTCTTGCCAATCTTCAAATAATTTGTACTGGGGTGAACTCCTTTACAATCGGTATTGATTCACCGGAGATTTATGTATCCTCGGTTTACGATGCTGCTATCTTATGCTATACCCGAATTTTACCTCTGGTAATCAAATGTCGATTTGCTTCAGAATTCTACATCGATCTTATATCTGAAGTCACGGTTGACCCGGTTAAGGTTGCCCGCGATTTATACAACTTTATCCATCTTCCTGTTTGAAATGCAATCATCTAACCTTCGTTTCGAGCCTATCTATTTTAGATTAGAATTCTCTTTGATTAGAGCCCCTCTATATTTGGATCTCTATCCTTGTGTTGGAATCCAATTCTGGAATCATCGTGTGAGGGAGTGTATTTGTAATTAATATAAAATAGTTTATGTTTACAGTGTGTTGTTTGAGTTGTTGATGTTGGTTTGGATTTTCGATCGATTCGTCTGATCAACGCTATCGATAGAAATCCCAAAACTCTTGAACAGAGCAAACTGACACAATATAATTTTCAAATTTGATAAATGAAATAAATTTGTATGATTATATTATAAATATATAAGAAAAATTTTCTGGAATTAAAAGTTAAATAATTTGGTTGTTGAAAATGATAATATTTGATTATCATTTTATTGTTTTGTAAGTCATTGACTATTGCAAAATGACTATTGTTTAGAAATTTATTTGGAATTGAAATGAATTTAAATTGGGAATTTAAGAATTAAATTTCTGGTGATTTCAAACTTTGTATTAAAGTCTTAAAATTGTATATTATTTAAAGTATTTTCGAATAAAATGGTTTTCAAAGAATTTTAAATGTTTAAATCAGTGCTCTTCTCTTTGTCGCTGGAAAATAATTTCGATGATGACGGCCGCATCATCGACATTCATTTTCGAGTTTCGAAGTGGAGAGACTATTCTGTAGCTTTGCTATGGTTTTGTTTTGAAAAAATACTTTTGATTTGAATTTCTTCAGTATAATTTGATTTATATATATATATATGTATCTTACTTTAAAATTAAATTTTATATAAATATATTATATATATCACTAAATTGTTTGAAGTAAATCGGAGATTTAAATTCTTAAATTTTAGATTAAAGATGATTTCAATTATAAACTAAAGTCAAAATTCTTGGATAAATAGTTAACTGGGAATAACTAAATTGAAAAATCTTATTTGTATAATACTCAATTACATCTCAACATAACTTACCTAAAATTTTCAGAAGTTAAAAATGTAATCGGATAATATACAATATAAAATGACTTTATAAGGAAAGATTTGAGTGTTATAGTAAATGTTATACACTTAAATTTTATTATAAAAATGTTAATAGAGAGAAATAGAATAATAAGTTAATTGAATATTAGATGAGACAAATAAATCTGTTTTGAAAGAATTAATAAAAATTTGAAATTAGATTAACCTATGGAAATACCTAGAATTTAAAATCAATTATTGAATATAAATTAATTTAAATTGAAATTTATATGGTTTAAAACATATGAAAAAAAAAATTAGTGGAATAAACTTAATAATAATTTGGATAAAAGGATTAAATTTGTTGAATAAAATATGAGTATAATAAATGATTATACAAATTGATGGTTTAGAAATGGTTAATTAAGGATGAATAGACAATAAGATAATGAATTTAGAAATAGATGGATTGATTTAACATAGGTGAACTCAAATGGAGTAAACCAAATTATTGAATATTGATTAGTTTAATTTGAAATTTATATGGTTTTAAATTAATTGTCTTATGTTGTTTTCAAACCTATTTTCTTTCTGGTTGTTCTATTCTCCTACCTCCTACCTTTTCGGGGATGAAAAGTTTTGAGTGGGGGAGAGTGTAACGACCCGTAAATTTCAGTGGTTTTATTTATTTAATTATTTGAATTTGTGTGAAATTTTAAACAATAAAATTTTGAAATAAAGATTTAATATTTGGAATACGTCTAATTAGACATAGCAACCGGTAAATTTTCATCAGATAATTTGGAAGTTTATTTCTAGTGTAATTTTATTCCAATTTATATCAGTTAAAATTGATGATAATAAAATGTTTTCCAAACCTAAATATTTTTACATAGAAAATTTGTAAATCATCTTCTGAGTGAGACGTCATCTTTCGTTTCGTCAAATTTGGACATCTATTGCTCCGTCGATCTTATTTCTGACAAAATAGCAGCATTTTCGGTACCGATTATCAACTTTTGATCGGATGATCGTACCACAGATATCCATATACCGTTCTGATCATCTCGCCGTGCTGATCTCCACGGTATATTTATTCCTGTTTTTTGAGGTTCGGTACGCACCGAAAACTATAAAACGTTCGTTGTATCGTTATCATAAATTGTGACTTTACTATTTCTTTGGTTTCAAAATCTGATGGCGTGCTGTCCAAGCATCACAATTAATTGCTTTAAAAACTTTTGCTAAATCAATGGATAGCTGCACGTCCCTTTGGCTTTTGAATTTATATCTAAAATTACGGTGGAACGTTTCTTCTGCCCCTTTCTCTCCTTCATTTCTATTTAATTTCTTTTTGAATGGTTCAATCACTGTTGCTTTATAAATTTCATTTGTTGCTCTGTCACCAATCCCTTTTCCTCTTTTCGATCAACTCCATCTTCCCATGGCCGAAACCATGCTTGCAAACCATCATCCATTCGTCGTGTTCCTCCACGTCAGCAACCCAAGACTCCATTACCGCCCCTCTTCCTTCACCTCTTCCCAGTCAATTCTGCGACCACAGCCACCTCCTTCCATTGCCGAACTCCCCAAGATCTCAGGCAACTCTAGCCTCCACACTTTCCCCAGGTCTCCAGGTCGAGAGCCTTCTCCAGCTTCCCCAGTTGGGCCTGGCACCACCACAACCGGAACCACCATCACCGCCTTCCACCTCGCCTCCTTGCTCTCTCCTCTGGCCGATCTATGCAGCTTGCCTCCACCTTCTCTTTGTGATGTGAGTTACTTATGTTTTCCCTGTATCAATCTATGTTCTAGGGTATATATATAATTGCTTTCGTATCTATGAATATAAGTATATATATGCTACCTATATGTGTTTTAAAATATTAAATATATAGGGTATATATCATATTAGTTGTGAAGGTACATTTAAAGAAGTACTTATGTTGTTGTATTCATTGTTTTATAGCAGTAGTAGATTGTCACAACAATACATATAGGCTTAACAGTACATATTGTATAAGAGAGGTTGTACAATGAAGTACTAAAACATTTTTCTATTCATGTCCCTGTTGTATATATATAAAGCTTAGGCCAGTATATATTGATGTCTTAATAAATATTGATCTTAAAAAATTATACGTATGTATATATATTAGTGTTTTTGTTATGTATATATATGTCAAGTTTTCATATTTTTGTATATTTATATTTTGGTTGTAATACATCTGACGTGTGATATATACCAGGTTACTTAAGTGTATATTCTAGTTCATCTCGGTACATGATAGTTCTTTAAAATATATAAATGTATTTATCTATAAAGTATTTATATATGGTATGTTCAGTTTCAGAGATTTTTCAGCAAGTAATTTTGATTCTATAAAATATATTAGCATATAGTGATACATAGTTAAAATGTTATATTCTATGTTTGGAAATTTGTTTACAGTGTATATTTGAACTAAGGCATTTATAATTTACACTTGAGTAAGCTTGCGTCCCAATCCATAGTATATAATTTATGCATTGTTTAATGAGATGTTGTACAAGTTGATATGGCAGTTATATGTATAATACGTATATATACATTTTGTTTTATAAGTAAGCTATTTTGTTACATAAGTATATAGTTAAGACTGTAGCCTATATTCAATCTATTTAACACGTTTGAATGTTATATTATATATGTTTTTATTGGTATTTTACTCTATAAGTTATAGCATTGATTTCTGGTATACGTGTATAACTGATGATATATAATTGGTTGAAAATATAGGCATAAATTACAGTTAGGTTCGAATATATATTTGGTTGCTTGTACATATTATAGAAAAATAAGATTATTTTATATATAGGTTTATATAGACTAGTATAAGAGCTGTGTGGTTTTGACATGCATGTTTTAATACAACCAATGATTTTGAAATATATATTTAATTTAAAAGTGTGTTTGTCTTTAGAATATGATCTAGTATATACATAGTTATATATAATTTATATATATATATATTCACTTATTCTATTATCATCATCGATCCAGTTCTGATTTGATTTCGTCAATTCCCTATTTTTCAGCTTATTGTCGAATCTGTATCCATCTAGCTTTGCTTCGGATTTCGTGCTTAGATTCGTAACACATCTCAGTCTCGTTCATCTCTAACCTCGAAAGGTGAGCAATCACTCACGATTAATTTTCTTATATTTATTAAATTTGATTCCAATTGAAATGTCAATTGAAATATGCTGTTGTTAGTTATTTACATTGTTATATATATGCCATTATCTATATCTGTTCACCTGTGACATCTGACACCATTATCTGTTATTTATATTGATGATATATGCCTATTACTATTGTTATTTTATTGTCATATCTATTATCACTCTGCAAGTTCCCTGGTAGTATAGAATCACTATGGGTTGAAATGATACATACCCGAACGATCTGTAGAATAGGAGAAAATCGTTATGGGTTGAAATGATAAACCCAAGCGATTTTTATTGAATTGAATTTGGGATTGCGGGTTGAAAAGATATATACCCGTATATATAATTTAAATTGCGGATTGAAATGATAAATATCCGTATCACTTGACCATAGGATAGAAAATTTATATACATGCACCGTTGGTCTATATATAAATGTTTTGAAAAATGATTTCTATGGTTTTGAAAAGAAATATACGGTTTTGATAAATATTGATTTTAAAGATTCATTAAAGTTGATTTAATAAAGTTGATAAATAATATGTTTAAGTATTTATTTAATATCTATATTTTTGAAATATAGAATTTATAATGATTTGAAATTGATTGAAATTATATTTATTTAAGAATTATACTTAAATAAGTTTGATTTAAAAATGTATTGAATTTGAAATTTTAAGAAGTGATTTACAACTTGAAAGTTGAAAAGGTGACTTAAATGGATATTCCAAACGTATAAATATTTAAATGAGATATTTTGTTTATTTAAATTGTAAATTGATATTTGTATTCAAATGTTATGGAAAGGTTAAGTTAATATTTCAAACTAAATAATTGTAAAGTGAATTTGATATGTATATAAATTTATCGAATTTAGTTTTGAAAAGTTGAATATTTAAAGCTTTGAAATATATTAAAATTGAAATGACTTATTTTATGGTTCAGATATGTATTTGAAATCGATAATTTGAAATGGTTTATTTAGAAGCTGAATCGAGTTGAAACTGATGATTTGAGATTTGATTAAATTAATTTTTTGGAATTCAAGTTAATTTGAATCGATTTGTGAAATTGAGGAAACTAATTTATTTTATAACGAAATTTTAATATCTAAACTGTTTAAAAGGAAAGTGTTATGATTTCCAAAATACTGTGATTTTCAGACTATGATTTCGAAAGCATTATAACTTTGGAAAGTAATATGATTTTGAAAATGGATATATTTGAAATGAAATGATATCGTATTAAATTGGGTTTTGAAATGATAACGATATTTTGGTTTTGAAGTATAAACTATTTTGAAATGACCACGGTGTTATAATAACGATTGGTTGGCAAAGAGACCGGGATCGGATATGGACATACTCTCTGTTGATACCGAAAACCACTTTGACATCCGTGTACGCGGTGGAGATTCCAGAATGAAGTAGGATGGTGGCGGCGTTCTTAAGGTATGTTACGTGGACCCAACTCCCGTGAGTTGGCATAAGGTGGCTAAAACAGGAGCGATCTCGGACCAGTGAGGTAGCACCTCTTCTCGGACGCATTTCTTCGATATTATACTCATACTTGTGATTTGACTAGATGGCCATCCTCCGATTTGGGAGTGTTGTTCGAGGTGGAACGGTAGTGGCTGCTATGCGTATCCATCAGTCCGTGTGCGTAATTGGTATATCTACCCTGGCATTGCCTAGTTGTGCCGTGTCACCTACCATATCGAGCTTTACTACGATTATGATTTTAAGATCCGACCACGTTAAGGTTCTCCATCCCCTTAACGCTATTTTCTATATAATTATACTTTACTTATTTATACACTATTATAATAGCGAATATTACTACATAGTAAATAGTTTAACGGACCCTTAGAGGATGGTTATCCCAAACATCCTTTAAGTTACTTGTATTTCAGTTGATATTTCACTTGAGTTGGATTTATTGAATATAAGAATGTTAATCCTGACTCGAGTGTTTTGTGTTTTGCTTTACGCTCGGGTCAGACTGAGTGATACAGCATTTGAGACTCACCTTTGGAGTTGGAGCTTCACTTGGAGATCCAGCTATCTATCGATCCTGCTTTCAGTTATTCAGTTGATTCCAGTGATGTATTCAGATCTTGTATTTGATTATTGTATTGAGACGTCTATTGTATTCGAGACTTTTGTTGTATCTTGTCTAACTCTGTTATATATATATATAGTAATTTCATGAACTACTATCCTTTTGTTTCCGCTGCATTATTGTTATATTACTCTATGTCTGTGATCTGTAATTATTTTATTTACTGTATATGTTGAGTTTTGCCAAATTTTATTTACAATCCATTGTTTTGAATTATTCAAGTCCGACATGTGTGGATTTATTGTAGATTTGAATGGTCCAAAATACTGGGTCGTTACATGTGGTATCAGAGCCAGGTTTTAGGCAAAACTCAGCAGATTTTATAAAGTAAGATATGAATGCAGGAAACGAAAGAGTGAATCTCGATGGAGGAACCACCACTGCCAATGGAAATGTCAAGCCTAACACTAGGAGAAATCAAGGTTGATAGACAGCTGCTAACATAGGCGTAGGAACAACACAGGGTGATATGGGAGCAATGTATCAATTCTTTATCAACATGATGGAAGCAGGAGCTGTTGCTGGATTAGTTGGTGGAATGCTGGAGGAGCTAATCAGGAAGTTCCAGTGGTCAACAACTATGCCGTTTTGAGTAGAGACTATGCAAAGCTTGGAGGGAAACCATTCATTGGAACCGAGGATGCAATTGAAGTGGAGAATTGGCTGCTTCATTATGAA
The DNA here is from genome assembly GCA_030737815.1 of Allium fistulosum. Lineage (NCBI taxonomy): Eukaryota > Viridiplantae > Streptophyta > Magnoliopsida > Asparagales > Amaryllidaceae > Allium > Allium fistulosum. Next base: position 185,558,997 of record CM060905.1, read on the forward strand.
AGGATTTTTGTTGATCTTGGTTTGAATAATGAATAGAAAAGGATATTAGCGTCTAGGCGGTTGCAAGGAGCTGCATTTTACTGGTGGAATAGTTTGACTGTTGGTGTAGCAGAGAAAATTTTGACTTGGGCTGAATTCAGAAGGAGTATGAAGAAAGATTTGTGTTTGAGATCGCTAAGTCAACTCTCTTGAGGAAGTTTGCAGAATTAGTGCAAGGTGACATGAAGGTGCTTGAGTACACAACCAGGTTTGAGGAGTTATCCCGGTATGGGTATGCAACTGTAGATATAGTGATTAAAAGGAATGAGAAGTTCATCCATGGACCGAGACCTGAGTTTGCTAGTGCAACTTTACCACATCTTAGGGATTCATGTGATGTAGTCATAGAGATGGATTTGAGAAATGAAGAGATGCTTGCTTCATTTTTTAATAATAAGCCAGTAGATAGTCGGGGTGGACAAAATCAGAAGAGAAAGTTTTACCAGAAGAAGAGAGCTCAAAAGGATGAAGCTGCCAAGAAAGGAAAGTCTGAGGTTGTATGTTACAAGTGTGACGAGAAGGGCCATTATGCTAACGAGTACCAAACTGGCAAGGGAAAGGAAGTTGCAGGGAATAAGAACGTTAAGTGCTTTAACTGCAACCAAGTGGAACATTACAAGAACAAATGTCTGGAGGTGGCCAAGGCAAAGGAAAATTATTTGCTTTGGAACCGGCTACCTCGAGACCAACAGCTTGTGTTGGGAGGTACGCTTTTGATTCACGGTATACCTGTTAGAGTACCATTTGATACTAGTGCGTCACCTTCTTTTATATCTCGTTGGCTGGTAGATAAGCTTAACCTAGAACACTCATACCTAGTTACTTCCTTAAGGGTTGTGAATCCAATAGGAGGGTATGCAACTCTTGGGACGAGATGTGACCATTTAGAATTTGAATTATTGGGTCATGTATTTGCTTGCAGTTTGCATGTGTTTGATTTTATAGGTTTTGGGATTATATTGGGTATAGACTAGTTAAGTAAATATGTTGTTAGGATATTTTGCCAATATAGAAAAATATCACTAAGACACCCTAATAGTAGTGACCGAATTATATACATAGTAGAGAATCTAGATTTTGATGTTTGTGCTTTATTGGGTGCAATAGAGGAGGAAGACGAGTTGAATTGGGTTTTCGCAGTTAGAGAATTTGAAGATGTTTTTGAGCTAGTTAGAAGACTACTGTCAAAACGATTATTGAGTTTCGAATAGATCTTATATCTGGAGTTGAACCCTTAAGTAGGCCGCCTAGTAGAATGACACCTACCGAGATAAAGGAGTTGAAGGTGCAACTGGTGAACTTAGAAGGAAAGAATTTTATTAGACCAAGAAGTTCGCTTTCGGGAGCGACCTCGGTATTCATGAAGAAACCAGATAGGTCGTTAAGATTGTGCATCGATTATCATAAGTTGAATGAAAAGACGATAAAAAATTAGACATCCTTTATCGAGAATCGACAATTTATTTGATCAGTTGAGTGGAGCCAAAATATTTTCTCAGTTGGATTTGGCGATAGGGTTTCAACTAAGAGTGGTAGAAGACAATATTCCATTGACGGCGTTTCGAACAAGGTATGGTTTGTATGAGTGGTTAGCAATGCCATTTGGATTGACTAATGCGCTTGCTTTCTACGTAGACTTAATGAAACAGATTTCCCAAGAGCACTTGGATAGGTTTCTATTGGTATTCATAGATGACATTTTGATATATTCTAAGGACGAAAGAGATCATGAGATTCATCTTAGAATAGTGCTTGAGATGCTGAGGCAGCATCAGTCAAAAGCGAATTTTTTGAAGTGTCGTTTTTGGAAGAAGGAGGTGAAGTTTCTTGGTCATGTAGTCTCATAAAAAGGGTTGTTAGTAGATCCAGCTAAGATAAAAGCAGTTAATAACTAGAAGAGACCCAATACGGTGACTGAGATAAAGAGTTTTCTTAGCTAGCTGGCTATTACTGGAGATTCATTAAGGATTTCTCTCGTACAGCAACACCGATGACTAAACTAACGATGAAGGACGTAAAGTATGTTTGGACCGATAAATGTGAGGAGGCATTCCAAAAGCTAAAACATTTGTTGACCAATGCGCCCGTGTTAGTTGTTCCGAATGGAAATCAAGGTTTGATAGTGTATACAGATGCATGTGGAATAGGATTAGTAGTTTTGTTAATGCAGAGGGGTAAAATGATTGCTTATGCTTCTTGACAGCTCAGACCGCATGAAGTTGGATATCCGACTCATGAATTAGAGTTGGATGTCGTAATTTTTGCTTTGAAGGTGTGGAGACATTACCTTTTAGGAGAACGATTTGAGTTGTATACAGATCATAAGTCACTAAGATACTTATTCTCTCAAAGAAGTTGAATATGAGACAATAGAGGTAGTTGGATTTTATAGCTGCTTATGATTTTGGAATTAGTACACACTGGGAAAGGAAACAATGTTGCAAATGCACTTAGTAGGAAACAATATAGTGTGGTGTTAGATATGTTAGCTAAATGGAAAGATTTGGAAGCTTTGACTACTTGTGGTGTGCAGTTAAAATCGACTGCCAGTTCTAGTTAGAATACCGCAATGTTAACTTGTTTGGAAGTTTGACCAGTATTGATTGACAAAATTGCTTCTAAGCAAAGAGATGATCCATTGCTAGCTGAAAGAATTAGAAGATTGGAAGGTGGAACTAAGATTGATGATTTGAAGAATTTTTACCTCGACAGGAATGGATGGTTGAGAAAGAAAGAAAGATTGTGTGTTTCCGATGTTGGGGACCTAAGGAAAGAAGTCCTTAAGGAGTGTCATTGATCGAAATTTACTATTCATCTTGGAGGAACTAAAATATATCAGAATATGAAGAGAAGTTTCTTCTAGGAAGGTATGAAGAGGGATGTAGGCTTATGGGTGAAGTAGAATATGAATTGCTAGCAAGCGAAAGCCGAACATTAGAAGCCAAGTGGATTACTTCAGTCTTTGGATATACCAGTTTGAAAATGGGATTCGATATCCAATGATTTTATTGACGGGTTACCAAGGTCAAATAGCGGAAATGAAAGTATATGGGTCATAGTGGATAGACTGACCAAGAATGCACATTTCATTCCTGTTAAGTTGACAGAACGACGCATGTTTTGGCTAAGTTGTTTATGAAGAATATTGTTGGACTGCATGAGATTCCTAGTAGTATAATCAGTGACAGAGATGCCTTGTAACACCCTGCATTTTATATAATTAAAATAAATTTAATTAATAACTATGAAAACAGTGAAAAATTAATTTTTGTTAATGTTGGAATTTGACAACGAAAGTTATACCATTGTGTTCGTGGCAATTTTCTGATCAACTTCCATATACAATGTTTTCTGAATGGACTTCAAACGGAGAAGTTATAGCCGTTTGAAGTTTTAGCGTCAAAAACAATTACATATGCAAACATGGAAATTTTATAAATTATAAACATTTGCAATTAATTCATAGGATATTTATAAAAGTAGTAACAAATTTATTATGTTTGTAATGAATGTAAATTATTAAGAGAATAAGATTTAAGAGGAAAAAAATAAGGGGAATAATTAACATTGCAAACAGAATCAGCTAAAAAGTGCAATTAATTAATATGTGAATTAATATTGGAGATTAATATATAATGTGTGTGTGTGTGTATCAGATCCCTCAATTTAAAGAGGTTTACATATAAAATGTAACAAATAAATGATCGAATTCAAATCTAGATAAAAAAACATATGCATATTAAATATATTTTTTAATTGAATGGTGGAATTAATTGACATGCCAATTAATGAAACGTTACAATGTGTAAAATATTAATTAAGGAAATTAACTAATAGAGGTGACATGTTAATCTATTAATGGGGCTATTAATTAGGATTGTAACGTAATCGGTAGAAAATGACAATTAATAAGGAAAAGAAATAAAAGTTGACCTAGATTTGAATGTGTACATATAGGCAGTATATTGCTGCACATAAAAATAAATTGAAGGATCAATTAAGTAGAGGATTAATTAGATAATTGGTGGGCTGCATCTATTTAAGAGAGAACCTAATGTAATTCGTTCCATCAATCGTCACTTTCTTTATCCCTCTCTTATAGTAAACAATGACTTCTTTCTTCATTCTTTTCTCCTATTTCTCACAAATCTTCACCAAATAAATCCAAATAAAATATATGTGAACTAAATAAAGGAATTGCAACACATTAAAGGAGAGAAGTTGTAGAACGGTGTAGTAATTTTAGAAGATAGAGATTTAAAGCTAAGGACGACAGGTGAGTGGATTTAATTATATATCTTTTACGTTTATGATATATTATCGTTAGATTACCGTTAAGTAATTATATTTAGTATTTATTTCAGTAATTAATTCTATTAATTAGTTATGCTGAGACTGTAAATTGTATAAGAAAGCTTATATTTAATGGGCATTGTTATTGACACTCCAAAAATTGTTAAGGGGGGGGTCAGTTTTTATTTTCACTCCATTGTAAATCAAACTGCTAAGGGGAGTACAGTTATATTATAAAATAAAATATAGATAGTCAATTCTAACCTTTTACTTTTTACCGTTCCTTATTAATTCTTACTTTTTACCATTCGTTCACTTCGCTCTTCTCCTTCTCAAACGATTTCATTCGTGAAACCTAAACCCTAGCAAATAAAAAAAAATTACATCTTCATTGTTTATTTCTACAAATTGAACGAAACGTTCACTTTCTTGAGTTAGAATCATATTGGTCTCTTTCTCCAGTGAATAAATTTCATTAGAACTAGATTTCTTCATGATTAAGGACTAATGGTTTTGATTAAGGAGGAAACAATTGATTACTGTAGTAACAATTTAAAAAATAGGAGAAAATATGATAACCAAGGGTAATTTGGTAAGACTATAGTTTTATGTTAAGGGGGACTAATTTTTTATGTACCCCCCTTAGTATTTTTTTTTTAAAATGACCCCCCCTTAACAATTTTTGGAGTGTCATTAACAATTCCCTATTTAATTGATATTAGGCTTTACAGTTAGAAAAGGCATAAGCCTAAAAGTAAGAAATTTACAGTTATTTACATCTATTTTAAAAGTTAAAATTTAGCCTGTAAATGTTAGCTTCTTTTTATTCCTTTTTACGCGAATAAATTAGTTAAAGAGAAAAATTCGCAAATACAGACTAAAATAGAAAGAGCACTTGATTTACAGAAATTAGATGTAAAATAAGAAAAGCTGAAATAAAAAGAGAAAAATAGAAATTTGCAGTAAATTATACTAAAACGGGGAAAAATAAATAAAAAGGGAAAATCTAATAACTTGATTTGGAAGTAAGTGATAGATTAATTGGTTAGTTTAGAAAAGAGAATACATTTCTATAGTTTAATATTTAAAAGATAACGATAAACATAATTGCAAGAATAAAAGAAAGAAAAAGGGAATTAGTGTAAAATAGAGAAATTACTGTATTTTACACTATCTAAAAAGTAAAGACAACAACAAAAGAGATATCTTGTAGTTACGGATTATTGTTTATAGCATTATTTGGTATTAAAATATGGAAATGGATTTTTAGCACAGTTTTTGTAACCAACCAAATAGAATAGAACTACTTCCTAGAATATTAGAAGTTAAAGTGAAGAATTAAAGGAATTAAAGAAGGAATCAAGTTAATCATTAGACAAGACTAAAAGCTCTGCATTTACTGCGCAGATAATAGAATAAAAGTAAAGCAGTTATTATGATAAGTAAATTTGTGACAATTGGACGTAGTCCCAAGCCAAGATTGTCATATAACATAAGAAAATTAAAGAGAATTCAATATCATAATAAAAGAAAACAGACTAGAATAGAAAAAAGACGCTTGTAATTATATTTATAATGTACATATTATAAAAGAAAATAAAAGTGACAATTACAAGTAAAATTATAACATAGGTTATAGTTAAGTAGAAAGAACATGAAGGCTTATTTAAGACTTAAATTAAGTTAATAAGCAAATAAAGCAGAAATAATAGAAGAGGCTTATTTTAATAAACTTAAGACTTAAATTAAGTTAATAAGCAAGATAATAGAAGTGGCCCATACCAACAGCATTCCCTTTCAGTCTGGAACTGATGGTCTCACAATAGTTAGGTGAGGCTGGGACAAGATTATGCTAATTAGGGTAAATAAGTAGCCAACTGAATAAGAAAAGTAAACTTAACGAAAAATAAAAGATTAGACTTAGGGTCTAATAAAAGAGTGAGATGTGTTTGAAGCAGCCCAAAGGATCAAGAGCCAAACGAAGCAGTTCATCACAGATTTCAGCACAGAAGAAGCACGTCCATGTAACATTCCCCCTTCTGACCGTCTCCAGTCGGTAATTAAACCAACTCGAAACGTTCAAAAAGACCAATTGTTATTTAGTTTATAAGGTTTAAACAGAATCAGCCATAGAAACACAGAATAATAACACTGAATTAAAACAAATGAGAATTTATTTCATTACTATAAATCTTTTTTTTGAATACATCAGAGTTTATACAATTTTAATACTGATACAGCGGAATATCTTAAAATACAATTTTCTTCTGAAAACTAAAGTGATTCTTTACTCTCTCTCTAACTTCGCTGCTCGAAAATCTTCAAGCTGTAAAATACTCGGGCTGACCCGAGTATTATATTCAAAAGAAAATAATACACAGGTCAGTCTAATTCAAACCAGTTTATTAGTGCATAGAGGCAATAATAATTAAATAGACGACAGTCACAATAATTTCCGTATATCCAATCCTTTTAACAAAGAAATCGGATAACGAAAATTTTAACACTAAACAGTGTTAAGCAATAAATCAGCAGATTTAAATCATCAACAGAGATAAATAAAAATTTATCAAATCGACTAAATCAATTTAAAACAATTGAAATTGTCACTTTAAAACCATCAAAGTTCGATTGGCTGCCGTACACGCACGCGTGTACGGCCTCGCCAATACAGCATAAAAGATCAATGCATCACGACACAAAAGAAATATCAATTCTAAACTGTCGATTTTGGGTGGCTGCAGTGCACGCACGCGTGCACTGCCTCGCCACTACAGTGCGTAGAAACTGCAAAGGTCAAACCCAAAAATCGGGTTCAACACAAGGCCAATGAACAGTCAAAGCAACACAGTGTCGAGTGGGCTGCACAATATCAGGGGCATGATATGAAATGTGCACAGTAAGTGTACAACTAAATCAAGTGCACAACAGCCATCAAGCAAGTGAAAGCATGTATGAATCAACTGAACTAAGGCACCAATAAACAAAATATCAAGGCAGTGGACAAAGTAAAATGATCAAGCTACCATATACAGGACTTCAAGTAGATGCAAGTTAACTGGGATATGAATAACTACAGCATGTAGTGGCAACAAAGTATCAACATATCAATGTCTAGGCCATAGTCAACAACAAACTGGCATTAATGCATACTGGAATAGATGCATCAAGGTGACAAAGGGGTCAGATTAAAATACATTGTGAAAATCAGTGACTCAAGATCAAAGATTTAAACACATGTACAACACAGTGAACAGGTTCAGGTGAAACAGGGGTGACAAAATACTTCAGTATGAAGGCAGACTATAATGCAAAGGAGACTGAGTGAATCATTTACAAGACCAGAGACCCTCAACATGAATGTGCAACTCAATATCCAATACATATGTGCAGCACATGAATGCAAACTAAAAACTGCAAACATGCAGTACATAAATGCAGATCAATATCCAAACAGACTACAAGTGAATGTGTCAATATATACAACTACAAAGTATAGATGAAATGGAATGAATCAATATGGAAATGATCAAAAGCAAATGCAATGCTACCAAATCAGAACAGCCCTACATGATGGTCAACTGCACCAAGACTACACAAGTTTCAGATATCATAATGGATGCAGACCCACAAAGAAGAACTACAGAGACTAGAAATCACAAGCAGATGCAAACATAAACAACCAAAGTTGTGCAGTGACTACAGAGATGAACACAATGCAGCACTACTTTACATGATATCAGTGGGTAACGAATTCAAGTGAAGACAGTGGCCACTACAAAATGCAACTGGTCATAAGTGAACAAACAAGTTCAAGTAACTTCAAGTACATGAATGCACAGGTTAAAGTGACTCAAAAACAGAATGAATGCAACCAAACAATGAAGTGCACAACTACAAAAGTTACAAGTAATCAGATCATAAAGAATGACAACATACATGAATATACTGGACAACAAAACAGACTCAATAGTTATCACAACAGATTAACAAGGAAGAACTCAGAAATGATCAAGAACAAGTATCACAGAGAAACAGTTAGAAGGTCAGAGAGTATATCAATATCATCACCGAAGACATGCTATCAAATAGATGATCAAAGTCAGGTGAAGTCAAGACAATGAAGTGTTTTCGAGTCAAAAGCGCTTAAATTCACAGTGAAGTTTAAACGAAAATATCACAGTCAAAGTCAAGAATTTAACAAACAAATACGAACGAAACCACAAAATTTAAACCCTAATTCAATTCGAGATGAGAATCAGATGTGAGTAAATCAAGTTACTCACCTTTGCAAATCGAAGCAGCTGCGGGCGAGAAACGAAAGTCGAACGAAGATTGATCGGAGAATCGAACGAACGCCGAAGCCCTAGTTTTTTTAGTCGCCACCATTTTTTTTCGTCTTCGATTTATTTTTCTTAGGGTTACGAATGAATGAGAGGGGGTCGGGTTCGTATTTGTGCAGAGGAGATCGTGGGGGGTTATGGGCTGAGGTAATGGGCTGGTATGGGTTAAGGTATGTTAGTTTTTTTTTCTTTTTATTTTGTTTTAATTTATTAATAAAGTATGTTATTTATTTTGTAGATATAATTCATTTCTTTTTTAAACATCATTATTTATTTTACCTCCATTTGCATATATCATATCAAATTTTAAATTCAAGTATATTCCTCATATTTTAAACTTGAACAATTCAAACAATTTCACAATTTAAATCAAAATTTAATTTAATTATTAATTTTAAATTAGTTTAAAAATTCGGGATCGTTACAAACTCCCCTCCTTAAAAACTTTTCGTCCACGAAAAGGAAAGGTTGTTAAAATTCCATCAATATTTATACCCTACTCAATTTTTACAAGCTTGAAACTCAATACAAATAAATGAATATAGGATTCATTTCATTTGTTTAATCTCACTAGTTTTGTTTATCTTCGCTTTTGTTCATTGATTTTCAAAAATCAAAACCCAAAAGTCTTTTACTAAATTTTTAATTTATAACACTCAGATTCAAACTTAAAATTCTTCACGTTAGAGATTTATATAATATATCTCTTCCAAAGCTGTGGACTTTCAAAACATTACAAAGATCCTCTTCCTTAGTTCATTAAGTAGGAATTTTTGAAATTTTAATTTCAAACTATTGATTCGCTATTTACAGTTTGAAAATACTTGCTAACTCGAAATTTAACAAGTCCATCTTCGTTCTCACGGACATTAGGCATACGCTGGCCAGGCGCAGGTCTAAAAATCTCCAAGTACTAAATATACTTGCTTCAATCCCCAGTGAAAATACTTTTTAAAAAATTCTTTTAAAAATGGATATGGAAAGCACGTTCCCCCATGGATCACAGTTTACCCGGCGGTTACGCTACTATCCCAGTAGAATCGCTTGTAACCGTAGATTTCACATCTCTCTTGAATTTCGCCATGGTTGTTGCCATAGATCGCGGTCCACGCGGCGGTTATGCTACTATCCCAGTAGAATCGCTTGTAACCGTAGGCATCTCGCCCCTCGAATTTCGCTTTGGCGCTTAGATTGCAGTTTACTCGGCGGTTGCGCCATTATCCCAATGGAATCGCTTGTAACTGTAGGCATCTCGCCCCTCAAATTACGCTAACATACATCATAATCAACATGATCCCATCACGAGAGATTCTAGTCAAGATGGACATTCCAACTTATGGAAAATTCTACGTAGCTACGAATTTCAAATGGACACTCTTCACGAGTTCCAATACCTTCTCCAATAATAAATGGAAGGTACTTTTCCATATCCTCAGTTTAGAAAACATAATATCATATATATGTAGTACTTCATTTCACATTTCGTACATATCATATCTATGTAAACATACATAAGATTTCCATAACAATGACTTTCTAAACTAACGGTTTCAAATTTACCGCATTCATATATATAAGTTCTAAAAACTTACATATTCCATATTCATAACAAAATAGAGGATTTCAAAATTTTCCTCTAAGTCGATTTAGAAATTTAAGGTTATCTCAAACCTAATTCATATTCATAATTCCACTTATTATCGACTTCACATTCGATTTGGATTTCACGCTTACATCGTCAATTCTTAACACAGAATTGATGTCTATCGATATATAACCTCTGAGCTCGTACGTCTCAGAGAAGGGTGTTAAGCTAAGAGAATAAATCCTCCGCCACCAACAGATATATATTTAATAGAGATCAATTGCTATGTCATCAATTCACAATGTTAGACATACAATCCAAATCATCATCTGAAATTCAAAGCTCAACTTATATTGTCTTTGGGTCGAAGTTAAACTCAATTTAACTTAACGATTCAATCTTTTTGAAAAATTTCAAATTGAAAAAATTGTTCAAATTTCTTGTTTAACTTTTCAACTTCGACTTCGAAAATGAATTTCAAATCATTTATCACTCACGGGATATATTCACAACATTTCATATTTGGAAAAAACATTTCCATACTTATTTAAAAATAAGTAATTCACAAATCCAATTATTTTCAATATTTTCAATATTCGATATACTTAAATCAAAATTAAGTATATATTTCATCTTTAAGGAAATCATTATCTTTTACACATTTATTTGAGTTAAAACGAATGTTACGTAAAACATCGTTACGACAACTCAAAATCACTAGCATAGGGATTCGAAATTTATATAGATGTATAAATCCCAATACTATACAAAACATTTCCTTTCGGAAATCATTTACTATAACAATAGTGTTATAGTCCATCATTTCCTTATATTTGAAAACGTCTATTTCAACTATGTATGTTAAAATCTATGGTTTCGATATTCAATGTCTTTGAAAACATTTTTTTAAAACAATTAACTTCGTTTTAAAATATCACTTTCCCAAACATGTCCATTTTATTCAATAATATATTCACGGTCCAAAATTGTGAATATACTTCTTTTAACAGCTATAAGAATTTACTTATCAAAATAAGTCATTTTCGGATTTATAAACAACGTTAAAAATTCCATTTCTATTTATAAAGACTTCAATTTATAGTTTGAATTCCGCATACTTTTCACAATATTGGTTTTAAACCAACTTCAAATTTTCCAATATTAAGTTTTCCACTTAACTTAATTCTCTGCAAGTTCAAATTTAAATTCATCACTGAATCTATTAAATTTATTATGAATTGTCATGTTGACAACTTCAAAATTTTCAAATCTAATTCCCATTTGAACTTTGCATCCACTTCCTATTTCCAAAATAATCAACTAGTTCTTTAGTGAATCATTCATCGAATTGATTTTCAATTAAATCACATTTGATTTATTCACATTGGATTTTACTAACATTCATTCATATTCAATTAGTTTACTGTCACTAATTTATATTCAAGTTAGTCTGTTTTCAATTCAAATCAAATTTGATTCTATTAAGATTTACTTACCTTTAAATTTGAATTCAATTTACATAGCTTCCAATTTCCATTAATACAATTTCATTAACACTTAGTGAATTTCCATACAATCAACTAGCAAAACCAATGCACATTCAACTTAACCAAATTTATTTACTTTGCTTACATTCAATTTGGTTTAACACACTTAATTTCAATTGGTTTATATTCTAATTCAGATTGAATTCTTATACTCACCATATTCACTAATTCACTTTTACAATTAAAGTTGAATTTCCTTTATATAACTCAAATTCATATTCATTACTTCACTTTATTAATTCATTTTGATATAAATTCAACCTCATTCAATATTACTTAAGCCATGTTTCATTTTATCTTCACTTGCATTTATTTTCACTACACAACTTAAGTTCGCCTCAAATTTATTTGAAATTCTATTTTATTTAACTTTTCTAAAGTCAAATTCATATCACATTTCAAAATTCAGATTTTGTTTTACTTAACAAAACTGTTTAACCATTTAACAACTGGTTTTACTTAAATTTTCTCATTTTATAAGTTATACAACTTATTAATTTAAACTTCCCAATTAATATTATATAATCACTTATCTTTCAAGTTTAACTTTCCATCTCAATAATTTTTCAAATCAAGTTCAATTTATTTAACTTCCCTTTAGTTAAATTCCAAAGCATATATTTATTAATACTAATTCAATTCAATTTAACTTTTCTTAAGTTAAAAATCTTTATTTTCAAAAACAAATTTTATACTTCTTTGGATTTGAAAAACGTTTTCTTTTTAAAGTGTTTCTAGTAACTATTCATATTAAACATCATAAACTAAGCTTTGTGTAAACCAAAGCTCTGATACCACTCTGTAACATTCCCCCTTCTGACCGTCTCCAGTCGGTAATTAAACCAACTCGAAACGTTCAAAAAGACGAATTGTTATTTAGTTTATAAGGTTTAAACAGAATCAGCCACAGAAACACAGAATAATAACACTGAATTAAAACAAATGAGAATTTATTTCATTACTATAAATCTTTTTTTTGAATACATCAGAGTTTATACAATTTTAATACTGATACAGCGGAATATCTTAAAATACAATTTTCTTCTGAAAACTAAAGTGATTCTTTACTCTCTCTCTAACTTCGCTGTTCGAAAATCTTCAAGCTGTAAAATACTCGGGCTGACCCGAGTATTATATTCAAAAGAAAATAACACACAGGTCAGTCTAATTCAAACCAGTTTATTAGTGCATAGAGGCAATAATAATTAAATAGACGACAGTCACAATAATTTCCGTATATCCAATCCTTTTAACAAAGAAATCGGATAACGAAAATTTTAACACTAAACAGTGTTAAGCAATAAATCAGCAGATTTAAATCATCAACAGAGATAAATAAAAATTTATCAAATCGACTAAATCAATTTAAAACAATTGAAATTGTCACTTTAAAACCATCAAAGTTCGATTGGCTGCCGTACACGCACGCGTGTACGGCCTCGCCAATACAGCATAAAAGATCAATGCATCACGACACAAAAGAAATATCAATTCTAAACTGTCAATTTTGGGTGGCTGCAGTGCACGCACGCGTGCACTGCCTCGCCACTACAGTGCGTAGAAACTGCAAAGGTCAAACCCAAAAATCGGGTTCAACACAAGGCCAATGAACAGTCAAAGCAACACAGTGTCGAGTGGGCTGCACAATATCAGGGGCATGATATGAAATGTGCACAGTAAGTGTACAACTAAATCAAGTGCACAACAGCCATCAAGCAAGTGAAAGCATGTATGAATCAACTGAACTAAGGCACCAATAAACAAAATATCAAGGCAGTGGACAAAGTAAAATGATCAAGCTACCATATACAGGACTTCAAGTAGATGCAAGTTAACTGGGATATGAATAACTACAGCATGCAGTGGCAACAAAGTATCAACATATCAATGTCTAGGCCATAGTCAACAACAAACTGGCATTAATGCATACTGGAATAGATGCATCAAGGTGACAAAGGGGTCAGATTAAAATACATTGTGAAAATCAGTGACTCAAGATCAAAGATTTAAACACATGTACAACACAGTGAACAGGTTCAGGTGAAACAGGGGTGACAAAATACTTCAGTATGAAGGCAGACTATAATGCAAAGGAGACTGAGTGAATCATTTACAAGACCAGAGACCCTCAACATGAATGTGCAACTCAATATCCAATACATATGTGCAGCACATGAATGCAAACTAAAAACTGCAAACATGCAGTACATAAATGCAGATCAATATCCAAACAGACTACAAGTGAATGTGTCAATATATACAACTACAAAGTATAGATGAAATGGAATGAATCAATATGGAAATGATCAAAAGCAAATGCAATGCTACCAAATCAGAACAGCCCTACATGATGGTCAACTACACCAAGACTACACAAGTTTCAGATATCATAATGGATGCAGACCCACAAAGAAGAACTACAGAGACTAGAAATCACAAGCAGATGCAAACATAAACAACCAAAGTTGTGCAGTGACTACAGAGATGAACACAATGCAGCACTACTTCACATGATATCAGTGGGTAACGAATTCAAGTGAAGACAGTGGCCACTACAAAATGCAACTGGTCATAAGTGAACAAACAAGTTCAAGTAACTTCAAGTACATGAATGCACAGGTTAAAGTGACTCAAAAACAGAATGAATGCAACCAAACAATGAAGTGCACAACTACAAAAGTTACAAGTAATCAGATCATGAAGAATGACAACATACATGAATATACTGGACAACAAAACAGACTCAACAGTTATCACAACAGATTAACAAGGAAGAACTCAGAAATGATCAAGAAAATGTATCACAGAGAAACAGTCAGAAGGTCAGAGTGTATATCAATATCATCACCGAAGACATGCTATCAAATAGATGATCAAAGTCAGGTGAAGTCAAGACAGTGAAGTGTTTTCGAGTCAAAAGCGCTTAAATTCACAGTGAAGTTTAAACGAAAATATCACGGTCAAAGTCAAGAATTTAACAAACAAATACGAACGAAACCACAAAATTTAAACCCTAATTCAATTCGAGATGAGAATCAGATGTGAGTAAATCAAGTTACTCACCTTTGCAAATCGAAGCAGCTGCGGGCGAGAAACGAAAGTCGAACGAAGATTGATCGGAGAATCGAACGAACGCCGAAGCCCTAGTTTTTTTAGTCGCCACCATTTTTTTTCGTCTTCGATTTATTTTTCTTAGGGTTACGAATGAATGAGAGGGGGTCGAGTTCGTATTTGTGCAGAGGAGATCGTGGGGGGTTATGGGCTGAGGTAATGGGCTGGTATGGGTTAAGGTATGTTAGTTTTTTTTTCTTTTTTTTTGTTTTAATTTATTAATAAAGTATGTTATTTATTTTGTAGATATAATTCATTTCTTTTTTAAACATCATTATTTATTTTACCTCCATTTGCATATATCATATCAAATTTTAAATTCAAGTATATTCCTCATATTTTAAACTTGAACAATTCAAACAATTTCACAATTTAAATCAAAATTTAATTTAATTATTAATTTTAAATTAGTTTAAAAATTCGGGATCGTTACAGTCCAACTTAGTTATTTTGGGCTAGAAGGAAGTACGAGACTTCAACGGGATGTGAGGGTACTCTAGGATAGCCCTCTGGGGTAGGCATAGCGGAGCAGTCCTCTAGAGGCAGGTCTGTAGGTATTCTATCAAAAGAGTATGTCTTGACTGCTTTTTGCATGGTAGGACCATTGTAGGCAGTCAAAAGGGGTTGATGTTTGGAGTAGGATATTCGTATGTCCCCGTACTTGCAAGTAAGTTTTAGTGGGCAAGACCCAAAAGGATAGTCGCATACGGATATCAGGCAAGCATCAAAACCAAGAAGCATGTTCGGGAAAGACTAGAGTTATACCAACAGTCCAATGAACCTTTCACTATTGAGACATTGGATGAGGAGCGCCGCCAATTGGATGTTTAGATTGTTTGGAGTAGGTCACAGCCACTTAGCTCTTTGGAGGTCTTTCAATTAGTTGAGGGGTGGCTGCGTGGGGCCATAGCCACGATAAGAAAAGAGACTGACCAAATAGAATATCTGTATTGTAGGCCTAACAAGGCAGTCCTTTACAGAAATAGAAAATCCCCAACTGAGTTCTGTACAAGGTAGACCTTGTTAAGTGGGATTAAGGGAGTAGATGCAACGATTACGTATAGTCCTCAAGGTACGCACTGGGTGGTACACTGTGGATGCCCAAGCATTAGTATAGACTAGTGCGGACACAGTTTTACGTTTTCATAGTAGACGACGGAACATCTGTATTGTAGGCCTTACAAGGCAGTCCTTTGTGTAGCGGGTGCTAGTTCTTCTCAGTGAAAGCACCAAAGTGTTTGCACCAAAAATGGTCACAAACCCCAAGTGTAGCGAAAGCACCAGCGTATGAATACAGATCAACAATATTCACACACAAATCACAGATCTAAGCAAGTAACAAGCAGCAATCAAGAAATAATGAACAGTGACACACAATTTATAGTGGTTCGGCTATCTCCGGCCTACGTCCACTTCAAGGTTTTTATGATTTTATTGCTCGATGCTTGAAGATTACAATTCTTTATAACGCAGTACAACTGGTTATTTGAGCTAAGTCTGAATCTAAGGCAACCGTGGTGATTGTGAGTAAATCTGGCAGAGTCTGGACGCTCTTTAGCTCTTGGAATTATCCAACCCCTTTTCTGAATGACCAGGGGCTCTATTTATAGATGTAGGAGGCTGATATTTCACCTAAATTGAAGGGAGACCAGTTCTGGTACGTCAGGGGGCCCACATGCCCGCTTTCTGGAAGTCCGGGCCCACTTTGGGATCGATTCGACCCTTGGTTCGAATCGATCAAGAAAGAGTCCAATCGAGCTTAAATTTGGTGTGAACGTTCTTCAACATGTGCTCAAGCTTCTGTGAAAATTCCATAGCATTTGGACTTGTGGATCTCGAGTTATGATCGATTCAAGGTCGCTTTTCTGGTTGCAGTGCTCTGTTCGAATCGATTACGTTCGACTCGATTGCTTTGAATCGATCCAAGCGTGCGCTAGCAGGTTGTCGTGGCGCGCGTTCTTCGTGTCGATCCGTCTTTATCTCCGAGTTGACTGGGTCGAATCCACGTTTCTAGCTTCTTGTGATTTAGTCGATTTGAAGTAGTGGATTCGAAGTACATGGATTCGAACGTATGCTCATTCAAATCGATCACGCTATATCTTACCCACTCGATTCGAAGCTACTCTTGCAGGATGGAATCGGAGCAAAATCATAGGATGGATTCGAAAGACTTCAACCTGAAGGAAACGAAGTGAGGTGGCATCATGGATTCGAAGTGGCTCGTCTGAATCGATTCGAACGAATGTTCTTTGATGGATTCGAACCAAGACTCTGCGCTGATGGATTCGAATGTTGAAGGTGTTTTGATGGAGTCGAAGGCTAAAGCACTTCCATGGATTCGAAGCCATCAGGGGAACTTCGTTGGAGTCGAGTTTGATGGATTCGACCCTAGGGGATTCGAACCATAGGGAGACGAACTCAAGGCTATGTCCTTCACTTGCGTCGATGATATCTTGGGCGTACGAACTCGGATTGACTCGAGATTTTGAATGTTGTTTTATCTGGCCTTGCTTGACATGTCTTATCAATTGTAGCCTGATCCGGACCCGGACAAAATTCATCGATATCCATGGTGAACCTGCGATGCACAATCGATGTTCATGACTAATAATCATTGATTTTCAGTTAATCTTTGGGTATCTCGGCTTTGCCAAAAGTTGGGATAACATTTTGCCCCCCAAAACACGCCTTGTGGTAAAAGGTGTGTTTTGATCAGTCTCAAATTGAATGCAGTGAATTCATGTTTTATTCAGAGCTTATAGCATTTTTAATCAAGTCCATGGCTGTTCGAATCCGATTTGTTATCAATTTCTTCGAGTGGAAGTTAAGAATGAGATTCTATGGTCTCTCCGTACTACTGATGGTCACTCCGAACCCTTGCCAAGCCCATTCCAGACTTAGCGATCGAATAGAAAGATCCTATTGCACTCCGGCGTTGCTTTCTATTCCTTGCACTCTGGCCCTAGTTAGGGCGTAAAGCGATGTCTTGGTCATTCTGGACCGATCATAGCCTCTCCGGGCTCCTACTGGATCCCATCCTGTCACTCTCCGGTGAAGGGGAAATAGTGTCAAGTGAGTTGATCCTGTCACTCTCCGGCGAAGCGACTCACTTCTTGCACTCCGGTTCAGTGTATTTGAACATTAAGCGAGGTCATGGCCTAAATCGTGGGCCGATCATAGCCTCTCCGGGCTCTTATCGAATCCCGATCCAATCACTCTCCGGTGAATAGGAAACGATGCATAAGTGAGTCGATCCTGTCGCTCTCCGGCGAAGCAACTCACTTCTTGCACTCCGGACCCTGCCTCTCCGGGTAGGATCATAAAGCGATCATGTTTATATTGATGTTCGATGTTCATCCTTTAACTCTCCGGTCAAAGGTTTATTTCAAGAAATTCAAGTTAATTTATTAAATTCAGGTCCTAGATGTTCAATCTCAAACATCAGGAAAAAACTAAACATTGCCTCTCCGGGCAGATCGGTCTATCTCCATCTCAGAGCATGCCTAGGGATCTCTCCAGTTCCCGTACATGAGTAAGTGGAGTAGCCGTTTTATTTTGGAAATCAAATCTAATGAAATTATTTGACCGAAGTCCAAATCCTGAACTTGGCCCTTGCCATCTTAATCAGTGGATGACGAGTCGTGATCCTGATCCAGAATCGTTTCTGTTAGGCGGTGGCGGCAGTTGTTCAGGCCTTACTGCCGCTGCCCGTTCTTTGACATATTGTGGCAATCTACCACTGCTGGCATGTTCTTCCACCTCATCCTTTAGATGGCAGCATTCGTCGGTTGTGTGCCCATCTAACTCATGGAATAGGCAATATTTTCCGGTTCTACGTTCCCGCTCTGTGGGATCTCTCCTTGGTGGTTTTCGATAGGGGAGTTGGCCCCGAGTTTTGGTGTAAATTCGTTCCAGTCCTGCCACCAAGTCTGTGTATTGCCTGAATCTGGGCTCTCGGAATTTCTTCCATTTATCAGGACCATCATGTGCGTCGTCCTGCTTTCTCTTTCCTTTGTCCGCCGTGGGCTGTTCCCTGGCGGTTCCTTCGCCTTGTACAGCGTTTATCACCTGCCTTTCGGCTTGCGATTCTTCTAATCGAATGAATCGTTCAGCTTCATGGTAAAACTATCCAAGATCTTGCGGTGGGTCTCTTGTTAAAGAGTCCTTGAATTCGGTGCCTTCTCCAACTCCTGCTACTGCCGCCATCAAAATCATTGATTGGTCCGGGCGATCTACAGAAGCCACCGTTGCATTAAATCGCAACAGAAAATCTTTTATGGACTCTCCGGTCCTTTGCTTTATTGATGCCAAAGTCATCACGATCTTGGGTCGCGTTATGTGAACCCTAAACTGCTTCATGAAGCAATCCACAAGCTCGCCTCATGTCCTGATTGATCCTGTCTCTAGCTGTCTAAACCAAAGCGCAGCCAAATCTGATAAGAATAAGGGGAAACATCGTGCCATTACTTCCTCGGATGCTCCCAGCACTTCCATGTGTCTGATATATCTGGTGATATGCATGGTGGGGTCTGACTTTCCGTCATAAGGATCCAGCATTGGTAGTTTGAACGTTGGAGGGTTCCTTGCATTTCAGATATTCAGAGCGAACGGACTTCGACTAACCTCTTCCAATCCTCCGCCTGACAATCCCCCTCTCATGATCCGTCTCACCAGGCCAATCATTCTTTCATCTCCATCCAGGGGTTGCCCCCTTGTCATGTCTCTGTCTTGCCCTCCGAGCCTTGTAGGGAATTCTGGTACGTACTCTTCGGGTGGCTCGTTAGCATTTGTGTTGGCCCTAGCCGGTTGAGCTCCTTCCAAAGGTCCTTCTGCGTTGGTTCCTGCGGGTCTGCCCCCAAGCCCTTGTTGATTGCCTTCTAGTTCTGTATTCTGTTCTCCGTTGGGTTCCATAGCCCTAGCTCCTTGTTCCACATTCGCAGCCGCTGTAGCTGGTCCAAGGTTCTGTGTCCCTGCAGCTCTCATCTGCTCGAAGAAATTCTGCAGCATCTCTTGTTGGCTTTTCATCATTCTTTCCTGCATTAGGTTATTCATAGCCTCCATCTCATCTCTAGTAATGTAGATCGAAGCTTGTCCTTCTCCAGCGCCAGAGGATGCCTCTTGACTTCCTCCCTGTTGGCTCCTCTCAACTCTTTGTCTTGTCTGTCGAGTCATTGTAGAGTCAAATCTGAATTCTTAAAATTTCAAATCTAAACTTTGAATCTGGTGTAGCGGGTGCTAGTTCTTCTCAGTGAAAGCACCAAAGTGTTTGCACCAAAAATGGTCACAAACCCCAAGTGTAGCGAAAGCACCAGCGTATGAATACAGATCAACAATATTCACACACAAATCACAGATCTAAGCAAGTAACAAGCAGCAATCAAGAAATAATGAACAGTGACACACAATTTATAGTGGTTCGGCTATCTCCGGCTTACGTCCACTTCAAGGTTTTTATGATTTTATTGCTCGATGCTTGAAGATTACAATTCTTTATAATGCAGTACAACTGGTTATTTGATCTAAGTCTGAATCTAAGGCAACCGTGGTGATTGTGAGTAAAACTGGCAGAGTCTGGGCGCTCTTTAGCTCTTGGAATTATCTAACCCCTTTTCTGAATGACCAGGGGCTCTATTTATAGATGTATGAGGCTGATATTTCGCCAAAATTGAAGGGAGACCAGTTCTGGTACGTCAGGGGGCCCACATGCCCGCTTTCTGGAAGTCCGGACCCACTTTGGGATCGATTCGACCCTTGGTTCGAATCGATCAAGAAAGAGTCCAATCGAGCTTAAATTTGGTGTGAACGTTCTTCAACATGTGCTCAAGCTTCTATGAAAATTCCATAGCATTTGGACTTGTGGATCTCGAGTTATGATCGATTCAAGGTCGCTTTTCTGGTTGCAGTGCTCTGTTCGAATCGATTACGTTCGACTCGATTGCTTCGAATCGATCCAAGCGTGCGCTAGCAGGTTGTCGTGGCGCGCGTTCTTCATGTCGATCCGTCTTTATCTCCGAGTTGACTGGGTCGAATCCACGATTCTAGCTTCTTGTGATTTAGTCGATTTGAAGTAGTGGATTCGAAGTACATGGATTCGAACATATGCTCGTTCGAATCGATCACGCTATATCTTACCCACTCGATTCGAAGCTACTCTTGTAGGATGGAATCAGAGCAAAATCATAGGATGGATTCGAAAGACTTCAACTTGAAGGAAACGAAGTGAGGTGGCATCATGGATTCGAAGTGGCTCGTCTGAATCGATTCGAACGAATGTTCTTTGATGGATTCGAACCAAGACTCTGCGCTGATGGATTCGAACGTTGAAGGTGTTTTGATGGAGTCGAAGGCTAAAGCACTTCCATGGATTCGAAGCCATCAGGGGAACTTCGTTGGAGTCGAGTTTGATGGATTCGACCCTAGGGGATTCGAACCATAGGGAGACGAACTCAAGGCTATGTCCTTCACTTGCGTCGATGATATCTTGGGCGTACGAACTCGGATTGACTCGAGATTTGGAATGTTGTTTTATCTGGCCTTGTTTGACATGTCTTATCAATTGTAGCCTGATCCGGACCCGGACAAAATTCATCGATATCCATGGTGAACCTGCGATGCACAATCGATGTTCATGACTAATAATCATTGATTTTCAGTTAATCTTTGGGTATCTCGGCTTTGCCAAAAGTTGGGATAACAATATATATCAGTTATTAGGTTTTAATCTACTAGGGAGTAGATATGCACGATTCACACATAAAGGCGAGAGTATTATAAACCCAATGAACCTAATATAACAGTAAATGAAAATAAAACGGTATATGTAGAATTAAGCTTAGAAGTGTATAATTTGTCCATTCATCAGAACTTTAGTTCCGACCCCCTCCTCATAACATCCTACAGGTTAGGTAGATGGCAGAGACTTTCCAGCTTTGAGACACTTTGGAATGACCCTCCTATTTCTTCCCTAATTTCATAAGGATTTTTTTTTACTTCATCAAAGGGAATTTAAATCAAATAGAAGTCAAAATGCCATACAAGCCATTGCCCTAGCCACTTATTTCTTTTCTAAATAGGCAAATTAGGCAAAATCAGCAGTTCAGACGTCTAAATAATTATGACAGGCGTCTAAACTTAATCCCAGATGTCTAACTAATTAAGACAGACGGCTCGGAGATCTAAAATTGAAACAGAGAGAAAAAGACATTTTGAACTAAATTCAGACATCTAATTTTTTTGTGTCAGACGTCTACATTTAACCTCAGACGTCTAAATTATTATGACTGACGTCTAAGTTTAATCTCAGACGTCTAAATTATTTAGACTGACGTCTGAATTCGATTTCTATGTACATGCATATGCACATTCAATTTATATGTGTCTGGATGTCCACCTACATTCATTTACACTTTTTAAGTTTGATTTAAACTTCCTTTGAACTATCAGAGATGATATATAGATTGATTATTCCTTACAAATACATTTCCCAGGGTCATTTTCTTTTTTTCCAATAAACAAAATATATCCAGGATCAAAACAATTAACCAATATAAATATATCAGTACATTCACAAAGATATGCACATACATGTGAGGATGTACATGCCTCTCTTGTTTGAATCAGAGTTCTGGAAAACAAGAGGTTACTGGATTGATTGGATTTAATCAATCCACACATAGTACAGTGTTATATGCAATAAAATCTGAATGAAATTCAGGTTCCTATTACAAATATAAAGGAAAAGGTGTGTTAATATTTGCACAAGACATGTTTATGTGCATATATAACTGCAACTATTTGGATCTGGCTTTCAACTCCCTTATTACAGATCCTTTCTTTATTTAAAAATAAGCCATGAAACATTTGTATGAAACAAGTTAAATTATGGGAACCTTGCAGTCATATAAAAGCATTCAACCTATGCCTATTTTCTCTTGTAAACATATGCCATGGTAGAAAGATAAAACCACTTAATTTTTCTGAGAATCAACTATCCATATTTTCCAAAACTAAAATCCTTTCTAAAGACTCAAGATTGACTGCTACATTTATAAAATATAATCATTTAATTTAAACATGGTGTTCTTACTAAATCCACTTACAATATTTTGATTAACTTCTTTTAATATCAGATATTAACTAGATTTATAAATTCCAGATACAAGTCAACCTCTTAATAAAATACTTAACAAAATATCCATCCCATATCCAACACTTAATACAAGTAACAATTTAAATCATTAATACATGCGGATTTTATCATTTAGGCTCTTATCTAACTAAGTTTAGCATGCTATAATCTTCTTCTCAAAGCCTTGCTCCTATTCCTACTTAGTTGCTGCAATCCCTGAAAAAGCATTTGAAACTGCCTCATTTTAAATGAGACACCCCAGATGCCATTAGCACACTAGGGTCAGACACATGTCTGGTATGAGAAAATTCACAAAAGCAATTAGTTAATTAGGTTAAAATCAAATTAAATACATATACATAAAGTTCTGCCCTTTGGAATCAGATCATACTTGTGTGCATGCTCTGTGTCATTGTGCATGTGCACACTTTAATTTTCTTTCCAGAGACTACATATATATAAATATGGCACATACATTCAAGCATACAATTCAGTCATAATCAAACAATCATTCATACCAAACAGGAAAATAACCAATATGAGTTAAATCATTTATTCAATCCTCATATTTCAATTCTGGGAAAAACTCTAGTTTTCTCATCATCTCAAATATTATTCCCTTGGTATATTTATCTATCCTGGTCTCATCTGCAATATTTATGAATCAATGGACACACTGTAATGAACTAATTCACTCCATTACACAAAGATCTCAGGACTTAAACAAGCCATGTGTCAACTTGTATTACTCAAGAAAACAAGTCATTCCTGCAGTGTTCTTGACCCCAATTTCCTAATCAGGTTTAAGTTAATAATACTCTTTTGATTTTTCATGACTAAACCATTCAGTGATCCATTTTACCAACTAAAAACATCCATATCATGGCATCTCATATTATTCATAACCATACAGAGACAAACAAGCAAACAACCATTGGTGACTAAATAAATAAGGTTCTGTATGTATATATATATTCTGGTATTTTTAAAAGGGGTATAGGCAACTAACATTAGCTTATGGCTTCTGAGAGAGTTTTTCCTTTTTGCAAACATTTGTGCTTGAGTTAAACTCAGAATGATCTAGTTTCACTGAATCACAAAATTTTGTTTGCTATGTACATATATCTTTATGCATTTTATTTAAATTAGGAGCATCAGCACATAGGCAACCCTATTGCATCTCTAATTCCTCTTTGTCTCAAGCCTCAGCACTTATACATGAGTATATTGCAGCTCAATTTGTTTTCATTTCTCTGAGTTAAGCCAAAACCAATACTACTTGCCTATATTCAACATTTATTTTATGTTCCTAAGCATCTACATATCAGAGGTCTGGGTTCATAAAACATATATGTATACTAACTACACATAAAACTTTCTTATAAATAAACAAGTAGAACAACCAAAGAGAATCAAAACATTTTCAGATTTAAAATCACAGATAAGCATTCATATATGGAAATACTCTTTTAAGAAAATTACTTATAACTGGCTGCCTACATTAGGACTTATTGCCTTAGATTTTTGAGTGAGTTTTCTCACCTAGCTCTCTTCTTTGCTTCCTTAATTAATTGATGAACTTCTGCCTTTAGCCTCAAGCTCTCTTCCTTCCCTTGTCTTATGATTTCTATGGTGTTGTTTTTTTTTCAAAGTTCTTTTCTGAGAAGGAGAGGAGGCTGCTGCATATACATGTATATTGTAACGACCCACTATTTTTGGACCATTCAAATCGACAATAATCCACACATGTCTGACTTGAATAGTTCAAAATAGCAGATTGTAATAAAAATTTGGCAAAACTCAGCATATACAGTAAATAAATCAATCACAGAATCACAGACACAGAGTAATACAATAATACGCAGCGGAATAGATAAAATAGTAGTTCATGAAGCTACTATATAAACATCAGAGTTAGAATATAAAATACAACAGAATATCTCAAATACAGTGAAGTCTCCAATCCAAACAGATGACTTCTGTGAACGAATCAACTGGAAAGCTGGAAGCTGAATCAATAGTTGGATCTCCAAACGAAGCTCCAAACTCCAAAGGTGAGTCTCAAATGTTGTATCACTCAGTCTGACCCGAGCGTAAAGCAAAACACAAAACACTCGAGTCAGGATTAACATTCTTATACTAATAAATCCAACTCAAGTGAAATATCAACTGAAATACAAGTAACTTAAAGGATGTTTGGGATAACCATCCTCTAAGGATCCGTGGAACTATCTACAAGGTGGAAATATACATTATAACACCGTGGTCATTCCAATTTAATTTATACTTCAAACCCAAATATCATTTCATTTCAAATATATCTATTTTCCAAGATAGTATATATAGGTTAAATAATTTATAAAGTAAAGTATTTATAATTTCCTCAAGTTTCACAAATCGGTTCAAATCAACTCAATTTCCAAATTTCAATTTAATTCAATCTAAATTTTTCCATTTTAATTCAATTCAGTTTCTAAATAACAAATTCAAATTATATTGATTTCAAATACAGATCTGAATCACAAAATAAACCATTTAAATTCCAATATAATTCAAAGTTTTAATATGCAACAATTTCAAAGTTAAATTTTAACAGTTTCATATAGCTCTTGATTTAACTTCATTTATTATTTAATCAGGGAATATTCACTTAATAAATTCAATATCATTTAACTAGCCTTAAATTACATTTTACTAAATATTTCCTTAAACTTAAACAAGAAATATTCATTAGATTACTTATAAATCAAACTCAAGTTATAAATCATATCCTACATCTCAATTGCAATAAGTTTCAAATCGGTTTAATTAAATAAAATTCTTTATTGAATACAATTTCAACTAAATTCAAATTATCTTTCTAACCTTAACTTATTCAAATTATTACCAAAATCTATTTTGAAATATATTTACATACTCAACATATTATATGTATTTAAATCAATCATTCCCATTTATATATAATAATTTAAGGCTCATTATTTATTAAAACCATATATTTCTTTCCAAAACCATAGAATTCATTTTTAAAATATTTATATATATGGACCAACGGTGTCTGTATATATATTTATCATATGGTTAAGTGATGCAGATATTTATCATTTCAATCCGAAATTTAAATATATACGGGTAGAAATCATTTCGACCCGTAATCCCAATTTCAATACAAATGAAAATCGCTTGGGTCTATCATTTCAACCCATAACGATTTTCTCCTATTCTAAAGTCCGTTCGGGTATGTATCATTTCAACCCATAGTGAATTCTATACTAACAGGGAACTTGCAGAGTGATAACAGATAATATAAAATAAAACAACAGGCATATATCATCAATAACAATAGAATAAGAACAACGGGATATGGTGTCATATCCCACAGGTGAACAGTTACAGATAATAACATATATAACAACTTAAATAACTACAGCAGCATATTTCAATTGTCGTTTCAATTTAAATCAAATTTAATAAATAAAAACGTTAATCGTGAGTGATTACTCACCTTCCGAGGCTAGAGAGGATAGAAATGAATTGAGTTACAGATCCAAGCACGAGTTCCAAAACAAAGCAAGATTTACACGAATTCGACGGATAGGGCTGGTAAATAGGGATTGACGAAATCAAGTCAGAATTGGATCGATGGAGATGAATGGTATAAGTGAATATATATATAACTATATAGAGAGAAAAAATCATAATTTAAATTCAAACATATTTTAAATTTAAATATATATGTATTTAAAAATCATCGTTTTAAATTAGAGAATATATACCAAAAATCATTATATATATACACACGTAGTATATATATTTTTGAAATAAATGCTTATGTAGATATACAAACATAATATATATCTATATTTATACCTTTAAACAACAGACCAGCAATTTAATAAGATATTACGTATACTATATATTCCTTTTTTTTTATAATAAAGTACACTAATCATGATAAATACATATATATATAACTGTAAAACTGAGAACATATATACTTTTTAAATCAAAGCTTAGCAGACAAGTCCTGAATACCATCCTATACAACATAACAACCTTATATATCTATGTATATATGGTTTGAATCATTAGTTATGCAGACACAACAGAAGATAAAACTTGCATAAGCTTTAATCATTTTATACATATACTTTTTCGAATATATATATCTAGATATTAAACAATGCAAACCATAGTTAAAATCAAATATCTGAAATCCAGTCTTATATAACAACAACATATATAAACTTATACTAAAAAAAATGAATACTTACATACTTACACATAAACAACATAGTATAAAACAAACGACTGACTTCCTGTACACATACATACTAACCAATATGCAGACTACAACAAACGACGATCTAGTATATATATAGTACATGTTACCAAAATATGAATATATCAAAATATATATATATATATATATATATACCGTAAGTTTCTATAAAAATATATATTAGCAAAACAATACCTATAAACAAATAACAAACATATTATAACTGCAATATAAAGGCATAGTCAAACCATCATATAAATGCAAATCTGGCCTAGAATATAAGCTTGCAAACTAGCATATATAAATAGCTTCCTTTTCAACACAGTACACTATAAATATATTTTGACTTCTTTATATTATAACATATACATACAACAGCTCCTAAGGTATAAATATATACTATATATATATATAAGAAGAAAACGAGATAGGAAGTACTTGAAAGCAAAACGTGAATTCAAAAAAATACATATATAAACTTTAAACAAAACCAACCTGTAAGTAAAGAAAAAGAGAACATAGATCTTGGCAAGGAGTGGGAAGAGGAGGAGACGGGAAAAGATGATGGTGATGGATGCCGAGGCCGGCGTGGTGGAGGGAGAAGGAGTTGATGGAGGAGCGGAGGTCGGTGGCAGGCCAGAGTACGAGAGGAGACGGCGCAGAGAGGGAAGGCTGTTCGTCGTTTGTCAGGGCGGTGGATGCGGAGGCTGAAAGGGTGGAGTTGATTGCGGGGTCGCTCTCGGTTTTCAGGGAGGAGGCAGAGGCGACTCGTGTTTGCTGTTGTGGCCAAGGCTTCGGCTGATTCAGGGTAGGTGGCTGCGAAGTGGAGAGCGGGTTGGAGGAAGGTGGCGGATTTGGGTTGGGAAGTGGTGACGAAGCCGTGAAGGGTGGTGTGGAACTGGTGAGATGAGGGCGAATTGAATGGATGGTGGTTTGCTCGGTGACGTGCGGCTATGAGATTTCGCGGAGGAGGGAGGAGAACAGAGAACAGCCCAAGCAAAAAAAAAAGGTAAAAAAAATGAATTGGTTTCACTGTAAACAAGTAACGCAGAAACAAAAGGACACAAATTAGAATTTGAAATGACAGAGTAATTTATCAAAATGGAAAAGGAAAGGTTACGCGTGATTTAGGGAATTATTAAAGTAAAGGCTATCGGTTATAGAAGTAAAAGTGGGAACGAATGGTTAAAAGAAAGGAAAGGAAACAGTGAATGGTACGAAAGGAAAGGTCAGAAAATAGAAATAGTCACCCTTAAATTCAAAAATATAGAAGTAACGGGCTACACACTGATTTAGGAGCTATTAAAGCAATTTATTTGATACGTTTCGAATTTCGAAACGGAAGGAAATTAATGGTCATAATTAAAGCTACCGTTACAGCGAACAGTTTATTATTCCCGTCGCGTACCGGACCTCAAAATACAAAAATAAATATACCGTGGTGATCAGCGCGACGAGACGATCAAAACGGTATACAGATACTAGTGGTACGATCATCCGATCGAAAGTCGATAACCGGTACCAGAAAAATGCTGCTACTTTACCAGAAATAAGATAAACGGAGCAGTAGAAGTCCAAATTTGGAAAAACGAATTTTGCAGTCTGATTCAGAATGATCTGAATAAATTTTCTCCTGTTGACATATTTTGGTTTCGGAAAACTTTTAAATTCACTGTTATTAACCGGTTTGATTTGAATAAAATTTCACAGGAAAATAAACTTCAATATTATCAGATGAAAATTTACCAGTTGCTATATTAAAATAGACGTATTCCAAATAATAAATTTTTAATTTCAAATTTTATTGTTTAAAATTTCACAAATTTCCGGTTAAATATGTTTTTTTTAAAACCATTAAATTTTGCGGGTCGTTACACTCTCCCCCACTCAAAACTTTTCGTCCCCGAAAAGGAAGGAGGTAGAAGAATAGAAACAACCAACCAGAAAGGATAGATTGAAAATCAAGATTAAACAATTAATTTAAAACTATACAAATTTTACTTGAAATATTAATTTGAAAACAATTATTTACATTATTACTTATTTTTACAAAGAAGCTATTGAAAACATTTAAATCCATAATTCATAAATTTATTAATTTTTTATCTCAAGATACTTTTCAAATATTATAAATAAACAAATAATCATTTACTATAAATATGTTTTATTAAATTAATAACTTCTAAAATTTTTATAACACTAAAATTTTCTATTAAACCATGTGGTATATAAATAAACAATATTTTAAAAGAATATAGTCAACAAGGAAAAGAAGGAGGATTTGGAAAACAGAATATAGGTGAATAAATAAAGCTAAGCAGATAAGGTAGATTCAAAAGAATAGTATCCGGCACGAATAATTAATTTAAACCATGAGAATTTCAATTTCGAATATTAATACATAATTTCTTTGATGGAAATACTTTTATAATAGAATACTTTTACAATAAAATACTTTTATAACTCGATGTTTCAACAAGTTTATCCTTGTTCCTGTAGACTCTGGTAGTGCGTTGATCAGGCGCAAAACTAGAATTCTCCAGGTACTTAGTAGACCTGTTTCAACACCCAGTGAAAATACTGGAAAAACTTTTTAAAACAGATATGAAAGTACAATCCAAACAACAAAACAAACAAAACCTTTGTCTAACCATGGTTCGCAGATAAACAATGGTTACGCCTGGGTCCCCCAGGAAACAATCCATATCCGTAAGCTTTCTCAGCCCTACGAGTTACGCCATGATGACTAGTAGAATGCAGGATACACAATGGTTACGCCTGGATCCCCCAGGAAACAATCCGTACCCCCAGGCAAGACTCAGCCAAGCATTTGCGCTACTATTCGCGACCTACACAGATTGTAGGATACACAATGATTACGCCTGGATCCCCCAGGAAACAATCCGTACCCCTAGGCAAGACTCAGCCAGGCAGTTGTGCTGTGCAGTCACGAGAGAACAATAAGACCGTGGGTAACGCCATGGAATTCGAAGGACACTCGAGTATCATATCCGGAAAACCAAAATCAGAGAGAATAATATCGATAGAATGAATCCAAGATGTGGCCACAAATCGGATATCAAGCAGAAGGCACTTTCTATATCTTTACTTCGAAAATATGTATCATATAGTACCTTTTCAAATCACTTTCAAATATCGTACTTATATAAAATCCATTATATATAAGATTAAATTTTCAAATCAAATACTTTCCAAAATCAATAGTATATCAAATCATACTTATATAGACTTCAATTATATAAGATTTCACTTTCAAATTGAGTACCTTTTCAAATCTATAGTTTTCGAATCAATTTCATACTCATACAAATCAATTTTATATAAGTTCGACAACTCCCAAATCAAGTATTTAGTAACATAAGGTTCTCAAATTTCAATTTGTTTCAATATCAGTTCAATTTCAAAATCATATACAATTTCACCAAATTATTTCTTCTCAAATTAAATATCTTTAGTTTCAAAGTTTCCAAAATAATAGATTTAGAAAATAAATCCAAATTTCCAAATCAATATAATTTAAGTCAACCAATTCATTTCCAAAATCAATGGTTTTCAAAAATCAATTTTATACCTACATAAGGTCCATCTTATATAAGGATCAAATTTTACAAAATAAATTTCGCTGTATGGAGAGCCATATGGGATTGAATATGTTTGCTTTTATGGGTTATATATCTTTGAAATTTAAATTGGAATTTTCTTTTGGTAAGCAAAGATATTTAACCCGACAGCTTTCAATTTCAGCGTCAAAATATATCAATGATATTAGAATATAAGATGTACATACGTCATTATTTCGCAAAATCACATTTGATCGCTCGCTCGATCACACAAGTTCGCTTTCGAACTAGTATTGTCCATTCGACTTCCCTAATGCGGACTTCGATATGGTTTCTCGACTAGAAGCCATCAGTCTCCTTGCATAGCCATATACTATGATAGAGAATTCTAGAATCGAGCCCAAAATCCATATCAAATATTCGTTATCAAGAATCGAATGAAAAAATCTTAACACGAAATGGTGTAATTCACCTCGAACTTGTGTACTCAAACTTGGATCAAATTAATTATGCGAATAAAACAGCATACGTACAACTTATATATTTATTCCAACTTGTTAAATATATAGTTTCATAAAGATGTTATTAAATTAAAACATTTAACTAAACTTTATTCAAAATATTTTGAAGACCATATTCTTTTCAAAACATTTCAAATCTAAATATCATATTAGAGAAATTTAAAATTTGTCTTATTCATTTACTTAACAAAACAGTTTCAACTTATTTAAATCATATTACTTCATACTTAAACATTCAAAACAAATTTATATACTTTATCAAAATACTTTTCAAAATTTCTTAGCTTTGAAAAGTTAACCTTGATTTGGAAGTGCTCGAACCTTCAAAATAGTTGAAGAAATCATTTTCAAATTCAGGAGTTGGATATCAACAACCAATCAGTAAGTCAATTTTCAAAAGATAGGCTTATATCAAATTCTAAACACGAGGACTGAACACCGGCTCATTTCAAATCGTTTCAAATACATATACATATATCTTTCGAATATCAAATCATACTTCAAAATTTTGAAATCAAAATTGGTTTCGCAAAATCACTCGCGTAGCAATGCTACTAAAGTGGCCTATCCCCCACTCTGAAACTCGAAAATCAATGTCGATGATGCGTGCACTCATCACCGAAATTATTTTCCAACGACATAAGTGAGTTCTGGACTTCTATTTTCTCAAACTTCTTTTGGAATTTCTTCGAAATCATTCGAAACTCATTAAAATCATTGGAAACATTTCTTATTCGGAAAATACTTTTAAATCATACTATTATTATATATTTCAAAATCTTAAAACCAATTTCAAAGTACCGGAGTTCAATTCTCGACTTTCAAATTTATAATCCTTTAGTTATAAATCATTTTTTTATATAAAACAATTCCTTATATAACTTCAAAATTTCAAATCCTTTCAAAAATTCAAATTCTTATTTTTAAAAGGTATATATAATCCTTATCGAAAACATTTCACTTTTATATATAGAATATAATCATACTTATCAAAATAATAATTTCGGTTTAGAAAACAATTTCTAAAATATAAACAAACCCGATTTTCAAAGGACGATTCACGAACGGATTTCAAAACAAAGATAGAGATTCAAATTAGAGGGACTCTTGTCAAATAGAATTTTGATTCAAAGATAAGCTCGAACGAGATGAGATAATTAAATTTCAAAATAGAAGATGAATATACTTATATAAATCGCGGATGACCCTAGGGTCAACCGTGACTTCAGGAACAAGATCGATGCAGAAATTCCAAGAAAAACCAACATTCGATCGCAAGAGATAGTGGCATCTAAACCAAAGATATAGAAATCTCCAGTGAATCAATGCCAATTGTGAAGGAGTTTCACCCCTTCACAAATCATTCAAAGATTGGTGGGATCCTATTCTTATAGAGAACATTCGAAGTGGAGTTATGGGAGACTCCAGAATCAAAAGAATACAAATAGGAAGAGACAAGAATGAATTTTGGAACCGCAAGAAACGTTCCAAAGTTCAAAGGAAATCGAGCCAAACGAAAGAGATTCAAACTCGAACGAAAGTGATTCTGTAAATAAATTTTCTATATATGCTAAGTTTTGCCTAGAGCCAAAGCTCTGATACCAACTGTAACGACCCACTATTTTTGTACCATTCAAATCGACAATAATCCACACATGTCTGACTTGAATAGTTCAAAATAGCAGATTGTAATAAAAATTTGGCAAAACTCAGCATATACAGTAAATAAATCAATCACAGAATCACAAACACAGAGTAATACAATAATACGCAGCGGAATAGATAAAATAGTAGTTCATGAAGCTACTATATAAACATCAGAGTTAGAATATAAAATACAACAGAATATCTCAAATACAGTGAAGTCTCCAATCCAAACAGATGACTTCTGTGAACGAATCAACTGGAAAGCTGGAAGCTGAATCAATAGTTGGATCTCCAAACGAAGCTCCAAACTCCAAAGGTGAGTCTCAAATGCTGTATCACTCAGTCTGACCCGAGCGTAAAGCAAAACACAAAACACTCGAGTCAGGATTAACATTCTTATACTAATAAATCCAACTCAAGTGAAATATCAACTGAAATACAAGTAACTTAAAGGATGTTTGGGATAACCATCCTCTAAGGATCCGTGGAACTATCTACAAGGTGGAAATATACATTATAACACCATGGTCATTCCAATTTAATTTATACTTCAAACCCAAATATCATTTCATTTCAAATATATCTATTTTCCAAGATAGTATATATAGGTTATATAATTTATAAAGTAAAGTATTTATAATTTCCTCAAGTTTCACAAATCGGTTCAAATCAACTCAATTTCCAAATTTCAATTTAATTCAATCTAAATTTTTCCATTTTAATTCAATTCAGTTTCTAAATAACAAATTCAAATTATATTGATTTCAAATACAGATCTGAATCACAAAATAAACCATTTAAATTCCAATATAATTCAAAGCTTTAATATGCAACAATTTCAAAGTTAAATTTTAACAGTTTCATATAGCTCTTGATTTAACTTCATTTATTATTTAATCAGGGAATATTCACTTAATAAATTCAATATCATTTAACTAGCCTTAAATTACATTTTACTAAATATTTCCTTAAACTTAAACAAGAAATATTCATTAGATTACTTATAAATCAAACTCAAGTTATAAATCATATCCTACATCTCAATTGCAATAAGTTTCAAATCGGTTTAATTAAATAAAATTCTTTATTGAATACAATTTCAACTAAATTCAAATTATCTTTCTAACCTTAACTTATTCAAATTATTACCAAAATCTATTTTGAAATATATTTACATACTCAACATATTATATGTATTTAAATCAATCATTCCCATTTATATATAATAATTTAAGGCTCATTATTTATTAAAACCATATATTTCTTTCCAAAACCATAGAATTCATTTTTAAAATATTTATATATATGGACCAACGGTGTCTGTATATATATTTATCATATGGTTAAGTGATGCAGATATTTATCATTTCAATCCGAAATTTAAATATATACGGGTAGAAATCATTTCGACCCGTAATCCCAATTTCAATACAAATGAAAATCGCTTGGGTCTATCATTTCAACCCATAACGATTTTCTCCTATTCTAAAGTCCGTTCGGGTATGTATCATTTCAACCCATAGTGAATTCTATACTAACAGGGAACTTGCAGAGTGATAACAGATAATATAAAATAAAACAACAGGCATATATCATCAATAACAATAGAATAAGAACAACGGGATATGGTGTCATATCCCACAGGTGAACAGTTACAGATAATAACATATATAACAACTTAAATAACTACAGCAGCATATTTCAATTGTCGTTTCAATTTAAATCAAATTTAATAAATAAAAACGTTAATCGTGAGTGATTACTCACCTTCCGAGGCTAGAGAGGATAGAAATGAATTGAGTTACAGATCCAAGCACGAGTTCCAAAACAAAGCAAGATTTACACGAATTCGACGGATAGGGCTGGTAAATAGGGATTGACGAAATCAAGTCAGAATTGGATCGATGGAGATGAATGGTATAAGTGAATATATATATAACTATATAGAGAGAAAAAATCATAATTTAAATTCAAACATATTTTAAATTTAAATATATATGTATTTAAAAATCATCGTTTTAAATTAGAGAATATATACCAAAAATCATTATATATATACACACGTAGTATATATATTTTTGAAATAAATGCTTATGTAGATATACAAACATAATATATATCTATATTTATACCTTTAAACAACAGACCAGCAATTTAATAAGATATTACGTATACTATATATTCCTTTTTTTTTATAATAAAGTACACTAATCATGATAAATACATATATATATAACTGTAAAACTGAGAACATATATACTTTTTAAATCAAAGCTTAGCAGACAAGTCCTGAATACCATCCTATACAACATAACAACCTTATATATCTATGTATATATGGTTTGAATCATTAGTTATGCAGACACAACAGAAGATAAAACTTGCATAAGCTTTAATCATTTTATACATATACTTTTTCGAATATATATATCTAGATATTAAACAATGCAAACCATAGTTAAAATCAAATATCTGAAATCCAGTCTTATATAACAACAACATATATAAACTTATACTAAAAAAATGAATACTTACATACTTACACATAAACAACATACTATAAAACAAACGACTGACTTCCTGTACACATACATACTAACCAATATGCAGACTACAACAAACGACGATCTAGTATATATATAGTACATGTTACCAAAATATGAATATATCAAAAAAAAAATATATATATATACCGTAAGTTTTTATAAAAATATATATTAGCAAAACAATACCTATAAACAAATAACAAACATATTATAACTGCAATATAAAGGCATAGTCAAACCATCATATAAATGCAAATCTGGCCTAGAATATAAGCTTGCAAACTAGCATATATAAATAACTTCCTTTTCAACACAGTACACTATAAATATATTTTGACTTCTTCATATTATAACATATACATACAACAGCTCCTAAGGTATAAATATATACTATATATATATAAGAAGAAAACGAGATAGGAAGTACTTGAAAGCAAAACGTGAATTCAAAAAAATACATATATAAACTTTAAACAAAACCAACCTGTAAGTAAAGAAAAAGAGAACAGAGACCTTGGCAAGGAGTGGGAAGAGGAGGAGACGGGAAAAGATGAAGGTGATGGATGCCGAGGCCGGCGTGGTGGAGGGAGAAGGAGTTGATGGAGGAGCGGAGGTCGGTGGCAGGCCAGAGTACGAGAGGAGACGGCGCGGAGAGGGAAGGCTGTTCGTCGTTTGTCAGGGCGGTGGATGCGGAGGCTGAAAGGGTGGAGTTGATTGCGGGGTCGCTCTCGGTTTTCAGGGAGGAGGCAGAGGCGACTCGTGTTTGCTGTTGTGGCCAAGGCTTCGGCTGATTCAGGGTAGGTGGCTGCGAAGTGGAGAGCGGGTTGGAGGAAGGTGGCGGATTTGGGTTGGGAAGTGGTGACGAAGCCGTGAAGGGTGGTGTGGAACTGGTGAGATGAGGGCGAATTGAATGGATGGTGGTTTGCTCGGTGACGTGCGGCTATGAGATTTCGCGGAGGAGGGAGGAGAACAGAGAACAGCCCAAGCAAAAAAAAAAGGTAAAAAAATGAATTGGTTTCACTGTAAACAAGTAACGCAGAAACAAAAGGACACAAATTAGAATTTGAAATGACAGAGTAATTTATCAAAATGGAAAAGGAAAGGTTACGCGTGATTTAGGGAATTATTAAAGTAAAGGCTATCGGTTATAGAAGTAAAAGTGGGAACGAATGGTTAAAAGAAAGGAAAGGAAACAGTGAATGGTACGAAAGGAAAGGTCAAAAAATAGAAATCGTCACCCTTAAATTCAAAAATATAGAACTAACAGGCTACACACTGATTTAGGAGCTATTAAAGCAATTTATTTGATACGTTTCGAATTTCGAAACGGAAGGAAATTAACGGTCATAATTAAAGCTACCGTTACAGCGAACAGTTTATTATTCCCGTCGCGTACCGGACCTCAAAATACAAAAATAAATATACCGTGGTGATCAGCGCGACGAGACGATCAAAACGGTATACAGATACTAGTGGTACGATCATCCGATCGAAAGTCGATAACCGGTACCAGAAAAATGCTGCTACTTTACCAGAAATAAGATAAACGGAGCAGTAGAAGTCCAAATTTGGAAAAACGAATTTCGTAGTCTGATTCAGAATGATCTGAATAAATTTTCTCCTGTTGACATATTTTGGTTTCGGAAAACTTTTAAATTCACTGTTATTAACCGGTTTGATTTGAATAAAATTTCACAGGAAAATAAACTTCAATATTATCAGATGAAAATTTACCAGTTGCTATATTAAAATAGACGTATTCCAAATAATAAATTTTTAATTTCAAATTTTATTGTTTAAAATTTCACAAATTTCCGGTTAAATATGTTTTTTTTAAAAACCATTAAATTTTGCGGGTCGTTACATATATATACAGGGTCTTCCTTAGGGTTTTGGGTATTGGCTAAAGCCATTTCTGCCCACCAGAAAAATCATGTTATCTGTATTTTATTTGAACCCAAAATTCTACCCTTCCCGGCTTAATTTAGGTGAAGAGAAAAGTGGTTACATTTTTTTTGGCTAATTTCAGAATTTTGCTTTTCAGAAAATACTTTTTCCTTTGTCTACAATCATGCTAAAAATGTGACTTGGTTTTGTTATTTACCCAATACTCTTCCTAATTCTGCCTATACCAAGCATTTCCCTGTTTTGTCTTATTTTTCCTATTTTTAGCTTTCATGTAAATGGTATGCACTTCCTTCATTTATTTATAAGAGGATTTCTCCTTTTTATATCTTCATTCTTTTTATTTCTGCCTACATATATAAAATATATTGGTATGTTTTATTTTGCTGAATTGAACTCTAGTGCCTTATTAACATATCTATATATATAAGTCTTACTGAAATAATCAGTACGCCTATATATATATATATTTATACATCATTCTGTATTGACACACATATGCACATGTACACTCAAAAATATTCAATAGCATCCATATATGTATATTTACTTATGCATACAATTTTTAAGGATTTAACCTATATATATATATTCCCATACATATCAATATGTATTTATTCTTAGAGTTCAGGGACTTTTAGCTTTATTTCATGTGCATTCCCTGTGCACACATGTACACACATACTGATACACTATCAAGCTATATCGATCCCCTTTCAAAATTAATTCAAAAATTATTTTGAATTCATTTATATTTGTCAGAATAAATTCCTAAAATCTTGGGTCATTACACACTTGTTTAGAAAGTGTTATTATATTAGTGAGTATTTACTTACTATTATATTTTTGTCAGTTCCGCTGTGAGATATTTATCTGAGCTCTGATATATTTGTCTTTGCCTATTTGCAAGATACTAGAAACCCAACTCGGGCTTCTGTGGGCTTCGATTTTTAGCATTTTTGCGAAAAATCCGGACCCACTGGAATTCGGGTTGTTACATTTGGTATCAGGCCCTAGGTTTAGGATTTCTAAGTAGATAGGGAGTGAACGTATTTGTATTTTTGAATAAAATATAAATATATTATGTACTAAAATCCAAATAGTCCCCAATTATAGATTTCAACATATGGAAAGATTTTAGATAGTTTGCTAGTTGGGTTTGGGATGACCCAAGTATGTTGAGCCCTATGTTAATTACCGATTTATAGCATACATATAAGCCAAGTTTTGAGAGAAGATTAGTATCCATATGTTATAGGAAGTGGGGAAGTTCCCTAGGGAGAGTGTTTTATTTTGGAAGGAATAAGAGGTTTTGGTAAGAAGAAAATCCACTTTATGTCTAACCCAATAAAATGAAACTTTTGAATTGAAAAGTTGAAAAATATAATTGTTAATATATTTGAGGAAGTAAATATTGGGCTTTTGAAAAAAAAGTGGTATGAAATTTAAATTGGTTTTTATATGATGTAAATTTTGTTAAAAGTAAAATTCTTTTTGAAGAATTATAGAGCGTGTATAGCTCGCTAGTTTCCTTGTAGGTGAACAAAGATTTTAAAATATATAAACCTAGAGTGTGTTAAGCATCGAAAACGTAGGTTGCAACATTTATTGTTGTAATAAATATTTTTGGTGAAAATAAAGGAAGCATAGGCTATGATACTATTGTTATAGTAGGTGACTCCCAAAGGAAATGTTTTTACATAGCATATGGGATTTATTCATGTTTATTTTAATTGAATTCATATATTAATATTTTTGGGTTGTAGTAACGGTGTTTTACGCAACATCTGTTTTGACCCAAATGAGTTTTGGAGATAATTTCTAAAGTGGTTTGTATGTACACTTATTATTTAAATAAGTATATGAAAATATTTTCTAATTAACAAAATATTAAAACAGTTTTGAAAATGAGTTCTTTTGAAAAATAATGTACGTTAAATTAATAAATTTAGTGGGAAGTATCTTATGTAAGTGAATATAGAATAAACATACTTTAATCTATTGGAATGAAATAAATAATGAAATAATTTTCTATGAATCACAAATAAAGACGTTTGGTGCAAGTTATAAGGAATACGTGAAAGAGATGTACAAGGTATGGAAAACATCATATTTTGTATAGCCTATTTCGATAAAATATAAAATAAATTCCTTATAATTTCACATAAACATGAAATCCTCCTTTAAAGGATTCATAGAAGGTTTTAGCATTAATGGTTTCTCATAAGAGAAAGTAATTCCAATACATTAAGGTATAAAACCATTAAGTGTAGTAAGTTAGAAACTCCTCCAAGGTTAAGTAATTGGAAGAGTAGAAAAAGTTAAGACCTTTTTGATAAAATAATTGTTCTTATCTACTCCAGTTTTAGTAAATTTGAAAATCTATGAAAAGAGGATATTTTGAAAACATGTGAGGACATATTTTTAAGTCAAGAAAAAAGAAAAATGTTTTAAGAACAAGCAAGACATGTTTTAAAGAAAAATGGTTTGGTGGAAAATTAAATAAGTTTTTGAAAAGGTAAAATTTTAAGTAACCGAGTACCTTTGAATTTAACAGAAAACTTCAAAATAACACTTTCAAAGGCAATAATTTTGGGATTTGATGTTTCAGAAATCTAGGAGTTTTAATTTTTGAAGAAAAATGATAAATACCAAACCAAACCAGACTTTTAAATATGGAGTAGATAGGAATCATTTCCTAGGTGTAACGGGAAAAGTATAAGGCTATAGCAATAATTACTCCTAGTAGTAATAATGAAAGTTCCCGTAAGGTGTATAGGACACTAGTGAAAACCTAGAAATGTTGCTTCATGTGTGTAGACTATAGAAGAATAGTGAAATGATATTAGTAAGATAGTAAGACATACGTGGTTGGGAAAAGTAGACCTTAGTTGGGGAAAAATTAAAGGTAAAGAGAAAATTTCCCCAAGCTTAGTTGCCTTTTTAGATAGAGTCTGCATAGATTGAAACCCTTATCCATTGAAGTAAATGAGACTTAGTTATTCCTTTTTGAGCCTAGAATAGAAGAGATGAATAGATCTTATTCTTTATGAGTAACACCGCGTAAGTTGGTAACAAGTAATAAGCGGCAGATGGAGCATATGAAATACTTGGATTCCTAGAGTAGGACCTTTTTGTGTCATAGTGGACATTGTCCTAGACCTTCTAGCCTTAGATGATAGCTATGTTTAGTTGCTATATTAAAAGAAGAGTAAAAGCAGATAAAGGGTAACTAAAAGAAAACAGTTAGATCTAAAGAAAGCAACAGAAACATCAATAGAAATAAATGAGAATTGCAAAAGAAAAATACATCTTTCCCATAATATAAGTGTAACAACCAGGGATTTCGTACCGATTAATTATCGTCTTTAGACGATTACTTTTCCTAGCTATTTGTTTTGGAGTTTTAAATCGGTTTGAAATTCCTTTGAAAAAAAAGTTGGTTAAGTGTTGTTGGGCTTTAAAAATTTAGTTATCCACTTCTTTTGTCGCCGTGATAATCATGTATACTGTTCCCCTTCATTTCTTTTGATGGCTAACCCTAAACAAAAGAATAGAGATAATGGCAGCTCGTTTCTTTCGTTTCTCTCTGAGTAAAAATTAGGGTTTAGGTCAAATTAGCAGCTGCCGACAATAGATGCTCGTTCGAAATAAGTGATTTCCATTTCCTTGCTCTGTCAAAAGACTGTTAGGGTTTCGTTTGACTTCGAGGTGTCACGCTTTGATTCCGGTGGTTTAATCTTCGCCTTCGGCTGCGAATTTGGGTTTGATTCTTCGAAAACCAGGTGAGTGAATTATCACTCACATCAAATTCTTCCTAGTTACTATACTTCGAATGTTCGATTCGTTTCAAAGCTGATATTTTCTCTGACGTAATCAATTTCGTATATATATTGTTACTTTCTTCTCGAATTGATTTTTTAACTGTCGTTTTGAGTGATTTATCGACTTCGTGAATAACTAGATTTAGTAACAACTTCAGTTTTGATTTTTGGTTGAAATTTATCGGCTTTGAAAATAAAACAACTACGTGAATTTCTTTTTGGAATTTGGTTCGATTTTGCTTGTAACGACCCGTAAATTTCAGTGGTTTTATTTATTTAATTAATTGAAATTTTTGTGAAATTTTAAACAATAAAATTTTGAAATTTAAATTAGATATTTGAAATGCGTACGCTTAAACATAGCAACGGGTAAATTTTCATCAGATAATTTGAAAGTTTATTTTCTAGCGTAATTTTATTCCAATTTATATCAGTTAAAATTGATGATAATAAAATGTTTTCCAAACCTAAATATTTTTACATAGAAAATTTGTAAATCATCTTCTGAGTGAGACGTCATCTTTCGTTTCGTCAAATTTGGACTTCTACTGCTCTGTTTATCTTAATTCTGGAAAAAAAAATAACAGCATTCTCGGTACCGATTATCGACTTTTGATCGGATGAGCGTGCCACTGATATCTGTATACCGTTTTGATCGCCTTGTTGCGCTGATCATCACGGTATATTTACTCCTATATTCTGAGTCCGGTACGCAGCAGGATTCGCGGGAATGGTAATCGTACCGATATCGAATTCTAAATTTTGGGTCCCTACGTCTCATTTATATTTCACCGGTTAATTGTCAATAGCGGGTAGCATTTCCACTTTTCAAAATTGAAACGGTGACCGTTCTAGCTTTTGATATTCCTAAATTTATTTCAGTGTTCACCTGTCAATATGTTCCAACTTTTCATT
Organism: Allium fistulosum; assembly: GCA_030737815.1. NCBI lineage: Eukaryota > Viridiplantae > Streptophyta > Magnoliopsida > Asparagales > Amaryllidaceae > Allium > Allium fistulosum. The sequence continues at coordinate 185,601,264 of CM060905.1, forward strand.
CATCCCTTCCCTATAATCACGTTCGTTCCATTTCAAAATAAATTTGCAAATCTAAATTTTCTCCTCCTCCTATTCACAAAATATTTTATATGTTGTTTTAGATCTGGAGCCACGCAATCATCTCCTCTCCTATATTTCCTCCTCCTTTCAATTGTTAGCCTTCCCTTTTACACTTCCTCTTCCCCTCTGTATTTTCGTTTCCACTTCAAATTGTTGCCCAGATCCTTCCCACGCCCGCAACCCAAGGCACGACCAGCACCTCCAGCAACCAACGCGGCGAGTCTCCGCCACCCTCCACCGTGAAACGCCTCACACGACAACCCCTAACCCACGTCACCAACAGCCACCACCGCTTCCTCCCCACGCCTCCCTCCTTAGCCTCTTCACTACCACCAACCGTGCCTAGGACGTCACCCATGCACTGGCCAACACCCAAACCGAAACCTAGATCTAAACTCGAGCTCGGCCACCGTATCTTTCACTTCTCCTTCTTTTAATAGGTATTGTATATGTTTACCTTATTGCTTATAGTATAGTATATTTCAAACTATATTAAAGGATATATTTTGTTACTGATATTTAAAGGTACATATATATGTTCAATAACATACGTATTTGCTTATACATGTACATATTGTGAGCGTATATTATGTTAGAACCCATACTAGTCATATATATATATGTTATTGGTTATACAAAAAAATCTAGCTGCTTATTTTATAAAATATAACAGGTTATCCATTTTATTTTATGGTTATACAAGTTGTATTATATTATCAATTGGAGTATGTTATTTTAGAGTCTGTTATATATATATAATAATAGTTTGCGTATATATGTAAATAGCTTGGGGTTTATGTGATATAGTGCGAATAGCATGCAAGAAGTATATATGTCTTTAAGTTTTGCTAGATTCTTTTCTTCAATTAACAGATATAAATACATATAACAATGGAAGTTTATACAAGATATGTTATGTTATAAAAACTACTATGATCTGTTTATATATATACTACCAGGTGATATGCATACCTAATTTTAATATATATACATAGGATTTATATATATAGGCTACGTCAGTTGTATATAATACAGATTTGATTTTATGATTAGGTGTTTCAAAATTTACTTTGATTTCTAGATAAATATGAATATCAAAATATAATATGATGGTTTATATTCTGTTTTAAGACTTGTTTGTTATATAATATTATGTCTGTTATATATTAACTACATATATTAGGATACACTGATATATATCATTAGTTATACAATCTGTTGGGTATATATATGGGTCTGACTGCATTTGGTTGGGTGCTAAACTTATATATATTAGTATGGGTGTTTTATAGTTTATATATATACGTAGTATATCATATGTGTGCAGTGTTGTGTATATATGGGTTTTGTAAGGAAAGTTATATTGATTTTTATAACAACTGGTTTTAAAATAAACGCGTATATATTCATAAACATGGTTTATATTGGAACTGTTTAATAGCTGCGGGTATGAGTTCAGATTTGTACTATATCTATAACCTGCTGCATATATATACGTTTATAATAACAGATGAAATATGAATTTTAACCTGTTAAGTGTTGTACTATATGAGTCTTATACATATGTATATTGGGATATTTTGTTGGGTTTAAGCTAGAATAATCTGTTATACGTATATGCTGAATTATGATTCTATATGTAAGTTAGGTAAATTATTTTAATATATGTAAGTAGTTGTTAAGTATGAATTTATTTCAGTGATATATAAATATATTAGATTGTAAAATTTTGGAAATGATTGTTTCTATATTTTTGTAGGGTTATAGGATATATTTAAAATATTTACATAAAGTTTATGGGGTTTTGTAATTTATTTGGTATATTGTACGTTGATTTGAGTATATATATATATATATATATATATATATATTATTATGAGTATTACTTGAAAATATAGTATATATACTATTCCATTTATATCAAGCTGATGGATTGTTCTCATTTATTTCTATCAGCCTTGTTCGTCAAATTCGCGTTCAAAAATCTTGCTTTGTTTGAGATTCGTACCAATCCTGATTTGCTTTGAGATTCGTGTCTGGATTCATAGCTCATTTCCTTGTCAAATCTATCTAGCCTCGAAAGGTGAGCAATCACTCACGATTATTGTTCTTATATTTATTAAATTTGATTTCAATTGAAACATCAATTGAAATATACTGCTGCTAGTTATTTACATTTTTATATGCTATTGACTATATCTGTTCACCTGTGACACCTGACACTATTATCTGTTATTTATATTGTTGATATATGCCTGTTACTGTTGTTATTTTATTATCATCTGTTATCACTCTGCAAGTTCCCTGTTAGTATAGAATCACTATGGGTTGAAATGATACATACCCGAACGATCTGTAGAATAGGAGGAAATCGTTATGGGTTGAAATGATAAACCCAAGCGATTTTCAATTGAATTGAATTTGGGATTTCGGGTTGAAAAGATATATACCCGAATATGTTTTAAATTGCGGATTGAAATGATAAATATCCGTATCACTTGACCATAGGATAGAAAATTTTATACAGACATCGTTGGTCTATATATAAATGTTTTGAAAATGATTCCTTTGGTTTTTGAAAAGAAATATATCGTTTTGCTAAATATTGATTTTTTAAAGATTCATTAACGTTGATTTAATAAAGTTGATAAATAATATGTTCAAGTATTTATTTAATATCTATATTTTTAAATATAGAATTTTTAATGATTTGAAATTGATTGAAATTATATTTATTTAAGAATTATACTTAAATAAGTTGATTCTAAATGTATTGAATTTGAAATTTAAAGAAGTGTTTTACAACTTGAAATTTGAAAGGGTGACTTAAATGGATATTTCAAACTTATATATATATGAATGGGATATTTTGTTTATATAAATTTGTAAATTGAAATTGTATTTAAATGTTATGGAAATGATTAAGTTAATATTTCAAACTAAATAATTGTAAAGTGAATCTGATATGTATACAAATTTATCGAATTTAGTTTTGAAATGTTGAATATTTAAAGCTTTGAAATATAATAAAAATTGAAATGGCTTATTTTATGGTTCAGATGTGTATTTGAAATCGATAATTTGAAAAGGTTTATTTAGAAGCTGAATCGAGTTGAAACTGATAATTTGAGATTTGATTAAATTAAATTTTTGGAATTCGAGTTAATTTGAATCGATTTGTGAAATTTGAGGAAACTAATTTATTTTATAATGAAATTTTAATATTTAAACTGTTTAAAGGGAAGTGTTATGATCTCCAAAATACTGTGATTTTTAGACTATGTTTTCGAAAGTATTATAACTTTGGAAAGTAATATAATTTTGAAAATGGATATATTTGAAGTGAAATGATATCGTATTAAATTGGGTTTTGAAATGATAATGATATTTTGGTTCTGAAGTATAAACTATTTTGAATGACCACGGTGTTATAATAACGATTGGTTGGCAAAGAGACCGGGATCGGATATGGACATACTCTCTGTCCATACCGAAAACCACTTTGACAACCGTGTACGCGGTGGAGATTCCAGAATGAAGTAGGATGGTGGTGGCGTTCTTAAGGTATGTTACGTGGACCCAACTCCCGTGAGTTGGCATAAGGTGGCTAAAACAGGAGCGATCTCGGACCAGTGAGGTAGCACCTCTTCTCGGACGCATTTCTTCGATATTATTATGACGACCGCCCATGACCCCTGCACCGAATTTAGAGATAGTGCGCTGTAAAGTGTGCCAGGCGACCATGGACGATTGTCAGGGTAAAATAAACAACAGAATCTATCGTATTACTCACAGCGCATGGACAAAATACAATAGAACATATGTATAGTGAAGCTTTACAGAACAAAATGACATCATATAAAACTCCATAATAGTTGAATACAAGCATCCAAATAGTCAATACATCAAGCCTCACTACATATCTCTCAGAGAATACAAAACAGCGGAATATCCAGTACATATAATAAGAAGATAATATGCAACCCTCCAGCTCGTCTTCGATATCAGCATCGTGAGGAGAACAGCACCTGTCACCTGCTACCTAGTCTGCCCGTCCCAAAATGGACGAACAGCCCAAGGCAATAAGAATTAAAACATAAAGCCTTGAGTCAGACAACAGTCTTAGTGAGCAGTAAATTAACTAACAACATACCAAAAGAGCATAAAGGAAAAGGAATAGGAATACAACCCTCCCACTCCAACCTCATTCTACAGTGATAGCCCCCAGACACACACTAAGCAGAAGCAAACATAGTAGAGCATACAATTTAAAGTAAAGCTACTATCACTCGAGTCAAGGGCGATGTTTTCCAAGTACCAAGGCCTAAATCAGATAAGCACCCAGAAAATACCGCTCTTGAGTCCGAATGACGATACAACCAAACATCCATGACTCTGGCTATCACTGTTATCATTGCTTCGATATCACCGTTAATTGAATGACCGGCACATTCTTTCAGCCGTCCGTCAAGGGCTAATGGAAACCCCGGTTCTAGACATAACTCCCGCACGTCGTCGCAACCCGTGCCTAGGACTATCGAATCTGCCCAGAGTACTCGACCATCAACAGTTAGTCGTTGGGACTATCGAATCTACCCAAACGTACTCTTGCTTAGAGCATGCTAGAACCTTCAACAACGATGCTATCCAAGCCTCCTAGTCGTCCTCCTCAACGACTATTCTCATATCCATTCATTATCCTCAACTCGAATCATATCACCGAGTTATCAACATGCTTGGAATGATCCCGTCTGGATTAGACCAAGTCTTCATCACATGATGCCTCGCTTCATTACATCCTCGCAAAGCCTCATCTCAATATCACATCATCAAATCTATGCATAAGAGCTTCATTATCCCGCTACATATGCCACGAGCAGCTTTCCTAATTCAAGAGCCTTTCCCTTAGCTTTTGAATCGTCTTCGGTCTAAATCAAACCATCAATCATCTAATTCATAACAATCAATCAAATCAAACATTAATCCAAACAATCAAGCATTCAAATATGATATAAGTAGACAATTATGACAATAATGGCATTTTCGTAATTAAAGAGTTGAAAGTCCAACAAGCATGAAAACATGAATAATATCTCTACAAACTTGATGGATGAACTTGCATAGGTTAACATGTGATAAAATGGATGTAACATCATCATGAACAATGGATCTACACTTGGGATGAAGAAAATGCATGGAAAACACTATTTTAACACCAAAACGAGCCAACAATCCGATATACTCCTTTGGATCCGTGTGAGAGATAATCACCACTCACCAAATCACCAAAACAAACCCTAATCAACACGCTTCAGATCTGGACAGCGAAGGATCAAGCTTGATCTATCACGAATCCGCTTCAAACGAAGAAATTTCTCTTGAAAAGATGAAGATCTTCAATCTAAGCTCTTGAATCTTCAATTTGATCTTCAACTTGGATGGATGGAAGCACTAGATTAGAGTGGAGAAAAGAAGTGAAGAAGTGTAGAAGTCGAGCTCTCAAAATGGCAGCACTTCGTCGCTTCGAAATCCGGATCCCAAAAAGTGAGAACAACCCCCCTCTATTTATAGCAGAAATTCCTTAAGTCGAAATTTGGCTATCTCCTTAAGTCGCTTCCGACTTACGACCTAAGCCTCTACGACTTAACAAAACCCAGCGACCTAACAATGCTACGACAACTCCTCAGCGACCTATCGCTTGCGCCTCTACAACCTAAGACTTAAGAGAATGCGACTTAGCACAACTGCGCACCCAAGCGACCTACCAAAGCCCTACAACTTACGACCTAACGAGGCTACGACTTATGACTTAGCGACCTAACCACAGGTGCGACCTAACACTTAAGCGCTTACGCGACCTAATCAATATAGCGCATCAGCGACCTACGACTTAGCAAACTCGCGACCTAACTATCTTAGGTCTCCTACGACCTAACTCAACACTAAATAGGGCCTCCGACTTAACACTTGCCGAGTTAACTTCGACCTGCTAACTTAACCCAGCTACGACTTATCTCCTTAGGTCGTCTACCGACCTAACTATGCCCTAGGTCGCTAAACTACCTATTTCCTAACTCCTTAAGTCGTTGCCGACCTATCCCCCCTAGGTCGCTAACTCACCCAAAAGCCCACAACCTATCTTAGGTCGCCAATCCTATAAGTCGGTCACGACTTATCACTTAGGTCATTCACTATTACCCCATCTTCCTTAAGTCGTCGCCGACCTACTCCTTAAGTCATCCACTACCTTAGGTCGCTCCAACACCCTACGACTTAAGCTACTACGACTCAACTCCTAACTCGCCGAATTCCTTAACTCGGTCACGACTTAGCTCCTAGGTCGTTCACGACCTAGGACTTAGACGAATCTGCCTAAAAATCTGAAATGGCTCAAAAATGCTAAAATTCCAGATTTTGACGAACTTGTCGATCCGTAAAAATACGGGTCGTTACATTCTCTCCCCCTTAGGAATTTCGCCCCCGAAATTCCAAACAAACAAAGCAATCAAAGACTATTCTGCACGCCTACCATCCATAGCAATCAACAAACCATGCATCCAATTCTAGCTTAGCATGCAGAACTCTAAAACTTAGAACAAGTTACAATATCGTGAGATGAGACGACACCTTAGGGCCATACCTTGAAGAGTTCAGGATGAGCTGCCTTCATCCTCTCTTCCACCTCCCACGTACAGTCGTTATCATCATCACTCCATTGTATCTTGAGCAACTTAACTATCTTCCTCCTAAGCTGTTTCGTGTCGGTTTCCACAACACGAAGCGGCTTACGAGGTCTTCTACCAACAGGATCAACTTCGAAATCTTCACAGCTATCAGCAGAAACCACTGTATTCGAGTCGTGCACATACTTCCGTAGATATGATACATGAAAAACATTGTGCACACCCGACATCTTCTCAAGTAACTCCAACTTATAGGCGAGCTTTCCAATTCGCTCGATGATCAGGAATGGTCCAACAAATCTCGGAGTCAATTTTCCTTTCTTCCCGAATCGAATAACATTCTTCAGTGGAGAAATCTTTACAAAAACAATATCTCCTACGTCGAATTCCAAATCTTTTCGACGCTTATCAGCATAACTCTTCTGACGGTCTTGGGCTGCCTTCATTCGTTGCCGAATGATCTCTATACAATCTGAAGTCTGCCGAATCATCTCTGGCCCAAGTATCAGCTTTTCTCCAGTTTCCAACCAACATGTCGGAGAGTTACACGGTCTTCCATACAATGCCTCATACGGTGCCATACCAATGCTTGATTGGTAACTGTTGTTGTACGCAAACTCCACCAAATGAAGGTGATCTTCCCATGATCCTCCGAAGTCCAAAACACATGCTCTAAGAAGATCTTCCAATACTCGGTTGACTCTCTTGGTCTGACCATCTGTTTGAGGGTGATAAGCTGTACTCAAACACAACTCGGTTCCCAAAACTTCCTGGAAGCTCTTCCAAAATCCACTAGTGAACAATGGGTCTCGATCGCTCACTATACTCTTCGGAATACCATGGAATCGAACTATCCACTTAACATACAACTCAGCCAACTTTGATGCAGTCCTAGTCGATCGAACAGGAATGAATCTTGCACTCTTGGTCAAATGATCAATGATAACCCAAATCCCTTCATTTCCCGTTCTGGTCCTAGGCAATCCATCAATAAAATCCCTCGACACTTGCTCCCACTTCCATGTAGGAACTTCTAATGGCTGAAGCAATCCACTTGGCTTCTTCTGCTCGGCTTTAACCAACTGGCAGTTCATACACTTGGAAATAAAATTTCCAACATCCTTCTTCATGCCTTCCCAGTAGTAGGTTCTCTTCATGTCCCGATACATCTTATTTCCACCAGGATGAATTGTCAACTTCGAGTGATGACTTTCCTTCAAAACTTCACTCCTCAATTCATCTATATCGGGAACAACTAGTCGTCCTTGCTTCCGAAGCCAACCCTCTCGATCGACCTCGAATCCTTTATCCTTTTCTAGATCCAATCCAGATTCCAAATCACGGATAATCCTGACAAGCTTATCGTCTTGCTTTTGGCTCTCGCCAATCCTTTCCACAAGAGAAGGTCTTATCGATAAGTTTGCCAACATCTCAGGTTCCAATTCACATCTAAGCCTGAAGTCAAATCCAGCTAAATACTCGAGACTCTTCCATTCTGAAAACATGGCTCCCAATCCTGCATGTCTTCGACTTAACGCATCTGCCACTGCGTTACCTTTTCTCGGAGTATAAGCTATACCAAAATCATATGATGCCAAAAACTCTAGCCAACGTTGCTGCCGAAGATTCAAATCCTTTTGGGAGAAAAGATACTTCAACGACTTATGATCCGTAAACAACTCGAATTGAACTCCCAACAGATAATGTCTCCACATCTTCAGAGCAAATACAATCGCCGCTAAATCGAAATCATGAGTCGGGTAATTCCTTTCATGCGGCTTCAGTTGTCGACTTGCATACGCAACAACTTTATCCCTCTGCATCAGCACTGCTCCAAGTCCAGTACCACATGCGTCGGTGTAAACCACCATCTCATCATTCCCACTAGGAATAGTCAAAACAGGAGCACTTGTCAATCTCTCTTTCAGGGTTCCGAAAGCTTGCTCACACTTAGCATCCCAACTGAACACTTGGTTCTTTTTCGTCAATCTTGTTAACGGTGCAGCTATCTTGGAGAAGTCTTTGATAAACCGTCGATAATATCCTGCTAATCCAAGAAAACTTCTCACATCAGATGCATTCTTTGGTCTAACCCAATCCTGGATTGCTGCCACCTTAGCGGGATCAATCGCTATTCCATTTCCAGAAATCACATGGCCTAAGAACCTCACTTCTCTCTTCCAGAAGTGACACTTCGAAAACTTAGCCTTCAGCTGATGTTTCCGCAAGATTTCCAAAACAATATGCAAGTGCGTCTTGTGCTCTTCTTCCGTTCTGGAATAAATCAAAATATCATCCACAAACACAAGTACGAACTTGTTCAACTGATCTCTGAACACTCTATTCATCAGATCCACAAAATATGCTGGTGCGTTAGTCAATCCAAACGGCATTACCAGCCACTCAAAGAAACCAGATGGTGTCTGAAAAGCAGTCTTCGACACACTATCCTTAGCCACTCTCAACTGGTGAAATCCCGTTGCCAAATCCATCTGAGAAAACACCTTGGCTTCGTGAAGCTGATCAAACAAGTCATCTATTCTCGGCAATGGATACTTGTTCTTCTTAGTCACCTTATTCAACTCATGATAATCCACACACAATCTCAATGACCCATCTGCCTTGGTTGCAAACACAACTGGTGCACCCCACTCGGACACACTATGCCGAATGAATCCTTTCTGCAAAAGATCATCAACTTGCACCCTCAACTCTTGCTGTTCCCTAGGCGCCATCCGCCTAAGAGGCATCACAACAGGTCTGGCTCCTTCAACTAGATCTATACGAAACTCGATCTCTCTATGCGGCGGCAACCCTTTGACTTCGTCAAAGACATCCTTGAATCCATTTGCGATTGGCACTAAAGACAGTCCATCCCGTGGAACAACTAGCGAATACATGAAGCTCATGAAGACGCCTTCCTCATGCTTACATCATATCACAATCTTTCGCCCTTCCACATTCTCGACTGTCACCTCCAGCCTCTCACAATCAACCTTAGCCGCATACTTCCTAAGCCAGTCCATACCCAAAATAATTCCGAACCCCGCAAAGTTCAGAACAAAGCAATCACAAGCAAAAGAGCAACCATGACTCGATACTACTAGACCACGGCATAACATACACAAACAAGATGAACCCCCAACTGGATTAGTCACAACCAATGGCCTATCAACAATATCCGGCTTCAAATCTAACCGGCCTACGAGTTCATTACAAACAAACGAATGCGACGCTCCAGTATCAAACAAAACTCTAACTGGAACACCACATAGGAAAAGAGTACCTTGAACAACCACACTCTTTCCTTTTTCTTCAGCGGTAGGAGCTTTCGAAGACGACGGAACAGCTCCCAAAGCATAAGCTTGCACAATCTGCTTGTCCTTCTTCGGTTCTGGACAATTCTTCCCGATATGCCCTGGCTTGTCACAGTTGTGACACTTCATTGGAACCTTCGGATTCTTACAATCCTTAGAGAAATGGACCTTATGCTGACAGTTGTAGCAAGTCACCTCGCCTTTCGGCTTCTTCTGGCCATCCTTACCCTTCTGCTGCTGCTGCTTCCTCTTCTGGATTCCACCCTGCGGTGGTTTAGACTCTCCCCTGGTAACAGCAACAACAGGTCCTTCTTTAGGAAACAGACTCTCATGCCTAAGAGCTTTCTCCACAAGCTTCTCAAATGAATCGTCCAAATGATCCACCAACTGTCTCCCAAGATAACTATCCAAGCCGGTCACAAACTTCTCATTCTTCTGATAAGCAGATTCAATATATGACCGAGCATATTTGGACAAAGCTTCAAACTCAGAAACATACTCAAGAACAGATCTTCCACCTTGCTTGAGCTCCACAAACTTCTTGAACAGAACAGACTTCTGAGCTGTAGAAATGAACTTAGCTTCAAATCTAGCTTGGAATTGCTTCCAAGTAATCTCTTCCTCCGCAGTATTGATGGTAATAGAGTTCCACCAATCAGAGGCTCTCCCTTGAAGCTGCCTCGATGCCAACTTCCTCTTAGTTGCATCATCAATTCCCAAATCACCAAAGATCCTTCTACAAGCATCTATCCACCTCTGGACCTCAATAGTTGATTCTGTTCCCAAGAAAACCTTCCCTCCAAGAGCAGTATAGTCCTTGCACAACTTAGCAAAATCCACTGGTTTCGGAGTCTGAACCTGAACTCCAACATCAACTGCTGCCCCCGGAACTGGTATCCTTCTCATGATCGAAGTCATCATAGCTTCGAACATGGCTGCATAATCAGCAGTCTCTTCAGTAGCACGGCCTTCCCTAGCAGCTGGTCTCCCTCTTCGACTCATTCTCAATATCTATAAAAAGGAATGATCAGAACATCTAGAGAAACAACTGCATAAAGGACTCAAACTCAACTAAACTACTATATTATATATAGTATTCATCCATGAAAATACAATTACGTCTCTCATACGTAGTTACGACGGCGAGCGTTGGGTAAAATCGATTAACCAATGCTCTGATACCAAATGTGACGACCGCCCATGACCCCTGCACCGAATTTAGAGATAGTGCGCTGTAAAGTGTGCCAGGCGACCATGGACGATTGTCAGGGTAAAATAAAACAACAGAATCTATCGTATTACTCACAGCGCATGGACAAAATACAATAGAACATATGTATAGTGAAGCTTTACATAACAAAATGACATCATATAAAACTCCATAATAGTTGAATACAAGCATCCAAATAGTCAATACATCAAGCCTCACTACATATCTCTCAGAGAATACAAAACAGTGGAATATCCAGTACATATAATAAGAAGATAATATGCAACCCTCCAGCTCGTCTTCGATATCAGCATCGTGAGAAGAGAACAGCACCTGTCACCTGCTACCTAGTCTGCCCGTCCCAAAATGGACGAACAGCCCAAGGCAATAAGAATTAAAACATAAAGCCTTGAGTCAGACAACAGTCTTAGTGAGCAGTAAATTAACTAACAACATACCAAAAGAGCATAAAGGAAAAGGAATAGGAATACAACCCTCCCACTCCAACCTCATTCTACAGTGATAGCCCCCAGACACACACTAAGCATAAGCAAACATAGCAGAGCATACAATTTAAAGTAAAGCTACTATCACTCGAGTCAATGGCGATGTTTTCCAAGTACCAAGGCCTAAATCAGATAAGCACCCAGAAAATACCGCTCTTGAGTCCGAATGATGATACAACCAAACATCCATGACTCTGGCCATCACTATTATCGTTGCTTCGATATCACCGTTAATTGAATGACCGGCACATTCTTTCAGCCGTCCGTCAAGGGCTAATGGAAAACCCGGTTCTAGACATAACTCCCGCACGTCGTCGCAACCCGTGCCTAGGACTATCGAATCTGCCCAGAGTACTCGACCATCAACAGTTAGTCGTTGGGACTATCGAATCTGCCCAAACGTACTATTGCTTAGAGCATGCTAGAACCTTCAACAACGATGCTATCTAAGCCTCCTAGTCATCCTCCTCGACGACTATTCTCATATCCATTCATTATCCTCAACTCGAATCATATCACCGAGTTATCAACATGCTTGGAATGATCACGTCTGGATTAGACCAAGTCTTCATCACATGATGCCTCGCTTCATTACATCCTCGCAAAGCCTCATCTCAACATCACATCATCAAATCTATGCATAAGAGCTTCATCATCCCGCTACATATGCCACGAGCAGCTTTCCTAATTCAAGAGCCTTTCCCTTAGCTTTTGAATCGTCTTCGGTCTAAATCAAACCATCAATCATCTAATTCATAACAATCAATCAAATCAAACATTAATCCAAACAATCAAGCATTCAAATATGATATAAGTAGACAATTATGACAATAATGGCATTTTCGTAATTAAAGAGTTGAAAGTCCAACAAGCATGAAAACATGAATAATATCTCTACAAACTTGATGGATGAACTTGCATAGGTTAACATGTGATAAAATGGATGTAACATCATCATGAACAATGGATCTACATGGATCTACACTTGGGATGAAGAAAATGCATGGAAATCACTATTTTAACACCAAAACGAGCCAACAATCCGATATACTCCTTTGGATCTGTGTGAGAGATAATCACCACTCACCAAATCACCAAAACAAACCCTAATCAACACGCTTCAGATCTGGACAGCGAAGGATCAAGCTTGATCTATCACGAATCCGCTTCAAACGAAGAAATTTCTCTTGAAAAGATGAAGATCTTCAATCTAAGCTCTTGAATCTTCAATTTGATCTTCAACTTGGATGGATAGAAGCACTAGATTAGAGTGGAGAAAAGAAGTGAAGAAGTGTAGAAGTCGAGCTCTCAAAATGGCAGCACTTCGTCGCTTCGAAATCCGGATCCCAAAAAGTGAGAACAACCCCCCTCTATTTATAGCAGAAATTCCTTAAGTCGAAATTTGGCTATCTCCTTAAGTCGCTTCCGACTTACGACCTAAGCCTCTACGACTTAACAAAACCCAGCGACCTAACAATGCTACGACAACTCCTCAGCGACCTATCGCTTGCGCCTCTACGACCTAAGACTTAAGAGAATGCGACTTAGCACAACTGCGCACCCAAGCGACCTACCAAAGCCCTACAACTTACGACCTAACGAGGCTACGACTTATGACTTAGCGACCTAACCACAGGTGCGACCTAACACTTAAGCGCTTACGCGACCTAATCAATATAGCGCATCAGCGACCTACGACTTAGCAAACTCGCGACCTAACTATCTTAGGTCGCCTACGACCTAACTCAACACTAAACAGGGCCTCCGACTTAACACTTGCCGAGTTAACTTCGACCTGCTAACTTAACCCAGCTACGACTTATCTCCTTAGGTGGTCTACCGACCTAACTATGCCCTAGGTCGCTAAACTACCTATTTCCTAACTCCTTAAGTCGTTGCCGACCTATCCCCCCTAGGTCGCTAACTCACCCAGAAGCCCACAACCTATCTTAGGTCGCCAATCCTATAAGTCGGTCACGACTTATCACTTAGGTCATTCACTATTACCCCAGCTTCCTTAAGTCGTCGCCGACCTACCCCTTAAGTCATCCACTACCTTAGGTCGCTCCAACACCCTACGACTTAAGCTACTACGACTCAACTCCTAACTCGCCGAATTCCTTAACTCGGTCACGACTTAGCTCCTAGGTCGTTCACGACCTAGGACTTAGACGAATCTGCCTAAAAATCTGAAATGGCTCAAAAATGCTAAAATTCCAGATTTTGACGAACTTGTCGATCCGTAAAAATACGGGTCGTTACAATTATACTCATACTTGTGATTTGACTAGATGGCCATCCTCCGATTTGGGAATGTTGTTCGAGGTGGAACGGTAGTGGCTGCTATGCGTATCCATCAGTCCGTGTGCGTAATTGGTATATCTACCCTGGCATTGCCTAGTTGTGCCGTGTCACCTACCATATCGAGCTTTACTACGATTATGATTTTAAGATCCGACCGCGTTAAGGTTCTCCATCCCCTTAACGCTATTTTCCGATATGATTATACTTTACTTATTTAGATACTATTATAATAGCGAATATTACTACATAGTAAATAGTTTAACGGATCCTTAGGGATGGTTATCCCAAACATCCTTTAAGTTACTTGTATTTCAGTTGATATTTCACTTGAGTTGGATTTATTAATATAAGAATGTTAATCCTGACTCTAGTGTTTTGTGTTTTGCTTTACGCTCGGGTCAGACTGAGTGATACGGCATTGGAGACTCACCTTTGGAGTTGGAGCTTCGCTTGGAGATCCAGCTATCTATCGATCCTGCTTTCAGTTATTCAGTTGAGTCCAGTGATGTATTCTGATCTTGTATTTGATTATTGTATTCGAGACACCTGTTGTATCTTGTCTAACTCTGTTATATATATAGTAGCTTCATGAACTACTATCCTTTTGTTTCCGCTGCATTATTGATATATTACTCTGTGTCTGTGATCTGTAATTACTTTATTTACTATATATGTTGAGTTTTGCCAAATTTTATTTATAATCCATCGTTTTGAATTATTCAAGTCCGACATGTGTGGATTTATTGTCGATTTGAATGGTCCAAAATACTGGGTCGTTACATTGCTGGACGTTGGTGATTTCTTAAATTTTGCCATTTGTTGTATAACCTGATACTTGATACACACGGGTTTGAGCTGTTCGATTCTTGACAACCTTGTCTCTGACTTTTTCCTTTGATCATGGCTTTGATATTCTTTTTACTGTTGATCACGACTTTGACTTCACTGCTGTATATTTGTAGACTTGAACATAGTTCATCATCCTGCAGTTTCATTGATGATGCTCTATCCAGTTTTGGTTTTGTGTCCATGTATAAAGTTGCTTGTAGTTGTTTCTGTTTGTAGTCTTTGTGCTACTGTTTCCTTGACCTGTTGCATTTGCACTTGATACCATTCAGGTATGTTCATCCCTGAACTGTACATGTCTGTCCTTGACTTTGGGTTACATTTAGCTTTGAGTCAGTCTCCTTGTAGTGCTTCACGTGAGTTTGCAGTAAAGTTGTGCATTTCTCTGGTTGTATTGGTGCAGTTGCCTTTGTACTTGATAATGATGTTGTAGTTGATTTGGGATCGAACTTGATATTGTTCACTGTTGTACCTAATCATATTGACTTCAGTGATGCTTTGAGTTGTTCTGATCTCTGTTTTGTATTGAATTGTAGCTTGTGTTCACTTGAACTTGTATATGCCCTGTTGTATATTCTAGTCTGCATTTGCATTTGTCTCCAACATGCCATGTTTCTGATCAGTTGACTACATACTTCAAGTAGTCTTCACTTTGGTATTGTTGCAGACCTGATCTCATGATGCATGTGTGCACAGTGATGTGTATTTCTTTGTGCTTCATGATCTTGGTTGAGTCTGCACATTCACTTCGACTTGGTCTGATTTGATATTACTGAGTTTAGCTTTGTTGTGACTTGATCATCTTCTGGCCATCTGACTTTGGCTTCCTGTTGCATACATGTATGACATGTAACTTCTTGAAGCAGTTAACTTCACTTTGGCATTCGAACTTTGTATTGTTTCTGTTCTGTTATCTCTTTGCCTCTGCATACCCATACATCTCTGACCATCTTTTCTGGTTGATTTGTACAGTTTCACTGGTACATGTTTCCTGGTCACTGTGTACTTCACTGTTGCCTTATTGTTGCAATGATACTTTTGGATTTTGGTCGATGCCATTTGATTCTTCCAATTACATCTGAGTTGAATCTGATTTTGATTTGACCTTATGAACATTTGTGAATTTTCAATGTGTACATGTGTGCACATTGTCCATGTCTGCCTGCTTTGACATTTGAGGCCGTGGCATTGAGATTTGAATCTTCATTTGATTTTGGTTCGTTGACCTTTTGTGTACTTCGGGTAGTAGAGGCGAGGCAGTATACGCGTGCATATACTGCAGCCCTACCAGAATTGATGCTTTAAATTGATTATTTTGTGTTGTCTAATTATCTTCTAGATAATTAGATTATGAGTTTCTAAATATTTATTTAACACTTAGATTTTGTTATTAATTGTCGTTTAGACAATTCTGTTGTTTTCTGAATTATCTGCATTGGTAATCTTTTATCTATCTTTGTTGGTGATTTGGATTAGCTGATTTATTGTTTAACACTGTTTAGTGTTATATCTGCCGTTATCCGATTCTTTTATCGAGGAGTCGGATATACGAGATTTCTGTGACTGTCGTCTATTTGATGTTTGATTATTATTGCTTCTATGCACTAATAACTGAGTTTGAATTAGACTGACCCGTGTATTATTTTCTTTTGAATTTAATACTCGGGTCAGACCCGAGTTATTTCAGGTTGTAGATTTCCTGCTTTGAGTTGCTGTTTGGACTATGAAGACTTTTCATATCTTTTGAAGTGGTCTGTGTCTTTTTGTAGTAGTCAGTGTACAGATTTAGGTTGATATGTATTCATGTATATTAGTCGATAATGTACTTGTATATATAACTTCCAGAGTCGACAGTTGTAGTTGTATCATATGTACTGTGTCAAATGTATTGTAACTGCCATCAGTTATATATATATGAGACTTTATTTATCTGTGTTCCGCATTCTTTTGTATCTGTGTTATTATTATATATATTGTCCTAAACTATTATGAACCATCGTAGTTCGTTTTATACTGGAATTGGGTATGTCGGTGGGAGTAAATAAATAAGAGATGTAAAATGAAAAATATATACCACTCCTATCGAGGTAACCAATACTAGTGTAAGGCCAACTACGGATGGCCGCTCCTATCCAGCCTTATTCTTCGTGATAACAGACAGTGTTGCTTTTAATACTCTTTGTTATTGTGAGCATAGAGGTGGGGCGTCACAGTTGGTATCAGAGCTTGGGGTTTATGGACATAATATAAAACATAACTTAGATAGAACATATGTTACAACTATTGGTCGATGTTTTATTTGTGCTTTGAGTCAAAACTAAATTTTTGAAATTTTGATGAAATTTTTAAATATCTTTACTTAAAAATAAAAGTGAAATTGTGTTCTGATGATTTGATTGATTTGTGTTCTGTTTATCAGAGTGCGCAGCGGAAACAGTGAAACTGTCTTCGCTGAGTACAACTGATAATCTTTTTGATTTAAGAATCAAAATATGAAATTGAAATAAATTTCATTTGCTGTTTACCTAGCTGTGTTTATTTTGTTTCTTTGAGAATTTCAAATCCGAATTGAGGATTCGAAACGATTGCAGTTATGTGATTCTTATTGAGATTTTTGCTGATTTTCTTTTATGCTAATCACATGTTGATTAGATTTTTGCTGTTTTAAATTATCTTCATTGAAGATAATAGAGTAATTTCCTTGTGTATGTTGTAGTGTGTGTGAAAATATGAATTGCACGTTACTGCATTAATTTTACGTTGAACCGATGCTTGGTTATGAAACGTATTTTGTTGCCGTTATTTTATAACGGGATTTTTACATCAATGCTAAATTCTGAGGCACGATATTGTTGGCAATTTTAATGAATGAAAATTCACAAGTGTTACATTTTGATGTAAATTATTTTGATGAGATTTTGACGTTTGAAAATTACTGTCGCTTTGACTTCAGTAATAGTCAAATTTTTAAAAGTGGATTTTCAAGCGGTTATACCGCAATGCTGATTTGTGACCCGTTTTTACGGTATTTTGAGAAGTATAATTTCCTTATCGAAATTGTTACTGATTTGTTGTTTTAATCACGTGTACTGAAAATTGTTTTAAAATGAAAATTGTTTTATAAAAAATTTAACAGTTTGCGCTTTCAAAAGGATGAGAAAGCGATTTAAACGTTTCAACAAAATCGAGGATTATGACCCCTTTCTTTTACTGATTCGCTTAACTCTGGACTTGTCCAGTTGAGAATGTGAATTGTTATTTTTATAAAATAAATAAAATTGTTTTCAGAAATTTTACAGTTTGCGCTTTCAAAAGAATGAGGAAGCGATTTAAACGTTTCAGCAAAATTGTGATATCCCGGAATTTTGGCAATATCAATTTAATAATCTTTATTAATAATTAAATTGATTTGTTGATTTCATTTTATAAATTGACAAGTTTAATTCTTTTAAAGGTTAATAATATTTAATTGGCAATATTTATTAATATCTTTTCTAACAATTTAAAATTGGTAAGATTTATCTTTCAAAACTTATATAAATGTTTTCTATTTATAATGTATATATATATTGGTATATATATTATAAATAGGGAGTCTTTAATTTAATAAAAGACTATGTTTTCAAATTATAATATATATGTATATATATATATTGTTATTTGAAGTTATGTATTAAAATTCAATATGATGATTATCAAAACTAATGTAAAAATATTTTCCATTTAGAATATATATATTTGTATATTTATATAGAATCTTAAAGCTTATTTATAAAAGAGATAAATACATTATATACTTATAAATATTTCATAAAAACATATAAATGTCTTAAATAAATGTATTAAAAACAAGATGTACACTTGTTAGCATATTAGAGTGGTGTGAAGACATTTGTAAGAAAATAAGTAATTTGTAATTTAAATAGCATAGGTGTAAGCAAATTAAAGAGACAAGTGGCTATATTTTAATTTAAGTTTTAAAATAAATAAAAATTAGTATGTAAGAAGAAATCTGTTTTTCACTTTTCAGTTTAAAAAATTTTCTTTTCTTCAACTTCTTTCTCAACTAAAATAATTCGAATCTATAGAGAAAATAAAACCTGGAATCAAAATTCAAAGAGAAAATAAATCTGGAAATTCAAATGCAAATCTGAGATAAGAAGATTAAAGGCAAAATTGAATAACAGCTTCAGATCTCCAATGTCAATCTGAAGTCATGCAATCAGATAAGGCAAATTTAATAGCAGTTCCAAATTCTTCAAATGCAACCTGAAGATCAGAGAAATTAATCAAACAGCAAAGTTTAAAAATTCAACAAGCAAAAAACAAAAGAAATTCAAATCTGGAACATGCAGCCTGGAACAAATCTATTTTCTGCTTCTCTGTTCTCTGCATTTTGTCTGGTGAGTAAATTGAGGTTTTAAAAACACTTTTAAATCTTGTTTTCACTTTGATATGTGAATAAAAATCATGTGTTAGCCTTTATACTTGAATTGAATTATATGCATGTTTGTTTGTATGGCTGTGATGGTCTCTGTATGTTATAAACAGGATTCATCTTCTTATTTAATTCAATAATTCAAGTTTGAATTCAAACTAGCTTTTGATTTGTAAAGAAAGGTTGTTTGAAATCATGTAATCTTCCTTCTAAAAATAATTATAAGTTTTTATAATGGATATTTAGTTCCAATTTCCAAATTTACAGTAGATACCTTTATATGGTCAAAAATTTATTGAATAAAATTTTAGTTTGGATTACATAATTGAATTCACTATAGGAAATCATGAATTTTAATATATATATCATGATTTATAGTTTGGTAATTGAAGAGAATTTTGCGATTTTCTGTTTTGGGTTTATTTGGCAATTCACGGCGAACTATGGCAAACTAGTGGTCGAGGTTGGGTTTGAAGATAGAGGGGATGATGGAGTTCATCGGAAAAATAGTATAGTGATTTATCATTAATCGTGGAGGTCAGAAATCGAGATGGTAGGGTTTTTGGCACTGTGATTGTCGTGGGTTTTCAAATGGGTTTCGTGACAACATGACGTGATCGGAGGCGATCGTAATGCTTGCGATAGGAACTGGAAGGCGTGGCGTAGCTACGGTGAAGATGGCAATAGGTCTCGAGGCAGAGATCATCGGCGATGGACGATTTTCTGGTGATGGTTGTTTTCCAGGTGATGGGTTTAATTGCTCGAATTCGTTTTCGTTCGTATCGAGTTAGTCTGGATGGTCGAACGTAGTAACGTGGTGAAGTCTGACTTGTCGGAGGCCAGATCGGAGGTCATCGACGACCAGCGTAGACGTGCACGTGCACGTTCACGATTTCGTGTGCATCTGGAAATGGGTTTGGGGAAGAAAGGAATTGCTCGGGTTAAGCTCGGGATTTTTGATGTTTTTCTCGAAGCAGGAGAGTAGTGGGTAGTCGCGAGTGTCACTTCGAGATTTCTACGAGTTTACTCGGGTTTGGGATTAGCTGGTATTAAGAATTTACAGGGAAATGTTTTAAAGTTTAAAACAAAAGAAAACTTTGTTTTGTAATGGTTCCTGAGTTTTTAAAACAAAGGTAAAACAAGATATTAACTATTAACTAAATTGTTTTCAAAATTAAATGTTTTTAAGTTAATATTTAAATAGATAATTTCTTAAAGGATTAAAAGTGGATTTTCAAAATGATTTTTGTATTAAAGTTAATTTAATAACTTTGGAAGTTTAAAGATTTTGAAAGTCGAGTAGAAGTTTATAATGTCTAGTTATAATTGATTTCTAAAATGTTTTATTTTAAATAAGTTTAACGATAAGGATTTAGCAAATCAATTTTAAATAAAGAGTCTATCTTAAGTAATTAAGATTTGATTTATTAAAGGAAATTGATATGTGAAGATAATAAGGGTAAGTCAATTATTATTAATGATTAAAGAAAAGTTAGTCTTTGTGAATAATTTAATTAAGATAAATGGTTTTTCTTAATTAAGATCTTTTAAATATAAGGATTAAGAAATTAGTTAGTTTAATTTCAATAAATTAGTTAAATAATTAACTAAGTAATTAATTAGTGATTAATTAAAGATAATCACTTATAAATTAATTAAGTATAATTACTTGATGAAGTAATTAAGAAATAATTACTGGATGTAAGTTAGTAAAGAAAAAAATATTTAATAAAGTAATTAGAAGATAATTATTTTATGAAAGTAATTAAATAAGAAGTGATTAAGAGTTAATTACCTAGTGTTATTAATTTAATAATTTATTTAATAAAATGAATTAAAGGATTAAGAATAATTAATAAGATAATTAATTATTGGTTAAGGTAATTAATTAAAAAGTAATTAATTAAGGGAAGTAATTAAGGGAAGTTAATTACTGGATTAGATTAATCAAACATGATTAATAATTATGGTTTAATTAAGATTAATTATTTAATTAATTTAAATATAAATAAATAATTAAAGATTGTAATTAGGAATCATTAGTTTATAATTAATTAATGATGTAATTAAGAGTAAATTAATTAAGATTAATTAATCAAATGATAAGTGATTAATTGTAATTAATTAAGGCTTAAAGTAATTAATTATAATTAATTAATTAATGAAGTAATTAAAGGTTAATTACTGTATTTGGTTAAGGATAATTAATTTGTGAAATTAATTAAGATAATTACTTAAATGTAATTAAAGAATGATTAATCAAGGTGATTAATTAAAGTGGATAATTAGAGAAAGATTAATTAATTTATTTGTAATTAATTAATGATTATATAAGTAAGATTTATAATGAAGTAATTAATTTAATTTATTTTAAATTAATTAAGAGATTAAGTGATTAATTTAATTCACTTTAAATTAATTAAAGATAGAGATAGTTAATTTAAATCAATTTTAAATTAATTATGTTATGATTAATTAAATCATTGCTTATATAAGAATGGATGACCTTGATTGTCTTGAATGGATGTAATCTCAAAAATGAGATAAGTAATGTTGTGTGGATGCTTGGTTGCATTATGATGATAATATGGATTAACTATTGTGATATTGATATGGATTACCTATTTGGTTATGAATCATCTGTTTAATTGATAATGTGATTATCAGTTGTGAATTGTGAATTATCTATCTGTATGAATATAGATATAGATAAGTTAAATTGTTTAAACCTTTAAACAACTTGGCCTTAAAAGATACGTTTTGGATTTCGATGAGACCGGGATCGGGTTTCCGTATACCGGTATTCCAGGTCTGGAGACCCGAATACCACATCGATCCAAATTAACGATAGGTCGTGAATCTCAAGTGAAGATGAAGATTCAGAGTGCAAGGGTTATTGTCGTTAACTCTGAGGGTGATTCCAAAACGAGTGTAACGAGATAATGCCTTCGGTTTCGTTCGAACCCGGAACGAACTTGTATGGATTGAATGCTTTCAGCACATCGCCAGGCGGACGATGAGCATTCTAAGTGATATGTTCTGATTAAAGGTAATCGTAACCTCAAGCCTCATCAACCGGGAATGGCTAAAACAGGGGAGGTGCAGCAAGGCTTCGTGGGTAGCACCCACTGAGAGCAAGATAGATCCCTGTCTAGAGGTCCCTTTATTTTATTCGGCTTAGTGTGTGGTTGGTCGCGCCAACTACGGGATTATCTTGTTCGGAATTATCCAGTAAGGGATGGTTCCGGCTTTGTGTTGCAGGGGAGCGGGCGTACTCCTCGGTACGGTGATCTAGGCCACGTACTGTGACGGGCGGTACCCCAGTAGCCCTGCCATTGTATGGAATCCAAACTCCAATAAGTGCCGTACGTATTAGTTGTGCCCAACTATGTTGGAATGTGAGATGTAAGCATTTCAGCTATTTCTGTATTTTACTTGAAAACCCTAGACCCTATTATAATACAATCAGATTTCCTATCAAATGTTTTGGTTAGCGTAAGGTAAAAACTTTTCCATGTTTATGTGTGGGAAGTCTTACGTGATACCTTTGTTTTCAAAAGGTTTTGAAGTTAAACAATTTTAACCCGTTTACTCACACCAGACCCATGTCTGACCCAAGTGTTTATTTCTGTTTTATAAACTCTTGGGTACTCAAATTTTTACGAGTAGCCAAGGGATTCAGGTTTAGCTTTGACGAATTGTGGAGGAGCAATGGAGCAGGAGGCTTCGGCGTTCGTAGATATAGTATTCCGCTGTGTTGATATCTGTGTTAGAGTCTTGTATTGTATTTGAGTTGTAATATCTAGACAGATGTTTATAACTGTCTAGTATGTGTTGTATAGTTGTGTAAACTCTGATAAGTGTTGTATACTATGTAATAGTTTATGTTATTAATATAATTTATTCGTTCCGCTGTGAGATCGTTGTTGTTGTTTCTTTCTTTCTTCTCTTCTTTTCTATTTTCTACCTCTTTCTTTCTTCATAATGATGCGACTTTCTGGGCATAGGAAGTCGGGTCGTTACATATGGTATCAGAGCATAGGTTGAGCGAATGCCTAAGCTTTTGGTTAAGTGAATATCAGAGCAGTAGGTTGAGTGAATACCTAAGCTCTGAAGTGGTGTCTATCTTGAGAGCGCGTAATTGTTAGTTATATAAAAATGATTTTATATTGTGTTAATTGATCGGTTGAGTGGTATATGGATTCTGGTCAATACGAGTAGCTAACGTTATTGATAGGGATCTCTAAACACTTGAACCAGGCCAACGGACACAATATTGTTTTAAAGAGGTAAATGAAATAATTTTACCCAGAAATAATTTCTATATAAAAAGTATCATTTTAAATATATATATATTTCTACCTATTTGTTGGGTTACCTATTCGGGTTTTCCAATATAAGTTATAAGGGTAGATAGGATGGTAGTGTGTGAAACACAATTACCAATAGTTAGAGTTTGAATGTTGAGGTTGGAAGTGTATCTGACGAGACTGTAGACCAAATACCGTCTCGAGTAAACTTTGTTGTGGTGTAAGATTTCATCGATCTCCGAAGGAAACTGTTTAAGTTCGGAGTTTATCTTTGAAGTTGGATGAATAGAGTAGATCTATTGGATGAGCTGAAGAGAGTGATGGTATTTTGGTAACCTCAGGAAGTAGTAGCTGTGTGATGAGACACGGTGGCTATGGACGTTTCTGAAGATGTTTCTTCTGGAACAAGTTTGAAGAAGTGAGTCTGTTTCAGTGTTGTGGCTGAGTCCAGTGGGGTGTTTCTATTTGCTTTGAGGTCCGAGTTTCTCGAGGAGTTTCGGATAAGAAGTCTTTGGTTTGTGGAAGCAGTGCGGCTCGGAGTGTTCTGTGTGTTAGCAGGAAGTTTCTGGCTGAGTAGTTTTTCTGAAGTTGGAGTCCAGAAGCAGCTGAGTGAATCCATTTCTTTGATGAATTGGATAGTTAAGTATGAGCTGTTCTAATTTGTGAAGGGAGAACAGTATCTGTGGAAGTTAGGTCGAGTTGATCGCAAAAGAGACTTGCGATTGTTTGAGTGTTCTCTTGGATTATTGGAGATTGAGATTCCGTATCGACTTGATTCGTGGAGTTACCAAAAGTTCAGCTTAGTAGAAGGATGTCTCCTAGAGAATAATTTGGTGAAGCAGCTCAGGATTCTTTGAAGAGAGATTGACCACACCTAATTTTCTGGTGAGGATTCTGTTAAGGTGTTTTGACCAAGTAGAATGGTTCACTAAGATTTTATAGATATGGTGAACTGTGGATGATCAAGTTTGTGCTCGAGTTTCTCCGATGGCATTCTCATCTGTTCAAGATCAGAATTGTGCAGCGAAAGCAAGATAGCAGCTATTCTAGAGTGAAAGCAACCGAGAGTTGTAATTTTCTTCGAGTAGAGGATTTCTATAGGAAATTCAAGTGTATCTCTAAGTGTGAAGAAATTTTCGGGATTTGGAGGTAAAGTTGTCAAGTGCAACTGTTTTGACTATTTCAGATAGGAGAGGTAGTTCAAAGTGCTCTAATGTTTGTAGAGTAGAGTTGTGTTTTGGATTTCGGCATATTTTGGAGAACCATTTTGTTGAGTAGAATCCGAAAATTGGTTTGATGTTGGTCTAGTCTGTTTCAAGAAGCATCAACAAGAGCTAAGCTGATCATGAAGGATGAAGTGACTCAGGATCGTCAGGAGAGTTATGCAGTTAAGAATGGATGGAATTTGGAATTTGAAGTTGAAATTTGGATATTATTTAAGTTTTCTCCGATCAAAGGAGATATAAGATTTGGAAAAATTGGAGAGTAAGCTCCAGAAGTATTATGAGATTTTTCCTATGTTCCCAAGAGGATTAGTTCTTTGATCTATAGGATTAAATGGCCAGTTCGGATAACTGGAATTCATTTTATTTCACGTATCTCTGAGGGAATACGTGTTTGATCTGTCACTGGTTGTGGGATCAGCAGTTCAGAAGGATTTGGTAGTTGAGATGGTTTTGAGTTTAGTCTGATATTTTGTTCAGATTTGTAATCTAGATGGGAAGGAGTTCTAGATTTTTGTAGATAAGTTAGTTAAGATCCTGTAGAACGAGTATCCCGGTATATATATACTTGGGGAAACTCGAGGAAATTCTATCCAGAATTTTGTCTGGATAGTTAAATTTGTTTGATTAAATTGTTTGCTATGATTGTTAGAATATGATTGATATGTATGGTTGCTGTTTGAAATTAAAATTAAAATTTTGCTGGGTTATTAAATTATCTTTGCTTTTAAATTTCGGGGACGAAATTATTTTAAGGGGGAAGGAATGTGATATCCCGGAATTTTGGCAATATCAATTTAATAATCTTTATTAATAATTAAATTGATTTGTTGAGTTCATTTTATAAATTGACAAGTTTAATTCTTTTAAAGGTTAATAATATTTAATTGGCAATATTTATTAATATCTTTTCTAACAATTTAAAATTGGTAAGATTTATCTTTCAAAACTTATATAATTGTTTTCTATTTATAATGTATATATATATTGGTATATATATTATAAATAGGGAGTCTTTAATTTAATAAAAGACTATGTTTTCAAATTATAATATATATGTATATATATATATTGTTATTTGAAGTTATGTATTAAAATTCAATATGATGATTATCAAAACTAATGTAAAAATATTTTCCATTTAGAATATATATATTTGTATATTTATATAGAATCTTAAAGCTTATTTATAAAAGAGATAAATACATTATATACTTATAAATATTTCATAAAAACATATAAATGTCTTAAATAAATGTATTAAAAACAAGATGTACACTTGTTAGCATATTAGAGTGGTGTGAAGACATTTGTAAGAAAATAAGTAATTTGTAATTTAAATAGCATAGGTGTAAGCAAATTAAAGAGACAAGTGGCTATATTTTAATTTAAGTTTTAAAATAAATAAAAATTAGTATGTAAGAAGAAATCTGTTTTTCACTTTTCAGTTTAAAAAATTTTCTTTTCTTCAACTTCTTTCTCAACTAAAATAATTCGAATCTATAGAGAAAATAAAACCTGGAATCAAAATTCAAAGAGAAAATAAATCTGGAAATTCAAATGCAAATCTGAGATAAGAAGATTAAAGGCAAAATTGAATAACAGCTTCAGATCTCCAATGTCAATCTGAAGTCATGCAATCAGATAAGGCAAATTTAATAGCAGTTCCAAATTCTTCAAATGCAACCTGAAGATCAGAGAAATTAATCAAACAGCAAAGTTTAAAAATTCAACAAGCAAAAAACAAAAGAAATTCAAATCTGGAACATGCAGCCTGGAACAAATCTATTTTCTGCTTCTCTGTTCTCTGCATTTTGTCTGGTGAGTAAATTTAGGTTTTAAAAACACTTTTAAATCTTGTTTTCACTTTGATATGTGAATAAAAATCATGTGTTAGCCTTTATACTTGAATTGAATTATATGCATGTTTGTTTGTATGGCTGTGATGGTCTCTGTATGTTATAAACAGGATTCATCTTCTTATTTAATTCAATAATTCAAGTTTGAATTCAAACTAGCTTTTGATTTGTAAAGAAAGGTTGTTTGAAATCATGTAATCTTCCTTCTAAAAATAATTATAAGTTTTTATAATGGATATTTAGTTCCAATTTCCAAATTTACAGTAGATACCTTTATATGGTCAAAAATTTATTGAATAAAATTTTAGTTTGGATTACATAATTGAATTCACTATAGGAAATCATGAATTTTAATATATATATCATGATTTATAGTTTGGTAATTGAAGAGAATTTTGGGATTTTCTGTTTTGGGTTTATCTGGCAATTCACGGCGAACTATGGCGAACTAGTGGTCGAGGTTGGGTTTGAAGATAGAGGGGATGATGGAGTTCATCGGAAAAATAGTATAGTGATTTATCATTAATCGTGGAGGTCAGAAATCGAGATGGTAGGGTTTTTGGCACTGTGATTGTCGTGGGTTTTCAAATGGGTTTCGTGACAACATGACGTGATCGGAGGCGATCGTAATGCTTGCGATAGGAACTGGAAGGCGTGGCGTAGCTACGGTGAAGATGGCAATAGGTCTCGAGGCAGAGATCATCGGCGATGGACGATTTTCTGGTGATGGTTGTTTTCCAGGTGATGGGTTTAATTGCTCGAATTCGTTTTCGTTCGTATCGAGTTAGTCTGGATGGTCGAACGTAGTAACGTGGTGAAGTCTGACTTGTCGGAGGCCAGATCGGAGGTCATCGACGACCAGCGTAGACGTGCACGTGCACGTTCACGATTTCGTGTGCATCTGGAAATGGGTTTGGGGAAGAAAGGAATTGCTCGGGTTAAGCTTGGGATTTTTGATGTTTTTCTCGAAGCAGGAGAGTAGTGGGTAGTCGCGAGTGTCACTTCGAGATTTCTACGAGTTTACTCGGGTTTGGGATTAGCTGGTATTAAGAATTTACAGGGAAATGTTTTAAAGTTTAAAACAAAAGAAAACTTTGTTTTGTAATGGTTCCTGAGTTTTTAAAACAAAGGTAAAACAAGATATTAACTATTAACTAAATTGTTTTCAAAATTAAATGTTTTTAAGTTAATATTTAAATAGATAATTTCTTAAAGGATTAAAAGTGGATTTTCAAAATGATTTTTGTATTAAAGTTAATTTAATAACTTTGGAAGTTTAAAGATTTTGAAAGTCGAGTAGAAGTTTATAATGTCTAGTTATAATTGATTTCTAAAATGTTTTATTTTAAATAAGTTTAACGATAAGGATTTAGCAAATCAATTTTAAATAAAGAGTCTATCTTAAGTAATTAAGATTTGATTTATTAAAGGAAATTGATATGTGAAGATAATAAGGGTAATTCAATTATTATTAATGATTAAAGAAAAGTTAGTCTTTGTGAATAATTTAATTAAGATAAATGGTTTTTCTTAATTAAGATCTTTTAAATATAAGGATTAAGAAATTAGTTAGTTTAATTTCAATAAATTAGTTAAATAATTAACTAAGTAATTAATTAGTGATTAATTAAAGATAATCACTTATAAATTAATTAAGTATAATTACTTGATGAAGTAATTAAGAAATAATTACTGGATGTAAGTTAGTAAAGAAAAAAATATTTAATAAAGTAATTAGAAGATAATTATTTTATGAAAGTAATTAAATAAGAAGTGATTAAGAGTTAATTACCTAGTGTTATTAATTTAATAATTTATTTAATAAAATGAATTAAAGGATTAAGAATAATTAATAAGATAATTAATTATTGGTTAAGGTAATTAATTAAAAAGTAATTAATTAAGGGAAGTAATTAAGGGAAGTTAATTACTAGATTAGATTAATCAAACATGATTAATAATTATGGTTTAATTAAGATTAATTATTTAATTAATTTAAATATAAATAAATAATTAAAGATTGTAATTAGGAATCATTAGTTTATAATTAATTAATGATGTAATTAAGAGTAAATTAATTAAGATTAATTAATCAAATGATAAGTGATTAATTGTAATTAATTAAGGCTTAAAGTAATTAATTATAATTAATTAATTAATGAAGTAATTAAAGGTTAATTACTGTATTTGGTTAAGGATAATTAATTTGTGAAATTAATTAAGATAATTACTTAAATGTAATTAAAGAATGATTAATCAAGGTGATTAATTAAAGTGGATAATTAGAGAAAGATTAATTAATTTATTTGTAATTAATTAATGATTATATAAGTAAGATTTATAATGAAGTAATTAATTTAATTTATTTTAAATTAATTAAGAGATGAAGTGATTAATTTAATTCACTTTAAATTAATTAAAGATAGAGATAGTTAATTTAAATCAATTTTAAATTAATTATGTTATGATTAATTAAATCATTGCTTATATAAGAATGGATGACCTTGATTGTCTTGAATGGATGTAATCTCAAAAATGAGATAAGTAATGTTGTGTGGATGCTTGGTTGCATTATGATGATAATATGGATTAACTATTGTGATATTGATATGGATTACCTATTTGGTTATGAATCATCTGTTTAATTGATAATGTGATTATCAGTTGTGAATTGTGAATTATCTATCTGTATGAATATAGATAAGTTAAATTGTTTAAACCTTTAAACAACTTGGCCTTAAAAGATACGTTTTGGATTTCGATGAGACCGGGATCGGGTTTCCGTATACCGGTATTCCAGGTCTGGAGACCCGAATACCACATCGATCCAAATTAACGATAGGTCGTGAATCTCAAGTGAAGATGAAGATTCAGAGTGCAAGGGTTATTGTCGTTAACTCTGAGGGTGATTCCAAAACGAGTGTAACGAGATAATGCCTTCGGTTTCGTTCAAACCCGGAATGAACTTGTATGGATTGAATGCTTTCAGCACATCGCCAGGCGGACGATGAGCATTCTAAGTGATATGTTCTGATTAAAGGTAATCGTAACCTCAAGCCTCATCAACCGGGAATGGCTAAAACAGGGGAGGTGCAGCAAGGCTTCGTGGGTAGCACCCACTGAGAGCAAGATAGATCCCTGTCTAGAGGTCCCTTTATTTTATTCGGCTTAGTGTGTGGTTGGTCGCGCCAACTACGGGATTATCTTGTTCGGAATTATCCAGTAAGGGATGGTTCCGGCTTTGTGTTGCAGGGGAGCGGGCGTACTCCTCGGTACGGTGATCTAGGCCACGTACTGTGACGGGCGGTACCCCAGTAGCCCTGCCATTGTATGGAATCCAAACTCCAATAAGTGCCGTACGTATTAGTTGTGCCCAACTATGTTGGAATGTGAGATGTAAGCATTTCAGCTATTTCTGTATTTTACTTGAAAACCCTAGACCCTATTATAATACAATCAGATTTCCTATCAAATGTTTTGGTTAGCGTAAGGTAAAAACTTTTCCATGTTTATGTGTGGGAAGTCTTACGTGATACCTTTGTTTTCAAAAGGTTTTGAAGTTAAACAATTTTAACCCGTTTACTCACACCAGACCCATGTCTGACCCAAGTGTTTATTTCTGTTTTATAAACTCTTGGGTACTCAAATTTTTACGAGTAGCCAAGGGATTCAGGTTTAGCTTTGACGAATTGTGGAGGAGCAATGGAGCAGGAGGCTTCGGCGTTCGTAGATATAGTATTCCGCTGTGTTGATATCTGTGTTAGAGTCTTGTATTGTATTTGAGTTGTAATATCTAGACAGATGTTTATAACTGTCTAGTATGTGTTGTATAGTTGTGTAAACTCTGATAAGTGTTGTATACTATGTAATAGTTTATGTTATTAATATAATTTATTCGTTCCGCTGTGAGATCGTTGTTGTTGTTTCTTTCTTTCTTCTCTTCTTTTCTATTTTCTACCCCTTTCTTTCTTCATAATGATGCGACTTTCTGGGCATAGGAAGTCGGGTCGTTACAAAAATCGAGGACTATGACCTCTTTCTTTTACTGATTCGCTTAATTCCGGACTTGTCCGTTTGAGAATGTAAAGTGTATTTTTACAAAATACACAATTTTGCACTTTCAAGGAAACGATGAAGAGAATCAAATGATTTAGTAAAACACGTGATATGGGACAAGTGCGTTTGCTATTTCGGTTAATTCCGGACTCGTTAATTGAAATATTTGATGTTTTGATGAATTTGCACTTTCAAGGAAACGATGAAGAGAATTAAACGATTTAGTAAAACTCGTGGTTATGGGACATGTGCGTTTACTATTTTGGTTAATTCCGGACTCGTAAATTGAAATATTTGATGATTTCGTGTGCTTTCGAGCCACTATGTTGGACCTTCGGGTCGTATGAGGACCTTCGGGTCATATGTTGGACCTTCGGGTCAATACCAGTACTAGACCTTCGGGTCATTTGTTGGACCTTCGGGTCATTTGTTGGGCGCCAAAAATTATGTTGAGTACTTGGTAGGCTTCGGCCATTTGTTGATGCACGTGCGACGAACTAAAAACTCGCCATCTGATGGGATCGATCCAAGCTTTTATGTTGATTTTCTAGTCTTCTTAATTGATTTCTAGATATTTGTTGTTTTAAATTATCTGCAGGTAATTGGATATTTGTTGATATGAGTTCTGATTATCGTTTTTGATAATCGGATATTTGTTGTTTCTAATTATCGCTTGTGATAATTAGATATTTGTTGATATGAGTTCTGATTATCGTTTTTGATAATCGGATATTTGTTGTTTCTAATTATCGCTTGTGATAATTAGATATTTATTGATTTGAGATTTGATTATCGTTTTTGATAATCGAATAATTGTTGATTTGAGATTTAATTATCGCTTTTGATAATTAAATATTTGCTGATTTGAGATTTAATTATCGCTTTTGATAATTAAATATTTGCTGATTTGAGGTTTAATTATCGCTTTTGATAATTAAATATTTGCTGACTTGAGATTTAATTGTCGCTTTTGATAATTAAATATTTGCTGATTTGAGATTTAATTGTCGCTTTTGATAATTAAATATTTGCTGATTTGAGATTTAATTATCACTTTTGATAATTAAATACTTGCTGATTTGAGATTTAATTATCGATTTTGATAATTAAATATTTGCTGATTTGAGATTTCATTATCGCTTTTGATAATTAAATATTTGCTGATTTGAGATTTAATTATCGCTTTTGATAATTAAATATTTGCTGATTTGAGATTTAATTATCGCTTTTGATAATTAAATATTTGCTGATTTGAGATTTAATTATCGCTTTTGATAATTAAATATTTGCTGATTTGAGATTTAATTATCGCTTTTGATAATTAAATACTTGCTGATTTGAGATTTAATTATCGCTTTTGATTTAATTATCGCTTTTGATAATTAAATACTTGCTGATTTGAGATTTAATTATCACTTTTGATAATTAAATATTTGCTGATTTGAGATTTAATTATCGCTTTTGATAATTAAATATTTGCTGATTTGAGATTTAATTATCGCTTTTGATAATTAAATATTTGCTGATTTGAGATTTAATTATCGCTTTTGATAATTAAATACTTGCTGATTTGAGATTTAATTATCGCTTTTGATAATTAAATACTTGCTGATTTGAGATTTAATTATCGCTTTTGATAATTAAATACTTGCTGATTTGAGATTTAATTATCGCTTTTGATAATTAAATATTTGCTGATTTGGGATTTAATTGTCACTTTTGATAATTGAATATTTGTTGATTTGAAATTTGATTATCGTTTTTGATAATTGAATATTTGTTGATTTGAAATTTGATTATCGTTTTTGATAATCGAATATTTGAGATTTGAAATTTGATTATTGTTTTTGATAATCGAATATTTGTTGATTTGAAATTTGATTACCGTTTGTGGTAATTAAATATTTGTTGATTTGAAATTTGATTACCGTTTGTGGTAATTAAATATTTGTTGATTTGTTTTCTGACTATCGTTTGGATAATTAGATGTTTGCTGATTTTATTGATATGAGATTTTCTAGTCTCCAATTGATTCTAGAGTATGCTGATTTTATGGAATCGCTGTTTTCTATCTATTTCTGTTAATAGTTAGAGTTTGTTGATTATGGAATTTGTGTTTTCTAGTTAATTATTGGATAACTAGATATTTGCAGTTTGCGATTGTGATTTGTGTTTCATAATTATCTTTGTTGATAATTGAATATTGCGGATAATTGTAATTATTCAGTTTTGCTGTTTTCTAATTATCTATCGGATAATTAGATTTTGTTGAGAATTTGTGAATTTCTTTGGCATTTGAATACTCAACTTTTATTTTTCTAGCTTAACCAGTTTATGTTAGAAAAGTAATTGTTATTGACGACCTTAATTATGAAAATTGCGGGGACGCAATTTTTATAAGGAGGGGAGTCTGTAACAACCCGGGATTTCGTACCGATTAATTATCGTCTTTAGACGATTACTTTTCCTAGCTATTTTTTTTGGAGTTTTAAATCGGTTTGAAATTCCTTTGAAAAAAAAAATTGGTTAAGTGTTGTTGGGCTTTAAAAATTTAGTTATCCACTTCTTTTGTCGCCGTGATAATCATGTATACCCGTTCCCCTTCATTTCTTTTGATGGCTAACCCTAAACAAAAGAATAGAGATAATGGCGGCTCGTTTCTTTCATTTCTCTTTGAGTAAAAATTAGGGTTTAGGTCAAATTAGCAGCTGCCGACAATAGATGCTCGTTCGAAATAAGTGATTTCCATTTCCTTGCTCTGTCAAAAGACTGTTAGGGTTTCGTTTGACTTCGAGGTGTCACGCTTCAATTCCGGTGGTTTAATCTTCGCCTTCGGCTGCGAATCTGGGTTTGATTCTTTGAAAACCAGGTGAGTGAATTATCACTCACATCAAATTCTTCCTAGTTACTATACTTCGAATGTTCGATTCGTTTCAAAGCTGATATTTTCTCTGACGTAATCAATTTCGTATATATATTGTTACTTGCTTCTCGAACTGATTTTTGAACTGTCGTTTTGAGTGATTTATCGACTTCGTGAATAACTAGATTTAGTAACAACTTCAATTTTGATTTTTGGTTGAAATTTATCGTCTTTGAAAATAAAACAACTACGTGAATATCTTTTTGGAATTTGGTTCGATTTTGCTGGACGTTGGTGATTTCTTAAATTTTGCCATTTTTGTATAACCTGATACTTGATACACACGGGTTTGAGCTGTTCGATTCTTGACAACCATGTCTCTGACTTTTTCCTTTGATCATGGCTTTGATATTCTTTTTACTGTTGATCACGACTTTGACTTCACTGCTGTATATTTGTAGACTTGAACATAGTTCATCATCCTGCAGTTTCATTGATGATGCTCTGTCCAGTTTTGGTTTTGTGTCCATGTATAAAGTTGCTTGTAGTTGTTTCTGTTTGTAGTCTTTGTGCTACTGTTTCCTTGACCTGTTGCATTTGCACTTGATACCATTCAGGTATGTTCATCCCTGAACTGTACATGTCTGTCCTTGACTTTGGGTTACATTTAGCTTTGAGTCAGTCTCCTTGTAGTGCTTCACGTGAGTTTGCAGTAAAGTTGTGCATTTCTCTGGTTGTATTGGTGCAGTTGCCTTTGTACTTGATAATAATGTTGTAGTTGATTTGGGATCGAACTTGATATTGTTCACTGTTGTACCTAATCATATTGACTTCAGTGATGCTTTGAGTTGTTCTGATCTCTGTTTTGTATTGAATTGTAGCTTGTGTTCACTTGAACTTGTATATGCCCTGTTGTATATTCTAGTCTGCATTTGCATTTGTCTCCAACATGCCATGTTTCTGATCAGTTGACTACATACTTCAAGTAGTCTTCACTTTGGTATTGTTGCAGACCTGATCTCAGGATGCATGTGTGCACAGTGATGTGTATTTCTTTGTGCTTCATGATCTTGGTTGAGTCTGCACATTCACTTCGACTTGGTCTGATTTGATATTACTGAGTTTAGCTTTGGTTTGACTTGATCATCTTCTGGCCATCTGACTTTGGCTTCCTGTTGCATACATGTATGACCTGTAACTTCTTGAAGCAGTTAACTTCACTTTGGCATTCGAACTTTGTATTGTTTCTATTCTGTTATCTCTTTGCCTCTGAATACCCATACACATCTGACCATCTTTTCTGGTTGATTTGTACAGTTTCACTGGTACATGTTTCCTGGTCACTGTGTACTTCACTGTTGCCTTATTGTTGTAGTGATACTTTTGGATTTTGGTCGATGCCATTTGATTCTTCCAATTACATTTGAGTTGAATCTGATTTTTATTTGACCTTGTGAACATTTGTGAATTTTCAATGTGTACATGTGTGCACATTGTCCATGTCTGCCTGCTTTGACATTTGAGGCCGTGGCATTGAGATTTGAATCTTCATTTGATTTTGGTTCGTTGACCTTTTGTGTACTTCGGGTAGTAGAGGCAAGGCAGTATACATGTGCGTATACTGCAGCCCTACCAGAATTGATGCTTTAAATTGATGATTTTGTGTTGTCTAATTATCTTCTAGATAATTAGATTATGAGTTTCTAAATATTTATTTAACACTTAGATTTTGTTATTAATTGTCGTTTAGACAATTCTGTTGTTTTCTGAATTATCTGCATTGGTAATCTATTATCTATCTTTGTTGGTGATTTGGATTAGCTGATTTATTGTTTAACACTGTTTAGTGTTATATCTGCCGTTATCCGATTCTTTTATCGAGGAGTCGGATATACGAGATTTCTATGACTGTCGTCTATTTGATGTTTGATTATTATTGCTTCTATGCACTAATAACTGAGTTTGAATTAGACTGACCCGTGTATTATTTTCTTTTGAATTTAATACTCGGGTCAGACCCGAGTTATTTCAGGTTGTAGATTTCCTGCTTTGAGTTGCTGTTTGGACTATGAAGACTTTTCATATCTTTTGAAGTGGTCTGTGTCTTTTTGTAGTAGTCAGTGTACAGATTTAGGTTGATATGTATTCATGTATATTAGTCGATAATGTACTTGTATATATAACTTCCAGAGTCGACAGTTGTAGTTGTATCATATGTACTGTGTCAAATGTATTGTAACTACCATTAGTTATATATATATATATATATGAGACTTTATTTATCTGTGTTCCGCATTCTTTTGTATCTGTGTTATTATTATATATATTGTCCTAAACTATTATGAACCATCGTAGTTCGTTTTATACTGGAATTGGGTATGTCGATGGGAGTAAATAAATAAGAGATGTAAAATGAAAAATATATACCACTCCTATCGAGATAACCAATACTAGTGTAAGGCCAACTACGGATGGCCGCTCCTATCCAGCCTTATTCTTCGTGATAACAGACAGTATTGCTTTTAATACTCTTTGTTATTGTGAGCATAGAGGTGGGGCGTCACAATAAGCTTGGGAAAAAGTTTGAAAAGAAAAATCTTTCTTATGTAAACCATGCTTTGGAATGAAAATAGAGATTTTATAGGATAGCGGCATAAGTTCCAAGTACGGAGAGAGAGGTACACAAAAGTAAAACGGAGAAATGTAAAGTTTTTCCATTTTCTACCTTCTTTCTGACATAAGAAATCGAGTTCGGAAAGTTAGATTTTTCTAAAATTCGAATATTAAAAGGTATATGGTAGGATTTGGATGAAAAATTCGTTGAACTACGCCCCTACTCAGTAGGAGTGTGGGAAAAATTGGATGAAAAATGTTTTGAGTTTTCAAAAAAATTGCATTCATATAGAAATTGCAAGTATAATTAGGATGTGTGCATCATATTTTAACATAAATTTTTAAAGAAGAAAAACATTCATATAGGAGGTATCGCTTAGAAATTCATGTACATTCGTATATTTTGTATTGAATAACACTTTTGCACAAAAACACGAATGGTCGCAAAATTGGATATACACAAAATGGATGTGATTAACGCGAGGAATTACATAATTTTACCCTTGTCAAATTTTGGGGACGAAATTTCCTAAAGGGTGGGAGAATGTAACACCCCGCATTTTTATATAATTAAAATAAATTTAATTGACAACTATGAAAACGGTGAAAAATGAATTTTTGCTAATATTGGAATTTGACCATGAAAATTATATGTAACGACCCTGAATTTTGAACAAATTAAATTGAAAATATTTAATTAATTTTAAATATTTGAACGATAATTTAATTTGAATCCCCAATATAACTTTGAATTTGGCGATTAAATTATTAAATTTAATCTATTGATAGTTGAATAAAAAATTTGAATCTTCAATTTTAAGCTGAAGAAAAATATTTTAAAGGCTTAGAAAATTCATATTGACAATACTGAAGATAATTGGAGCTTCAGAATCGAATTTGAAACTGCATTGTTCAGTTTGAAATTTATCGTTCGAATCGATATTTAAAAATAGCTGTCCGAGGCACATTCTCGGAATTCGACGAAACCAGTTCCATTGGGTCCGTAATATTGTATTATTACCGGATTTCAAATTTCGTATTTTTCGGAGTTGTTATGTGAGCATACGACACATAAACGCGTTGAATCTTTATCGAATTCAATTTAAATTTAAATTTTAAATCTAGTCAACTTCAGCACATTATCTTCCCTATATCATGCAGAAAATTATGACATTGGTCGTGCAAGCACGACTCTCCTCTGCAAAGTCACGTTCTCTCTGTAAAGTCGCGTACTCTTGTCTCCCCCCATTTCTATTACAAATCACGCAACTTCCTCAGTTTAAAATCAAAATGAAAAGAAAATAAAAATGGCGACCACTTCTCCTTAGTTCATTTTCTCGTATTAAATTCGAAATCAAAGGAAAAACATATAAACGCGAATTTCCTTTCTCCTCACCATTTCAAAATCGAACCGAGGCACGACTTCCCTTCGATTTAATTAGTTCGACCTCGTTCCAAAAGGGGAAAGGGAAATTGACTGAGAAAGGAGATCGAATTTTCTTCCCATTTTTTTCCCATCGCGAAGACGTTCGACTGTGGCTACCATTTCCTACTTCCCTGATCAGATCGTGGAGCAGCTCGAGCTCGCAAGCAAGGCCACAGTGAGGGAGCGTGCTTGGATTGATGCGCGTATGAGTTAGGGGTCTGTACGAGTCGCGAGTTCATCTGATTTGAGCTCGAACTCAGTATCTTCAGTGACTTCTCAACGTCGAGGTTCGAATCTCGAGTTTGCTTGCATCCTAGAAGCGAGAGGCCGGCAATGACGTGAAGAACGAGGCGGAGTCGCTGGTTTGTTCAGTCTGGAAATAACATCGATGTTTGAGGTAGGCTGCGGTGACATTAGCAGTTAGAGTAAGATCGAGTTGGCCTTGAGGAGCCAGCCATGGTGACTGGTATCTGTAGCAAGGTAATTGGTAAATAAAAGAAATTTATTGCTTTAATTTAATATCAAATTTGTAAAAGGAAATTTGGTTAGAAACGCAATTTATTAGGTGAAATATATATATATATGCAGTTAGGAAAAGTAATAATAGAAAATTTAGTTTTAAACTAAAATTTTAGTTAAACAAATTTGTTTAAGAAGAAATTAGTTTGAAATGAAATCATTTGTTTAAATTGAATTGTTAGTAAATTAAACTTGTCGAATAGATAGACAATTTGATTTATTTAAAGAAATATATATAAATAAATATACTCACGTATTTTAACATACAAACCTGTTTTAAAAATTTACAGTACAGTAAGTATATATAAAAGGTTTAGACAGAAACATATAAATATACACAAGGTTTATAAGAGTATGGGATTCATCTGTTAATGAACTTATTAAATTATTTTAATCTATAAAGATCTTTTATAAAATAAAGGTTGGATTAAATTTAGTTTTAAATTTAATTTTTGTTAAATAAGTTATTAAAGGAGAAAATTGGTTTAAATAAAATTACCAGCTAATCAAAACTATGAAACGGTAATTGGTTGTTCGATTTATTTCGAATATTAACGAATTGTATAACTATTTATACAAGGTTAAAAATGGAGAAATGGTCAAAATGGAAATTGGGATGGCAAAATAAAAGCTAAGGTGAGATTTTTCTCACTCAAATGAAAAGTGGATTTTACAGTTATTGATTGATTGTTTGACTGTTTGGATGTGATATTAGATATAGTAGGATATATCTATATATATATAGCAATATATACATATTGGCATATGTATATATTGGATTGATTGATTTCCCGCCTCGTATAGCGGATGAGACCCTATTGCGCCGTTAGTAAGCGGATGATTTTTATAAAAACCTATATACCGCGATATTCCACCTTGAAGTGGAATTGGTATTGTGCTAACGTCTGTGGATGCAAGGAAATAGGTTGGAGGGATCCAACTCGATTCCTCACCAGTATTTATTTATTTACAGATATTGATGTATATTCTGTTATCATATTGATATATGATCTTTGTTGTTGTGATTGACTAGTTGGTGCTGTTGCATCATCGGATTCAGTTTTGAAATTTAAAAATAACGACTTTTACTTTAAAAAGGATTTTAAAGTGATTTTTTGGAAGTAGACGTTTTATTGAATTTTTGAATTGATTTATTTCAAATAAATAAACGTTCAAATTTTAAAGTTATAAAAAGTTAAGATTTTTTGTGAAATAAAATCAAAGTGTGATTTGAAATAAAAGTTAAGAAATTTATAAAATGGTTTAAATTGAGATTTCTAAAGTATCATAAACGGTTTATTTAAAAGATGTACAAAATTGATATTTATAACTTTGAAATATTGGGATTATAAAACAAGTTTTATAAGCGTTAAATGGATTTTTAAGAGTTTATAAGTGAATGAAACTTATAAATTGTGAACTTATAAATGGAAATGATTTTGTAAAATATGTTGGAGATTGAGTTATGAATTGAATTAGTTAACAAAGGAGATTCATTAAATCGAAGTTGTTAGAAAATAGAAATAGAATTTATAAACGTTGTTTTATAAATTCGAAATCAATCAAAATTGAGGAATTTAATATAGAAGGTTATTAAGGGAATTTTATCCACGATTTTGGACAGTGGATAATTCTTGAAATAAAATATGTAGAGATTATTGAAAATTGGTTAGTGAAGTATATTCACGATTTTGGACAGTGAATATATTATTAAGTAAAATGGATAATGTTTTGGGAAAGTGACATTGAAAATGAAGTTAATTGTTTTAAAACGATGTTTTCAAAAGTGTTTAATATCGAAATCATAGATTTCAACATTCATTGTTGAAATAGACGTTTTCGAGGAAGAAGGAAATGGTGGACTATAACACTGTTGTTATAGTAAATGGTTTCCGAAAGGAAATGTTTTTGTCTTGTATTTGTTAGTGTAATAATAGATATGAGCGCGTATTTGTTAGTGAATATAAAATTCGTTTTGTATTGTGTTGACTTATCGGTTGATTGTTTATGAATTCTGGTCGGTGCAGTCTAGCTAACTGTAATCGATAGGGGTTTCTAAACTCTTAAACAAGGTAAACCGACACAGTATTGTTTTAAATAGGGTAAATGAAATAATTTTGCCCGAAACTATTTTTGTATAGAAAAGAAATGATTTTCTATGAATTATCATAGTATATGGATGCATGGTTGTTAGGAAAGTGATAATTTTTAAATGTTATCATTATTATATGAAATTGGATAAGAAATTGAAATCGTAACTCCAAAGTTAAGGAAATGAATTCATATACAAATGAAATTTAAGAATATAAATGATAATGTGATTTGTAATTTGAAACGGAATTCCAGAAAAGTATTTGGAAATGTTTTGAAAAGAATTTGAAAATTTTGGAGATTTGGAAAGTTTAAATCTTTTTGGAGTTGAAAATAAATTTCAAAGGTTTTGAAAAGTATTTTGAAGGGATGAAAGCTCTAAACTCTTTTCGGTCGCTGGAAAATAACTTCGATGATGACCGCGGCATCATTGGTGTTCATTTTTTGGTTTCCAAAAGAGGAATTGCTGTCAAATTATTTTAAATGGGAGTTGTTTGGAAAATTTGGTTTGGTTTTTGAAGTTCAAAGGATAAATTTGAATTGTTTTCAAAATAATTTTTGAAAAGGTTGAGAAGACTCTGGAATACTATATAAAAATATCTATGGAATATTATTAAGTTGATAACTTATACAAATTGAATATTGATAGAATAAATTCAATTTAAAGGATGAAGTTAAATTAATGTAAGTACAAGTGAATCAATTTAATGGAAATGAAATTGAATGCTGAAATTCATTTCGAATTTGTAAGCAATGAATTGAATTGAATAATTATAAATGAAAGATGAATTAAAAATTCAAAAATGGAGTGTGATTTGATTTGAATCACGTTGAATAGAAAATTCCTAACTTGGAAAAGAAAAATGAATAAGGATTGAATCCGAATAAACTACTTTGATAATTAATTGATTCATGAAATGGAAGTTGAATTAGTTAAATTGAAACTTGAATTGTGACTAAATAAAAGAATGGTTCGAATTTGCAGATAAATTCAAGTAAGTAGAAATAAATTTCTGAATGAATGGAATTTACAATTGCAAGTAAATGAAATTAAAGATGAATGCTAAACTTTGTTTTGAATTTGTTAGCAAATGTAATTCAAGCTGAATATTGGAAATTGGAATTTGTAATGAATTAGTAATTGGAACTAATTTAAAATAGTACAGTTGTGAATAAAAGATAGTTGATAAATTCAATATTCAAAAGTAAACTGAATCCAAATTAGATTGAAATTGAATTCAAATAAATTTGAAATATAAAATTGAATGATAATGGATATAACTTCAATAGTGAAGTAAAAATGTATAAGAAGTAAGTGTTGAAAATTTTGTAATAGAATTTGCAAAATGGTTTGAATATGTAACTAGATATAATGGCTAGTAGGATATACAGGTGTATAAAGGAATTGGATTTGATTTTCAAAGATAAAATTTGAATTGCTCGACAAAAGGTACGTATTTGAATTTCAATATGAGATTTGGTGATTTTCTTGTCTAGCCGCTTGGCTTTTTCTTTTTCTTTTTGAAATCTGAGAGTCCGTAGGGACGTTTTGTAGTCGTACCGTATTAGCCGCGCAAAGGAGACGCTGGCGAAATTTTTCGAAAATTTCGAGTGTTGGAGAATTTTTGAGAAATTTTGAAAGTAAAAAAATTTGAATTTGAATTTAAATTTGAATTTTGAAGTAAACAATATTGTTTGGAAACTATGAAAGTGTTTGGAAAGTTAGTTGAATAATAACGAATCTTTAGTAGAAGATTTGTTTTGACAAATTTGATAAAACTATTGGATTGTGAAAAATAGTAGACGAGTTAAGGACCATTTTTCCTAACTTGTAATTTCGGGACGAAATTCTTTTAAGGAGGGAAGTTTGTAACGACCCAGAATTTTGAACAATTTAATTGAAAATATTTAATTAATTTTAAATATTTGAACGATAATTTAATTTGAATCCCCGATATAACTTTGAAATTTGCGATTAAACTTTAAAATTTAATCTATTGAATGCTGAATAAAAATTTGAACATTCAATTTAAAGTTGAAGAAAAATATTTCGAAAGCTTTTAAAATTCATATTGATAATACCGAAGATAATCGAACTTTCAGAATTGAAATTTAAACTGTTTTGCTCAGTATTGAAATTTATATCGTTCAACCGATATTTGAAAATAGCCTTCCGAGGCGCAGTCTCGGAATTCGACGAAACCAGTTCCATTGGGTCCGTAATATGGAATTATTGCCGGATTTCAAATTTCGTGGCATTTGGAGTTGTTATGTGAGAATACGACGTGTAAATGCATCGAAATTTATTCGAATTCGAATTTAAATTTAAATTTAAATTTGTCACATATCAGCCACGTTCTTCCCTTTAAACACGCCTTCAAACCCGTCCCTTTGTTTCAGCCTAAATTCACGCAACCCATCACACAACCATTCCCCTTCGTTTTCAAATACGTCCTCTTCCTTTATCTGTTTAAAATCAATTCCCTCGTTCGAAACGAAAAATGGCGACATCTCTTTTACCTTTCCTCTCGTTCAAAAAGAAATCAGTTCCGTTCTCCACCCTTCATTCAAAAGCAAAGCGAAACCCCTCTTACTTCTTCCAGTTCGAAACCGTGCCCTCCCTCCTCTTCTTTTCAAATCAAACAAATCGAACTCCAGGCGATTGGAGATGCGCGCGTATGGAACGAGGCAGTAGCAGCGATGGGGCAGGCGATCGAAATCGCGAGTGGTGATCGACGATAGTGGTTTTGATGTCGTGAGTTATTCGCGAGGCTAGGGCTAGGTGGAGCATCACGCGCGAGCCTGGGGATTCGCGAGGACTGCGAGGCCGAGCACGAGCAGGCGGTGATCGCGATATCGAGCGCGGTGAAGTCACGTGCTCGTGATTCCAGATAGGAGGCTGGGGTTTGCGAGATCGATTAAGCTGGGCAATGGGTTTCGTTCGCGAGGCGATTCGCGTTGGCCTGGGTTTTCTCGATTTATCAGTAAAGGTATTTTCTATCTGTTCTATTAAAATATATATATATATGATTTCAAATGAGAAAAAATAATAATTAATTGTTAAATTTATCTTTGTTATCAAGAAGATTATTTAAAAGGAAAATATATGTATATTTGTTATAACAGTTTGTTTAAAATTTAAAACAGTAAATATATGTATATATATATAGGATTTTGAAAGTATAGGAATTTTAAAACAATATAGAGTTTATAAAGACTAGATTTTTTTTAAGAAGGGAATTAGTTTAAAACTAATCATTAGTTATGTGATATCCCGGAATTTTGGACAATATCAATTTAATAATCTGTTTAAATAATTAAATTGATTTGATAATTTTTGATAACAAATTTGAATTGGTTTAATAATCTAATTAAATGGATATTTAATTAGTGAATTTATCTTTTAGAAATTAATAAAATGATTTCTATTTACAATGTATATATATGTGTGTATATTGTAAATAGATAAGCTTTGGGTTTGAAATTTAAATAATAAATAAAATCTTGTTTTAAATTTCTAATATATATATATATTGATAGTTTGGAGATTTGGATTTATTTAATATTAGCTTTTCAAAGCTATTTAACCAAATAACTATATGGTTTTAAATTAATAATAAGGTTTTTACATTTAAAATAAATATTAATTAAATAAAAAGACAAGTGTTAATATATTAAGTAACCATTATAACATGTGTTGTAAAATTAGAGTATGAGAAAGACAAGTGTCATTTTGTTTTAATTTTTCTTTTTTTTAATAAATCATTTATACTTATAAAAACATGTTTTCACCTTCTTCTTTCTTTCTAGTATTCATTTCAAAAATATGACATTCGTTTTCCACTTCTAAGAGCAAACTAGAAAATCAAATTTAACATTTTTCTCAACAAACAAATCTGTAACTTAAAATCCTCCTCAAACAAAACATGAAATCAATATACTCCTCAAACCAGAAAATCAAATGGAAGCCTGTAACTCATTCTTCAAATCTGCATTTCTTTAAGCCTGGATACTTTCTTCCTCAAATCAGAGATTATCAAAATCAAATCTCTGTAACCCATTTTCCAAAATCTAAATCAAAGTCTGCCTGCATTCATCTTTCAAACCTGGGTTTTATCAAAGTCTTCAGCCTGCAATCTCTTTTCAAACCTGGAATCAAAACTCCAGCATGCACGCAAATGCATTTTTAAATCAAAGAAGCAAATCAAGTATTTTTCAAGCACTAAAGTTTTAAAAGGGCATTCAAGTTTTAAAGTTCTGGAAGTCAATAGCAATGCAAGTTTCCAGTTTTAAAGACAATTCAAGTTTCAAAAAAATCAAAACTGAAGTAGCTCTGTTCATTCTCAAATCTGGTGAGTAACAATATTTTTAAAATTTAATGATGAAATCTGGTTGCATGCTTATCTTTGAAATAAGTTTATCTGTGAATATATTTTCAAGTAAATATCTGTGTATGCATGTACTTGAATGAATTGGTGTGCATGTCTGTTATTTGCCCTGTTCTTCAATTTAAAATTAATGAGTAACATTCCTCTTAAATTTTAAAGTATATGAGTATTTGATTGCATGTGAAATTCTGGAATAAAATGAATATTGAATGGATGTATATGA
Organism: Allium fistulosum; assembly: GCA_030737815.1. NCBI lineage: Eukaryota > Viridiplantae > Streptophyta > Magnoliopsida > Asparagales > Amaryllidaceae > Allium > Allium fistulosum. The sequence goes on from CM060905.1 coordinate 185,646,199, forward strand.
TTGAATTTCTATGTATATAGTTGGATATATAGATGCATGTTTACCGTGTACCTGTTCTTACCTGTTTTACTGTTAAAGCTAGAATCATGTTCAAAATTTAATTCCTCTTGATATAATCTCTGTTAAACTTTGGATTCAAACAACATTCGATTGTTTAATTATGACTTTAAGTTTAAACTCTTTTCCAATGAACTAAAACTGGAATCTGCTCTGGAAAATAAAAGTAGAACAGGAAATCTTGAATTTTGTTAAAATTCAAACTTCGTAATTTAATGATTCAGACATATGATCTGGATCCTTGTTTAAAATCATGAATTTTAAAAGAAAAATCACAATTTTTAAGTTTGTAAATATTGAGATATGTTAGTATGAACGGAAATTGGAAATCGATCAAATTCTGGCGATCGATGCAATCTGAAGGGTCGTGGTCTTTAGAGGAGGAAGTGGAACGATCGTAGAGGTCGGGAAAAATGCCAGAAAGATCATCAATGTACGATGGTGGCGATGGTAGTCGATTTAAATCTGTAGCCCTAGTTTTTAAGTGCAATGGTTACTTGTCTCGTTCGAAGTCGTAGCTCGATCGAGTGTCTCGAGTTTCTGGGTTTTGGTAGTGGGGTGTTTGACGAAGCGGTGGCCAGAATTTCAGGCGTGCCGGTGGACGAGGCGGCGAGGACGGCGAGTTTCCAGGCTATGGGTTTTGTTCCAGTTTCCATGACAGGTAGCTCGATTTCGATTGGGAAGATGATTCGAGTTGTTGGTGATCGGGATCGTGAGGGGTGGTCGAAGTCGATATGCTGGCGATGGAAGCGATGGTCGGAAGCGATCAACTCGTATGTGCACGTGAACGAGTATCAGGGTATCAGTGTTTTAGTTTTGGTTTTTAAACAGAGGAGTTTTCTTGAGTTTGATCGCGTAATTGACTCGAAGCGTGGAGGGCTTGGACTCGAAGCAGCTAGGGTTTTTACTCGAAGCATTTTAGTGGTGGGTTCGGGTAATTTGGTAATAACAGTTTAAAGCCTGACAGTGGTTTTTTTTAAATTTAAATGAGTTTAAATTTTGAAAACAGGATTTAAACCCAGTTTTAAATCAAGTTTTCATACGAGTTCAAGTTAAAATTTGTATCCTAGGTTTGAGAAGTAAAGTTTTATAAAAATAAAGGTTTTTAACAAATTTAAAAATGTTAAAGTATACTTTTAAATGAATTGGTTTAAACTCTTTAAGCTCTTTTAAATGATAAATGTTTCTTTAACATTGGATTTAAAAGTTTTTAAATTGGTTTTAAAATTTGTTAAAGTAAATTTTAAGTATTGAATCTTTAAATTGAAATGAAATTTAAAGAAAAATTTAAAAGCAAAAAGTTTTAAATACATTTAGAAATGGTAATTAAGTCATTTATAAGGAATGATTTAATTTAAAGATAGTTAAAAATTTAATGATTTGGATTCATTAAATTAATAAGGTAATTAAAGAGTAATTTAAATAATTTAATTAATTAATGGTTTTGTGCTAATTAATTAAAATAATTAAGATTTTAAGTTAATTAATTAGGGGTTAATTAATTTGGGATTAATCATTTATTTAAATAAGTATAGAGTTTTTATAAATGATTAGAAATTTATTAATCAAGTGATTAAAGATTTATTTAAGCAATTAATTAAGTAATTAGAAATGAATTAATTTGTAATTAATAATAATTGATTAAAGCTTAATTACTTAAGGAAAGTAATTAAAGAATTGATTAATAATTAATGAGGGTTCATTAATTAGGGATTATTAAATAATTAATTAATATGATTAATTTTGATAATCAATTAGATTAATTAACTAATGATAATCATTTGTGAATTGGTTAAGTATAATTACTTAATGAAAGTAATTAAAGTAATTAATTACTTAAGGTAATTAATTAGATAAATTTGATAAGTTTAATTTATTAATTAAATTAAGATAATCACTTGGTGATTGATAAGTAATTACTTAAATGTAATTAGTGAAGTGTAATTACTTAGGAAAGTAATTAAAGTTAATTAGTGGATGTAATTAACTAAAGAAGATTTTAATAATAAAAGTAATTTTAGTTTAATTACTTTGTATAATTAATCAGGGGATTAATTAAAGGATAATTAATTAAGGAGTAATTAATTTATGAAGTGTAGTAATTAAGAGTAGTTAATTACTAAATGAGATTAATCAAAGGTGATTAATAAATGTGACTAATTAATTATTAATTTAAATAAGATAATTAATTAAGAATAATTAAGGATCATTAATTAATATAATTAATGATGTAATTAAGAATTGATTAATTAAGATTAATTAATAAATAATAAGTGATTAAAGTAATTAATTAATTTTAATTAATTAAGGATTAATGTAATTAAGTATGGTTAATTAATTAATGAAGTAATTTAAGATTAATTACTGAAATGGTTTAAGATAATTAATTTGTGAAATTAATTAGGGATTAATTACTTAAAGTAATTAAAGTATAATTAATCAGGAATGATTAATTAAGATGGATATTTAGAGTAATGATTAATTAATTGGTTTAATTAATAATTAAGTAAGCAGGATTTATAGAATGAAGTAATTAGTTTAATTCACTTTAAATTAATTAGATGATATAAATCATTGCTTAAGGATGGATGAATGAGATTGAATGTATTTCATTGTTTGATATCTCTGATGAGATATGATTGATATATGATATGGATGTTTGGTTGAATTATAATGATAATGTGAATTATCTGTTTAGGATGATAATGTAGATTATCTATTGAATTATCTATCTTTGTGTATATAGATAAGAATTGAATTGTTTTAACCTTAAAACAACTTGGCCCTTAAAAGATACGTTTTGGATTTCGATGAGACCGGGATCGGGTTTCCGTATACCGGAATTCCAGGTCTGGAGACCCGAATACCACATCGATCCAAATTAACGATAGGTCGTGAATCTCAAGTGAAGATGAAGATTCAGAGTGCAAGAGTTATTGTCGTTAACTCTGAGGGTGATTCCAAAACGAGTGTAACGAGATAATGCCTTCGGTTTCGTTCGAACCCGGAACGAACTTGTATGGATTGAATGCTTTCAGCACATCGTCAGGCGGACGATGAGCATTCTAAGTGATATGTTCTGATTAAAGGTAATCGTAACCTCAAGCCTCATCAACCGGGAATGGCTAAAACAGGGGAGGTGCAGTAAGGCTTCGTGGGTAGCACCCACTGAGAGCAAGATAGATCCCTGTCTAGAGGTCCCTTTTCTTTTTATTCGGCTTAGTGTGTGGTTGGTCGCGCCAACTACGGGGTTATCTTGTTCGGAATTATCCAGTAAGGGATGGTTCCGGCTTTGTGTTGCAGGGGAGCGGGCGTACTCCTCGGTACGGTGATCTAGGCCACGTACTGTGATGGGCGGTACCCCAGTAGCCCTGCCATTGTATGGAATCCAAACTCCAATAAGTGCCGTACGTATTAATTGTGCCCAACTATGTTGGAATGTGAGATGTAAGCATTTCAGCTATTTCTATATTTTACTTGAAAACCCTAGACCCTATTAAAATAAAATCAAATTTCCTATCAAATGTTTTGGTTAGCGTAAGGTAAAAACTTACCCATGTTTATTTGTGAGGAGTCTTACGTGATACCTTTTCTTTCTAAAGGTTTTGAAGTTAAGCAAGTTTAACCTGTTACTCACACCAGACCCATGTCTGACCCAAGTGTTTATTTCTGTTTTATAAACTCTTGGGTACTCAAATTTTTACGAGTAGCCAAGGGATTCAGGTTTAGCTTGACGAATTGTGGAGGAGCAATGGAGTAGGAGGCTTCAGCGTTGTAGATATATATAGTAGTTCCGTTGTGTTAATCTCTATGATAGTGTGTGTATTGTATTGAGTTGTAATAACTAGACAGATGTTTATAACTGTCTAGTATGTGATGTATATGTTGTGTAACTCTGTAAATTGTTGTAAACTATGTAATAGTTTATGTTATTAATATAATTTATTCGTTCCGCTGTGAGATCGTTGTTGTTGTTTCTTTCTTTCTTCTCTTCTTTTCTATTTTCTACCCCTTTCTTTCTTTATAATGATGCGACTTTCTGGGCATAGGAAGTCGGGTCGTTTCATTTGGTATCAGAGCATAGGTTGAGCGAATACCTAAGCTATTGGTTAAGTGAATATCAGAACACTAGGTTGAGTGAATACCTAGGTTCGGAAGGATTGTTCATTAGAGATAGGATCTGTAACAACCTGTTTGAGTCTGAGTGTATATATATTCGAGAGCGCGTATTTGTTAGTTATATAAAATGGTTTTATATTGTGTTAATTGATCGGTTAAGTGGTATATGGATTCTGGTCAATACGAGTAGCTAACGTTATTGATAGGGATCTCTAAACACTTGGACCAGGCCAACGGACACAATATTGTTTTAAAAAGGTAGATGAAATAATTTTACCCAGATATAATTTCTATATAAAAAAGTATCATTTTAAATGTATATGGTATTTGTAATGATTGGTTGAGATGATAATAATTTATCATCTAGGATTAGGAGTCTGAGTGTTGAGGTTGGAAGTGTATTTGTCGAGACTGTAGACCTAATACCGTCTCGAGTGAACTTTGCAATTGTAAGGATTTCACAATCTATGAAGGAAACCTGTTAAGGTTCGGAGTTTACTTTTGAAGTTTGGATCTGTCGGTTGGGCAGAAGCGAGTGATGGTATCTTGATACCTCAAGTAATAGTAGCTGTGTGATGAGACGCAGTGACTATGGATGTTCCCGAAGATGTTTTCTTTGGAACAAGTTGTGGAAGTGTGTCTGCTTCGGTGTTGTGGCTGAGTTCAGCATGGTGATTCTGTTTGGTTTGAAGTTCGAGTTTTTCGAAAAGCTTTGGTAAGGAAGTCTTTGGCATCTGTGGCAGCGGTGCAGCTCGGAGTATTCTGTGTGTTGGCAGTAAGTTTTCCTGGATGAGCAGTTTTCTGAAGAAGGAGTTCAGAAGCAGCAGAGTGTATCCATTTCTTCGATGGATTGGCTAGATAAGCGTAAGCTGTTCTGATTGGTAAAGAGAGAACATTTTCTTTGCATTTTGGCTGGGTTGATCGCAAAAGTGACTTGCGATTGCTAAGTATTCTCTTGAGTTATCTGAGATTTTCTGGGATGTGTTGTCCAGTCTGTGCTTGTGTTCTTCATCAGCATTTTCATTCTACTCCAGATCAGAGTTGAGCAGCAGAAGCAGTTTGGGAGTGAATCACTGGATAGGAGAAGTAAGTTTGGAATCTACTGATGTTTGTGAGTAGAGTTGTGTTTTGGATTATGGGTAGATCTAGAGAGGATTATTCTATTGAGTTATTTTTAGTCTAGTTTGTTTCTAGAAGCATCAGCGAAGGTTGAGCTGATCAGGAAGGATGTAGACAGCTCAGGATCGTCTAAAGATTTTGTGGATAAGAGACGAAGGAATTTGAAATTCGAAGTTGGAGACTTCGTTGTTGTGAAGTGTTTCTCTGATTAAAGGGAGCTATAAGATTAGGTAAGTCTGGGAAGTTAGCTCCGAGTTATTTTGGATCTTTTCTGTATTTTTGATTTGGATAAAAGCTTTGATCTACTGGATTGAATTGTCAGTTTGGATAACTGGAATTCATTGTGTTTTACGTATCTCTGAGGGAGTACGTGTTTGATCTATCTCTACTTTAGGAATCAGCAGTTCTGGAGGATTTGGTTGTTGAGTCAGACTCGTCTGTAGTCTGATATTCTGTTTAGTTTTGTAAATCTAGATAAGCAGGAGCTCTATATCTTAGTAGTATTGATTGTTTGGATTCTGTAGAGCGAGTATCCCGGTATATATATATACTTGGGGAAACTCGAGGAAATTCTATCCAGAATTTTGTCTGGATAATTAAATTTGTTTGATTGGATGAATTGATTGCTATGGTTGTTAGCATATGGATGATAATATATAATTGTGATTTAAATAGATTATTAAATTACCTTTGTTTTAAATTTTGGGGACGAAATTCTTTTAAGGGGGGAGGAATGTGATATCCCGGAATTTTGGACAATATCAATTTAATAATCTGTTTAAATAATTAAATTGATTTGATAATTTTTGATAACAAATTTGAATTGGTTTAATAATCTAATTAAATGGATATTTAATTAGTGAATTTATCTTTTAGAAATTAATAAAATGATTTCTATTTACAATGTATATATATGTGTGTATATTGTAAATAGATAAGCTTTGGGTTTGAAATTTAAATAATAAATAAAATCTTGTTTTAAATTTCTAATATATATATATTGATAGTTTGGAGATTTGGATTTATTTAATATTAGCTTTTCAAAGCTATTTAACCAAATAACTATATGGTTTTAAATTAATAATAAGGTTTTTACATTTAAAATAAATATTAATTAAATAAAAAGACAAGTGTTAATATATTAAGTAACCATTATAACATGTGTTGTAAAATTAGAGTATGAGAAAGACAAGTGTCATTTTGTTTTAATTTTTCTTTTTTTTAATAAATCATTTATACTTATAAAAACATGTTTTCACCTTCTTCTTTCTTTCTAGTATTCATTTCAAAAATATGACATTCGTTTTCCACTTCTAAGAGCAAACCAGAAAATCAAATTTAACATTTTTCTCAACAAACAAATCTGTAACTTAAAATCCTCCTCAAACAAAACATGAAATCAATATACTCCTCAAACCAGAAAATCAAATGGAAGCCTGTAACTCATTCTTCAAATCTGCATTTCTTTAAGCCTGGATACTTTCTTCCTCAAATCAGAGATTATCAAAATCAAATCTCTGTAACCCATTTTCCAAAATCTAAATCAAAGTCTGCCTGCATTCATCTTTCAAACCTGGGTTTTATCAAAGTCTTCAGCCTGCAATCTCTTTTCAAACCTGGAATCAAAACTCCAGCATGCACGCAAATGCATTTTTAAATCAAAGAAGCAAATCAAGTATTTTTCAAGCACTAAAGTTTTAAAAGGGCATTCAAGTTTTAAAGTTCTGGAAGTCAATAGCAATGCAAGTTTCCAGTTTTAAAGACAATTCAAGTTTCAAAAAAATCAAAACTGAAGTAGCTCTGTTCATTCTCAAATCTGGTGAGTAACAATATTTTTAAAATTTAATGATGAAATCTGGTTGCATGCTTATCTTTGAAATAAGTTTATCTGTGAATATATTTTCAAGTAAATATCTGTGTATGCATGTACTTGAATGAATTGGTGTGCATGTCTGTTATTTGCCCTGTTCTTCAATTTAAAATTAATGAGTAACATTCCTCTTAAATTTTAAAGTATATGAGTATTTGATTGCATGTGAAATTCTGGAATAAAATGAATATTGAATGGATGTATATGATTGAATTTCTATGTATATAGTTGGATATATAGATGCATGTTTACTGTGTACCTGTTCTTACCTGTTTTACTGTTAAAGCTAGAATCATGTTCAAAATTTAATTCCTCTTGATATAATCTCTGTTAAACTTTGGATTCAAACAACATTCGATTGTTTAATTATGACTTTAAGTTTAAACTCTTTTCCAATGAACTAAAACTGGAATCTGCTCTGGAAAATAAAAGTAGAACAGGAAATCTTGAATTTTGTTAAAATTCAAACTTCGTAATTTAATGATTCAGACATATGATCTGGATCCTTGTTTAAAATCATGAATTTTAAAAGAAAAATCACAATTTTTAAGTTTGTAAATATTGAGATATGTTAGTATGAACGGAAATTGGAAATCGATCAAATTCTGGCGATCGATGCAATCTGAAGGGTCGTGGTCTTTAGAGGAGGAAGTGGAACGATCGTAGAGGTCGGGAAAAATGCCAGAAAGATCATCAATGTACGATGGTGGCGATGGTAGTCGATTTAAATCTGTAGCCCTAGTTTTTAAGTGCAATGGTTACTTGTCTCGTTCGAAGTCGTAGCTCGATCGAGTGTCTCGAGTTTCTGGGTTTTGGTAGTGGGGTGTTTGACGAAGCGGTGGCCAGAATTTCAGGCGTGCCGGTGGACGAGGCGGCGAGGACGGCGAGTTTCCAGGCTATGGGTTTTGTTCCAGTTTCCATGACAGGTAGCTCGATTTCGATTGGGAAGATGATTCGAGTTGTTGGTGATCGGGATCGTGAGGGGTGGTCGAAGTCGATATGCTGGCGATGGAAGCGATGGTCGGAAGCGATCAACTCGTATGTGCACGTGAACGAGTATCAGGGTATCAGTGTTTTAGTTTTGGTTTTTAAACAGAGGAGTTTTCTCGAGTTTGATCGCGTAATTGACTCGAAGCGTGGAGGGCTTGGACTCGAAGCAGCTAGGGTTTTTACTCGAAGCATTTTAGTGGTGGGTTCGGGTAATTTGGTAATAACAGTTTAAAGCCTGACAGTGGTTTTTTTTAAATTTAAATGAGTTTAAATTTTGAAAACAGGATTTAAACCCAGTTTTAAATCAAGTTTTCATACGAGTTCAAGTTAAAATTTGTATCCTAGGTTTGAGAAGTAAAGTTTTATAAAAATAAAGGTTTTTAACAAATTTAAAAATGTTAAAGTATACTTTTAAATGAATTGGTTTAAACTCTTTAAGCTCTTTTAAATGATAAATGTTTCTTTAACATTGGATTTAAAAGTTTTTAAATTGGTTTTAAAATTTGTTAAAGTAAATTTTAAGTATTGAATCTTTAAATTGAAATGAAATTTAAAGAAAAATTTAAAAGCAAAAAGTTTTAAATACATTTAGAAATGGTAATTAAGTCATTTATAAGGAATGATTTAATTTAAAGATAGTTAAAAATTTAATGATTTGGATTCATTAAATTAATAAGGTAATTAAAGAGTAATTTAAATAATTTAATTAATTAATGGTTTTGTGTTAATTAATTAAAATAATTAAGATTTTAAGTTAATTAATTAGGGGTTAATTAATTTGGGATTAATCATTTATTTAAATAAGTATAGAGTTTTTATAAATGATTAGAAATTTATTAATCAAGTGATTAAAGATTTATTTAAGCAATTAATTAAGTAATTAGAAATGAATTAATTTGTAATTAATAATAATTGATTAAAGCTTAATTACTTAAGGAAAGTAATTAAAGAATTGATTAATAATTAATGAGGGTTCATTAATTAGGGATTATTAAATAATTAATTAATATGATTAATTTTGATAATCAATTAGATTAATTAACTAATGATAATCATTTGTGAATTGGTTAAGTATAATTACTTAATGAAAGTAATTAAAGTAATTAATTACTTAAGGTAATTAATTAGATAAATTTGATAAGTTTAATTTATTAATTAAATTAAGATAATCACTTGGTGATTGATAAGTAATTACTTAAATGTAATTAGTGAAGTGTAATTACTTAGGAAAGTAATTAAAGTTAATTAGTGGATGTAATTAACTAAAGAAGATTTTAATAATAAAAGTAATTTTAGTTTAATTACTTTGTATAATTAATCAGGGGATTAATTAAAGGATAATTAATTAAGGAGTAATTAATTTATGAAGTGTAGTAATTAAGAGTAGTTAATTACTAAATGAGATTAATCAAAGGTGATTAATAAATGTGACTAATTAATTAATAATTTAAATAAGATAATTAATTAAGAATAATTAAGGATCATTAATTAATATAATTAATGATGTAATTAAGAATTGATTAATTAAGATTAATTAATAAATAATAAGTGATTAAAGTAATTAATTAATTTTAATTAATTAAGGATTAATGTAATTAAGTATGGTTAATTAATTAATGAAGTAATTTAAGATTAATTACTGAAATGGTTTAAGATAATTAATTTGTGAAATTAATTAGGGATTAATTACTTAAAGTAATTAAAGTATAATTAATCAGGAATGATTAATTAAGATGGATATTTAGAGTAATGATTAATTAATTGGTTTAATTAATAATTAAGTAAGCAGGATTTATAGAATGAAGTAATTAGTTTAATTCACTTTAAATTAATTAGATGATATAAATCATTGCTTAAGGATGGATGAATGAGATTGAATGTATTTCATTGTTTGATATCTCTGATGAGATATGATTGATATATGATATGGATGTTTGGTTGAATTATAATGATAATGTGAATTATCTGTTTGGGATGATAATGTAGATTATCTATTGAATTATCTATCTTTGTGTATATAGATAAGAATTGAATTGTTTTAACCTTAAAACAACTTGGCCCTTAAAAGATACGTTTTGGATTTCGATGAGACCGGGATCGGGTTTCCGTATACCGGAATTCCAGGTCTGGAGACCCGAATACCACATCTATCCAAATTAACGATAGGTCGTGAATCTCAAGTGAAGATGAAGATTCAGAGTGCAAGAGTTATTGTCGTTAACTCTGAGGGTGATTCCAAAACGAGTGTAACGAGATAATGCCTTCGGTTTCGTTCGAACCCGGAACGAACTTGTATGGATTGAATGCTTTCAGCACATCGTCAGGCGGACGATGAGCATTCTAAGTGATATGTTCTGATTAAAGGTAATCGTAACCTCAAGCCTCATCAACCGGGAATGGCTAAAACAGGGGAGGTGCAGCAAGGCTTCGTGGGTAGCACCCACTGAGAGCAAGATAGATCCCTGTCTAGTGGTCCCTTTTCTTTTTATTCGGCTTAGTGTGTGGTTGGTCGCGCCAACTACGGGGTTATCTTGTTCGGAATTATCCAGTAAGGGATGGTTCCGGCTTTGTGTTGCAGGGGAGCGGGCGTACTCCTCGGTACGGTGATCTAGGCCACGTACTGTGACGGGCGGTACCCCAGTAGCCCTGCCATTGTATGGAATCCAAACTCCAATAAGTGCCGTACGTATTAATTGTGCCCAACTATGTTGGAATGTGAGATGTAAGCATTTCAGCTATTTCTATATTTTACTTGAAAACCCTAGACCCTATTAAAATAAAATCAAATTTCCTATCAAATGTTTTGGTTAGCGTAAGGTAAAAACTTACCCATGTTTATTTGTGAGGAGTCTTACGTGATACCTTTTCTTTCTAAAGGTTTTGAAGTTAAGCAAGTTTAACCTGTTACTCACACCAGACCCATGTCTGACCCAAGTGTTTATTTCTGTTTTATAAACTCTTGGGTACTCAAATTTTTACGAGTAGCCAAGGGATTCAGGTTTAGCTTGACGAATTGTGGAGGAGCAATGGAGTAGGAGGCTTCAGCGTTGTAGATATATATAGTAGTTCCGCTGTGTTAATCTCTATGATAGTGTGTGTATTGTATTGAGTTGTAATAACTAGACAGATGTTTATAACTGTCTAGTATGTGATGTATATGTTGTGTAACTCTGTAAATTGTTGTAAACTATGTAATAGTTTATGTTATTAATATAATTTATTCGTTCCGCTGTGAGATCGTTGTTGTTGTTTCTTTCTTTCTTCTCTTCTTTTCTATTTTCTACCCCTTTCTTTCTTTATAATGATGCGACTTTCTGGGCATAGGAAGTCGGGTCGTTTCAAGTTAAGTCAAATTTTAAAACGAAAATTAACTTGTTTGATTTATTTCCATATTAATAAATTGTACAATTGCTTATACAAGGTCTATAAAATCGAGAAACAAATTAGATTGGAAATTGGATTGCAAATAAAAAGCTAAGGTGAGATTTTTCTCACTCAAAAATAATTTTGTATTGCAGTTATTTATTGATTAATTTGATTGCTATTGGATGTGATATTAGATATTATAGGATATATCTATATATAGCAACATATATATATTGGCATATGTATATATTGCTGTATGATTTCCCGCCTCGTATAGCGGATGAGACCCTATTGCGCCGTTAGTAAGCGGATGATTTTTTATATAAAAACCTATATACCGCGATATTCCACCTCGAAGTGGAATTGGTATTGTGCTAACATCTGTGGATGCAGGGAAACAGGTTGGAGGGATCCAACTGGATTCCTCACCAGTATTTATTTATTTACAGATATTGATGTATATTCTGTTATCATATTGATATGTGATGTTTGTTGTCGTGATTGACTAATTGATGCTGTTGCATCATCGGATTCAAGTTTTGAAGTTTAAAAATAACGACTTTACTTTAAAACGATTTTTAAAGTAATTTTGAAAATATACGTTTATTTAATTTTTGAAGTGATTCATCTTAAAATAAATAAACGTTCAAATTTTAAAGTTATATAAATTTAGATTTTTGTGAAATATAACCGAAAGGTAATTTCTCTTGAAATAATAGTTAAGAAATTTATAAAACGGTTTAAATTGAGATTTCTAAATTATTAAAAACGATATATGTAAAAGATGTACAAGATTGATATTTATAACTTTAAAATGATGGTATTATAAAACGAGTTTTTACAAGCGTTAAAATGAATTTTTAAGAATTTATAAATAAATGGAATTTATAAATTATGAACTTATAAATGGAAATGACTTTGTAAAATAAAGGAATTATAAGTATTTAACTTATAATATGGATTGTTGGTATAAGATTTGAGTTATGAATCGAATTGTTAATAAAGGGGATTTATTAAATTGAAGTTGTTACAAAATAGAAATGGAATTTATGAACGTTGTTTCATAAATTCGAAAATCAATCAAATTTGACGAATTGAATATAGAAGGTTATTAAGGGAATTTTATCCACGATTTTGGATAGTGGATAAATTCTTGAAATAAATGTGTAGAAAAGATTGAAATGTGGTTAGTGAAGTATATTCACGATTTTGGACAGTGAATATATTTTTAAGTAAAATGGATATGGTTTTGGGAAAGTGATATTTGAAATGAAGTTAATTGTTTTAAAGATGTTTTCAAATATAATGAATATCGAAATCATAGATTTCAACATTCATTGTTGAAATAGACGTTTTCGAGGAATAAGGAAATGATGGACTATAACACTGTTGTTATAGTAAATGATTTCCGAAAGGAAATGTTTTGATGTAGTATTGGGATTTATATATCTATAAAAATCCGAATCCTTATACTAGTGATTTTGAGTCGTCGTAACGATGTTTTACGTAACATTCGTTTTGACTCAAATAAATGTTGTTATAGTAAATGGTTTCCTTAAAGAACGAAATATATACTTAATATTGATTTAAGTATATCGAATATTTTCCAAGTGTTGAAAATAAAAGATTTGTGAAATACTTATTATTAAATAAGTATGGAATTACTTTTCCAATATGAAATGAACGTTTTAAGATTTATCTTTGTTAAGATAAATCGAAAGTGAATATTGACATCGATTCGAAAATCGTATATCAGGGGATATTTTGAAAATATAAATTCACTATGGAATTTATAAAAGAAATGGAAATTCGTTTTAAAAATAAACGTTGATTTATTTTTAAAGTGTGGAAATTTTATATCTAGTAAAGATATTTTTGGAAAATAAAATAATTTGAAAATTATTTGGAATCTGATGATGTTGCGCATCTTTATTGATAGTTAAATAACCGACTATCAATAATTACCTTGAATGGGTATTTGTTGTGAATTGTTTGAATTTGAATGCCACACTTATTTTTGAATAAGCGCTCACTATTCGGGTTAGACGGGAAAGGACCATGGGGTCGTATAACCCATTCCGAATATGTGATACGTCGTTATGAATTGCATTTGATGACCGGTGTTGAAGACCGGATATTTTTGAAAACGGAAGGATTACCGTCGAGTTACTCTACATCGGCTTATCTCCGATTTAGAGGTTTTATCACCCTTAGTGACGGGAAGTCCGGACGTGATTAGAAAATTATCCGGAAGTGCAAGGGCTTCGTGAGAAGTGCCTTCGGTTCTGTTCGATCCCGGAACAGACTTGTATGGATTGTATGTCTGACGTTACAAATTGAGATATAAAGCTGATTTCTTTCAAGTACACTTCTGTTGGTGGCGGAGAATTTATTCTCTTAGCTTAACACCCTTCTCTAAGACGTACGAGCTCAGAGGTTATGTAGTTGAAATTTATCAGCGATATACTCCCAATTTGGTAACGTGGCATACTGAGTGTTGCTGTGAAATGATCAGTGTTTGATCATTTGCGATATGATAATTTGTTTGATCTTATATCTTTGTGATCATAGGTTGATCATTTGTTTGACCCGAAGCATGGCTTTGTAGAAAGCGTAGCTTTGTGGACGAGACTTCGTCGAGCCTCACACCCCGGAAATGGTCAAAACAGGAAGGATGCAGCAAGGTTCTAAGGAGTAGCGCCCCTTAGTGTATGTCATTCCTTCTGGATAGAGGTGGTATCATGGTTTGGAGCCCAGATACTTAACCTATGTGGTTGCTGCATTATTATTATGTGGTTTGTTGCGAATCGGGGATCCTCGGGAAGATCGGTTACGATCGGGGGATGACATACGCGTGTCAGTAGTTACCTATTTTTGCAGAGGTAACCCGGCCTTGTGTTGGCAGAGATCTAACCGTAATGTTAGGTTATTTCCCGGGACGTCATTCCAGAGGCGTTCTATTCGTGGAATAGGAAGTTCCTTAGCCTGACCATTTGTTGGAAATCCAAAGAAACAATACGATCTTGTACGGTTTTAGTTGTAGAACCTATCATTCACTTATGGTGGTCACCACTGTTTGGATGGTAGCTATAGTAGGCATAAGTGCGGAATGCCTATGCTGGATAAGATTAATATTATACTTTCGAAATGTTTTCTACACTATGCACTAATAATAATATCAAAAATGATTTGATTTTTCGTATCAAGCATCTTTGACTATCATAAGGAGAAATCTCCTCCGATTCTGCGTTTGCATTGTGTGTGTGTGCGGGAGGCCTTATGGTAGTCTCATTTTCCAAAAGCATTGCGAATCTATTTTAAAATATTCCCTTGTTGTCTTTTAAAGATAAACTGTTTTACGATCTCACACCAGTCACCATGACTGACTCGGAGTTTATTGTTTCCCTTCTAAACTCTGGGTGCCCACAATTTCCACACGGGCAGTCTAGAGTTAGGTTATCAGGATATTCTGGATATTCTGGAGCTTGGAGATAAGCTGGAGGACGAGACGTAGTATTTGTATCTGATAGTATTTATTCCGCTGTGTATTCTGTATGAGGACAAGTTTATATAACTGTCCATTGTTGTATATTGACTCTGATTGATGTATGTATAAAAACTGATATAATTCTTTGTTTTAAAAGGCTAGTGATTATCTATTATATATTGTTCCGCTGCGATATGTGGGATTCTGATATTGTTTCTGTATCTGATGTTGTTCTGTTGTTCTTCTTTCTTCTTCTGCTTTCTTCTTCTTCTCTTTTTCTTCTATCTTTTCTTCTATTTCTTTTTCTTAAAACCCCTCAGGGTTCGTATTTCCGTGCATCTTGAGTTAATCAATGGAATTTAGTGTTTAATCAAGGGTACGGATTTGCGGGTCTTGACAGCTGGTATCAGAGCATATGGTTAAGCGACAACCCTGCTCTGTTGGGTGTTACTCATTAGAGATAGAGTCAGTAGTACTCTAGAATGAGTTGAGTGTAATAATAGATATGAGCGCGTATTTGTTAGTGAATATAAAATTCGTTTTGTATTGTGTTGACTTATCGGTTGATTGTTTATGAATTCTGGTCGGTGCAGTCTAGCTAACTGTAATCGATAGGGGTTTCTAAACTCTTAAACAAGGTAAACCGACACAGTATTGTTTTAAATAGGGTAAATGAAATAATTTTGCCCGAAACTATTTTTTTATAGAAAAGAAATGATTTTCTAAGAATTATCATAGTATATGGATGCATGGTTGTTAGGAAAGTGATAATTTTGAAATGTTATCATTATTATATGAAATTGGATAAGAAATTGAAATCGTAACTCCAAAGTTAAGGAAATGAATTCATATACAAATGAAATTTAAGAATATAAATGATAATGTGATTTGTAATTTGAAACGGAATTCCAAAAAAGTATTTGGAAATGTTTTGAAAAGAATTTGAAAATTTTGGAGATTTGGAAAGTTTAAATCTTTTTGGAGTTGAAAATAAATTTCAAAGGTTTTGAAAAGTATTTTGAAGGGATGAAAGCTCTAAACTCTTTTCGGTCGTTGGAAAATAACTTCGATGATGACCGCGGCATCATTGGTGTTCATTTTTGGGTTTCCAAAAGAGGAATTGCTGTCAAATTATTTTAAATGGGAGTTGTTTGGAAAATTTGGTTTGGTTTTTGAAGTTCAAAGGATAAATTTGAATTGTTTTCAAAATAATTTTTGAAAAGGTTGAGAAGACTCTGGAATACTATATAAAAATATCTATGGAATATTATTAAGTTGATAACTTATACAAATTGAATATTGATAGAATAAATTCAATTTAAAGGATGAAGTTAAATTAATGTAAGTACAAGTGAATCAATTTAATGGAAATGAAATTGAATGCTGAAATTCATTTCGAATTTGTAAGCAATGAATTGAATTGAATAATTATAAATGAAAGATGAATTAAAAATTCAAAAATGGAGTATGATTTGATTTGAATCACGTTGAATAGAAAATTCCTAACTTGGAAAAGAAAAATGAATAAGGATTGAATCCGAATAAACTACTTTGATAATTAATTGATTCATGAAATGGAAGTTGAATTAGTTAAAGTGAAACTTGAATTGTGACTAAATAAAAGAATGGTTCGAATTTGCAGATAAATTCAAGTAAGTAGAAATAAATTTCTGAATGAATGGAATTTACAATTGCAAGTAAATGAAATTAAAGATGAATGTTAAACTTTGTTTTGAATTTGTTAGCAAATGTAATTCAAGCTGAATATTGGAAATTGGAATTTGTAATGAATTAGTAATTGGAACTAATTTAAAATAGTACAGTTGTGAATAAAAGATAGTTGATAAATTCAATATTCAAAAGTAAACTGAATCCAAATTAGATTGAAATTGAATTCAAATAAATTTGAAATATAAAATTGAATGATAATGGGTATAACTTCAATAGTGAAGTAAAAATGTATAAGAAGTAAGTGTTGAAAATTTTGTAATAGAATTTGCAAAATGGTTTGAATATGTAACTAGATATTATGGCTAGTAGGATATACAGGTGTATAAAGGAATTGGATTTGATTTTGAAAGATAAAATTTGAATTGCTCGACAAAAGGTACGTATTTGAATTTCAATATGAGATTTGGTGATTTTCTTGTCTAGCCGCTTGGCTTTTTCTTTTTCTTTTTGAAATCTGAGAGTCCGTAGGGACGTTTTGTAGTCGTGCCGTATTAGCCGCGCAAAGGAGACACTGGCGAAATTTTTCGAAAATTTCGAGTGTTGGAGAATTTTTGAGAAATTTTGAAAGTAAAAAAATTTGAATTTGAATTTAAATTTGAATTTTGAAGTAAACAATATTGTTTGGAAACTATGAAAGTGTTTGGAAAGTTAGTTGAATAATAACGAATCTTTAGTAGAAGATTTGTTTTGACAAATTTGATAAAACTATTGGATTGTGAAAAATAGTAGACGAGTTAAGGACCATTTTTCCTAACTTGTAATTTCGGGACGAAATTCTTTTAAGGAGGGAAGTTTGTCACGACCCAGAATTTTGAACAAATTAAATTGAAAATATTTAATTAATTTTAAATATTTGAACGATAATTTAATTTGAATCCCCGATATAACTTTGAAATTTGCGATTAAACTTTAAAATTTAATCTATTGAATGCTGAATAAAAATTTGAACATTCAATTTAAAGTTGAAGAAAATTATTTCGAAAGCTTTTAAAATTTATATTGATAATACCGAAGATAATCGAACTTTCAGAATTGAAATTTAAACTGTTTTGCTCAGTTTTGAAATTTATATCGTTCAACCGATATTTGAAAATAGCCTTCCGAGGCGCAGTCTTGGAATTCGACGAAACCAGTTCCATTGGGTCTGTAATATGAAATTATTGCCGGATTTCAAATTTCGTGGCATTTGGAGTTATGTGAGAATACGACGTGTAAACGCATCGAAATTTATTCGAATTCGAATTTAAATTTAAATTTAAATTTGTCACATATCAGCCACGTTCTTCCCTTTAAACACGCCTTCAAACCCGTCCCTTTGTTTCAGCCTAAATTCACGCAACCCATCACGCAACCATTCCCCTTCGTTTTCAAATACGTCCTCTTCCTTTATCTGTTTAAAATCAATTCCCTCGTTCGAAACGAAAAATGGCGACATCTCTTTTAC
Organism: Allium fistulosum; assembly: GCA_030737815.1. Taxonomy (NCBI): domain Eukaryota; kingdom Viridiplantae; phylum Streptophyta; class Magnoliopsida; order Asparagales; family Amaryllidaceae; genus Allium; species Allium fistulosum. The sequence goes on from CM060905.1 coordinate 185,664,382, forward strand.
CTTTCCTCTCGTTCAAAAAGAAATCAGTTCCGTTCTCCACCCTTCATTCAAAAGCAAAGCGAAACCCCTCTTACTTCTTCCAGTTCGAAACCGTGCCCTCCCTCCTCTTCTTTTCAAATCAAACAAATCGAACTCCAGGCGATTGGAGATGCGCACGTATGGAACGAGGCAGTAGCAGCGATGGGGCAGGCGATCGAAATCGCGAGTGGTGATCGACGATAGTGGTTTTGATGTCGCGAGTTACTCGCGAGGCTAGGGCTAGGTGGAGCATCACGCGCGAGCCTGGGGATTCGCGAGGACTGCGAGGGCGAGCACGAGCAGGCGGTGATCGCGATATTGAGCGTGGTGAAGTCACGTGCTCGTGATTCCAGATAGGAGGCTGGGGTTTGCGAGATCGATTAAGCTGTGCAATGGGTTTCGTTCGCGAGGCGATTCGCGTTGGCCTGGGTTTGCTCGATTTATCAGTAAAGGTATTTTCTATCTGTTCTATTAAAATATATATATATATATATATATGATTTCAAATGAGAAAAAATAATAATTACTTGTTAAATTTATCTTTGTTATCAAGAAGATTATTTAAAAGGAAAATATATGTATATTTGTTATAACAGTTTGTTTAAAATTTAAAACAGTAAATATATGTATATATATAGGATTTTGAAAGTATAGGAATTTTAAAACAATATAGAGTTTATAAAGACTAGATTTTTTTTAAGAAGGGAATTAGTTTAAAACTAATCATTAGTTAAGTCAAATTTTAAAACGAAAATTAACTTGTTCGATTTATTTCCATATTAATAAATTGTACAATTGCTTATACAAGGTCTATAAAATCGAGAAACAAATTGGATTGGAAATTGGATTGCAAATAAAAAGCTAAGGTGAGATTTTTCTCACTCAAAAATAATTTTGTATTGCAGTTATTTATTGATTGATTTGATTGCTATTGGATGTGATATTAGATATTATAGGATATATCTATATATAGCAATATATATATATTGGCATATGTATATATTGTAGTATGATTTCCCGCCTCGTATAGCGGATTAGACCCTATTGCGCCGTTAGTAAGCGGATGATTTTTTATATAAAAACCTATATACCGCGATATTCCACCTCGAAGTGGAATTGGTATTGTTCTAACATCTGTGGATGCAGGGAAACAGGTTGGAGGGATCCAACTGGATTCCTCACCAGTATTTATTTATTTACAGATATTGATGTATATTCTGTTATCATATTGATATGTGATGTTTGTTGTCGTGATTGACTAATTGATGCTGTTGCATCATCGGATTCAAGTTTTGAAGTTTAAAAATAACGACTTTACTTTAAAACGATTTTTAAAGTAATTTTGAAAATATACGTTTATTTAATTTTTGAAGTGATTCATCTTAAAATAAATAAACGTTCAAATTTTAAAGTTATATAAATTTAGATTTTTGTGAAATATAACCGAAAGGTAATTTCTCTTGAAATAATAGTTAAGAAATTTATAAAACGGTTTAAATTGAGATTTCTAAATTATTAAAAACGATATATGTAAAAGATGTACAAGATTGATATTTATAACTTTAAAATGTTGGTATTATAAAACGAGTTTTTATAAGCGTTAAAATGAATTTTTAAGAATTTATAAATAAATGGAATTTATAAATTATGAACTTATAAATGGAAATGACTTTGTAAAATAAAGGAATTATAAGTATTTAATTTATAATATGGATTGTTGGTATAAGATTTGAGTTATGAATCGAATTGTTAATAAAGGGGATTTATTAAATTGAAGTTGTTACAAAATAGAAATGGAATTTATGAACGTTGTTTCATAAATTCGAAAATCAATCAAATTTGATGAATTGAATATAGAAGGTTATTAAGGGAATTTTATCCACGATTTTGGATAGTGGATAAATTCTTGAAATAAATGTGTAGAAAAGATTGAAATGTGGTTAGTGAAGTATATTCACGATTTTGGACAATGAATATATTTTTAAGTAAAATGGATATGGTTTTGGGAAAGTGATATTTGAAATGAAGTTAATTGTTTTAAAGATGTTTTCAAATATAATGAATATTGAAATCATAGATTTCAACATTCATTGTTGAAATAGACGTTTTCGAGGAATAAGGAAATGATGGACTATAACACTGTTGTTATAGTAAATGATTTCCGAAAGGAAATGTTTTGATGTAGTATTGGGATTTATATATCTATCAAAATCCGAATCCTTATACTAGTGATTTTGAGTCGTCGTAACGATGTTTTACGTAACATTCGTTTTGACTCAAATAAATGTTGTTATAGTAAATGGTTTCCTTAAAGAACGAAATATATACTTAATATTGATTTAAGTATATCGAATATTTTCCAAGTGCTGAAAATAAAAGATTTGTGAAATACTTATTATTAAATAAGTATGGAATTACTTTTCCAATATGAAATGAACGTTTTGAGATTTATCTTTGTAAAGATAAATCGAAAGTGAATATTGACATCGATTCGAAAATCGTATATCAGGGGATATTTTGAAAATATAAATTCACTATGGAATTTATAAAAGAAATGGAAATTCATTTTAAAAATAAACGTTGATTTATTTTTAAAGTGTGGAAATTTTATATCTAGTAAAGATATTTTTGGAAAATAAAATAATTTGAAAATTATTTGGAATCTGATGATGTTGCGCATCTTTATTGATAGTTAAATAACCGACTATCAATAATTACCTTGAATGGGTATTTGTTGTGAATTGTTTGAATTTGAATGCCACACTTATTTTTGAATAAGCGCTCACTATTCGGGTTAGCCGGGAAAGGACCATGGGGTCGTATAACCCATTCCGAATATGTGATACGTCGTTATGAATTGCATTTGATGACCGGTGTTGAAGACCGGATATTTTTGAAAACGGAAGGATTACCGTCGAGTTACTCTACATCGGCTTATCTCCGATTTAGAGGTTTTATCACCCTTAGTGATGGGAAGTCCGGACGTGATTAGAAAATTATCCGGAAGTGCAAGGGCTTCGTGAGAAGTGCCTTCGGTTCTGTTCGATCCCGGAACAGACTTGTATGGATTGTATGTCTGACGTTACAAATTGAGATATAAAGCTGATTTCTTTCAAATACATTTCTGTTGGTGGCGGAGAATTTATTCTCTTAGCTTAACACCCTTCTCTGAGACGTACGAGCTCAGAGGTTATGTAGTTGAAATTTATCAGCGATATACTCCCAATTTGGTAACGTGGCATACTGAGTGTTGCTGTGAAATGATCAGTGTTTGATCATTTGCGATATGATCATTTGTTTGATCTTATATCTTTGTGATCATAGGTTGATCATTTGTTTGACCCGAAGCATGGCTTTGTAGAAAGCGTAGCTTTGTGGACGAGACTTCGTCGAGCCTCACACCCCGGAAATGGTCAAAACAGGAAGGATGCAGCAAGGTTCTAGGGAGTAGCGCCCCTTAGTGTATGTCATTCCTTCTGGATAGAGGTGGTATCATGGTATAGAGCCCAGATACTTAACCTATGTGGTTGCTGCATTATTATTATGTGGTTTGTTGCGAATCGGGGATCCTCGGGAAGATCGGTTACGATCGGGGGATGACATACGCGTGTCAGTAGTTACCTATTTTTGCAGAGGTAACCCGGCCTTGTGTTGGCAGAGATCTAACCGTAATGTTAGGTTATTTCTCGGGACGTCATTCCAGAGGCGTTCTATTCGTGGAATAGGAAGTTCCTTAGCCTAACCATTTGTTGGAAATCCAAAGAAACAATACGATCTTGTACGGTTTTAGTTGTAGAACCTATCATTCACTTATGGTGGTCACTACTGTTTGGATGGTAGCTATAGTAGGCATAAGTGCGGAATGCCTATGCTGGCTAAGATTAATATTATACTTTCGAAATGTTTTCTACACTATGCACTAATAATAATATCAAAAATGATTTGATTTTGCGTATCAAGCATCTTTGACTATCATAAGGAGAAATCTCCTCCGATTCTGCATTTGCATTGTGTGTGTGTGCGGGAGGCCTTATGGTAGTCTCATTTTCCAAAAGCATTGCGAATCTATTTTAAAATATTCCTTTGTTGTCTTTTAAAGATAAACTGTTTTACGATCTCACACCAGTCACCATGACTGACCTGGAGTTTATTGTTTCCCTTCTAAACTCTGGGTGCCCACCAATTTCCACACGGGCAGTCTAGAGTTAGGTTATCAGGATATTCTGGATATTCTGGAGCTTTGGAGATAAGCTGGATGACGAGACGTAGTATTTGTATCTGATGGTATTTATTCCGCTGTGTATTCTGTATGAGGACAAGTTTATATAACTGTCCATTGTTGTATATTGACTCTGATTGATGTATGTATAAAAAGATATAGTTCTTTGTTTTAAAAGACTAGTGGTTATCTATTATATATTGTTCCGCTGCGATATGTGAGATTCTGATATTGTTTCTATTCTGATGTTGTTCTGTTGTTCTTCTTTTCTTTTTCTTCTATCTTTTCTTCTACCTCTTCTTCTTTTAAACCATAATGGTTCGGTTTTTCGTTCACCTTGAGTAAATCGATGGAGATTAGTGTCTATTCAAGGGGTACGGAAAAGCGGGCTATTACATTTGGTATCAGAGCATATGATTAAGCGACAACCCTGCTCTGTTGGGTGTTACTCATTAGAGATAGAGTCAGTAGTACTCTAGAATGAGTGTGAGTGTAATAATAGATATGAGCGCGTATTTGTTATTGAATATAAAATTGTTTTGTATTGTGTTGACGTATCGGTTGATTGTTTATAGATTCTGGTCGGTGCAGTCTAGCTAACTGTAATCGATAGGGGTTTCTAAACTCTTAAACAAGATAAACCGACACAGTATTGTTTTAAATAGGGTGAGTAAGCGGATGATTTTTATAAAAACCTATATACCGCGATATTCCACCTTGAAGTGGAATTGGTATTGTGCTAACGTCTGTGGATGCAGGGAAACAGGTTGGAGGGATCCAACTGGATTCCTCACCAGTATTTATTTATTTACAGATATTGATGTATATTCTGTTATCATATTGATATATGATGTTTGTTGTTGTGATTGACTAGTTGGTGCTGTTGCATCATCGGATTCAGTTTTGAAATTTAAAAATAACGACTTTTACTTTAAAAAGGATTTTAAAGTGATTTTTTGGAAGTAGACGTTTTATTGAATTTTTGAATTGATTTATTTCAAATAAATAAACGTTCAAATTTTAAAGTTATAAAAAGTTAAGATTTTTTGTGAAATAAAATCAAAGTGTGATTTTTGAAATAAAAGTTAAGAAATTTATAAAATGGTTTAAATTGAGATTTCTAAAGTATCATAAACGGTTTATTTAAAAGATGTACAAAATTGATATTTATAACTTTGAAATATTGGGATTATAACACAAGTTTTATAAGCGTTAAATTGATTTTTAAGAGTTTATAAGTGAATGAAACTTATAAATTGTGAACTTATAAATGGAAATGATTTTGTAAAATATGTTGGAGATTGAGTTATGAATTAAATTAGTTAACAAAGGAGATTCATTAAATCGAAGTTGTTAGAAAATAGAAATAGAATTTATAAACGTTGTTTTATAAATTCGAAATCAATCAAAATTGAGGAATTTAATATAGAAGGTTATTAAGGGAATTTTATCCACGATTTTGGACAATGGATAATTCTTGAAATAAAATATGTAGAGATTATTGAAAATTGGTTAGTGAAGTATATTCACGATTTTGGACAGTGAATATATTATTAAGTAAAATGGATAATGTTTTGGGAAATTGACATTGAAAATGAAGTTAACTGTTTTAAAACGATGTTTTCAAAAGTGTTTAATATCGAAATCATATATTTCAACATTCATTGTTGAAATAGACGTTTTCAAGGAAGAAGGAAATGGTGGACTATAACACTGTTGTTATAGTAAATGGTTTCCAAAAGGAAATGTTTTTGTCTAGTATTGGGATTTATATATCTATCTAAATTTCGAATCCCTATACTAATGATTTTGAGTCGTCGTAACGATGTTTTACGTAACATTCGTTTTGACTCAAATAGATGTTGTTATAGTAAATGATTTCCTTAAAGAATGAAATTTATACTTAATTTTGATTTAAGTAAATCGAATATTTTCAAATGTTGAAAATAAATAGATTTGTGAACTACTTATTTTTAAATAAGTATGGAAATGCTTTCCCAATATGAAATGAACTGTTTTGAGATTTTATCTTTAAAGATGAATTGAAATGTGGAAATTGATTTGAAATTGTTTTCAAATGGTTAAGTGTGGAAATTATTTATATATAGTAAAGATATTTTTGGAAAATAAATAATTTGGAAAATTATTTGGAATCTGATGATGTTGCGCATCTTTATTGATAGTTAAATAACCGACTATCAATAATTACCTTGAATGGGTATTTGTTGTGAATTGGATGAATTTGAATGCCACACTTATTTTTTTTAAATAAGCGCTCACTATTCGGGTTAGCCGGGAAAGGACCATGGGGTCGTATAACCCATTCCGAATATGTGATACGTCGTTACGAATCGCATTTGATGACCGGTGTTGAAGACCGGATATTTTTGAAAACGGAAGGATTACCGTCGAGTTACTCTACATCGGTTGATCTCCGATTTAGAGGTTTTATCACCCTTAGTGACGAGAAGTCCGGACGTGATTGGAAATTATCCGGATTTGCAAGGGCTTCGTGAGAAGTGCCTTCGGTTCTGTTCGATCCAGACTTGTATGGATTGTGTGTCTGACATTACTGAAATGACCCTCCTATTTCTACTCTAATTCCATAAGGATTTTTTTTTTTAAGGTAAAGAGGATATATATATAGATAGATATATCATCCATTGCAATTATAATTCTCAGGGTCAATATCTTTCTCCAATAAACCAAATATATCCATGATCACAATAATCAACCAATATAAATATATCAGTACATTCACAAAGATAAGCACATACATGTGAGGATGTATATGCCTCTCTTGTTTGAATCAGAGTTCTGGAAAACAAGAGGATATTGGATTGCTGATTTTTTTTTGACCAAACAATCCACTGGAAACATATACTTTAGTCTGTTTATCCTAACTAAGAAGTGATCAAGTAATAATCAGTGGAAAGCAAGCTTTTAATATAGATGTTTGTGTTAAAGTCTGAATAGTATCAAACTCAGGCTAAAAGAAAGCGGGTCATAAGAGAACACAAGCAACATCTAGGCGTAATGGAAACGTGCCTAACTTATACACGAGAGGTCACGAGTTCGAGTACTATGCTGGTTGGTTCAAACACAATTTTTGTTTTTTTTTTCCTTTTTCATTTTTCTCCTGTACAGTTTGGAACCTGTTATCTACCTATATCTGCACATATATACTTTATTTTTGCCTATATTCTACCACACAAAACAATAATTCTTGCTTAATTATTTTTGAAACCCATTCGTACAACCTGGAAGGCTTCATGATTGATGTAAATTAAGGGTCTGTTGCTTGGGTTTTGTAAATGATAGAAGTGTTTATCATTATCCAGGTTTGAATTTCTTCTCACAAAATCTGTCTGGAATTAAGAATGCATTTGGTTAGAATCTGAGTGAAATTCAGATTCTTATCACAAATACAAAGGAAAAGGTGTGGTAATATTTGCACTAAACATGTTTATGTGCATATATATCTGCAACTATTTGGATCTGGCTTACAATTTCCTTATTACAAATCCTTTCTTTAAAAAATTTAGGACATGAGACATTTGTATGAAACAAGTTTAATTATGGGAACCTTGCAGCCATATAAAACATTCAACCTATGCCTATTTTCTTTTGTATACATATGCCATGGTAGAAAATAAAACCATTTAATTTTCTGAGAATCAACTATCCAGATTTTCCAAAACTTAAATCCTTTCCAAAGACTCAAGATTGACTAATACATTTATAAAATGTAATCATTCAATTTTAACATGGTGTTCTTGCTAAATCCACTTACAAGATTTGATTAATTTTTTTTTAAACATAACAGATATTTAACTTGGTTCATAGATTCCAGATACAAGTCAATCTCTTAATAAAATACCTAACAAAATATCCATCCAATATTCAATACTTAATACAAGTAGCAATTTAAATTGTCAATACATGCAGATTTCAACATTTAAGCTCTTATCTAACTAAGTTTAGCATGCTATATCTTCTTCTCAAAGCCTTTCTCCTACTCCTACTTAGTTGCTGCAATCCCTGAAAAAGCATTTGAAACTGCCTCATTTTAAATGAGACACCCCAGATGCCATTAGCACACTAGGGTCAGACACATGTCTGGTATGAGAAAGCTCACAAAAATAATTAGTTAATTAGGTTAAAGTCAAGTTAAGTCCATATACAAAAAGTTCGGCCCTTTGGAATCAGGCAAATACTTGTGTGCATGCTCTGTGTCATTGTGCATGTGCACACTTTAATTTTCTTTCCAGAGACTACATATATAAAAATGGCACATACATTCAAGCATACAATTCAATCATAGTCAAACAATCATTCATACCAAACAGGAAAATAACCAATATGAGTTAAATCATTTATTCAATTCTCATATTTCAAATCTGGGAAAAACTCTAGTTTTCTCATCATCTCAAGTATTATTCCCTGGGTATATTTATCTATCCTTGGTCTCATCTGCAATATTTATGAATCAATGGACACACTGTAATGAACTAATTCACTCCATTACACAAAGATCTCAGGACTTAAACAAGCCATGTGTCAACTTGTGTTACTCAAGCACACAAGTCATTCCTGCAGTGTTCTTGACCCCAATTTCCTAATCAGGTTTAAGTTAATAATAACTCTTTTGATTTTTCATGACAAAACCATTCAGTGATTCATTTCATTAGCTAAAAACATCCATAACATGGCATCTCATATTATCCATGACCATACAGAGGCAAACAAGCAAACAACCATTGGTGATTATAAAATAAGGTTCTGTATATATATATATATATATTCATCCTGGTATTTAAAAGGAGTTTAGGCAACTAACATTGGCTTATGGTTTCTGGGAGAGTTTTTCTTTTGCAAACATTTGTGCTTGAGTTAAACTCAGGATGACCTGGTTTCACTGAATCACAAAATTTTGTTTGCTATGCATTTTATTGAATCAGGAGCATCAGCACATAGGCAACCCTATTGCACCCCTAATTCCTTTCTATTTCAAGCCTCAGCACTTATACATGAGTATATTGCAGCTCAACATTATTTACATCTTTCTCGGTTGAGCCAAAACCAATACTACTTGCCTATTCTCAACATTTTATTTTCTGGTTATTTGTTTATATCCCTAAACATTAACATATCAGAGATCTGAGTGTATAAAACAGATATGTATACTAACAACACATAAAACTTTGTTATAATAAAACAAGTGATCAACCAAAGAGAATCAAAACATTTTCAGATTTAAATTCACAGATAAGCATTCATATACGAAAATACTCTTTTAAGAAAAATACTTTTAACTAGCTGCCTACATTAGGACTTATTGCCTTAGATTTTTGAGTGAGTTTTCTCACCTAGCTCTCTTCTTTGTTTCCTTAATTAATTGATGAGCTTCTGCCCTTAGCCTCAAGCTCTCTTCCTTCCCTTGTCTTATGATTTCTATAGTGTTGTTTTTTTTTTCAAAATTCTTTTCTGAGGAGGAGAGGAGGCTGCTGCATATACATGTATATATATACAGGGTCTCTCTTAGGGTTTTGGGTATTGGCTAAGGCCATTTTTGCCCACCAGAAAAATCATGTTATCTGCATTTTAAACCCAAAGTTTTACCCTTCCCGGCTTAATTTGGGTGAAGAGAAAAGTGGTTACACATTTTTTTTTCAGAAATTTGCTTTTCAGAAAATACTTTTCCCCTTGTCTACAATCATGCTAAAAATGTGACTTGATTTTGTTATTTATTAAATACTCTTTTCTAATTCTGCCTATACCAAGCACTTCCCTGTTTTATCTTATTTTTTTCTATTTTTAGCTTTCATGCAAATGGTATGTACTTCCTTCATTTATTTATAAGAGGATTATTCCTTTTTATATCTTCATTCTTTTTATTTCTGCTTATATTAAAATATGTCTGTATATTTTATTTCACTAGTTTAAACTCTAGTATTTTATTAACACATATATATTTATATAAGTCTTACTGAAATAATTAGTACACCCACCTATATATTCATACATCATTCTATACTGACACACACATGCACATGTACACTCAAAAATATTCAGTAGCATTCATATATACATTTACTCATGCATACTACTTTTAAGAATTTAATCTACATATATATATATATATATATATATATTTCCATACACATCAATATGTATGTATTCTTGGAGTTCAGGGTTTTATCTTATATTCATGTGCATTTCCTGTGCACACATGTACACACACTGATACACTATCAAGCTATATCAATTCCACCTTCAAAATTTATTTAAAAATTATTTTAAATTTATTTATATTTTCCAGAATAAATTCCTAAAATCTTGGGTCATTACATACACCCCTCCTTTTAGAAATTGTGTCCCACAATTTTCCTAAGCTTAAAATAAATTTTAAACTTAATTCAGAGAACAAGTATATTCTCTACCAAATAGATTCTTAGTTCTATACTAACTAAAAATATATTCATCCAAAATAAAGAAAACAATCAAAAATCAGAATTACCTTAATCTGAAAATAGCTTAGGATAATTCATCCTAACTTTGTCTTCTAATTCCCATGTGCAATTACTAGGATCAAGACTCCACTGTACCTTCACAAGTTTCAGAGATTTATTCCTCAACTTCTTCACATCTTTTGCCAAAATTCCCACTGGATCCTTTTCATAAATCAAATTAGGATTTATCTGCACTTGGGTTGGGGTTTCAAGAATTTCTGCCTTGTCATGGACCCATCTTCTCAATTGTGATACATGAAAAACATCATGTATACCTTGCATGTTTTCTGGTAATTCCAACTTATATGCCAAGGGACCAATTCTCTCCAGAATTTTGTATGGTCCAATATATCTTGGGGTTAATTTGCCTTGTTTTCCAAACCTCAGCACATTTTTCATGGGTGAGATTTTGATGAAAACAAAATTTCCCACCTCATATTCTACCTGCCTCCTTCTCATGTCTGCAAATTTCTTTTGCCTATCTTGAGCTGCTGTCATTCTTCTTCTTACCAACTCAATTTTCTCCTTGGTTTCTTGTATGTACTCAGGTCCTAAAATAGACCTTTCTCCTGCTTCTACCCAGCAAACAGGTGACAAACAGGGTTTACCATATAAGGCTTCAAATGGAGCCATTCCTATGGTGCTTTGGTAGCTGTTGTTGTATGTAAATTCAACTAGATGAAGATAATCTTCCCAGTTGCCCCCAAAATCCAGTATACATGCCCTCAACATGTCCTCCAAAACTTTGTTTACCACCTCAGTCTGCCCATCTGATTGAGGATGGTAGGCAGTACTTAAACATAGTTCACTTCCCATTGCTTCTTGAAAGCTTCTCTAGAATTTTGAAGTGAAGATGGTATCCCTATCACTCACAATGGTTTTGGGAATGCCATGTAACTTTACCACTTCTTTTATAAAAATTTGAGCTAGTTTTGGTGCTGTTCTTTCTGACTTGACTGGGATGAAGTGTGCTACCTTGGTTAGGCTATCAACTATCACCCATATACTTGTATTGCCTCTCTTAGATCTAGGCAGTCCATCTATGAAGTCCATAGATATGTCTTCCCACTTCCACTGTGGTACACTAAGAGATTGCATCAACCCTGATGGTCTTTGAGTTTCAGCCTTGACTTGTTGGCAAGTCATACATTTGGCAATGTACTTAGCTATATCAGATTTCATCCCCTTCCACCAGAAGTCTCTTTTCAAATTTTGATACATTTTTGTGTTACCTGGGTGTATGGAGTATTTACTTCTGTGATATTCATTCAATATCTCCTTCTTCAATTCTATGTCCTCTGGTACACACATCCTATTCTGGTATCTCATATAACCATCTTTATCAATGTGGTGATTCATTACTTCCTCCCCTCTTGAGAGGAGCATTCTCTTCTCTAATAAGTGAGCATCTTGTTCTTGCATTTTTCCTACCTTCAGAATTAAATCTGGTTGAAGTGTCATTAAGCTTAACTTCCCTTTATCTTCTTGTGCACCATGCATCTGCTCATTAATGTGCACACAACCATTCTCCCCAATCTCTAACTCAGTTAGCAAAAATAAGTTTTTAAATTCTTCTATCATCATCATAGCCAATTTAGCATGCTGTCTACTTAGAGCATCTGCAAATTTGTTTGCTTTTCCTGGTGTATAAAGTATGTCAAAGTCATAGGCAGCTAAGAACTCCACCCATCTATGTTGCCTCATGTTCAAATCTTTTTGTGAAAACAAATATTTTAGAGACTTGTGGTCAGTGTAAAGTTCAAACTTAGTACCTAACAAATAATGTCTCCAAAGTTTTAAAGCATATATCACAGCTGCTAATTCGAGATCATGTGTGGCATACCTTACTTCATGGGGTTTAAGTTGTCTGGATGCATATGCAATGACTTGGCCTTGTTGCATCAACACTGCACCCAAGCCAAATCCACTAGCATCAGTGTATACCACTAATTCTTCATTTCCATGTGGTACCTTTAGAATTGGAGCATTCACCAATGCCTCCTTCAACTGTTCAAAAGACTTTTCACATTTTTCTGACCAAACAAAAGCTTGGTTCTTCCTGGTTAGGTTAGTGAGTGGTGTAGAAATTTTTGAAAAATCTTTTATAAACCTCCTATAATACCCTGCCATCCCCATAAATGACCTCACTTCACTCACAGTGCTTGGCCTCTTCCATGCTTGAATAGCCACTACTTTATTGGGGTTCACAGAAATTCATTTGGCAGATATAACATGGCCAAGAAAATGTACTTCCTCTTTCCAAAACACACATTTTGAAAATTTTGCCTTTAAATCTTTTTCCCTTAATCTAGACAAAACCAGGTGCAAATGATGCTTATGTTCTTCCACTGTCTTGGAATAAATCAAAATGTCATCTATAAAAATAAGCACAAACTTGTCTAAACAATCTCTAAAGGTTCTGTTCATTAAATCTACAAAGTAAGAGGGTGCATTGGTCAAGCCAAATGGCATAACCAAAAATTCATACAACCCATACCTAGTGTTAAAGGCAGTGTACTTGATGCTTGATTCTTCCACCTTCATTTGATGAAAACCAGATGCTAAGTCTAGTCTAGAAAATACTTTTGCCCCTGCTAATTGATCAAAAAGATATTCTATTCTTGGCAATGGGTATTTATTTTTAATAGTTACTTTGTTTAATTCTCTATAATCTATGCAGAGTCTTAAGGAGCCATCTTGCTTCTTAACAAATACCACTGGTGCTCCCCAGCAAGAATTACTTGGTCTTATAAAACCCTTCTCTTCCAATTCTTCTAACTGTTTCCTTAATTCTTTTAGTTCATTTGGCCCCATTCTAGTTGGCTTTTTAATCACTGGGCTTGCTCCTGGAACTAGATTGATCTGGAATTCTACTGGTCTATGGTGTGGAATACCCTTGACCTCACCAAACACATCCAAATATTCATTGACTATGGGAATTTCTTCAATGGTTAGTTCACTGAAATCTTTTTCTGAGTCAACTAAATGATATAGTTTTCCTTCCTTAGCTACCTCACATAAAACTGTGATTCTCTGGCCTCTAGAATTTTGCAATGATATGGTGGATGAGTCTAAATTAATTATGGCTTTAAATTGCCTTAACCAGTCTACCCCCAATATAACACCTATATTTGGGTAATTCAAAACATATAAATTGGAAATAAAAATATTTCCTCCTATGTTTAATTCCACATCCACACAAATCATATTTAAAACACTAGAACTCCCCAATGGACTGTGTATATGCAATGGGGTTTCAACCAATATGCAATTCAGTTTTAGCATTTTAACCAATTCATAAGAAATTAAAGAGTGAGTTGCCCCAGTATCATATACTACTGTTATGGGTATGGTACAAATAAGTAATGTACCTTCCACTTGGCTATGGTTTACAGTGTTACTCTCCACTGTGGCTTTGCCTTTTCCTTCCAAATTTGCCAATTTGCCTTGCTGTTTATACTCAGGACAATTCCTCTTCATATGCCCCTCTTTCCCACATAGATAGCATTTGAAAGCTCCTCCTTTCAATTCTGGACATCTTGGTTTGATATGTCCTTCCTTTCCACACTGATGGCACACAATTTTCTTCTTGTTTTCCTTAGCTTTGACATCTCCAGTGCTTTTGTTACTAGCCTCTTCTTTCTTCTTATCATAAGGGTGATACCTCCCCTTACCTTTCTTGATATTATTGCTCTTAAAATTTCTGAACTTCTCCCTTTCCTTGTCATGCTGCTCCAACCTCAAAGCTAAGTCTATCACATGGTCAAAAGTCTTGTCTGCATAGGGTAACATGGCTCTGCTAAGTCCTGGGTTCAGACCTTTTATGTACCTATCATTTTTAGATGCCTCATCTGCCACAAGCATTGCTCCATATGTGGAAAGCCCCTCAAACTTTTGAGTGTATTCTGTGACAGTCATGGTTCCTTGTCTAAGTCTAATGAATTCTTCTAGCAAGGTAGTCTTTGCTGATGCTGGTACAAACCTTGCTTCCAACATCTCCTTGAATTGATTCCAAGTGATTTCATTCTCATTCCTTCCTGCAATGATTACTTCCCACCAGCCTAAAGCTACTCCTTTTAGCTGTCTTGAAGCCACTTGCCTCTTTCTTTGATCATCAAGTTGCATGTCATTGAAAATTCTTTCCAATGTTCTCAACCATGTTTGAATTTCTATGATACTCTCTGTCCCTTCAAAGCTTTTGCCTCCTAAATGAGTATATGTCTTAAGTAATTTTGAGAGTTCTTCATAGGGATTTTCTTGCCTTTGTCCTGCCCCATCCCTAAATGCTCTCACCAAGTCTTGCAGATTGACCATTGGTGGTGCATGGGAAGATCCTGCTCCCTGATTTGGTGGTCTCCCTACCATAGTTTGCTAATAATAATTTACATAGCTGGTTAGTTTGATTGGTAATTTGGTTGTTTCAGTGGGTTTTTTTTTCACACTGAACACATTGTTATATATATATATAGTTCCTTTTTAATTTTATTTCTATCTAAGAACTTGATCCTTACTTCTACTATGTTAAATAACATAGCTCTGATACCAACTGAAATGACCCTCCTATTTCTACTCTAATTCCATAAGGATTTTTTTTTTAAGGTAAAGAGGATATATATATAGATAGATATATCATCCATTGCAATTATAATTCTCAGGGTCAATATCTTTCTCCAATAAACCAAATATATCCAGGATCACAATAATCAACCAATATAAATATATCAGTACATTCACAAAGATAAGCACATACATGTGAGGATGTATATGCCTCTCTTGTTTGAATCAGAGTTCTGGAAAACAAGAGGATATTGGATTGCTGATTTTTTTTTGACCAAACAATCCACTGGAAACATATACTTTAGTCTGTTTATCCTAACTAAGAAGTGATCAAGTAATAATCAGTGGAAAGCAAGCTTTTAATATAGATGTTTGTGTTAAAGTCTGAATAGTATCAAACTCAGGCTAAAAGAAAGCGGGTCATAAGAGAACACAAGCAACATCTAGGCGTAATGGAAACGCGCCTAACTTATACACGAGAGGTCACGAGTTCGAGTACTATGCTGGTTGGTTCAAACACAATTTTTGTTTTTTTTTTCCTTTTTCATTTTTCTCCTGTACAGTTTGGAACCTGTTATCTACCTATATCTGCACATATATACTTTATTTTTGCCTATATTCTACCACACAAAACAATAATTCTTGCTTAATTATTTTTGAAACCCATTCCTACAACCTGGAAGGCTTCATGATTGATGTAAATTAAGGGTCTGTTGCTTGGGTTTTGTAAATGATAGAAGTGTTTATCATTATCCAGGTTTGAATTTCTTCTCACAAAATCTGTCTGGAATTAAGAATGCATTTGGTTAGAATCTGAGTGAAATTCAGATTCTTATCACAAATACAAAGGAAAAGGTGTGGTAATATTTGCACTAAACATGTTTATGTGCATATATATCTGCAACTATTTGGATCTGGCTTACAATTTCCTTATTACAAATCCTTTCTTTAAAAAAAATTAGGACATGAGACATTTGTATGAAACAAGTTTAATTATGGGAACCTTGCAGCCATATAAAACATTCAACCTATGCCTATTTTCTTTTGTATACATATGCCATGGTAGAAAATAAAACCATTTAATTTTCTGAGAATCAACTATCCAGATTTTCCAAAACTTAAATCCTTTCCAAAGACTCAAGATTGACTAATACATTTATAAAATGTAATCATTCGATTTTAACATGGTGTTCTTGCTAAATCCACTTACAAGATTTGATTAAATTTTTTTTAAACATAACAGATATTTAACTTGGTTCATAGATTCCAGATACAAGTCAATCTCTTAATAAAATACCTAACAAAATATCCATCCAATATTCAATACTTAATACAAGTAGCAATTTAAATTGTCAATACATGCAGATTTCAACATTTAAGCTCTTATCTAACTAAGTTTAGCATGCTATATCTTCTTCTCAAAGCCTTGCTCCTACTCCTACTTAGTTGCTGCAATCCCTGAAAAAGCATTTGAAACTGCCTCATTTTAAATGAGACACCCCAGATGCCATTAGCACACTAGGGTCAGACACATGTCTGGTATGAGAAAGCTCACAAAAATAATTAGTTAATTAGGTTAAAGTCAAGTTAAGTCCATATACAGAAAGTTCGGCCCTTTGGAATCAGGCAAATACTTGTGTGCATGCTCTGTGTCATTGTGCATGTGCACACTTTAATTTTCTTTCCAGAGACTACATATATAAAAATGGCACATACATTCAAGCATACAATTCAATCATAGTCAAACAATCATTCATACCAAACAGGAAAATAACCAATATGAGTTAAATCATTTATTCAATTCTCATATTTCAAATCTGGGAAAAACTCTAGTTTTCTCATCATCTCAAGTATTATTCCCTGGGTATATTTATCTATCCTTGGTCTCATCTGCAATATTTATGAATCAATGGACACACTGTAATGAACTAATTCACTCCATTACACAAAGATCTCAGGACTTAAACAAGCCATGTGTCAACTTGTGTTACTCAAGCACACAAGTCATTCCTGCAGTGTTCTTGACCCCAATTTCCTAATCAGGTTTAAGTTAATAATAACTCTTTTGATTTTTCATGACAAAACCATTCAGTGATTCATTTCATTAGCTAAAAACATCCATAACATGGCATCTCATATTATCCATGACCATACAGAGGCAAACAAGCAAACAACCATTGGTGATTATAAAATAAGGTTCTGTACATATATATATATATATATTCATCCTGGTATTTAAAAGGAGTTTAGGCAACTAACATTGGCTTATGGTTTCTGGGAGAGTTTTTCTTTTGCAAACATTTGTGCTTGAGTTAAACTCAGGATGACCTGGTTTCACTGAATCACAAAATTTTGTTTTCTATGCATTTTATTGAATCAGGAGCATCAGCACATAGGCAACCCTATTGCACCCCTAATTCCTTTCTATTTCAAGCCTCAGCACTTATACATGAGTATATTGCAGCTCAACATTATTTACATCTTTCTGGGTTGAGCCAAAACCAATACTACTTGCCTATTCTCAACATTTTATTTTCTGGGTATTTGTTTATATCCCTAAACATTAACATATCAGAGATCTGAGTGTATAAAACAGATATGTATACTAACAACACATAAAACTTTGTTATAATAAAACAAGTGATCAACCAAAGAGAATCAAAACATTTTCAGATTTAAATTCACAGATAAGCATTCGTATACGAAAATACTCTTTTAAGAAAAATACTTTTAACTGGCTGCCTACATTAGGACTTATTGCCTTAGATTTTTGAGTGAGTTTTCTCACCTAGCTCTCTTCTTTGTTTCCTTAATTAATTGATGAGCTTCTGCCCTTAGCCTCAAGCTCTCTTCCTTCCCTTGTCTTATGATTTCTATGGTGTTGTTTTTTTTTTCAAAATTCTTTTCTGAGGAGGAGAGGAGGCTGCTGCATATACATGTATATATATACAGGGTCTCTCTTAGGGTTTTGGGTATTGGCTAAGGCCATTTTTGCCCACCAGAAAAATCATGTTATCTGCATTTTAAACCCAAAGTTTTACCCTTCCCGGCTTAATTTGGGTGAAGAGAAAAGTGGTTACACATTTTTTTTCAAAAATTTGCTTTTCAGAAAATACTTTTCCCCTTGTCTACAATCATGCTAAAAATGTGACTTGATTTTGTTATTTATTAAATACTCTTTTCTAATTCTGCCTATACCAAGCACTTCCCTGTTTTATCTTATTTTTTTCTATTTTTAGCTTTCATGCAAATGGTATGTACTTCCTTCATTTATTTATAAGAGGATTATTCCTTTTTATATCTTCATTCTTTTTATTTCTGCTTATATTAAAATATGTCTGTATATTTTATTTCACTAGTTTAAACTCTAGTATTTTATTAACACATATATATTTATATAAGTCTTACTGAAATAATTAGTACACCCACCTATATATTCATACATCATTCTATACTGACACACACATGCACATGTACACTCAAAAATATTCAGTAGCATTCATATATACATTTACTCATGCATACTACTTTTAAGAATTTAATCTACATATATATATATATATATATATTTCCATACACATCAATATGTATGTATTCTTGGAGTTCAGGGTTTTAGCTTATATTCATGTGCATTTCCTGTGCACACATGTACACACACTGATACACTATCAAGCTATATCAATTCCTCCTTCAAAATTTATTTAAAAATTATTTTAAATTTATTTATATTTTCCAGAATAAATTCCTAAAATCTTGGGTCATTACAATTACACTTTGAGATATAAAGCTGATTTCTTTCAAATACATATCTGTTGGTGGCGGAGAATTTATTCTCTTAGCTTAACACCCTTCTCTGAGACGTATGAGCTCAGAGGTTATGTAGTTGAAGTTAACAGCGATATATTCCCAATTTGGTAATGTGGCATGCTGAGTGTTGCTGTGTGATGATCAGTGTTTGATCATTTGTGATATGATCATTTGTTTGATCATTTATCTTTGTGATCATAGGTTGATCATCCGTTGACCCAAAGCGTGGCTTTTTGAAAAAGCGTAGCTTTGTGGATGAGACTTCGTCAGGGCCTCAACAACCCGGAAATGGTCGAAATAGGAATGTTGAGGCAAGGTTATGAGGGTCGCGCCCTTTAGGGTATGTCATTTCCTTCTAGAAAGGGGTGGTACCATGGTATGGAGCCCAGATACTTACTCATGTGGATACACTTTCTTTATGATGTGTGATGTTGGTTACCGAGCGCTCAGATAAAGGTCCCAAAGGACCGGGTGATGACATATTCGTGAGTTACCTGTTAGAGGGGTAACCCGGCCTTGTTTGGCAGAGAGCAGTTTGTCTCTCAGGACGTCCAGCCAGAGGCGATCCTATTCGGCAGGAGGAAAGGAAGTTCCTTAGCCTGACCATTTGTTGGAAATCCATTTCCCAAATACGAAACTTGTACGGTTTTAGTTGTAGAACCTGCTATCTAATATAGCAGCTATAGTAGGCATACTATAATGGTACCTATGCTGGTTAAGATTAATATTGTACTTTTAAAATGTTTTCCACTATGCACTAATAATAATAATCCAATGATTTTTGCGTAGTAAGCATCTTTGACTATTATAAGAAGAAATCTCCTCCAATTCTGCGTTTGCATTGTGTGTGTGGCGGGAGGTCTTATGGTAGTTTCATTTTCCAAAAGCATTGCGAATCTGTTTTATTTTCTTTGTGAAAAATAACTGTTTTACGATCTCACACCAGTCACCATGACTGACCTGGAGTTTATTGTTTCCCTTCTAAACTCTGGGTGCCCACCAATTTCCACACGGGCAGTCTAGAGTTAGGTTATCAGGATATTCTGGATATTCTGGAGCTTTGGAGATAAGCTGGATGACGAGACGTAGTATTTGTATTTGATGGTATTTATTCCGCTGTGTATTCTGTATGAGGACAAGTTTATATAACTGTCCATTGTTGTATATTGACTCTGATTGATGTATGTATAAAAAGATATAGTTCTTTGTTTTAAAAGACTAGTGGTTATCTATTATATATTGTTCCGCTGCGATATGTGAGATTCTGATATTGTTTCTGTTCTGATGTTGTTCTGTTGTTCTTCTTTTCTTTTTCTTATATCTTTTCTTCTACCTCTTCTTCTTTTAAACCATAATGGTTCGGTTTTTCGTTCACCTTGAGTAAATCGATGGAGATTAGTGTCTATTCAAGGGGTACGGAAAAGCGGGCTATTACATTATATCATTGTGTCCATGGCAATTTTATGATCAACTTCCATATACAATGTTTTCTGAATGGACTTCAAACGAAGAAGTTATAGCCGTTTGAAGTTTTAGCATCAAAAACAATTACATATGCAAACATAGAAATTTTATCAATTATAAACATTTGCAATTAATTCACAAGATATTTATAAAAGTAGTAACAAATTTATTATGTTTGTAAAGAATGTAAATTATTAAGAGAATTAGATTTAAGAGGAAAAAAATAAGGGGAATAATTAACATTGCAAACAGAATCAGCTAAAAAGTGCAATTAATTAATATGTGAATTAATATTGGAGATTAATATATAACGTGTGTATATATATATATATATATCAGATCTCTCAATTTAAAGAGGTTTACGTATAAAATGTAACAAATAAATGTTCAAATTCAAATCTAGATATAAAAAAACAAGAAAAGAGTGACAGGTCCCTGTTTTTGATGTTGTTATACAAAAAGTCCCTGCAAAAATGAATATGTAAATTTGGTCCCTATTTTTCAAAAATAAAAAAACGCAAAGTGTCTTGCACTTTTTTAATTTTGAAATATTTTTCTAAATTTTCAAAATTTTCAAAAATTTTGAAAATTTTGAACAACACAAGTTAACTTGCACTTTCTATCAGAAAAGCGCAAGCTAGTTTGCGCTTTCTAATTTTGAATTTTTTTTTGAAAATTTTAAAACTTTTAAAATTTTTGAAAAGTGCAAGGTAACTTGCGCTTTCTATCAAGAAAGCGCAAGTTAGTTTGCACTTTCTGATTTTGAAAATTTTGAAATTTTAAAAAGCGCAAGCTAACTTGCGTTTTGTGATTTAGAAAAAAAACAGGGATTTAATTTACATACTTATTTCTATAGGGACTTTTCCTGTAACACCATCAAAAATAGGGACCTTTCGTGCAAAGCCCCTATAAAAAATATGCATTTTAAATAATATATGTTAATTGAATGTTGGAATTAATTGACATGCCAATTAATGAAACGTTACAATGTGTAAAATATTAATTAAGGAAATTAACTAATAGAGGTGACATGTTAATCTATTAATGGGGCTATTAATTAGGATTGTAACGTAATTAGTAGAAAATGTCAATTAATAAGGAATAGAAATAAAAGTTGACCTAGATTTGAATGCGTGCATATAGGCAGTACATTGCTGCACGTAAAAATTAATTGAAGGATCAATTAAGTAGAGGATTAATTAGATAATTGATGGGCTGCATCTATTTAAGAGAGAACGTAATGTAATTCGTTCCATCAGCCGTCACTTTCTTCATCCCTCTTTTACAGTAAACAATGGCTTCTTTCTTTATTCTTTTCTCTTATTTATCACAAATCTTCACCAAATAAATCCAAATAAAATATATGTGAACTAAATAGAGGAATTGCAACAAATTAAAGGAGAGAAGTTGTAGAACGGTGTAGTAATTTTAGAAGATAGAGATTTAATCTAAGGACGATAGGTGAGTGGATTTAATTATATATCTTTTACGTTTATGATATATTATCGTTAGATTCCCGTTAAATAATTTTATTCAGTATTTATTTCAGTAATTAATTATGTTAATTAGTTGTGCTGAGACTGTAAATTGTATAAGAAAGCTTATATTTAATTAATATTTGGCTTGACAGTTAGAGAAAGGCATAAGCCTAAAAGTAAGAAGTTTACAGTTATTTACATCTATTTTAAAAGTTGAAATTTAACATGTAAATGTTAGCTTCTTTTTATTCCTTTTTACGCGAATAAATTAGTTAAAGAGAAAAATTCGCAAATACAGACTAAAATAGAAAGAACACTAGATTTACAGAAATTAGATGTAAAATAAGGAAAGCTGAAATAAAAAGAGAAAAATAGAAATTTGCAGTAAATTATGCTAAAACGGAGAAAAATAAATAAAAAGGGAAAATCTAATAACTTGATTTGGAAGTAAGTGATAGATTAATTGGTTGGTTTAGAAAAGAGAATACATTTCTATAGTTTAATATTTAAAAGATAACGATAAACATAATTGCAAGAATAAAAGAAAGAAAAAGGGAATTAGTGTAAAATAGAGAAACTACTGTATTTTACACTATCCAAAAAGTAAAGCAACAATAAAAGAGATATCTTGCAGTTACGGATTATTGTTTATAGCATTATTTGGTATTAAAATATGGAAATGGATTTTTAGCACAGTTTTTGTAACCAACCAAATAGAATAGAACTACTTCCTAGAATATAAGAAGTTAAAGCGAAGAATAAAAGAAATTAAAGAAGGAATCAAATTAATTATTAGACAAGACTAGACGCTCTGCATTTACTGCGCAGATAATAGAATAAAAGTAAAGCAGTTATTACGATAAGTAAATTTGTGACAATCGGACGTAGTCCCAAGCCAAGATTGTCATATAACATAAGAGATTAAAGTGAATTCAATATCATAATAAAAGAAGACAGACTAGAATAGAAAAGAGATGCTTGTAATTATATTTATAATGTACATATTATAAAAGAAAATAAAAGTGACAATTACAAGTAAAATTATAACATAGGTTATAGTTAAGTAGAAAGAATAGAAAAGGCTTATTTAAGACTTAAATTAAGTTAATAAGAAAATAGAGCAGAAATAATAGAAGAGGCTTATTTTAATAAACTTAAGACTTAAATTAAGTTAATAAGCAAGATAATAGAAGTGGCACATACCAACAGCATTCCCTTTCAGTCAGGAACTGATGGTCTCACGATAGTTAGGTGAGGCTGGAACAAGATTATGCTAATTAGGGTAAATAAGTAGCCAATAGAATAAGAAAAGTAAACTAAACGCAAAATAAAAGATTAGACATAGGGTCTAATAAAAGAGTGAGATGCGGTTGAAGCAACCTAAAGGATGAAGAGCCTAACGAAGCAGTTCATCATAGATTTCAGCACAAAAGAAGCACATCCAACTTAGTTATTGTAGGCTAGAAGGAAGTACGAGACTTCAACGGGACGTGAGGGTACTCTAGGATGGCCCTCTGGGGTAGGCGTAGCATAGCAGTCCTCCAGAAGTAGGTCTGTACGTGTTCCATCAAAAGAGTATGCCTTGACTGCTTTTTGCATGGCAGGACCATTATAGGCAGTCAAAAGGGTTGATGTTTGGAGTAGGATATTCGTATGTCCCCGTACTTGCAAGTAAGTTTTAGTAGGCAGGACCCAAAAGGATAGTCGCATGCGTATATCGGGCCAGCATCAAAACCAAGAAGCGAGTTCGGGAAAGACTAGAGTTAAACCAACAGTCCAATGAACCTTTCGCTATCGAGACATGGGATGAGGGCCGCCGCCAATTGGATGTTTAGATTGTTTGCAATAGAGCACAACCACTTAGCTCTTTAGAGGTCTTTCGATTAGTTGATGGGTGGCTGCGTGAGGCCATAGCCATGATAAGAAAAGAGACGGACCAAATAGAATATCTGTATTGTAGGCCTAACAAGGCAGTCCCTTTACAGAAATAGAAAATCCCCGACTGAGTTCCGTACAAGGTAGACCTTGTTAAGCGGGATTCAGGGAGTAGACAGAACGATTACGTATAGTCATCAAGGCACGCATTAGGTGGTACATTGTGGATGTCTGAGCATTAGTATAGACTAGTGTGATCGCAACTTTACATTTTCATAGTAGACGACAGACATTTGTATTGTAGGCCTTACGAGGCAGTCCTTTATAGATGTAGTCACAGAACGCTATAGGAGCAAGACGATGGAGTCCTTTGCGAGGAGGATACGAAGGTACTATGGGTAGTACCTAGGACCGATGCGGTCATTGGGCATATAGCTATATATATATATCAGTTATTATGTTTTAATCCACTAGGGAGTAGATGGGCACGATTCATGCATAGAGGCGAGAGTATTACAAACCCAATGAAATTAATATAACAGTAAATGGAAATAAAACGGTATATGTAGAATTAAGCTTAGAAGTGTAAAATTTGTCCATTCACCAGAACTTTAGTTTTGACCCCCTCCTCATAACATCCTGCAGGTTAGGTAGATGGCAGAGACTTTCCAACTTTGAGACACTTGTTTAGATAGTGTTATTATATTGGTGAGTATTTACTTACTATTATATTTTTGTCAGTTCCATTGTGAGATATTTATCTAAGCTCTAATGTATTTGTCTTTGCCTATTTGCAGGATACCAGAAACCCAACTCGGGCTTAAGTAGGCTTGGATTTTAGCATTTTTGCGAAAAATCCAGACCCATTGGAATTCGGGTTGTTACATGCCTTGTTCACTAGTGAATTTCGAAAGAGTTTATAAGAAGTGTTAGGTACCAAGCTTAAGATGAGTACTGCTTATCACTCACAGATAGATGGGCAGACAGAGTGGGTCAAAAAGGTACTCAAAGATTTGATGATGGCTTGTGTACTTTACTTTAGCGAGTCAAGGGAAGACAATTTGCACTTGGTTGAATTTTCCTATAATAATAGTTATCAAACTAGTATAGGAATGTCGCCTTTCGAAGCTTTGTATGGAAGGCCGTGTAAATCACCCGCATGTTGGTTAAAGACTTGAGATAGATTAGTTCTTGGTCCGGATATGGTAAGAGAATCTGCAGAAAAGATTGAGTTGATTTGGGCTAGATTGAAGAAAGCTCAATCTAGGCAGAAAAGTTATATAGATAAAAGACATAAAGACTTAGAATTCTCAGTTAGAGATAATGTTTTCATCAAAATATCACCGATGAAGGGTGTAATAAGATTTGGGAAATTAGGGAAACTGGAACCTAGATTTGTTGGACCATTTCCCATTATAGAAAGGACCGGGAAACTCACTTACGTTATAGAGTAACCGAGCAGTCGGCAGGAGTCCATGATGTTTTTCATATTTCTCATCTAAGGAAATGTGTTCGAGATTTAGAGACTACTATAACTCCCACTGCATTGGAAGATTTAGAAGTGGAGCCGGACATGACGATTGTTAGACATCCAGTTTGTATTGTGGCTAAAGATGAGAAAAAGCTAAGTAACAAAACAGTTAGATTAGTAAAAGTCCATTGGAGTAATGATGAGAGAGACTGTACTTGGAAAATGGAGAGCAGGATTAGGGACACTTATCCTGACTTGTTTGATGGTATCTATGCTTTTATGTTTGATACGTATACCTTATAGTAATTTTGAGGAATCTTTAAGGAGGGCAGTCTGTAACAACCCTAATTTTGATTAACATTATTTAGGATATTTAATTGGTTAAATTAAATTAAATAATGTAAATGGATAAGGAGATTGGGATTTGGTAATTAGAATGGGTCGAGCCTTAATTAATGAACTACTGGTGTTAATTAGAACATTAACAAGAAAAAGGGTTTATAAGGTGTAACGTCCCACCTTTTAGGACGGTTTAAATCGACAATAAACCACACATGTCAAACTCAAACCATTCAAAAGGGAGGATTGTTATGGGATAAATAAGAAAAAAAAAAAAGAAATAAAGCAAACAAAGAATCTCACAATGGAATGACAAAATATAATAATCAAATAACAGTTCATGAAGCTGTTTTACAAATAACATTTGATTACACTTTACAATACATATAAGAGTTACAAACAACAGAAATAAATAAACAATGCAGCGGAACAACATGATGCAGTAGTATAAATATAATAAATAGCATACAAATCTTCGTCTTCGTCCTCCAGAGAAAATGGTCTTCAATACACTGAAAAGCTCAGACTGACCCAAGCGTAATGAAAAGACAAAACATTCGAGTCAGAACTAAAAGATCTTATGTAAGTTAAATCAACGGTAAATAAATATGAGTGTAATGGCGTCAAAGATGTTTACGGGGTTTGACATCTCCTATCCAGTGTCTAACGTGAGTGCAATAACTTAAGAGATGTTCAGGATTCCATCTCTTAAGGATCCGTTAAACTATCTACATACGTAGTACAATACACTATTATAATAGTGTCTACAGTAAAGTAAAGTATTAAAATAGCGTTAAAGCGTTACCCATATCCCCCTTAACACATTTTTATATATTCCTGTAGTCTATACAGTAACGTGATTCCTCCATAAATTGGACGGCTATCAGAGGGCACTCCATAGGTACGGTACAAACCAAACTTGTAATGGGCGCGATAAGGCATGTGACAAGGCACGCGAGGCAATGCCAGGGTAGGATTCTACCGTTTGCACTCCCGGACTGGTGGTAACGCATAGCAGCTACTACCGCCCACTTCGGAACACACTCCCAAAATCAATCGAGGGGTGGCCACCAAATTAATCACAAAGTCATAATATGGTATCGAAGAAGCATGTCCGATCGGAGGTGCGACCACACTTGGCCTGGTATAGCTCCTGTTTTAGTCACATCAAGCTGACTCGTAGAAGTCAGGGCTACGTAAATACCTCATACAGAATCATTCGCCAAACCATCCTACTTCATTCTGGAATCTCCACCATGTGCACGTTGTTAAAGTGGTTTTTTGGTATTGGCAGAGAGTATGACAATATCTGATCCTGGTCTCTTTAACAACCAAACGCTTATTTCAAACCGCATGGTTCTTTTACATTTCCAAAACGGATTCACAAATGATATCAAAATATCATATTCTCAAACCATATCACTTTCGAAATCATATTTATTTTCGAAATCATTTCACATTTGAAATCATATCACTTTCGAAATCATATTTACTTTTGAAATCATATCACATTTGAAATCATATCACTTTCGAAATCATACTTCCAAATAGGTTAAACCCTCATTTTAAAATCATTATATTTACTCAGAATATGTTATTTCACTAGAAAATATCATTTCAAATCCCAACTTAGATTATAACATCATTTAACCATATTCGCTTTTAAATCAAGGATTTAAAAATAACCAACTCAACCTTGCACCGCTGAAATTTGAAATATAGTTTAGATAGTCATAAATAGTTTAAAATAGTTAAGAAAGTTTAAAATACTTTAAAAATAATTTAAAGCAGTTTAAAATAGTTAGAATAGTTTAAAATAGATAACATAGTTTAAAATAGTTTAAATTTGGTTAAAATAGTTTAAAATAGATTAAAATAGTTTAAACAGTTTAAAATAGATTAAATTAGATTAAAATAGTTTTAAAATAGTTTAAAATAGATTAAATTAGATTAAAATAGTTTAAACAGTTTAAAATAGATTAAATTAGATTAAAATAGTTTTAAATAGGTTAAAATAGTTTAAAATAGATTAAATAGCTTAAAATAGATTATAATAGTTTAAATGGTTTATAATAGGTAAAGATTGGTTTAATATAGTTTAATAGTTTAACGTAAAATGGTTTTAAACAGTATATATTAAAATCATTAATTTGAAAGAAATCTCAAATTTAACTATTTCTTCCATTTCAACAAATCTAGACCATATCCAGCTTTCAAATTAACAAACTCAATTTTTCTCTTTCAATTCGGATTCTAAATAAAACCCTTTTTTAAATCCTTACCGATTTCAAATCCATGTTTGAACTATAAATTAAACTACTTCAAATTTAGTAGATTTCAAAGTTTAAATATTCAAACATTCAATAACTCCATTTCGATAAATTTCATCTATATTTCAAGATTCAACTTTGAAATTCTAATTCAAATTCCTTTAAACAATTCATTTGGACCAGTTTCAATTTCAACATTTAAAACTTGGATTTTCGAAAATAATTCAGTTTGTATAAATCAAATTCTATTCCAAAATATCATTTAAATGAATTCAACATTTAAGGATTTAAAATCATTTAATTTAATCAATCCGGTGTCCTATATAATTTCTACCCTATGGTCAATGATACGAATATATATCATTTCAACCCGCAATAATTTTAAATCTTACGGGTATATATCATTTCAACCTGCAATCCCAAAATAAATTCAAAATCCATAAAATCGCTCGGGTTTATCATTTCAACCCATAACGATTTTTCCCTAATCTATAGATCATTCGGGTATGTATCATTTCAACCCACAATAAATTTTCCTAAAAATAAACTAAGGGAACTTGCAGTGTGATATCAATATATATAAAATAACATAACATCCAGTCCTTCAATATCAACAATTAAACATCCATCACAATCATCATTCAAATCAACTAATAAATAATATCAATTAACTGGTTGTCATTAAAAGGTATTTAACTGGCAATTTAAAATTCAATATTAAATTAAATGGCGATTTAATTCACTAAAAGTCAGATTTAACTACAATGGCCAATTAAATATATCAAACAACAATCAATCAGCTTCTAATCACATCATAAATTTAATTTAACTATCATAAGACAATTTAGTAGTTGCGAGTGGATTAAAACGCTCACCTTTGATTTTTCAGCAATTCTATATTAGGCTCGGGTCCCTAATAAGTTTCAAAATACAAAAAAACCTCAGTAAAAAAAAGTATGTAAATTAGGTCCCTAGAATTAAGTTACTAAGTAATTGCATATAGTTATGCAATTATTCACTGAATAATTCCAGACATTTATGCAATTATATCCAAAAGTTGCATAAATTTATGCAATTTTTTCGGTGAATAATTGCGGAAATTTGCACAATTTTTTTGGTGAATAATTGCGGAATTTTCCGTAATTTTTCAGTGAATAATTGTGGAAATGTCTGCAATTTTTTGATATAATTGCATAAATGTCTGCAATTATTCACTGGATAATTGCGTAAGTGTATGTCATTATTCGGTAACTTAATTCTAGGGATCTAATTTACAAACTTTTTTTACTGGGGTTTTTGTGTATTTTGAAACTTATTAGGGACCTGTGCCAAACTGTCCCATTTTAAAATCCAAAAATAGCACAAAATCTAACAGTCTCAGAATTCGTCCAAACTAGTTCCATAATGTCCGGAATTTCGATACGATTGCAGCGGAACAAACCGCGTGTAAATTCAACCTTGTACGTTAAGGATATTAAGTTTTGAAGTTATTAGATTTATATTATATAAAAAATCAATAAAATAGAGAAGTAAATTTGCCACGTCACCTGTCTGTTCGAAACCATAGCATGCTTATCTCATTCGAACCCCTACAGGAGACGCTGCCGCCACCAAGACATCGACCAAACACATGCGCTCTAACCACGCTAGCCCTGCCACCACCGGTCGAACGTTCTCCCACCACCTCACGACGCCACATCAAGTCGCCAAACGATGACTCCATACGCAGCAGCCGCCGCCAATTATCAAACCCTATTTGAATTATCGCCGACGATCTAGTCACTGATCTGACATATTAAATTGGTTTGAAACGACAATTAACGACCCAAAAGCCCGTTCTGTTTTCGAAACGGAAGTAGGTCATCCAATATATCAAAATAGATGTTTTCGATATTTTTAAATTCAATGGAACAGGTTTCAAGTTCTAATTCCATTATATGAAGAAGTTAGCTTTTAAATCAGCTTAATTTAAATTGAATTCATTAAATTGATTTCTACGCGTTTCGAGCCCGCACGATCAAACGACAAGTCCGATCGCTACGAACTTGAAATCCTTCAATAATTCACTATTACGGATCCGATGAAACTGGTTTCGTCAAAATCCAAGACAGTGGCCAAAATGGCTATTTTCTCATTAACTAAATAAATTATTATTATATTAATTTAATCACTTTTTTTAAATTCAATTTAATAACTAATCATTTTTACCATTTTTGATTACCTAGTAATTTAAAATCTTTTAAAATAAATTTCCATGTCAAATTCAATATTAAATATTGCACAATTTACAGCGTTCAATTTTAATTGCAATAAATTCATTAGCTAAAATTTAAATTCCAATAAATTCATTTATTCTGATTTACACCTTATTGTTCAATCAATTATTACTTATGAATATGGTTAACATTGGTTTACTGTTTATTACATCAATATTATACAGTCATCTTTTTAATTCATATTAACTGCAATATTTAAATAGATTAATTGCAATTGATTTCCAATTAAATTTCAGTGGATTAAATAGTGAAATGATAATTAAACAATTGTTACAACTTATAATTTCAAACACATTTCTATGTTTATTGTTTACAAACCAAGCTAATAAATTCACATACTGGCTAACCATTCTATATTACCCAATTTCAATTAATTACGTATAATTTCTCTTCTTGTTTTTTTATTACAACATTTGGTTTATTTCCTTATTTACAATTTATAACCAAATTTTATATTTACAATCATTTCAATTAATTGAAATTGCATTAAAGTAGTTATCCATTACCTTACATGAACATTATTACATTTCATTCTAGTTATTTTTCTTATAAATAAAACACCAATTTTAATTTCCCCCAATAGTAAACACCAACATCTTATTAAATTAAATATTTTTAACTATTGAAAATTCCGGGTCGTTACACTCTCCCCCACTCAAAACTTTTCGTCCTCGAAAAGTCAAAGAAGAAATTTAAGGGATTAATATAATTTTATTCAAAGTATTCAATTTATAAATAATTAATTACATAATCAAGTATTTTAAATAAAATATATCGATTAATAAACAATTAAATCTTTCATATTCATGTAAATAAAAGTTTGAAAATATCTCACTTTCACAAAATTTTCGATGTCTTAATTTCACGAAAAATTTCGGAAGAGTCTCCTTTGTACGGAGAGGTCCGGAAGAAATAATAATATCATATATATCATATATATATATCATATTTTAAAATAAATATCCCAAACCACAGGAAAACAATATAATTTCGCTGTAAAACCGTAATCCGAAAACGTTTCTATTTTTCGGGCAAACAACTCTTTATTTATTAAACCAAAAGCAGTAACTATTGCTTCCATAAACCTGTATTTCACTTATAAAATCCAAAATAGTGAGAATTATGTAAAAAGAGAAATATTTAAGTTGTTTCAATTAATAACAAACAAATCAACACAACATAACAATAGTCACTTGCAAACAAAACCATACAATCATCACATGCAATCAAAGTAATCTACCATCCATCCATAACAACCAAACAAATGGTTTGTTCGGGTTCAAACATTTTTAATCGTACAAAATGATAAATAAACTACTAAGTATACCATACACTCAACTGTCTTAGATAAACTTAATAGATTATTTATACATCTTTATATAGTTAGAAGTATCCTTTCCCAACTATCCCATAGGTCAAAACAAACAATAATTTCAAATATCGTTTAAGTTTATTCTTATTAATCTCCCTTCACATTATTTACTGTTCTTCAGTTTCATTCATTCATACAATGCTTATTTTCATTAATTTACATTCATTACTTTCAAAAATTCATTTCCTATTCATTCATACAATGCCATTTTTCATTACTTTACGTCCAATTACTTACATTAGTTGTTTCCATTCAAAAAAATATTCATCCATAGCCAGTTCTTAAGATATTATGTAAGTCTCTTTACAAATTTAATTCACCATTAATAGATTATTTCTTTTTTTCACATTCATTTCTTCATATATAGTATTATTGAATATTAAATCTATTTCTAAGTCATTTCAATAATTTCTGATGTTATAATCATTCAATTAATATAGTATTCACTTTTACTATTCATTTTTACTACAAATAGCTGCAACATTAACTTAAGTTTATAACAATTTATAACATCAAAATCGTTATTTATAGAAGTAATTCCATTTGAACACTTTCATTATTTAAGTTTACTTGTATAATATTCCATTACATATTTCTATTAATGTTAGCACCAAAATTGGTCACTAACCTCGTAGAATAAGATTGTGAAGAGATATAAGTGATGAAATAAAATTAAACAGAGAAGACAGTGCTAATCTAAATACAGAAAGTAAGAACACCAAATTTATAGTGGTTCAGCGTAATTGCCTACGTCCACTTTGAGGCTAAACTTTATTGATCTTCTTTATAGTTGATTACAAATACAATTCGTGAATCAAACGTTTGAATGAAGCTGTTAAGTAGAGAAGATGAGTCTTGAAAATGGCAGAGTCTCCCCGGTGTTTTCTCTCCCAAAAAAGGATCCATTTCACTGTGACCCTGCCCCTCTATTTATAGGCAAAAGTGGGCTGGACTACCCAAGTGGGCTTGATAGCCGAACGCTCTAGCCCAGGCGCTGCATGCCGAACCAGGTACGCCGAACGCTTCCATGCCGAACGGTCCTTCCCATGCCGAACGGTGCTTCTGATGTATGGGAAGTGTAGGATGGTTGCAGTGAAGCCAAGCGTATCTCTGTTCGAAGCTCTTGACCGATCAATGTATGTAGGTCGAATGATATCGTTACCTTGCGTAGTTGTGCATACTGAATGCCTTCTGAATGCCGAACGCTCTCGTTGCCGAGTTATCCTATCGCCGAGTTCTACTGACGCCGAGTGCCTTTGGATGCCGAGTACTCCGGATGCCGAGTACTCCGGATGCCGAGTACCATGGGATGCCGAACACTAGTTGACGCTGAGCATAGGTTGTTGCCGAGTGCCAGTTGATGTCGAACACTACTTGACGCCGAGTACCCTTATTGCCGAGTACTACGCCGAGTAGTCTCGATGCCGAGTGCTCTTGATGTCGAGTGCTCTCGTATGCCGAGCAGTCTCGTATGCCGAGCAGTCTTGGTGCCGAGCAATCTTGATGCCGAGCGTTGGTTGACGTTGAGTGCCAGTTGACGCCGAACACTGCTGAGTACTACGCCGAACACTCCTGGACGCCGGACACTATGGATGCCGAGTACTACGCCGAGTACTCATGGATGACAGTTGCTTCGCCGAACACTCCTGGATGGCAAGTGCTTCGCCGAACACTCCTAGATGCCGGACACTCTCTGATGCCGAGCACTTATTGCCGAGTACTAGTTGCCTGGTCAAATCCCCAGAAAACACTTGCCCCCCAAAGTGTATTGCGTGGCCGAACGTGATGCGCTTTGAATCTGGTACAATCTACCTCGGAGGTACCTCTTCAAGAATGTTAGCGAAGGAGGTGCGAGACGAACAAGGTTGGGATGCCGAACGATACGTTCGAAGCCGAGCGTACCTCGTGTGCCGAACGCTCTGGTATTGATCGGTTCTACCGGGTATAGCCTCTTCGTTTTCTACCTCCCTCTATATAACCAGGCGCCCTTCCACCATTTCCTTTTACGTCTTCTTTATTATCACTCTTAGAGATTTGCAATCCTATCAGATATAAAGCCTATATAATCCATTCTCAACTTCGATCGTCGAATTAGGTATCCTTCCTCTAACAATTGCACTACTTCCATTTTAGGTTCATCTTATGGAAACAGAGTATTTCCTTTAGTCGTAAACGCATGGCTAGTGGGAGTGGTTCGCTCGTTTGGAATCGCCGAACGGTGCACGGGAGTTGAGCCTAGCTCCTTTGCGCTGATCAAGATTGGAAGAAGAAAAAGGTAGGTGGGGAGTCGAACGACGTAACCTGCGTCGGGCGATCTGTCTCTGTCGTTCGGCGTAAATGGAGTGGGAGCAGGGTGGAGTTATGATCTAAGGCGGAGCTCTACTCTAGCCGAACGAACTTAAGCCGAACACTACCCTAATGCCGAATAGACGCATTCGCTGAATAACCTTTAGCCGAACGACATAATCGCCGAACAACTATCGTGCCGAACAGTACTTAGACATGCCGAACGAACGTATACACCGAACAGGACTTAGCCACGCCGAACGCACATATACACCGAACAGGACTTAGTCACGCCGAACGCACATATACACCGAACAGGACTTAGACATGTCGAACAGTAGTTATATGCCGAACAAACATATACATGCCGAACAATTTTAATGCCGAACAGAACCTTTGACTGGACAATGTCTTTAACCGAACGAGGCTTTTAGCCGGGCCAGGACTTTAGCCGAACACTTGACTATGACTTGACCGAACCAAGATGCATGCCGAACAACATTTAAATGCCGAACGATATAAATGTCAAATTAGACTTACGCCGGACACTTCCTAAATCACATGTTTTCTGAATCTGGAACTGTAATCGCCTCAAGGCAAGCTTTTTGGGACGGTCAGCGATGACGGTCTTCGAAGGCGGCGATTCGAAGCTAATCATTATATCTTTAAAATCTCACTGCTTGTACACAATTGTTTTCACTAGTTCGCACACCACGTGGGGGTAAAACTCGTGTTGCTAATTCTAACGTTCAACGTTTTTTGAGTATAGCTCTCTCAAGCACTTAGTTATTTATTTGGGATGTCGAGAAAATCTAGCTCCGCCACCATATCCGACAGGCCTGGGCCGTCATCGAGGCAAGGAGCCGCAGATACTTCTAACCCGTCAACCTCTCCCTCACATAACTTGGCGCCTGATGCTCTGGAGTCAACCATCTTACTAGACAATCCGATCGATTCTCAAGCCTCGAAGATCAACAAGGCTGCTCTGCGACGGATATGCTCCATTCACGGGATTCCCTTTGCTGACGTGTTAGTTCCTTCGAGACACGACCGCCCTCATCTGCCCCCAGTCGGGTACACTGCCTGCAACAAGTTCATGTGTTGGATGGGCAGCGTGCCTCCATTCAATTTATTTCTCCGGGATGTGCTGCAGTATATAGACATAGCTCCGTCGCAGCTGCACCCGAATGGCCATGCATTTCTATATGGGACTTATTTACTTTTCATGGCCGTCTTTTCCAGACCCCCGACCCCCGGTGATATCCGATACATTTATATGTTCAAGAGATGGAAAGATAGCCCTTCTTTTATGTTCCTCGAGCCATACCACAAGTGCCAGATCTTGACAGGGGCCTGTAGCAAATTCGCCCTGTACAAACAGGAATGGTTCTATGTGCGCTGCCCTTCTGGTTTCGCTAGGAGATGGGTTGAAGGCAGTAAGTCTCTCTGTCGAATCGTTATTCGTATTTAATTAGAGTCATGCTTTTCCTAACTCTTCATTTCATCTTTTCAGGTATCAACCCGCGTCCGGAAGGCCGAGGATATTCTGAGGCTGTTGAAGCCATTAGAGCTCTTCCTGCTGAGGATCGAGACATCCAGACTATCATTTCAAATGAATCGCTGTTGGGGTTCGGCTTGCTATCCCTTGGTCGTCGGATCAGCCTTCCAGAAGGTGTTACAATTCCCAAACCTCCATCTGGTAAAGGGAAAAAACTTGTCAGACCGTCGTCGCGTCGCGCTCCCGACATGCACGAAGAAGGCGAGCGTAAAGAGGATGATGCCCCCGAAACTCAGGGCGAGAACGTGGGTCCCGCTTGGAATCCGGCAATCGAAGTTCAGGATATCGAGACATCATCCTCCCCTTCGAAGGGAAAGAAGAAGTTGAAATATACGGTCCGAAAGGAGAAAGTTGGTGGCACCTCAAAAGTTACGCCTATCCTTCCTGAGAAAGAGGCTTCTTCGCTGCACCTGGAAAGTTCTCTAAGGGGTCTGTCCAACTTGTCCATTCCCGATGATTTACTTAATTACGGATTCGATGATCCTGAAGCTCTCAAATTCTCTTCGCCCGCTAGAGGCAATGTAGGAGTTCAACTCCCGGCTCAAGGAGACAATACTCCGATTAGCAAAGATAAACGAACGGGTCCGTCGGGGGGAACACTAGGACACACACGCACATGCACATTCCATAATATACTTCAAGTCTTTTTAATTTGTGAATTCTCCTTAACTCGTTGTTATCTCCATTCTTTGCAGGTGATATGGGCCGCTCACACGGACTTGATCGCCTTCAGGGGTCTTCTATATTCCATCACTCCGGACGGGATTCCGGTTCAGGCAGACGCAGGGACCAAGGTGATTATGAAGATAGGGACAATCGTCCTCACGAGTCGTCTCACCGCAAGAAAGCACACTCTCAATCTTCCCAGTCCTGCGATCTTCCTCCTCCAACTGAGCCGGATAAAGAGAAGTCTTTGCAGAAGGGTTATCAGTCTGATGCTGCTCGAGAACAACATTCCAGTTCATCGAGTACGAGGCAAGTTCGAGAGCAACGTAAAAGAACGGAATTCTCTAAGCCTCCTCCTCCTATTCCTGCCGTGGACCCAACTGTTGCGGAAAAGATGGTCGACCTTAAGGCCAAGTTTCCGAAAATCTGTTTTGACGGCATGAAATTCCTCCCAGCCATCCATCACATTCCTGGGCACGTGAAGCAAAGTGCCATTGCCTGCAACAATGACGTCTACGTTCAACATGACGCATTCGTGCACTTGGTGGAGAAGATCTCGGAAGTATCTGTCGAGCGTCAACACGAGATTGACCGTCTGAATCTGGAGGCTGACAGCGATAAGAAAATCATCAAACTTCAAGACGAAGAGCTCGCTTCGTATAAGTCAAAGCTAGAAGCCGCTGAATAAGGTGCGAAAGATACTGCTGAGGCAGTTACTCGCTTAGAGGTGGCTCACAAAAAGGAGCTTGACGAAGCAGTTCAGCGCAGCGGCGCCCTTGCCCTAGAAAAAGACTCTGTCCAAAAAGAAAGGGACGCGCTCGCTACTCAAGTCAAAGAGCTGAAAGAACAACTCTCCAAGGAGAAAGAAGACAAAATAGCTGCTCAGGAAGAATCACAGCGATATTGTGATGAGATTGTTGCTACCCGACTCCTGAAGACAAAGCTCGACAACGAACTTGCCGGGGTCGAGAAAATGAAGGATGAGGCCCGTGAGGAGGGCAAAAGAATGGCTGTGGAGGAGCTTGATTCTCGCCTTGAGGCGGCCGCAGAGGCCGGCAGGGAAGAGGTCAAAAGTATGTTTGACCCGTTGATCGCCGAGTACGGAGCCCGCGTCCTTA
The DNA here is from genome assembly GCA_030737815.1 of Allium fistulosum. Taxonomy (NCBI): domain Eukaryota; kingdom Viridiplantae; phylum Streptophyta; class Magnoliopsida; order Asparagales; family Amaryllidaceae; genus Allium; species Allium fistulosum. The sequence continues at coordinate 185,701,668 of CM060905.1, forward strand.
TGCACCGTGACTTAACATTCTTGGGCGACGGCTACCTCGAATCCCTGGCTGAGGCATGGGAAACTCTAATAAAGATCAGGAAAGTCGAGTTGGGCCCCGAAGAGGTCGACGAGGATGCATTGGTGAAGGAGTTCTTGAGGGGGAATGAGCCATCGGACTTATCCACAGCATTGGCTCTTTATGGCAAAGGCTCTTCCCCTTCGAAAGAGAAGAACGACGAGGCCGGCCTGTCAGAGGCCGACGCTACTACTCCTCACATCGCCGCTCCTTATGCTGCTCAATCGGCCGGTCGGTCGACGCTTGATCCATTCGAGCAGCATGCCAGTTATGATCCCGAAGATCCCGGGCTCGGCGTTCATGTGCTGTCACCTATCCTGGAGGGTGAAACCCTGCGCGCCACCGATAGCCAACCGGATCCTGGTAGGAAATTCTTCTTTCTCTAGAAGTCGAAGAGATCCCGTCATTTTTCAGCAACGGTTATTCGTTCTAATGACCATTTCTTATATTTTCGTGCAGGTTGTTCTGACGCCGAGCCAACTCCGAGGAGCGATGACGCCAAGGAGGAAGCAGGGAAAACAAGCGACGTTGCTCACGCAGGGGTAACTCCCGGTCCCGACGCCCAAGTGATCGGGGCGCTTGATGATGACAAACTTGATACTTCGTCTCCTGTCGAAGGAAGCGATGAAATTAAAATCACTGGCGCCTCTGAGCATACTTCAGAGATGAGCATGAAGGACCGTCTTGCCGACGAGGAGAAGAGAAAAGTCAAAGTCAAAGTCGAGTCTGAAATACTGGAACTCACTGACTTGCGGAACAGACCTTTGAAAATCATTCTCCTGGGCAGGTCCAAACCACTAGATGTTCCGTCTCCTACTCCTGACTCCGTTTCTCTAGCAAGCAAAAAGTCCAAGAAAAAACGTGAGGGAGAGGAGTCGTCGGAAACATCAAAGGAAGACAAAAAGAAGAAGTCGAAGAAATAATCGATACACTCGTTCAACGAGTTTTTTGCTTAAGTCTTGTAGTTGCTTTTATCTTTCACAACTTGCAGTTTGTATAGAGAGGTCTGAATTTTGTAGGAGTGATCATGTATCCCCGTTTTGGACTTATCGAATAAAATTTTAGTTTCTTTATTGCTTGAATGATTCTCTTGTCTTTCTTTGGTTTGTTGACTAACTGTAGCCATAACTCAAGTTCTCATGAGTTGCATTATCTCCCGGTCCGTTCTTGAGTACTTGGACTCTCTCCGATTCTGCGCTCCGGGAACTCGGAGATTTGAGATCGATTATACTCTAGTTCGCGCTCTGGGGACTTAGAGTGCTCCGCTCCGCACTCTGGGGATTTGGAGATTGGAAGTCTTTTATACTCTAGCCCGCGCTCTGTGGACTTAGAATACTCCGCTCCGCACTCTGGGGATTCGGAGATTGGAAGTCGTTTATATTCTAGTCCGCGCTCTGGGGACTTAGAGTACTCTGCTCCGCACTCTGGGGATTCGGAGATTGGAAGTCGCTTATACTCTAGTCCGCGCTTTGGGAACTTAGAGTACTCCGCTCCGCACTCTGGGGATTCGGAGATTTGGAAGTCGCTTATACTCTAGTCCACGCTCTGGGGACTTAGAGTACTCCGCTCCGCACTCTGGGGATTCGGAGATTGGAAGTCGTTTATACTCTAGTCCGCGCTCTGGGGACTTAGAGTACTCCGCTCCGCACTCTGGGGATTCAGAGATTGGAAGTCGTTTATACTCTAGTCCGTGCTCTGGGGACTTAGAGTACTCCGCTCCGCACTCTGGGGATTCGGAGATTTGGAAGTCACTTATACTCTAGTCCGCGCTCTGGGGACTTAGAGTACTCCGCTCCGCACTCTGGGGATTCGGAGATTGGAAGTCGTTTATACTCTAGTCCGTGCTCTGGGGACTTAGAGTACTCCGCTCCGCACTTTGGGGATTCGGAGATTTGGAATCGTTTATACTCTAGTCCGCGCTCTGGGGACTTAGAGTACTCCGATCCGCGCTCTGGGGATTCGGAGATTCGGAATCGTTCGTACGAGTCTGTATGTCATGCAGGATAATGTAATTTATCATCCAATTAAGAGATATAGAAACTTCATAGAAAATATGGCTTCAAGCCTTTATTAATGAAAATCAACTAAATTGCTTGATTACAACTTTAAAAGGAAACTAAGTCATTATTGAATGGAAACATGCAGGAAACAACAGTGCCTACAACAAGAAAGGAAAACATGCTAAATGTAATAGTGCCGCAAATGTTCACTGTTCCATGCTCGGGGGAGTGTCGCACCATCAACGGTCGCTAGCTTGAATGTTCCTTCTCCAAGCTTTCGTTCAATGGCGTATGGACCTTCCCAGCTGGGATTCATGCGTGATGGTACCGGGAAGACTCGTTTCAGAACGAGATCTCCCACATCAAAGATTCTTGGGCGGACTCTGTCGTCGTAGTAACGCTTGACTCGATGTCTGTGCGCCGCCGCCCTTAATTCAGCTTCTTCCCGCTTTTCGTCGATGCAGTCCAGTGATTCCAGCAAGAGGTTTTGGTTCGTCTTGGGATCATAGTATGTCACTCGATGCGATGGAACTTCAAGCTCCACGGGTATAACGGCTTCAGAGCCGTATGCCAAGGCGAACGGAGTGTGGCCGGTCGTGGACTTGTGGGTAGTTCTATACGCCCATAATGCTGTCGGGAGCTCATCTACCCACTTGCCTCCAACCTTCTCCAGACGCTTCTTCAATATGGACTTGATTATTTTGTTAACGGCCTCGACTTGTCCGTTAGCTTTTGGGTGCGCAACGGCGGCGAACTTTTTCTCGATGCCGTACTTCAAACAGAACTCTTTGAACTCTCTACTTTCAAATTGCGTTCCGTTGTCCGTAACGATGGTGCGTGGAAGGCCAAAGCGGCATATAATGTTTCGTACAACGAAGTTAATGACCTTCTTAGAGGTGATAGTGGCCAAAGGTTCTGCCTCAGCCCATTTCTTGAAATAGTCGACTGCAACTATTGCATATTTCGCACCACCTTTGGATAAAGGCAAAGAGCCGATTATGTCGATTCCCCAGATCGCAAATGGCCAGGGACTGATCATTTGTGTGAGTTCCGTTGATGGAGCCCTCGGGATTTTTGCATATCTTTGACATTTGTCGCATTTTCTTGCGTAGTCCGCGGCATCCCGGTTTACGGTGGCCCAGTAATATCCATAGCGGAGGATCTTCTTTGCTAGCGTTTGCCCCCCAGTATGGTCGCCGCATTCCCCTTCGTGAACTTCCCTCAAGACTCGCTTTGTTTCATCATGAGCGATGCACCGTAATAATGGGATTGAGAATCCTTTTCGATACATGGATCCACCCTGCATTACGTACCGTGCAGCCTTTTGAAGGACCTGTCGTCTTTCGCTTCTTTTTTCTGGTAAAGCCCTGGTTGTCAGGTACAGTTTGAATGGGGTTATCCATGACTCCTTCTCGATTTCTGTTCCCAACACGCGATCGACTTTCATCTCGTCTATGCTCGGGGCATGCAAGACTTCAACGGGATACAATCCCATTTGTTGAGCATCGTCGGTACTTGCGAACTTAGCCAACAAGTCGGCTTCTTTGTTATGTTCTCGCGGGATATGTGAAATGTCATAACGCTCAAGATTTGATAGTAGTTCTTGGACCTGAACGAGGTACGGAGCAAGCTTTCGTCCCTTTACTTGGTAGTCTCCTCGTACTTGGTAAACCACCAACTGCGAGTCACAAAAGATTTCGACTGATTCGATCCCGAGTTCTTTGATGAGCTTCAAGCCAGCGATCAGTGCTTCATATTCAGCTTCGTTGTTCGTAGCCGGGAAATCGAGCTTCAGGGCATAACAGATTGATCGGTTTTCCGGAGTTATAAGAACCACGCCTGCGCCGGAACAACGGTCGTTTGATGCACCGTCAGTGTATAATTTCCATCGAACGGGGGGAATGATGTCGTGATCGTCCGGTTTGATGGGTATGGTAAATTCAGCGATGAAGTCTGCTAACGCTTGCCCTCGGATGGCTCTCTGTGGTAAGTACGCGATATCGAACTGGCTCAACTCGATGTTCCATTTTAGCAATCTTCCAGAAGTTTCCGGTCGTTGGAGTACCTGCCTCGGGGGTTGATCGGTATAAACACCGATTGAATGCGCTTGAAAGTATGGGCGCAGCTTGCGTGATGCAATCACCAAGCAGTAAGCCAATTTCTCGATTTTAGGGTAATTCTTCTCTGCCCCCGTTAAACGCTTGCTAACATAATACACCGGCTTCTGGACTCGATCCTCCTCACGAACCAAAGCTGCGCTTATCGCATGAGGGGATATAGCCAAGTAAACGTACAACATCTCATGGTCAACTGGTTTTGATAGCATTGGTGGGCTTTCCAGATGCCTTACCAGATTCCGGAACGCTTCCTCACAGCTAGACGTCCATTCAAAATTTCTCTTTCCTTTCTTTATTATGTCAAAGAACGGGATGCACTTGTCGGTTGCCTTGGATATAAATCGACTCAGCGCAGCTACTTTTCCGTTCAAGCTCTGTACCTGCTTTATAGTCCTGGGCGCTTGTACATCTCGAATAGCTTGGATCTTTTCTGGATTGGCTTCGATTCCCCTAGCGTTGACGATGAATCCCAAAAACTTCCCTGATGCAACGCCAAAAGAACACTTCAACGGGTTGATCTTCATTCCATAAAACCTGAGTATGTTAAACATTTCAACTAAGTCTTGAATGTGGTCGTTTGACCGTCGTGACTTCACGAGCATGTCGTCCACATAGACTTCCATGGTTTTACCCAGCTGGTCCTTGAACATATGATTCACCAAACGTTGATAAGTCGCTCCAGCATTCTTCAATCCAAAGGGCATCACTACATAGCAATACAGTCCGACATTTGTAACGAAGCTGGTGTGTTCTTGATCCGGAATATGCATTGGGATTTGGTTGTATCCTGAGTACGCGTCCATGAATGACAACAGCTCGTGTCCTGCGGTGGAGTCGACCAACTGATCGATCCTAGGCAACGGGAAACTGTCCTTTGGGCATGCTTTGTTCAAGTCGGAATAATCTACGCAAGTCCTCCATTTGCCATTCGCCTTCTTTACTAGCACGGGGTTGGATACCCATTCAGGGTAGAGGGCGTCGCGGACGAACCCATTCGCCTTGAGTTTGTCCACCTCCTCTCCAAGAGCGGTGGATCTCTCCGGATCCATTCCTCTCCTTTTTTGCTTGACTGGGACGTATTTCGGGTCTATGTTCAACATATGACTCGTGATGGCGGGAGAAATCCCACACATATCAGAATGCGTCCAAACGAAAACATCAAGATTCGCCCGGAGGAAGTCGCCAAGGTCTTCAGTCATTGCGGGGCCAAGCTGTGATCCGATCTTCAGTATTCGCGAGGGGTCGTCACGGCTAACTGAAATGTCAATTGTTAATTCAGCCGGTGCCGCCTTCACTTCCCTGGGTTTCTCATCGTCGTCTCTCGGATCTATATCTCCGTAGATCCGAGAACTATGCCCGAGCCAGGGCTCGGGCGCTACTTGTCAATTATCCGCATTGAGGATGCGGACGGGGTTGTCCGCAACCTTTCCCTTCTCCCTCCGGTGGGCCTCTCGGAGCTCGGCCACATAACAGGAACGACCAGCTGCTTGGTCACCGTGAACAATGCCTACTCCTTTGTCAGTCGGAAACTTCAAAGTTAAGCACCACGGGGCTAATGCCGCCCTAAATTCAGCCAGGGCCGGCCGACCCAAGAAAACATTATACGGAGAGTCCACATCCAAAACTACAAAGGGTAGAATTCGTACCCTCCGACGCTCGCCTGGTCCCAGTTCAACTGGTAACTCGACATATCCTACTACATCAGTCGCAGCGCCGTTAAAGCCGTGGATACGAGCTTTGGATGGTTTCAAGTCTTTTGTCTCTAGCTTCATCTGATCGTAGGCCTTCTTGAAGATGATGTTGACTGAACTTCCACAATCAATCAAAATTCTTTTTACATATGCTGGTCCGATCGTTGCAGATATGACCATGGGATCGATGGTCGGAGCCTCTACCTGATCAGCGTCTCTGTTCCTGAACACAATATCGTCTGTCATCACGCGCTGCTGCTTAGCAGGGGCCCCGTCCTCTACGTTCGAACAGCACTCAAAATCTGCATGCTTCAAGGAGCTTGCATATCGTTCCATCTCTTGCCAGTTCTTATCTGCGGGATGAGGTCCGCCGATAATTGTATTTATGACCAGTCTTCCAACAGTCCGGGCAGGCTCCTCAGGATGACGTGGAGCTGGTGCACGACCTGGGTTGGACATCCCCTGTCCTCCTTCCTGTGGATCCTTTACAAATTCTTGCAACTTCTTTTGTCTGATCAATTTCTCGATAGCGTCATGCAGGTGTCTGCACTCTTCCGTGTTGTGTCCGTAAGTTTCATGGAAGCGGCAATATTTCCCAGTCCGCTTCTGTTCCTCGGTTGATTCTTTCGGGTGCGGCTTTCGGTATTGAAAAGTATTGCAGGTGGATAGGTAGATGTTCTCAAGTGGGGCGTTTAGCGGAGTGTACTCGCTGTAGCTGGGAATTCTCGACTTCCACTTCCCTGCTTCTTTCCTTTTCCCTTGGCTTCTTCCTCCGGACTCCTTGGGTTGCCCAGGCTTGTTCTGGACATTGACTTGGACCTTTCCCGAGCTGTCTCCGAATTGCTTCACAGCAATGTTGCTCTTTATTGACTCTTGGACAGGTCCTGGCGCCTTATCTCGTCGTACCCACCTAGCTTCCTCTCTTCTTATGAACTGGTGTGCCTTAGAGTAGAAACGCTCTAGCGTAGCTGGAGGTTTTCCTGCCAGCCAGTCTCCAAACTCAGAGTCTGGATCCACACCTCTCATCACAGCCATCAGAATTGCATGGTCATTTGGGTTACTGACTTCAGTTGCTGCTACGTGGAATCTTTGCAAATATTCCTTCAACGATTCCCCAGGGTTTTGGATTACACTTGACAGAGACATCACGTCTTTTGGGCGTGTAGTGTGTATCCTGAACTGCTCAATAAACTTCTTTGCCAACTCCTCGAAATTTGATATGGATCGCGGAGGAAGTCGGGTGAACCACATAGTAGCGATCCCAGATAGAGTAATCGGAAAACACCTACACTTGGTGGCATCATTCGATCTGGCTGAATCCATCATCCATTCGTACCTCATGACATGTTGTCTAGGGTCAGTCTTTCCTTCATATGCAGGAATAGTAGGCATACTAAACTTCCTTGGGTACGCCGCTTGCAACACAACATCCGTGAACGGAGTATGACTTCTTGACACTCCCCAGTCATCATTTGATAAGCCCTGATTCTCTTTCATCAATTGCCTGATCATGGCTGTCAGATCGGGTGTCTGTATGGAAGGCGGAAGGTTGGAGTCTGTTCTACGTGCCTGTCCATGCTGATGCCTCCTCTCTTGGCGGTCTGCCAATCGTGCATCTTGAGGTTCGACATCGTTAGCATTTTGATGATCTGGGCCTCTATCTTCCATCTGTACCCCGGTCCTGAAGCTTCCAGCTCTTGCTTGGTCGCGGTCTCCAGCTGTTCGAACAGCAGCATCTGCTCGCGCAGCATCAGTCTTACGGCGTCTGCGCCTGGGAGGTTCATCAGAGGAAGTTGAGCTGTCAGATGAGGAGTAAGCAGTGGGATTGCCCCCAGCATTCTGTTGCTGCTGTTGAGTGAGTTGTGCCATCAGGTTGGCATTGGCTTGCATCTGTTCTCCTAGTTGTCTCCTGCTTTCCCTAAGTTCTCTCATCAAGTCATTGAACTCTACTCTGGTGACAACTGGAGTCTGTTCTTCAGCGGCAATCCCTGTACTCGGGATCGCTGGTTGATTGCTAGGTCCTGCTTATTGCACGCTAGCAGTCTCGCGGGCATCCGCATTATGAGAAGCTGACCTGGTACGTGGTCTTGCCATTGTAGAGTTATTGGTATGAAATCTGAGTAGAATCAATGGATGTCCTATCAGTGAGTCGGATCTTCTTCGGGGGATTTGTTCAATCCAGTAGCTTCAAAGCAGATCCCTGAGGTCTGAGAATTCGATTCTCGGTGAAAGCACCAAAGTGTTAGCACCAAAATTGGTCACTAACCTCGTAGAAGAAGATTGTGAAGAGATATAAGTGATGAAATCAAATTAAACAGAGAAGACAGTGCTAATCTAAATACAGAAAGTAAGAACACCAAATTTATAGTGGTTCAGCGTAATTGCCTACGTCCACTTTGAGGTTAAACTTTATTGATCTTCTTTATAGTTGATTACAAATACAATTCGTGAATCAAACGTTTGAATGAAGTTGTTAAGTAGAGAAGATGAGTCTTGAAAATGGCAGAGTCTCCTCGGTGTTTTCTCTCCCAAAAAAGGATCCATTTCACTGTGACCCTGCCCCTCTATTTATAGGCAAAAGTGGGCTGGACTACCCAAGTGGGCTTGATAGCCGAACGCTCTAGCCCAGGCGCTGCATGCCGAACCAGGTACGCCGAACGCTTCCATGCCGAACGGTCCTTCCCATGCCGAACGGTGCTTCTGATGTATGGGAAGTGTAGGATGGTTGCAGTGAAGCCGAGCGTATCTCTGTTCGAAGCTCTTGACCGATCAATGTATGTAGGTCGAATGATATCGTTACCTTGCATAGTTGTGCATACTGAATGCCTTCTGAATGCCGAACGCTCTCGATGCCGAGTTATCCTATCGCCGAGTTCTACTGACGCCGAGTGCCTCTGGATGTCGAGTACTCCGGATGCCGAGTACCATGGGATGCCGAACACTAGTTGACGCTGAGCATAGGTTGTTGCCGAGTGCCAGTGATGCCGAACACTACTTGACGCCGAGTACCCTTGTTGCCGAGTACTACGCCGAGTAGTCTCGATGTCGAGTGCTCTTGATGTCGAGTGCTCTCGTATGCCGAGCAGTCTCGTATGCCGAGCAGTCTTGGTGCCGAGCAATCTTGATGCCGAGCGTTGGTTGACGTTGAGTGCCAGTTGACGCCGAACACTGCTGAGTACTACGTCGAACACTCCTGGACGCCGGACACTATGGATGCCGAGTACTACGCCGAGTACTCATGGATGACAGTTGCTTCGCCGAACACTCCTGGATGGCAAGTGCTTCGCCGAACACTCCTAGATGCCGGACACTCTCTGATGCCGAGCACTTATTGCCGAGTACTAGTTGCCTGGTTAAATCCCTAGGAAACAATTAACATTTCAACTTTTAATATTTTGGTAAGTTATATATATGTTTAAGAATGCAATTGGATGTTACACAAGTTTGTCTTATTCATTTTAGCTAACAAATATTCAATAATTACATCTTTTAAATTCTTACTATTCTTTAAATTTACATGCTACAAATTTCCAACTTCTTATATATTTCATTAATCACTTAGCATCTAATTTCTTTTATTTTCAATTTCAGTAGGTTCCAATTATTAATATATTCAAGATTTCATTCATTATAATAATTGAAAGCTACTAATTATCAGAAAGTTTTAAGAACTAAACTCCGGGTTACATTTCAAATCATTTAAAATAATATATATATACTCATAACTTATATATATATATATATATCCAATCATACTTAGAAATTAAAATTTAAGATTCGTTATCAAAACAAATTTCTAGTAAAACTACTACAGCGGCCTTCCTACTTTGAAACTCGAAAATGAACGTCGATGATGCGTGCACTCATCTCCGAAATTATTTTCCAGTGACATAGAGGGGAGTATAGTATTTATTTCCTTTAAAATCCTTTTTAAAACCTTTCTTTCAAATCACATTGAAAATATTTCTATCCGAAAATACTTCCAAATAATACTAATATTACATTCCAAAATCCTTTGAAAACCAATTTCAAAAATCCCGGAACTTAAGTTCTCAAATTTCCAATTTATATTCATTTTATTTATAATCCCATTTTGCAACCAATATTTATAAAATTCCACTTTTTAACAAACAAACATATCATATACAATTATATACATTTATAAAGATTATTCTTTTATATAAAAAATATACTACTGGGTAAAATTATTTCATTTACCCATATTTCAAAACAATATTGTGTCGGTCTGCTCTATTAAGTGTTTAGATATCTCTATCAATGCCATAGCATCCTATGTACCGACTAGAAATTATAAATACTAAACCGGACAAATTAACACAATATAAAACATTTTATAACACTAACAAATACGCTCTCTCGTATATATACACTCAGACAACTCATTCTAGGGTATTACTACTTTATATCTAATGAGTTAGACCCCGCAAAGCTAAGGTTATCGCTAAACCAAGGCTCTGATACCAAATGTAACGACCCACCTTTTTGGACGGTTTAAATCGACAATAAATCAAATGTCAAACTCAAACCATTCAAAAGGGAGGATTGTTATGAGGTAAATAAGAAAAAAAAAGCAAACACAGAATCTCACAGCGGAATAAAAAAATATAATAATCAAATAACAGTTCATGAAGCTATTTTACAAATAACATTTGATTGCACTTTACAATACAGATCATAGTTACATACAATAAAAATAAATAAATAATGCAGCGGAACAAGATGATGCAGTAGTATAAATATAATAAATAGCATACAAATCTTCATCTTCGTCCTCCAGAGAAAATGGTCTTCAATACACTGAAAAGCTCAGACTAACCCGAGCATAATGAAAAGACAAAACACTCGAGTCAGAACTAAAAGATCTTTTGTAAGTTAAATCAACAGTAAAGAAATATGAGCGTAATGGCGTCAAAGATGTTTAAGAGGTTTGACATCTCCTATCCAGTGTCTAACGTGAGTGCAATAAATTAAGAGATGTCTGGGATTCCATCTCTTAAGGATCCGTTAAACTATCTACATACATAGTACAATAGGCTATTATAATAGTGTCTATAGTAAAGTAAAGTATTAAAATAGCATTAAGGCATTACCCAAATCCCCCTTAATACATTTTTATATATTCTCGTAGTCTATATAGTACCGTAATTCCTCCATAAACTGGAGGCTATCAGAGGGCACTCCATAGGTACGGTACAAACCAAACTCGTAATGAGCGCGATAAAACATGTGACAAGGCACGCAAGGCAATGCCAGGGTAGGATTCTACCGCTTGCACTCCCGGACTGGTGGTAACGCATAGCAGCTACTACCGCCCACCTCGAAACACACTCCCAAAATCAATCGAGGGGTGGCCACCAAATCAATCACAAAGTCATAATATGGTATCGAAGAAGCATGTCCGATGGGAGGTGGGACCTCACTTGGCCCGGTATAGCTCCTGTTTTAGTCACATCAAGATGACTCGCCGGAGTCAGGGCTGCGTAAATACCTCATACAGAATCGTTCTCCAAACCATTCTACTTCATTCTGGAATCTCCACCACGTGCACAGTTGTAAAAGTGGTTTTCGGTATTGGCGGAGAATATGACAATATCTGATCCCGGTCTCTTCAACAACTAAACGCTTATTTCACACCGGATGGTTCTTTTACATTTCCAAAACCGATTTGTAATTGATATCAAAATATCATATTCTCAAAACATATCACTTTCGAAATCATGTTTATTTTAGAAATCATATCACATTTGAAATCATATCACTTTCGAAATCATATTTACTTTCGAAATCATATCACATTTGAAATCATATCACTTTCGAAATCATACTTCCAAATAGGTTAAACCCTCATTTTAAAATCATCATATTTAATAAGAATATGTTATTTCACTAGAAAATATCATTTCAAATCCCAACTTAGATTTTAACATCATTTAACCATATTCACTTTTAAATCAAGGATTTAAAAATAACCAACTCAACCTTGCACCGTTGAAATTTGAAATATAGTTTAGATAGTCATAAATTGTTTAAAATAGTTAAAACAATTTAAAATAGTTAAAACAATTTAAAATACTGTAAAAATAATTTAAATAGTTTAAAATAGTTAGAATTGTTTATAATAGATAAAATAGTTTAAATTTGATTAAAATAGTTTAAAATAGATTAAAATAGATTAAAATAGTTTTAAAATAGTTTAAATTAGATTAAAATAGTTTAAACAAATTAAAATTGATTAAACTAGAATAAAATAGTTTTAAATAGGTTAAAATAGTTTAAAATAGATTAAATAGCTTAAAATATATTATAATAGTTTAAATGGTTTATAATAGGTAAAGATTGGTTTAATATAATTTAATAGTTTAACATAAAATGGTTTTAAACAGTATATATTAAAATAATTAATTTGAAAGAAATCTCAAATTTAACTATTTCTTCCATTTCAACAAATCTGGACCATATACAGCTTTCAAATTAACAAACTCAATTTTTCTCTTTCAATTTGGATTCTCAATAAAACCCTTTTTTAAATCCTTACCGATTTCAAATCCATGTTTGAACTATAAATTAAACTACTTCAAATTTAGTAGATTTCAAAGTTTAAATATTCAAACATCCAATAACTCCATTTCGATAAATTTCATCTATATTTCAAGATTGAACTTTGAAATTCTAATTCAAATTCCTTTAAAAAATTCATTTGGACCAGTTTCAATTTCAACATTTAAAACTTGGATTTTAGAAAATAATTTAATTTGTATAAATCAAATTCTATTTCAAAATATCATTTAATTGAATTCAACATTTAAGGATTTAAAATCATTTAATTTAACCAATCTGGTGTCCTATATAATTTCTACATTATGGTCAATGATACAAATATATATCATTTCAACCCGCAATAATTTTAAATTTTACGGGTATATATGATTTCAACCTGCAATCCCAAAATAAATTCAAAATCCATAAAATCGCTCGGGTTTAACGTTTCAACCCATAACGATTTTTCCCTAATCTATAGATCATTCGGGTATGTATCATTTCAACCCACAGTGATTTTTCCTAACAATAAACTAAGGGAACTTGCAGTGTGATATCAATATATATAAAATAACATAACATCCAGTCCTCCATTATCAACAATTAAACATCCATCACAATCATCATTCAAATCAACCAATAAATAATATCAATTAACTGGTTGTCATTAACAGGTATTTAACTGGCAATTTAAAATTCAATATTAAATTAAATGGCGATGTAATTCAATAAAAGTCAGATTTAACTGCAATGACCAATTAAATATATCAAACAGCAATCAATCAACTTCTAATCACATCATAAATTTAATTTAACTATCATAAGACAATTTAGTAGTTGTGAGTGGATTAAAACACTCACCTTTGATTTTTCGACGATTTTAAAATCCAAAAATAGCCTAAAATCTAACAATCTTAGAACTCATCCAAACTAGTTCCATAATGTCTGGAATTTCGATACGAACGTAGCGGAACAAACCGCGCATAAATCCGACCTCGTACGTAAAAGATATTAAGTTTTGAAGTTATTAGATTATATTATAAAAAAATTAATAAAATAGAGAAGTAAATTTGCCACGTCACCTATCTGTTCGAAACCCTAGCACGCTTATCTCGTTCGAAACCCTAGACATCGACCAAACGCACGCACTCTGACCACGCTAGCCTTGCCACTACTGGTCGCACGTTCCCCCACTACCTCGCGACGCCACATCAATTCGCCGAACGACCACTCCATACACAGCAACCGCCGCCAATTTTCAAACCCTATTTGAATTATCGCCGATGATCTAGCCACTGATCTGACAAACAACCATCACAGATCAACTCCCATCGTCCATCTCCACGCAACCATACCCTCGAATCAACGATCCATCGTCATTGATCAACTATCAAACGAACGGCCGAGAATAAATGGCCAATTTCAGAAAAACCAAAACTCGATTGCAAAAACGAACAGCAGATTTGGGTTGCGCTCGTCGAGAGCTTTCCAACGATATATAATTCGATATAGTTTGAGGAGTTTAAATATTTCAATTTGATTTTAATTTGCAATTAAATCTAGGAATTAGGGTTTCTGCCATTTGAGAAGGAGGAACGGACAAATGGAATAAACAGATACGTATAGAAATAAGAAATAAAAAGGCTGCTAGGGTTAGAACAAAATCAATTGATATGGACAAGGCCCGATGAGAATGAATGAATATTGAATTGGTTCGAAACGACAATTAACGACCCAAAAGCCAGTTCCATTTCTGAAACGGAAGTAGGTCATCCAATATATCAAAATAGTTGTTTTCGATATTTTTAAATTCAGTGGAACATGTTTCAAGTCCTAATTCCAATATATGAAGAAGTTAGCTTTTAAATCAGCTTAATTTAAATTGAATTCATTAAATTGATTTCTACATGTTTCGAGCCCGCACGATCAAACGAAAAGTATGATCGCTACGAAACTTGAAATCCTATAATAATTCATTGTTACGGATCCGATGAAACTGGTTTCGTCGAAATCCGAGACAGTGGCCAAAATGGCTATTTTATCATTAATTAAATAAATTCTTATTATATTAATTTAATCACTTTTTTAATTCAATTTAATAACTAACCATTTTTACCATTTTTGATTACCTAGTAATTTAAAATCTTTTAAAATAAATTTCCATGTCAAATTCAATATTAAATATTGCACAATTTACAGCATTCAATTTTAATTGCAATAAATTCATTAGCTAAAATTTAAATTCCAATTAATTTATTTATTCCGATTTACACCTTATTGTTCAATCAATTATTACTTATGAATCTGATTAACATTGGTCTACCGTTTATTACATCAGTATTCTACAGTCATTTTTTTAATTCATATTAACTGTAATATTTAAATAGATTAATCGCAATTGATTTCCAATTAAATTTCAACGGATTAAATAGTGAAATGATAATTAAACAATTGTTACAACTTATAATTTCAAACACATTTCTATGTTTATTGTTTACAAACCAAGCTAATAAATTCACATACTGACTAACCATTCTATATTACCCAATTTCAATTAATTACGTATAATTTCTCTTCTTGTTTTTTTATTACAACATTTGGTTTATTTCCTTATTTACAATTTATAACCAAATTTTATATTTACAATCATTTCAATTAATTGAAATTGCATTAAAGTAGTTATCCATTACCTTACATTAACATTATTACATTTCATTCTAGTTATTTTTCTTATAAATAAAACAGAAATTTTAATTTCTCCCAATAGTAAACACCAACATCTTATTAAATTAAATATTATTAACTATCAAAAATTATGGGTCGTTACATAAGGGGGCAAAATGGGAAAGGAGCATGTTTCCTTAACAAACATACTCATTCTCATTTCCTCCTTCATTCCATTTAATACAAACGAAAACAAGGATTCATGGATGGCCATTATCAAGGGTTTCTAGGGAAGTAAAGCTATGGAAAACAGGAGCAAAGTATAGGGGAATCAAATCAAAAACAAATCTCAACCTTCGTAAATCATTCAAGATGAATAATAAGATATGCATCTCATGTTTTAAATATTATTTATGGGTTTAAGTATAGATCTCATTCTTTTGCTTATATTATGTCATGCTATGATAGTTTGAATGATTATATGCTTATTGGTGAATATATAGAATTTATTTATGAAATTAAGTGATATGTTTGAGATAGAAAACCTATCATATGAAATGCAAATGACTTGAGATTTTGATATGATGTTAGAAACATTATTTTGAAAGTGGATTTTTAATTTCATAATTTTTTGATTTAATGAGAATATTTAGTGAATTTCATAA
Organism: Allium fistulosum; assembly: GCA_030737815.1. Classification (NCBI taxonomy): domain Eukaryota; kingdom Viridiplantae; phylum Streptophyta; class Magnoliopsida; order Asparagales; family Amaryllidaceae; genus Allium; species Allium fistulosum. The sequence goes on from CM060905.1 coordinate 185,717,420, forward strand.
GGTTGAAAAATGGTTTATTCGGGTTTTAACTATTAAAAATAATTAAATTAGGGTTTTGGTTCTAAAATTTTTATATGTTAAAGAAGATAATAAAAAGGATTTATTATGATTTTTGGGGATTTTTCCCAAGTGCTTATGATTTAAGATGAATTATTTGAGCTAGAAAGGCTTAATTGGTATATTTAAATATTAATATAAAATGCAAGGTTTGCTAAGTACTTTGAAAATGAAAAATCTGCTCCTTAGCAGTATTCTGTAAAATATTTGAGTAAAGAAAGTGTTATTTAATAAGTTTTTGACAAATAATTGAGGTTTGGTGAAAAGAAACTACTTTTAATAGCAATAAAACAGTTTTCCCATTAATTACAACATTGTCATGCCAAAGTTCATGATGTCGCCCCTATCTTACCGCCTCTATAGTCTTCGACGTTGATCTGCATAGGGTATAAACTTAGGTTGTTAAGGAATGCATCGGCTTTGTCGAAGTAGGAAGTCAGCTACAATGTCAACATCATGATCTTCGAAGTGGATGAGGCTGCTTTTTTTAATTACTTATTGATGCGGCACTTTGTACTATGTCGCATGCATTCTACAAAGTCGTCGACCTCATTGGTTTCGAATTGGTTTATAGCGGTGATAATAATACCGCATTTTCTAAACATACCGACTTCGACCTTATAGGCCTATGCTGCTATTATTAACTTCGTTAGTATATGATACCATGTTTTATCACTTTGACCTTAATCCTTGTAACTATTTTCGAAGACGGTGATGGTGTCGCATATATTGACTTCAGCTCTAATTAAGCCGCCTATTTTTCTTTAAGGCATTTGATGCCAAGCTTTAACTATGTCGACATTAAGCTTTAAGACCTTAAACTATGCAAATTAAGTTTTATACCTTAGGACGCCGACGTTTTATGAAGTGCGACATCCCTATTATCAGCCTTATGGCCTTATGTTTTAAAATTTAAAGGCTTTAACATATTTTATATTGAAGAAGGGCAATGACCCCAATGGCGATAATGATGTCGAGCTTTATTAATATATAATTTTTTTTTGTTTTGGCTTAAGTTTTGAGGGGCAAAGACCCTCGTCGACTATATCGTTGCCCTGTTTTATCAATATAAAGACTTTATATTGATTTGGCTTTATAGCCTATGGTTTTGTAGGGAGATAACCTTATATGACTTCGAACTTCATCAATATTACTTTATAAAAGCAAATAACATAGCATAATTATTTTGGATAAAGTAAAGGGCTATATTTTCCTTATTTTGAAAGTATGATCTCAAGGGTTAAATCATTTATAACGAAAGTGTTTTCAAGGAAATAAAAAAGGGTATGTAGCCTATAATTTTACTAAAGAAAATCATTGTGCTTATCACTTTTTGATAGATTGTGATAGGATGAATTGATTCAGATATTGAAAAACCGGATGGGACTGGTGTAGGGTAGCGCCTTATACTTCAGCTGTTAGCCCCTAGCTGATATTTATCCAAACTTCCAGTGTGTAGGGCTTTGTCAAGAGTAAGACAGAAATTAGGTTTACGTACAGAAAGGACTATATACAGAAAAGGTAGGAAATAGGTTGGTCTGCAAAACCTTTAGGTTTATAATAAGCCTAGCAAAACTATGAGTTTGATAGAAAGTCGAGTAAATACTAGGATGAGTGTATTTAGATAGACCCTCCAGTTTTCTTCTAACTGTCCAGTTTGATAGATAGTCAGGTAAACTATGAGTGTAAGTGTATAATCCTTAACCCACCATCATCTTTAGATTTGTAAACCATTTCCTAATTAACCAGCCAGTTAATGCTACTGTAGGAACTATCCCCATTCCAAAGGAAGTTTCTTCGAATATTATCTATTTTGTCGATGCCCTTTTAGAAAAAAATAAAAATACATCTAGTAAATTAGTAGTGCCTACAAAAGGTAGTTGATAAGAATGGTTCTCCTTGCTCTACATAAAAACCTACAGTTCCAATTAGATAGTTTAATATTTGTCTTATCAATTATAATATATCAGTCTTCCTTTTTCCAGTTTTGAAGGTCTAAGCAGAAACTCTAAGTACTGAATAGGAAACCTCATTATTTCACAGTTAATGGTATTAATGATAAGTGTTCCAACATCATATAGTACTTTGATATTACTCTTGTCAAAGTTAATCTTAAATCCTGAAAGCATTTCGAAACTATATAAATCAAGTTTAAGAGATGCGTTGTATTGTGGAAGGTGTGAGGTAAAAAGCTTGGTGTCATCGGCGACGTCCAAAATCAAAAGACCCTTAATAGTGATCACATTCCCGACACTACCTAGTACCTTATTTGTAATAGATAATTTTATGATACTCGAGAAAACATCCACAGCTAAGTTGAACAGTAAAGGCGATAAAGGATCGCCTTGTCTAAGACCGCATTTATATTGAATTTTATTTCTTATGAAACCATTGACCATAATACTAGATTTTCAGTTTTTAATAAAGACATAATCCACCCAACCTATCTAGAGCTAAAGCCCCTAGCTAATAGGAGATCCTTCAGAAACACTTAATCAATAGAATCAACAACTTTAGCAAAGTCTGTTTTTAACATAACACAAGTAGTATAATTTTTACAACAATAATTTCCAAGTTCTTGGATTATAGCAACCATATCAGTGATATTCTTATCCTTTATAAAATTTGTTTGCGTTATATCGATTAAGCTGTTCATTTTATTGCTTAACTTATTAGCTAAAACCTTAGAAATAATTTTGACTGAATAGTTTATTAGTGAGATAGGACTAAAATCTTTGGGTTCTACAGCGCCAACATTCTTATGAAGAAGGATTACATTGGTGAGGTTAAATCTACCTAACTACATATTACCATTACAAACTCCTCAAACATTCTGATAAGGTAAATTTTTACAACAAGCCAAAATTTCTTGTAAATTAAAAAGGGGAAGCCACTGGTCCAGGTGACTTATCGCTAGGCTTATCTATAACATCCTTAATTTTTTGATGACATTATTCAAGAAATTTAATTAGATAAATTAATAGAATAATGATGATAAGGGGACTGAGATTTGAATAAAATTATAACATGGGCCGTGCTTAATAATTAAATAAATGGGCTTTAAATTAGTTTAAAGTTTAATTAGTTTACACATGGGCATATTAGTAAATAGCCATTTTATTTTACACGGCTATACACTTCTCAATTTTGTCCATTTGCGTTCATTTTCTCAAATCAAAAACAAAATGCAAAACCCAAAGAGCCGACCATGAACAAGGAGGAAGAGGAAGATTATAATCCAAAAGCTAAAGATCAAAGCTAGGAAGGATTAACCGACAACAAATCCCAAATTCCTTATCATATCTAAGGTGAATAATAATTCATTCCATCTCTTTTTGGTTTTACAATCATATGATTTTGGTTTTGAGTATTATTGTGTTTCTAAGATATATTGGAGGATGATATACTTAAATTATGAATTGTTTGATTTAAACAATTTATTGTATATGAAATTCGTACGGTTTTAGGGTCAAAACCATGATTTATTTGTTTTAAAATGCTATGGAAAAATTTTATGTTAAGTAAAACACGATTTTGGAGATGGATTTTAATTTTTAGAATTTTCCAAGCTATAGAAATTTTATTATGAATTTTTGATGGTAAATACGAAGTAATTTGGTTAAAAATTTATTTTGAATATTTCAGGAAGAAATTGGGTTTAAATTTTTAATATGCTTGATTACACGATGAAATCGAATTTCTGTGATTTTTGGGGATTTTTCCCAATTGATTTACTAAGGAAAGTAAATTATTTTAAAAGAGGTTATTTTCTACAAATATTGGTTTTGTCATATCGAAGGGGTTAACGTTATAAAACTCTAATTTAAATCTAATTAATGCGGCAGTTTTAATGGTAAAGTATTTTAAAAGTTATAAGACAGCCAATCAATGGTTTACAAATAGGCAAGTTAATATAAAGCAATTACTAAAAGAAGCAACATTTCAGCCTTTAATTTAGAAAAAGGTGTTCCGCCTCAATTTGTACCCCTTTCGACTCTAATGGTTCAGCTTCATCTTATTCAAAACCTACATAGTCGAAACCTTTATAGTCAAAACCATTCACAAGTTATCACTTAGTAGTATGCAGTGGATTGGAAGGAAGGCAGAAGCCTTGGTGTCGAAAGGTAAGCTTCCGATGGGGTCGAAACCCTGCTTTGTTTTCAAAAGTTAAAGTCTTGCCTTGTTTTATTTAAAGCTTTCGACATAGTCAAAACACATGCTTTCAAAAAGGTTTTATAAATGGATTTCGAAGAAGGTTACTGTAATATGTAAAGAAGTATAGCTTTCGAAGGGGAGCCTTTTTCTTTAAATAAGAAGCTTCCGAAAGGGATGGTTCCGGCCTAGTCAAAACCCGGCCGCCATTTTCCTTCCAAAGTATTGAAGTCATCAATACCTTCGAAAGGCTAGCCTTGTTTTTACATAGGTTAAGACGCTTCCTAATTGCTTTCGATAGGGGTTGGGGATTTCGAAGGTGATGGAGTTAGAAGGGGGTTTCGACTCTGTCCTTCAAAGTTTTAATTTTTTAAGGTCTTTGCATTCGGCTAAGATGGTTCTGACACCATCAACTTTTCCCCAAATTAATTTTTGTTGGTTTCGAAAGAGATACTTTCGTATATAACCATTTTGACCCAAATGATGTTTTAAAGAGTAAACCCAATGCCTTCGAAAAGGTACTTTATTACTTTCGAAACTATGCTTTAAAGAATGCTTTCTAGATACCATCGAAAGGTATCATTGGTTTCGAAAGGTATCATTAGTTTCGAAAGGTACATACTTAGAGTTTTGAAAATAGGTTTTCTATACTTTCGAAGGAGGTCATCCAGTGGTTTCGAAAGTGATGTTTTAAAGTTTCCAAACAAATAACCCATTTTCATTTTTAAAGGAAAACCATGGCATAGATAAAGATTTTGAAAATATTATTCACATTATTATTAACCCATAAGAGTATTTTGGGGGAAAGGGCAGAATGACCAGTTTGGTTGACCCAGTAGTGAATACAACTTAACAGATGTTAAAGTCTTAATTAAAGATATTGGCAGGGGCCAATAGGTTCATAGTCAGCCCATGAAAACTATGAATTGATACTGGCAGGGGCCAGTAGGTTTGTAGTTAGCCCATGAAAACTGTATCCAGATTAAGATATTGACAGTCAGTCAATAGGTTCGCTGTTAGCCCATGAAAACTAGGATAAGAGGTAAGATATTGGAGTTACCAATAGGTTCTTAGTAATCCCATAAAAACTATGAAATTGGACAGATAGTCCATAAACATTTAACAGGTTAATAGTAATCCTAGAAACTATAATTGAGACAGATAGTCAAAATTAATGGGGATGGGTAATCCAGATTTGATTTACTTGTTTTTGCATATCATCATAAAGATTATGAAATACTATGTTTTAACCATTGTGGATGCAGAAGCATAGTATATGGTTTTATAAATATTTTAGGATACTAGTGAGGGGAAAACCCGTTCCGCTAAGCGGCATGGTCTCGCTAGATATTTAAATGGTTAGAGATGGTAAATTATTATTCATCCCAGGTTTTATGTCCGACTCGAAGTTTTTGTTTTCCCCTTAAACTCTCAGGTACTCAATCGATTTTGAGTAGGTTGAGGGTTAAGGCTTTCAGGTGTTCTTTTAGACGAATAAAGCTTCCGAGGATGTGCAGGAGACAAGCTTGTTATTAGAGTTCTTTTATTTCCGCTATGTGTTTTGTTTGTAAAGGAAATTTGGTTTCTTGCATATTGATATACTCTGATCTATCAAGGAGGCATCTTCATATGTCGCTCTTGGCGTATTTTGTAATAATTATATGTTATCTGAACATGGTCTGCGAATTGGGTTACGTAATCAATTTGGAATATTTTGAAATGGAATGTGGAATTTGTTTATTGTTTAAATTTTTTTCCGTATTCTTGTGTTTCTATGTATCAATGTATCTAATATCGTCATGTTTGGTCGTCAAGGAATAATAACTATGGATGACTGTAGCATCCGTAGCCGTTAGTTTTGGGCCTCCAAATAGGGGGATGTTACAAGTTCGCATCAGAGCATAGGTTTATGAAACTTTAAAAGAAACTTAAACCTAAAAGATTTTTCAAACATAATCCAATGAATTAGATAATAAGATTGGGGTTTAGGTTAACGTTATAGTAACGTACTTGTAATTCCTATATATAGTTATATATAAGTGCATATTCCTCGCTCTCTTAGACCGTTCTTCTGTATCTTACTAAGGCTCGTATGTAGATTTTCGAGAAAGGAGATATGGAAGTAGGAAACAGAAGAGGAAATCTCGGTGGATAAAGCACCATAACTGATGGAAATGCTCGACCTACTACCAGGAGAAACCCGGGTCGATTGGCTAATGCTAGTAACCAAAATGATGAAGCAAATTTGGGTGCTGGAAATCCACTAATAGATATGGGGGTGATGTATCAGTTCTTTACCGGTTTGATGCAAGCTGGAGCTGCTGCTGGTGTTACTGGAAATGTAGGAGGAGCTAATCATATGGCTCCAATTGGGAATATTGGTTTGCCGAGTAAAGATTACACCAATTTGGGTGCGAAACCATTCTTGGGAACGGAGAGTGCCATAGAGGTTTAGAACTGGCTGTTGCATTGTGAGCGAATATTTACTGATTTGGGTCTGAATGATGGGCAAAAGAGAAGGTTGGCCTCTAAACAGTTGCAGGGGTCAACACTACATTGATGGAATAGTGTCACTGTTGGGGTTCCGGAAGAGCAGTTAACTTGGGCTGATTTTAAGACGAGATTTGAGAAGAATTTTGTATCTGAGTTTGCTAAGTCTAAGCTGATGAGGAAGTTTATGGATTTAGTTCAGGGAGAGATTTCAGCAGTCGAGTATGCTACTAAGTTCGAAGAGTTGTCTCGATAGGATATGCTGTTATTGATACTGACATCAAAAGGAATGAGAAGTTCATTCGGGGATTAAGGCCCGAGCTTGCTAGAATGACCATAACACATGTCTGTGATCCTTGTAATATAGTGGTGGAGATGGTCATTCGCCATGAGGAGTTACTTGCTGATTTAGCTAAAGAGAAGTTAGTGGAAACTCAGGGTTCTTAAGGGAAGAAGAGAAAATTATTTAAAAAGAAAGGAACCCAGAAGGGAGATACAGCTAAGAAGTCAAAGGCTGAGGTAGTTTGCTATAAGTGTGACAAGAAGGGTCACTTTGCGAATGAGTGTCGGTCAGGAAATGGGAAGAAAGTTGAAAACAAGATGAATGTGAAGTGCTTCAACTGTGATCAAGTTGGGCATTACAAGAATCAGTGTCCAGAGCCATTTAGGGAGGACAAAGGAAAAGTCTTTACTATTGGACCAGCTAGGCCTATTGTAGCAGATAGGGGAAAGACTGTGATGGAAGGTACACTTTTCCAGTTAGAGCACTTTTTGATACCGATGCATTACATTCATTTATATCTCAGTGTTTGGTTGATAGATTATGTTTAGAACCCACCTACCTCGTTACTTCCTTAAAGGTTGCGAATCCAATAGGAGGGTACGCAACTCTAGGGTTAAGATGTGACCAGTTAGAACTTGATTTGTTAGGTCATAAGTTTGCATGCAGTTTGTATGTATTGATTTCGTAGATTTCGGGATCATTTTGGGTATGTATTGGTTGGGTAGGTATAAGGCTAGAATATTTTGCCAGGATAGGGAAATATCACTAAGATGCCCTGATAGTCATAACCGAGTGATATTCTCAGTAGAGAATATTGACAGAGTGTTAGTGCTATGCTTAATGCTATGGTGGTAGGAAATGAGTTAAGTCAGGTTCGGGTAGCAAGAGAGTTTGCAGATGTCTTTGAGTCAGTCACTGGACTACCCCCGAAGAGAGCTGTTGAGTTTAGAATAGATCTTGTGCCAAGAGCTGAACCTGTAAGTAGACCACCTAGCAGGATGACACCAATTGAGATAAAGGAATTAAAGGTGCAGCTAGTGGATCTAGAAGGAAGGAGTTTTATTAGACCAAGCAGTTCGCCTTGGGGAGCGGCCATGGTGTTTGTGAAGAAACCAGATGTGCCATTGAGGATGTGCATCGACTATCGTAAGTTAAACGAAAGGACGATCAAGAATAAGTATCCTTTGCCAAGAATAAATGATATGTTCGATCAGTTGAATGGAGCCAGAGTGTTTTCCCGGTTGGATTTAGCGATCAGTTAAGAGTGACAGAGGACAGTATTCCTTTGACAGTATTTCAGACTAGATATGGTTTATATGAGTGGTTGGTGATGCCATTTGGATTGACGAATGCACCTGCTTTCTTCGTAGATTTGATCAACCGAGTTTTTTGAGAGTACTTGGATAGGTTTGTACCAGTGTTTATAGATGATATTCTAGTATACTCTAAGGATGAGAGAGAGCATGAAGTTCATCATAGAGTGGTGCTTGAAACGCTGAGACAGAATCAGCTAAAGGCGAAGTTTACCAAATGTCATTTCTGGAAGAAAGAGGTAAAGTTTCTTGGTCACATGGTTTCAGAGAAAGGATTGACAGTCGATCCAGATAAGATCATAGCCATGAATAATTGGAAGGACCAGAGACGGTGACCGAGATCGGGAGTTTTCTTGTACTTGCTGGCTACTACCGGAGATTCATTAAGGATTTCTCATGGATAGCAGCACCCTTAACTAAGCTAACCAGGAAGGAAGTGAAGTTTGTTTGGTCTGACAAATGTGAGGAAGCATTCCTTAAGTTAAAGCATTCGTTGACCAATGCACCCATGTTAGTAGTTCCAGACGGAAACCAAGGATTGGTGGTGTATACTGATGCATATGGAACTGGATTAACAGTGGTGTTGATGCAGAATGGTAAAGTCATTGCCTACGCATATAGGCAGCTTAGATCACATGAAGTTAGATATCCTACTCATGATTTAGAGTTGGCAGCTGTGATCTTCGCATTGAAGATTTGGAGACATTATCTATTAGGGGAGAGATTTGAGTTGTATGCCAATCTTAAGTCTTTACGGTATTTAATCTCTCGGAAGGAGTTGAATATGAGACAACAGAGGTGGCTAGAGTTTTTGGCTGCATATGATTTTGGTATAGAATATACACCAAGAAATGGTGATAGGGTAGCAGATGCCCTTAGCAGGAAACATCAGAACGTGGTGTTAGCTATATTGCTATAGTGGAAGGATTTAGAAGCCTTAGTTAGTTGTGATGTGCAGTTAAGATCGACAGCTGGTTCTAGTCAGAATTCTGCCAGATTATCTTGTTTAGAAGTTCAACCAGTATTGATTGAGAAGATTGCTTCTAAGCAGAAGGAGGATCCAGTATTAGCTGAAAGGATCAGAAGACTTGAGGTCGGAACTGAGGTCGATAATCTAAAGGATTTTAGCCTTGACCAGAGAGGATGGTTGAGAAAGAAGGGACGGTTGTGTGGTCCAAATGTGGAGGACTTGGGGAAAGAAGCACTTGAAGAATGTCATCGATCCAAGTTTATGATTCATCTTGGAGGGACCAAGATGTATCAGGATATGAAAAGGAGCTTCTATTATTAAGGCATGAAGAGGGATGTTGTCTTGTGGGTTCGGCAATGTGCAAACTGTCAACAAGTAAAGGCTGAACATCAGAAACCGAGTGGGTTGCTTCAGCCCTTAGAGATTCCAGTTTGGAAATGAGATTCGATATCTATGGATTTTATAGACGGTTGCCAAGGTCAAATAGAGGTAATTAAAGTATATGGGTTATAGTGGGCAGATTGACCAAGAGTGCCCATTTCATTCCAGTTAAGTCAAACAGAACGGCGCCTGTTTTAGCTAAGTTGTTCCTGAAGAACATAGTTAGACTACATGGAGTTCCTAGTAGTATAGTCAGTGACAGAGATGCTTTGTTCCCTAGTGAATTCTGGAAGAGTCTACAGGAAGTGATGGGTACCAAGCTTAATATGAGTACTGCGTATCACACTCAGACAGATGGGCGGACAGAGAGAGTCAACAAAGTACTTGAGGATCTACTGAGAGCTTGTGTATTAGACTTTGGTGAATCTTGGGAGGATCACCTACATTTAGTTGAGTTTTCCTATAATAATAGTTATCAGACAAGTATAGAAATGGCTCCGTTTGAAGCTTTGTATGGAAGACCATGCAAATCACCAGCATGTTGGTTGGAGACCGGAGATAGATTAGTCTTAGGTCCAGATTTGGTTAGAGAGGCGTCAGAGAAGATTGAGTTAATCCGAGGAAGGATGTAGGAAGCTCGGTCAAGATAGAAGAGTTACGCGGATAAGAAGCTTAAGGGCTTAGAATTCTCAGTTAGAGATAAGAATTTTATTAAGGTATCACCAATGAAGGGTGTGGTATGGTTTGGGAAGTCGGGAAAGTTGGTCCCGAGGTATGTTGGTCCATTCTAGGTTATAGAGAGGATTGGAAAGCTCGCATACAGAATAGAGTTGCCGAGCAGTTTGGTAGGTGTCCATAATGTATTTCATGTGTCTCATTTTCGCAAGTATTGCATGATCCAGAAACTACTATTCCTCCGACAGGGTTGGATGACTTAGTGGTAGAGCCTGATTTGACTATTGTTAGACAACCAATTCAAGTTGTAGCTAGAGATGAGAAAAGATTAAGGAATAAGATAGTCAGGTTGGTGAAAGTGCAGTGGAGCGACAACGAGAAGGAACGTACTTGGGAGACAGAGGACAGGATTAGAGATACTTATCCTAATCTTCTTTGAGGGTATGTCTATATTAGATTTATATAGATAGTTGCTAGTCAGTTAGACTAGTATGGTTGTTAGGTGTTGTTATAGATGATTGCTATGTTTAATGATACCAAGCTGTGATGCCCCACCCCGAGACCCACATTAACAAAGAGTATTACTAGGTAATACTGTCTGCTAATGTAGAGAATAGGGCTGGATAGGAGCGACCATTTATAGCCTTGTATTAAATATCTATTGAATACGTCGACAAATGACTTTTTTTTCTCAAGTGGATAGACATATCCAATAAATACTTAATACAAAGCCATAGGTGGCTATAGGATCTATCAGAACAAAATAAAATAACTCGAATGCAAAACACATAACAGAACAGTAGATCATCACATATATATACATATATGGATACATCACATAGTATACAAAATGATACATGTCAAGTGGTGTAGCAACCACAATATACAAGCGAGTCAAAAGAATATACATATCAGAGTAGCAAACCAAAAAGGACTACACAAAAAGCTATAACAAAAAAGAGCTAGCAAAATAGAGTCCATGCGGAAGCAGAATAGGCTAAGTCCAAATGTACCTAACCTGAAACACCTCGGTCTGACCCGAGTATAAAATACACGGGTCAATCTAGCTAAACAAATCAGTTAACAAGGATAAGCGATAATATGAGCATAAGGATAATGTGATAATATTCCCGAATGGGAAGGAACAATCTAAAGTGTATGATTACATCAAGTGATAATATGGTATCACTACACAAACATATAATCTCAAAAGAGATAAAATAACCCATAAAACGCTAAAAGTAGCGAGCCTCGTATCATCGGCATTCATAAAACATCAAATATGGTTTAGGGGAAAACCTAAACCCGCCATCTTGGCAAACTTAAAACATGCATAAAGAGATATCATCTCAAACATGCCATAAGGAAAATATATCTCCATAGAGGAGAACAAAATCTCAAGTAAACGCCAAAAGGCAAATCCCATATAACTCCAGTGTAGGCAATTCAAATCTCAAAAAAATAGAACTTCCAAGAGTTCAAATTCCCAAAAGGTAGTCGCCACAAATATATATCAAATGGTTCAAAGGACCAATTCCAAAAAAGGGCGATACACTAGGGAAATCACAAACATCAATGAAATCATCTCAAAGATATAGCACGTGCTTATGGTCGAAGCCCGCCAAGTACTATTCTCCCAAAATAAGGCGCCACGTCTCTTAGACGAACGTCCCGAAGGACAATAAATACATCTCTTAGACAAACATCCCGAAGGAAAAATACGTCGCAATGGACAAATACGTCTCTTAGACAAACGTCCCGAAGGACAAATGACCCGAAGGTCCAGTACTGGCAAATACGTCTCATAGACAAATGTGTCACAAACTTTCAGATAGGAACCCGAACAGTGTTAACGTGTGTCCCATACCACACGTTCGCACTAAACGGTTTACTAACCTCTAGTAAATTTCACACTCAAAGCAGTAAATTTTTTTACCTCATCTCATCGGTAAACTCGACCCATAGGTCAAAACGATCAAACGGACAAGTCGGGAATTAACCGATAAGATGAACGCACGTGTCCCATACCACGTGTTTTACCAAACCGTTTAATTCTCCTTCTCATTCGCTCGAATAGTGCAAAAACGTGTATTTTATATATAAAATAATTTACTTGAGAAAACAAGCTTTTAATACCAATTTTTGAAAGCCATATTTGAAAATTCCCTTATTATCGAGAATACATAGATTCTATATTTGAAATACTTTAAAAATATCATATAATAATAATTTAAAATGCCCATTATTTTAAAAATTATTTTAGAAAGTTTTGGGAAAAATCCGTGCTCGAAAACGAATAAAACCCCAAGAAATCGCTCAAATCGATATTCGAATTCAATTCAAATTAAATTCAATTTTAATCCAAAATTTGCATTTAAATCACAAAAATTTGGCTAGTCTACCGATAAACATCATGGCCTCAAACCATTCCAGAAATATCACAAAACATGAAGTAAAAATCAAAAGTCGGACGGAAAAAGAACATAAAAACGCATAGACAAAATAATACCCAGGTCTGAAATCTTCTCTGGGTTCAATTTTAGGACATGAAACAGGTGGCCAAACGATGTTTGATTGAACTAAAAATTGGTGTGCACATAGTAGAAAACTTCATCTTTCAAACAAAAAAGAATCAATGAATTCCGACAGAAAATGAAAAAGTTACGCTGTCTCAAACATGGACTCAGACCATGTTTGTAACGGTTCAACAAGGATGTGCCCAGGCTTGAGAATCCATTCCGGGTTCAACTTTCAGATAACATAACTTTCTCATACTTTGTGCAAATTGTGTGATTCTTTTTTTGTTTGAAAGATAAAGTTATTATGTCTTAACTAAATTTCGAGGCCGAAATTCTTTAAGGGGGAGCCTGTAACATCCCTAATTTTTGATGACATTATTCAGAAAATTTAATTAGATAAACTAAATAGAATAATGATGATAAGGGGATTGAGATTTGAATAAAATTATAACAAGGGTCGTGCTTAATAATTAAATAAATGGGCTTTAAATTAGTTTACACATGGGCATATTAGTAAATAGCCATTTTATTTTACATGGCTATACAGTTCTCATTTTTGTCCATTCACGTCCATTTTTCTCAAATAAAAAACAAAATGCAAAACCCTAAGAGCCGGCCATTAACAAGGAGGAAGAGGAAGATTATAATTTAAAAGCTAAGGATCAAAGCTAGGAAGGATTAATCAACAACAAATCCCAAATTCCTTATAATATCTAAGGTGAATAATATTTCATTCCATCTCCTTTTGGTTTTATAATCATATGATTTTGGTTTTGAGTATTATTGTGTTTCTAAGATATATTGGAGTATGCTTAAATTATGAATTGTTTGATTTAGACAATTTATTGTATATGAAATTCGTACGGTTTTAGGGGCAAAACCATGGTTTATAGGTTTTAAAATGCCACTGAAAAATTTTATGTTAAGTAAACATGATTTAGGAGATGGGTTTTAATTTTCAAAATTTTCCAAGTTATGGAAATTTTATTATGAATTTTCGATGGTAAATATGAAGTAATTGGGCTAAAATTTTATTGTGAATATTTCAGGAAGAAATTTGTAACGACCCGTATTTTTAACACTTTAAAAATACGAATTAAAAATGAAAATTTTGGATAAAAATCCGAAGTAAATAAAATTTTGTGTTGTTAAATGTGAATTACAAGTTAAAATACAAAACTGAATTCTGAAATAACTTAATTGTAAATTAAATATGGATGTTAACTTGTAATTTAACGTAAGTAAAGATTTAAATTTGAATGTAACAAGTAATTGAAACGAATTGAATTCGACTGTAAACAACGAAATAAATAAAATGTTGCATTTAATATTGAAGTTATAATATGGAAATCAACGTAAATGAATGTAATTTAATATTACTGTGAATTTAAATAAGATGATAGCTGAAGAAAATGAAAGTAAATGAATTATAAACTATTGATAATAATGTATAAGAAAATGGTTGATTCAATAATGAAAGTGTAAATCAAAATAAAAGAATTCATTTGGAATTAAATAACTTAAATTTGAATTACAATATAATTGAACGCTGAATCTAATATAATCTTTTATATTGGATTCATAATGGAAAACTGCATTGTAAAAGATTGTTAATTACTGTGAAATTAAAAATGGAATTTGTGAACAATTGAAATTTGATTTAAAAGTTAATAATTTAAGATTGGGAATTTTATATTGAAATTAAACAGGCGAATAATTTATTTTTCGAATATTGGATTTAATTAGACAATTAAATCGATAATTTAATAAGTTAAATTTCAGAAATAATTGAAAATCGAGTTGAATATGATTGAAAATGATTTGTAAAATTTTATCTTATCATATTGGAGTTATAGTAATGTTATAGAATAATTAAAATTGAATTTAAAGTTAATTTGTGAAAATTGAATATTTTTAATATTTAATTATCGACTGAAAAATAGCCATTTTTCGAACAGTCTCAGAATTGAACGTAACTAGTTCCACTGGATCCGTAATAGTTTGTTATTGTTGGATTTCAATTTTTGTAGCAATCAGAGTTATCGTTTGACCGTGGCAGCTCGAAACGCATCGAATTGTTTTTAATATTAATTCGGCGAGAGAAAATAGTCATTTTTCAAAAAGTCTTGGATTTCGACGAAACCAGTTTCATCGGATCCGTAATGTGATATTTTTGTATGGTTTCAAATTTCGTGTCAATTGGATGTACCGTTTGTCCGGGGCAAGCCAAAACGCATCGAAATCGATTTAAATCGGTTTAATTTAAAACTGATCGTTTTTCTCCGTAACTCGCCCAGATGACCGAATTAGCCTCCAAAACATGTTCCATTGCGTTCGGAATGTGGGGTAAACCTTAGAAACGTCAACCGGCACGCTTCGTTTGGAGTTCGGAAAATCCGGGATGAATGGTGTCGCGTATTTTTCTATAAAAGCCCTCACTTTCTCTATTTTCCAAAAACCCTAGGGTTTCAGCCCTTAGCCGCCACTTTTAATTCAATGGCCAGAAAATTTCGAAACTTCTTTCCTTAATATCTCTTAATCCGTTCAACGAAATCAAAAAATTCCAAAAGCAAAGTTATAGATCTTGGCGAGCTCTTCAAATCCATACGGTTGATTCGTGCTGATTCGTCACGGATTGGTCCAAATCTGGCTTTGAAGTCGTGCGTATTTCCTTGGTTTGCGTGCAAACGGTGGCGAATGGGGTGACGAAACTTGGCGCGTAGGTGGCTCTCAAGGTGGCGCTTCAAATGGTGGTGCCTGATCTGCGTGGAGATGCTCGTAGGGTGGTGCGTGTATTAGGGTTTAGGGCGGCTCATGGGTTTGGTGCGTGCGTGCAAAACCTGGGGAGAAGAAGACAGTGGGAACGGCCTGGATCTAGGGCAGGAAGTGGACGTCCAGATTTTGCTGTAGGGTTTGTAAATAAATAAAAGTGTAAATTAAGTTTATAATAATTCGTTCAAACTTTATACGATCATAACTGTGTCATACGAGGTCGGAAAATTACGAAACGAAGTGCGTTGGCTTCGTTTTGACGAGCACTACGCTATGGAGCTAGATTGGAATCGTTTGGAGCTAGAGAAAATTTCGAGTAAAATTAAACGCTCGTTTAATTTTATTCGAAATAAAACGCTGGAACTGCACTGAAATCAAGGTGAGTGTCTATACGCTCACAATTGACTAAAATATCTTTATGGTAGTTAAATTTGACATTATGAAGTGATATGAATTTATTTGTCATTGTTTGATAAAAATTTAATTGTCATATAGATTGTCGTGTGAATTCACCGTTGAAAATTTAAATTGACAGTAAATTGAAATTAGGATTTAATTGAAATCAAATTTCCCGATATTGATAACTATGAAATTGCTGTGAATTGTATTGGCTATTGGATGATTTATTTCGATGGATGATATTGGTTGATATTTAAATGTTTGGATGTTTATTTGCTTATATGTATCCTGTTATACATACATATGACACTATGATTGGTTTATGTGATATATAATCATCCCTGACATTTAACTGAAATAAATAATCACTTGGCCGTAGGTTAGAAAATTATATACGGACACCGGGTTGGTTGAATTAAATGATTTTAAAAAAGTTGTTTTGAAATTATTTAAATGAGTTGATTTTGAGAATAAAATCCAATTTATGGAAATTGAAGTATTTTGAATTGAAGCTCGAGATGTTGGAATTTAAACTTGGTAAATGAAATTGTTTAATTATTCGAAGTTTAGATTTTTAAGAAAAAGATTGAAATACGACGTAAATATTCGAAAGTTGATTTGTTTTAAAAGATTGGACTTTTAATCGAACTCTGAATATTTCTAAGAAAATTTATATGAAATGATATTTCAAGTTTGAGTTTGGAATTGAAAATTAATTTGAAATTGAGATTTAATAATTTGGAATTTAATTGAAATTCAAAGAAATTTGTGAATTGGACTAAATTGAAACTATTGAATTAAATTTGAAGATAAAATTGATTTGAATAGGATTTGAACTGAAATTGATTTGGAATGTAATACTTAAATGAATTCTTGAAATCTGAATGTTAATCTAAGTTTATTGAATTGGAATTGTTCCAGAAATTAAGTAAACTACTTAATACGGATGTTTAATTTAAAGTATATTCTAATTTGAATACGAAATGGTTTTAAAGCGAATCTTATATTCTTATATAAATATATGAGCTGTTTTGAAATGTGGAATATTTAAAGTTTCGAAATATATTGAAAGTGAAATTGTTTATTTTGTGGTTCAAATATGTATTTGAAATTGATAATTTGAAATGGTTTATTGAGAAGCTAAATCGAGTTGAAATTAATGATTTTGAAATCGAAATGAGATATTGAGGCGAAAATGATTTTGAAATCGAAATGAGATATTGAGGCGAAAATGATTTTTGAAATGAAATCGTATATTTTGAGTAAATAGGATGATTTTGGAAATGGATTTATTTGAAGTGAAAGTGATATCGTATTGATACGATTTTGAAATTGAAATGAGATGTTGAGGCGAAAATGATTTTTGAAATGAAATCGTATATTTTGAGCAGATATGATGATTTTGAAACGGATTTGATCTTTGAAGCGAATATGATATTTTGATAATCAATGATGAATTGATTTTGAAAATGTAAAAGATCCAACTGGTGTGAAAAATATAACGTAGTTATTAAAGAGACCGGGATCGGATATGGACATACTGTAACAACCCGCATTTATACGATAATATATTTAAATATTTTATTTAAATATGACATCGTCTATTCGTATTGAAAATCCTAAATATGAATTTTTATCGTGTTCGAATCCGTTGTTCTAATGGATTCAAATCGTGTTTTAAATATCACCAAGGTGTTTAATAAGCATGGTTAAAAGAATTCGGGCTTTATAAATTTTTACAAAAACTTGGCCCATGCTTGAGTTGAAGCCGTGATAGTATTCGGCACCCAACCCCTCCCTTTCCTCCATCCGTGAACCCTAGGCCCAAACTCGAGATCAACGAGATAATGGCTTCTAAAATTAGGGCTTCGATTTTCTTTCTTTTTGCTGGCGAATCTGGAATTTTGGGGCTTTGGCTCGATCTCTGGCGATTCTCTGTGTAACTAAACTAGGGCTTTGGCTCGTTCTCCTCTGTGAGATAATTGCGATGCTGTTCCGATGTTGATTCGAGCTTTTGCCTTTGTGATTGTGAGATTATCAAGCGACTTCGTTCTCGTCCTTTTTGCTCAATTCTGGAATTAGGGCTTTGATTGAAATCGAGGATGCCGACTTTATTACGATCGAATGATGATTTTGAACTTTGTTGCTTTTGTCGATCAATGTTTCTTCGAGCTTGCTTGGTGGCTTCAGACTGTTCGAATCACAGCTTCGACATTAAGCGGTTCGTTCGCCTGCATCGAAACTGTTCAAGAAGGCTCGAATTCAACTCGATATCCACGTAGAGGAGCTCGCCTCTGCGATAGTCTCGACCGATTAATAAGGTGAGTGATCTTCATTTTCGCTCACATCTAATTCATGTTCATGTGTATTAGGGATTTTAAAATTCGTTGGTTTTCGTTGTATTCAAGTCGTTGAGTTGGTCGATTCCTTTTGCTTTGCGAATCCAAATTGGCTTTTTACTGATGGGTGAATTTCGATTTCATCCACCTCTACTTCGAAGTGTTGTTTATTCATGTGTTTCGAGACCTTGACTTTCAGTTTGATTTAGGGGTAATGTTGTAACCATCTGGTAATTGATTTTTGGTGATAACCTTTTCACCACTTCGCTGACTTGTTGTCCCATGATTTCGGCTATACTGTGAATTCTGTTATTTGTCAAACTACTTGAGAAATTGACTTCGGTCTCTTGTTATGTGGTTTCATTTCCATGCTCTCAGAAGTGTTTCTGCACTTCTGGTCTCTTTGATGCACTTTGTTGTACCTGATCCGTATGCATTTGTTCACTGATGCACTTGATCATATTGACACTCTTGACTTCGATCATTATGTAGTTTGCATTGTTTCATCTCTACTGGTTTGTAGCTGCTGCATATATGTGCTTTTGATTACACTGTCCCTATGAGTTCATTAGTTCATGTTGGCCACCTCTGGCTTGTGTCTGGACTGTATACATATGCTTGACTCATATTGTAGTCTGCACCTCTGTCTTGATTTTGTGATGCCTTACTTGTAGCACTATTGTTGAATTGTCTGCATTGCACTACTTCATTTTGTAATTGTTTTGATCCACTTTGTCACTGCATACCTATAGATCTTGACCTGTTTACATTTGTTCTGCAACCATGTTGATATTGGTATATTCATCCCAGTAGAGTTAGATGCACTGTTGCATTTGATTCATCTGGACATGTATTTGCTGCTTTCGTCTATGTGCTTCGACTTTGGCATTTGCCTTGTTCTAGACTATGAAACTAATACTGTCCAGTTACAGTATTAAATACAAATGTACAATTCGTACATTCATGATATGGAAACTGTTTGCACCCTGTTGCATTCTAGTCTTCATACATATGTATGTTGTGACGTATGTATATACATTAATTGATATGTGTATATGTATGTTCGAATTACATTTTCTTTTCTCTTGGAATGATTGACTGTATTTTGGGATTTGAATTATGACTTGATGGAGTTGCTGTCATTACTATTGGCACTGACTCCACTTTGTCTACACTTCGATGGTCGGGTTGCATACTCACCGGTACCCTTATATGCATTGTTTCCCTGGAATTATCCCTGTGTTCATTTCGAACTGGCCTGGTGCACCTTGAATGTGCTGCTGTTCATGTTGCAGTTTGCCCTTTTGTCTTCAGTCGTGACTGCAGTTAGTTTTTTTTTATTAAGAGGCAGTCGTGCCTTGTTGGTTTGCATGGCACTAATGCATTTGGTTTCGTTTTTTTTGAATTCATTTGAGTTGACTCCACATTTCCTTCATATACACTACGTACATATGTGTCGTACTTGATGTTGTAGTTTGAATTCTCTGGCTTTCAAGACAGTTCCCGTAGTGTCTGCTCTTGGTTACGTGATCACTCGTAGTGTCGCAGTCTTTAACTTGAGACTATATATATTGTGTAGTTGTGTTGTAGCTGCATGTTTGATCTTTGATCCCTGACTTCTTGCATCCCTGAACTGTGACTTCTCGTGTGTTCACCCTTGGCCTATTATGCTTTGCTTCATAGCATATTCTCTTTTGTATATGGTATGTACAGTCATGCTGCTTCATGTGTACATATTTCGTATTCGCTTAGTTGAAGCTTTATGCTGCTGCACTGCCTTTTTGTAGCAGTTTTACCCTTGTCCCTCGTGGTGACTTTATATTCTGTTGTGGCGAGGCAGTGCACGCGTGCGTGCACTGCAGCCACACCGAATTGACAGATTTTAATCGATATCTCTTTTATTCTTAATTCATCGACCTGCTGCGTAATTCGTAGGCTGTATTGGCGAGGCAGTACACGTTAGCGTGTACTGCAGCCAATTAGCATTGATATTTTTAAATTGACATTTCAATTATTTAAACTGCTTTGGATTTCTATTTTGTGGATTAACACTGTTTAGTGTTATTTCTGCCGTTATCCAATTCTCGTATCGAGAGTTGGATATACGAGATTTCTGTGACTGTCATCTATATTGAGATTGATTATTATTGCTTCTATGCTCTAATAACTGATTTTGAATTAGACTGATCCGAGTATTATTTTCTTTTGAATGTAATACTCGGGTCAGACCGAGTATTTACAGGTTGTAGATTTTTAGCTTTGGGTTGCTGCTAGAGCTATGAAGACTTTTTATATCATTTGAAGTGGTCTTCGTCTTGTTGTAGTAGTCAGTGTGTCTGTTTTAAGATGATAATGTATTCATGTATATTAGTCGATAATGTACTTGTATATATAACTTCTTGAGTCGACAGTTGTAGTTGTATCATTTGTATTGTGTCAAATGTATTGTAACTGATATCAGTTATTGTATATATGAGACTTTTCGTTCCATCTGTATTCCGCATTTATGTTATCTGTGTTATTTTTATATTTATTGTCCTAAACTATTATAGCCACTGTGTAGTAGCTTTGAGTTTGTAACGGTATGTCGGATTTCCTCTAAAAGATGAAATGCACGTTATTCTATCTGACATATCGGTGCTCGCACAAGGCAATTACATGGATGGTCGCTCCTCAACAGCCTTATTCTCCGTGCTAGTTGACAGCACTACTCCGTAGTGTTCTTGGCTAGCGTGGGTATAGAGGTGGGGCGTCACAGCTTGGTATCAGAGCCTGAGGTTTAGGACAATTATAAAACATAACTTAGATGGAGCTTGTGTTACAACTATTTGTCGATGTTTATCTCTCATCTTTACATACGACTATTTTTGACTGTTAGGTATGAATTCCTAACGCTTATTCTTGTGTTTTCGGCTTTGAATTGATTTAGCCGATGTTGATTTTGTTTTAATTTGGCAAATTAAAGCCATTTTGACTTTTGGACTTTGTTCCACTTTTGTTCTATGCTATGAGTGTCATTGTGTACCTGTTACACTGTGATGAAAAATAGCTGGACCAGTTGCAAATTGAGTGATTTTGATTTCTCATTCACATCTAGTTTGAATCTCAGCGATTTTGAACTTGATATTTTGTGTTTTCCTAATCTGGATTTCCCTTCGACTTCGGTCACTTTGTTTTTGAGAAATTGCTAATTTCTTGATTCTCAAGATTCTGATTTTGTTTGCCGTTGGTTTCTTTGATAATGATGATTGATTCATTTGGTACTCGACTGCGGCTATTAATTGTTGGCTTCGACATTAACTTGATTCTTACTTTTGTTGAAGTCATTTATGCATTTCTGCTCGATTTGCTTTGTTTTTCCAGTTGATGATCGATTCTTCTTTTCTAATTAGTTGTTATCACCTTTGTCGATTTTGATAACTTCTATTTCTGGAATTTTTGGGTATTCCTACTTTGATGAATTTGGAATCGAATTCTTTGGATTTTATTCACGTCTTCGAACGTGAAATTTTAGTGAACTGACTTGGTTTCCTAATTTAATCGATTCTTGATCATTTCCCCGATTTTTTGCTATTTTATTAGCAACTTTGATGACATTTTCTTCGGGATTTTTGTGAACATACTTTCTGATGGATTCAGTATCGATTTCTCTGGATTCCATTCACATCTTCGTATGTGAATTCTTGTGATTGATTGTTTCTACAATCATTTTTGTGATTTGTCACTTTAAAAATATAAAGGTTTTCTATACTAGTAGTAAATATTAAAATCCTTTTCTCCAAACGATTTCAAAAATTATTTTACTACAAAGCTCTTTTCTTAAATCGTTTTCCAATCTATTAATATATACAAGCCTTTATTTCACTCGTATGAGAAATTGAATTAAACGGCCTAGTAAAACAAGTGGTATGAAACGCTTGCGTTTACTTCGTCGGTTAACTCCTGGACTTGTTCGATTGAACCCTTTTCGTGACAATTTCCTAGTGAAGATTTACAGCTTGTTCGTAAATATTTAAGTTAAGCAAGTGGTTATGGGACATGAAGCTAAACTCATATATTTACTAGCTTGGTGTGATTGACACTTCTTTATGATCATGACGATCATTTTTATGATTTAGACTGGACCTCATCGGTGTGATTTCGTCTCACACATATCTCTTGGGCTTTGAGGATTGTCTAGACACCAGTGTGTGATTTCGTCTCACACATATTGCACGGTTAGACTAGGCCTCATCGGTGTGATTTCGTCTCACACATATCTCTTGGGCTTTGAGGGTTGTCTGGATACTCTTTGTGTGATTTTTATGATTTAGACTAGCAACTGTGCGATGTCTCTTTGTCTGCGAGGGAGACTAGACCCCGCTTTGTTGTAGGGTAGCGCCCTACGGTCTTCGGGCCATTCCTGTGTGAAAATTTAATGGATGGCTTCCATGAGATAGCATCTCGTCATGTGATACCGGTCGGTGAGTTTTCATACTCCCATTTTTGTGATAGGCCTTTCCCCTTTTCTTTTTTATGGTTTAGACTAGCGATTATGCGATGTCTCTTTGTCTGCGAGGGAGACTAGACCCCGCTTTGTTGTAGGGTAGCGCCCTACGGTCTTCGGACCATTCCTGTGTGAAACTTTATTGGTTAGCCACCAAGAGATAGCGTCTCGTTCATGTGATACCGGTGTTTTGGAGTTTTCATACTCCCATTTTTATGCTAGGCCTCCCCCCCTTCATGTGTTTTCTGGATTTCTTGTGATGATTTCTAGAATTTGTGCTTCACCAATTTTCGTGATTTCTATTGACAAGTTTCGTCAATTAATGTGTATTGGTGAATTCATGTGTTATTGACTTGTTATGAATACAAGTTTAGGGTATGATATCCCTTTCTATCTTTGAGAAGATTCTTGTGACATCTTTGATGAATGAAAATTCATTTGGTATTATATTTTGATGCCAGTTATTTTAATGAGACTTTGACGTGTTAACTTCGGTAACCGTCAATTTTGAAATGGATTTACAAGCGGTTCTCCCGCAACACTGATATTGCTAATTTAATCACGCGTTTTCAAAATTCTTTATTTTTAAAAGTTGTTTCAAAAAAAAAAAAAAAAAATATAAATTAAAATTGTTTTCAAAATTTTTACAGTTTACAATTTTCAAAAGAACGAGGAAGCGATTTAAACGTTTCAGCAAAATCGAGGACTATGACCCCTTTCTTTTACTGATTCGCTTAATTCCGGACTTGTCCGTTTGAGAATGTGAAATGTTATTTTTAAAAACACACAATTCTGCACTTTCAAGAAAACGATAAAGAGATTTAAACGATTTAGCAAAAGTAAGGAGTATGGAACCATACTTTTACTACTTCGGTTAAGTCCGGACTCGTTAATTGAATATTTATGACTTCTGATTATCGTTTTTTGATAATCAGATATTTGTGAAATTTGATTATCGTTTAAGATAATTAAATATTTTTCGATTTGATTAATCGAATATTTGTGTTTCTGATTATCGTTTTTGATAATCAGATATTTGTGAAATTTGATTATCATTTGAGATAATTAAATATTTTTCGATTTGATTAATCGAATATTTGTGTTTCTGATTATCGTTTTTGATAATCAGATATTTGTGAAATTTGATTATCGTTTGAGATAATTAAATATTTTTCGATTTGATAATCGAATCTTTGTGATTTCTGCTTATCGTTTTTGATAATCAGATATTTGTGAAAATTCGATTATCATTTTAGATGATTGAATATTTGCGATTTTGAGATTCGATCTTCGTTTTTTTCTCTGACGATTCAGGTGAGTAATTTGATTTACTCACATTCAATTCGTGCAGTACGTGATTTCTGCTCTGATTCCTTTTCTTTCAATTGCTAGAACTCGATTGATTCTTGCTTTTGATAGTCGTCTGATTTTGATTCCTTGATCCCCACGATGTTGGTTCTTTCAATCGAACCTTTTGATTCTATATCTGATACTTCCATAATTCTAATGCTTCCCCCTGTTGACCTTTGCTTTGCGTATGCATTCGACATTGCCATGCTCTTATGGTTGTTACCTTTTATCCATTTATTCCTTATGATTGCGAGGACGCAATTTCTTTAAGGAGGGAAGTCTGTAACAACCCGCATTTATACGATAATATATTTAAATATTTTATTTAAATATGACATCGTCTATTCGTATTGAAAATCCTAAATATGAATTTTTATCGTGTTCGAATCCGTTGTTCTAATGGATTCAAATCGTGTTTTAAATATCACCAAGGTGTTTAATAAGCATGGTTAAAAGAATTCGGGCTTTATAAATTTTTACAAAAACTTGGCCCATGCTTGAGTTGAAGCCGTGATAGTATTCGGCACCCAACCCCTCCCTTTCCTCCATCCGTGAACCCTAGGCCCAAACTCGAGATCAACGAGATAATGGCTTCTAAAATTAGGGCTTCGATTTTCTTTCTTTTTGCTGGCGAATCTGGAATTTTGGGGCTTTGGCTCGATCTCTGGCGATTCTCTGTGTAACTAAACTAGGGCTTTGGCTCGTTCTCCTCTGTGAGATAATTGCGATGCTGTTCCGATGTTGATTCGAGCTTTTGCCTTTGTGATTGTGAGATTATCAAGCGACTTCGTTCTCGTCCTTTTTGCTCAATTCTGGAATTAGGGCTTTGATTGAAATCGAGGATGCCGACTTTATTACGATCGAATGATGATTTTGAACTTTGTTGCTTTTGTCGATCAATGTTTCTTCGAGCTTGCTTGGTGGCTTCAGACTGTTCGAATCACAGCTTCGACATTAAGCGGTTCGTTCGCCTGCATCGAAACTGTTCAAGAAGGCTCGAATTCAACTCGATATCCACGTAGAGGAGCTCGCCTCTGCGATAGTCTCGACCGATTAATAAGGTGAGTGATCTTCATTTTCGCTCACATCTAATTCATGTTCATGTGTATTAGGGATTTTAAAATTCGTTGGTTTTCGTTGTATTCAAGTCGTTGAGTTGGTCGATTCCTTTTGCTTTGCGAATCCAAATTGGCTTTTTACTGATGGGTGAATTTCGATTTCATCCACCTCTACTTCGAAGTGTTGTTTATTCATGTGTTTCGAGACCTTGACTTTCAGTTTGATTTAGGGGTAATGTTGTAACCATCTGGTAATTGATTTTTGGTGATAACCTTTTCACCACTTCGCTGACTTGTTGTCCCATGATTTCGGCTATACTGTGAATTCTGTTATTTGTCAAACTACTTGAGAAATTGACTTCGGTCTCTTGTTATGTGGTTTCATTTCCATGCTCTCAGAAGTGTTTCTGCACTTCTGGTCTCTTTGATGCACTTTGTTGTACCTGATCTGTATGCATTTGTTCACTGATGCACTTGATCATATTGACACTCTTGACTTCGATCATTATGTAGTTTGCATTGTTTCATCTCTACTTGTTTGTAGCTGCTGCATATATGTGCTTTTGATTACACTGTCCCTATGAGTTCATTAGTTCATGTTGGCCACCTCTGGCTTGTGTCTGGACTGTATACATATGCTTGACTCATATTGTAGTCTGCACCTCTGTCTTGATTTTGTGATGCCTTACTTGTAGCACTATTGTTGAATTGTCTGCATTGCACTACTTCATTTTGTAATTGTTTTGATCCACTTTGTCACTGCATACCTATAGATCTTGACCTGTTTACATTTGTTCTGCAACCATGTTGATATTGGTATATTCATCCCAGTAGAGTTAGATGCACTGTTGCATTTGATTCATCTGGACATGTATTTGCTGCTTTCGTCTATGTGCTTCGACTTTGGCATTTGCCTTGTTCTAGACTATGAAACTAATACTGTCCAGTTACAGTATTAAATACAAATGTACAATTCGTACATTCATGATATGGAAACTGTTTGCACCCTGTTGCATTCTAGTCTTCATACATATGTATGTTGTGACGTATGTATATACATTAATTGATATGTGTATATGTATGTTCGAATTACATTTTCTTTTCTCTTGGAATGATTGACTGTATTTTGGGATTTGAATTATGACTTGATGGAGTTGCTGTCATTACTATTGGCACTGACTCCACTTTGTCTACACTTCGATGGTCGGGTTGCATACTCACCGGTACCCTTATATGCATTGTTTCCTTGGAATTATCCCTGTGTTCATTTCGAACTGGCCTGGTGCACCTTGAATGTGCTGCTGTTCATGTTGCAGTTTGCCCTTTTGTCTTCAGTCGTGACTGCAGTTAGTTTTTTTATTAAGAGGCAGTCGTGCCTTGTTGGTTTGCATGGCACTAATGCATTTGGTTTCGTTTTTTTTGAATTCATTTGAGTTGACTCC
This sequence comes from Allium fistulosum, assembly GCA_030737815.1. Taxonomy (NCBI): domain Eukaryota; kingdom Viridiplantae; phylum Streptophyta; class Magnoliopsida; order Asparagales; family Amaryllidaceae; genus Allium; species Allium fistulosum. The sequence continues at coordinate 185,744,106 of CM060905.1, forward strand.
ACATTTCCTTCATATACACTACGTACATATGTGTCGTACTTGATGTTGTAGTTTGAATTCTCTGGCTTTCAAGACAGTTCCCGTAGTGTCTGCTCTTGGTTACGTGATCACTCGTAGTGTCGCAGTCTTTAACTTGAGACTATATATATTGTGTAGTTGTGTTGTAGCTGCATGTTTGATCTTTGATCCCTGACTTCTTGCATCCCTGAACTGTGACTTCTCGTGTGTTCACCCTTGGCCTATTATGCTTTGCTTCATAGCATATTCTCTTTTGTATATGGTATGTACAGTCATGCTGCTTCATGTGTACATATTTCGTATTCGCTTAGTTGAAGCTTTATGCTGCTGCACTGCCTTTTTGTAGCAGTTTTACCCTTGTCCCTCGTGGTGACTTTATATTCTGTTGTGGCGAGGCAGTGCACGCGTGCGTGCACTGCAGCCACACCGAATTGACAGATTTTAATCGATATCTCTTTTATTCTTAATTCATCGACCTGCTGCGTAATTCGTAGGCTGTATTGGCGAGGCAGTACACGTTAGCGTGTACTGCAGCCAATTAGCATTGATATTTTTAAATTGACATTTCAATTATTTAAACTGCTTTGGATTTCTATTTTGTGGATTAACACTGTTTAGTGTTATTTCTGCCGTTATCCAATTCTCGTATCGAGAGTTGGATATACGAGATTTCTGTGACTGTCATCTATATTGAGATTGATTATTATTGCTTCTATGCTCTAATAACTGATTTTGAATTAGACTGATCCGAGTATTATTTTCTTTTGAATGTAATACTCGGGTCAGACCGAGTATTTACATGTTATAGATTTTTAGCTTTGGGTTGCTGCTAGAGCTATGAAGACTTTTTATATCATTTGAAGTGGTCTTCGTCTTGTTGTAGTAGTCAGTGTGTCTGTTTTAAGATGATAATGTATTCATGTATATTAGTCGATAATGTACTTGTATATATAACTTCTTGAGTCGACAGTTGTAGTTGTATCATTTGTATTGTGTCAAATGTATTGTAACTGATATCAGTTATTGTATATATGAGACTTTTCGTTCCATCTGTATTCCGCATTTATGTTATCTGTGTTATTTTTATATTTATTGTCCTAAACTATTATAGCCACTGTGTAGTAGCTTTGAGTTTGTAACGGTATGTCGGATTTCCTCTAAAAGATGAAATGCACGTTATTCTATCTGACATATCGGTGCTCGCACAAGGCAATTACATGGATGGTCGCTCCTCAACAGCCTTATTCTCCGTGCTAGTTGACAGCACTACTCCGTAGTGTTCTTGGCTAGCGTGGGTATAGAGGTGGGGCGTCACAGCTTGGTATCAGAGCCTGAGGTTTAGGACAATTATAAAACATAACTTAGATGGAGCTTGTGTTACAACTATTTGTCGATGTTTATCTCTCATCTTTACATACGACTATTTTTGACTGTTAGGTATGAATTCCTAACGCTTATTCTTGTGTTTTCGGCTTTGAATTGATTTAGCCGATGTTGATTTTGTTTTAATTTGGCAAATTAAAGCCATTTTGACTTTTGGACTTTGTTCCACTTTTGTTCTATGCTATGAGTGTCATTGTGTACCTGTTACACTGTGATGAAAAATAGCTGGACCAGTTGCAAATTGAGTGATTTTGATTTCTCATTCACATCTAGTTTGAATCTCAGCGATTTTGAACTTGATATTTTGTGTTTTCCTAATCTGGATTTCCCTTCGACTTCGGTCACTTTGTTTTTGAGAAATTGCTAATTTCTTGATTCTCAAGATTCTGATTTTGTTTGCCGTTGGTTTCTTTGATAATGATGATTGATTCATTTGGTACTCGACTGCGGCTATTAATTGTTGGCTTCGACATTAACTTGATTCTTACTTTTGTTGAAGTCATTTATGCATTTCTGCTCGATTTGCTTTGTTTTTCCAGTTGATGATCGATTCTTCTTTTCTAATTAGTTGTTATCACCTTTGTCGATTTTGATAACTTCTATTTCTGGAATTTTTGGGTATTCCTACTTTGATGAATTTGGAATCGAATTCTTTGGATTTTATTCACGTCTTCGAACGTGAAATTTTAGTGAACTGACTTGGTTTCCTAATTTAATCGATTCTTGATCATTTCCCCGATTTGTTGCTATTTTATTAGCAACTTTGATGACATTTTCTTCGGGATTTTTGTGAACATACTTTCTGATGGATTCAGTATCGATTTCTCTGGATTCCATTCACATCTTCGTATGTGAATTCTTGTGATTGATTGTTTCTACAATCATTTTTGTGATTTGTCACTTTAAAAATATAAAGGTTTTCTATACTAGTAGTAAATATTAAAATCCTTTTCTCCAAACGATTTCAAAAATTATTTTACTACAAAGCTCTTTTCTTAAATCGTTTTCCAATCTATTAATATATACAAGCCTTTATTTCACTCGTATGAGAAATTGAATTAAACGGCCTAGTAAAACAAGTGGTATGAAACGCTTGCGTTTACTTCGTCGGTTAACTCCTGGACTTGTTCGATTGAACCCTTTTCGTGACAATTTCCTAGTGAAGATTTACAGCTTGTTCGTAAATATTTAAGTTAAGCAAGTGGTTATGGGACATGAAGCTAAACTCATATATTTACTAGCTTGGTGTGATTGACACTTCTTTATGATCATGACGATCATTTTTATGATTTAGACTGGACCTCATCGGTGTGATTTCGTCTCACACATATCTCTTGGGCTTTGAGGATTGTCTAGACACCAGTGTGTGATTTCGTCTCACACATATTGCACGGTTAGACTAGGCCTCATCGGTGTGATTTCGTCTCACACATATCTCTTGGGCTTTGAGGGTTGTCTGGATACTCTTTGTGTGATTTTTATGATTTAGACTAGCAACTGTGCGATGTCTCTTTGTCTGCGAGGGAGACTAGACCCCGCTTTGTTGTAGGGTAGCGCCCTACGGTCTTCGGGCCATTCCTGTGTGAAAATTTAATGGATGGCTTCCATGAGATAGCGTCTCGTCATGTGATACCGGTCGGTGAGTTTTCATACTCCCATTTTTGTGATAGGCCTTTCCCCTTTTCTTTTTTATGGTTTAGACTAGCGATTATGCGATGTCTTTTTGTCTGCGAGGGAGACTAGACCCCGCTTTGTTGTAGGGTAGCGCCCTACGGTCTTCGGACCATTCCTGTGTGAAACTTTATTGGTTAGCCACCAAGAGATAGCGTCTCGTTCATGTGATACCGGTGTTTTGGAGTTTTCATACTCCCATTTTTATGCTAGGCCTCCCCCCCTTCATGTGTTTTCTGGATTTCTTGTGATGATTTCTAGAATTTGTGCTTCACCAATTTTCGTGATTTCTATTGACAAGTTTCGTCAATTAATGTGTATTGGTGAATTCATGTGTTATTGACTTGTTATGAATACAAGTTTAGGGTATGATATCCCTTTCTATCTTTGAGAAGATTCTTGTGACATCTTTGATGAATGAAAATTCATTTGGTATTATATTTTGATGCCAGTTATTTTAATGAGACTTTGACGTGTTAACTTCGGTAACCGTCAATTTTGAAATGGATTTACAAGCGGTTCTCCCGCAACACTGATATTGCTAATTTAATCACGCGTTTTCAAAATTCTTTATTTTTAAAAGTTGTTTCAAAAAAAAAAAAAAAAAATATAAATTAAAATTGTTTTCAAAATTTTTACAGTTTACAATTTTCAAAAGAACGAGGAAGCGATTTAAACGTTTCAGCAAAATCGAGGACTATGACCCCTTTCTTTTACTGATTCGCTTAATTCCGGACTTGTCCGTTTGAGAATGTGAAATGTTATTTTTAAAAACACACAATTCTGCACTTTCAAGAAAACGATAAAGAGATTTAAACGATTTAGCAAAAGTAAGGAGTATGGAACCATACTTTTACTACTTCGGTTAAGTCCGGACTCGTTAATTGAATATTTATGACTTCTGATTATCGTTTTTTGATAATCAGATATTTGTGAAATTTGATTATCGTTTAAGATAATTAAATATTTTTCGATTTGATTAATCGAATATTTGTGTTTCTGATTATCGTTTTTGATAATCAGATATTTGTGAAATTTGATTATCATTTGAGATAATTAAATATTTTTCGATTTGATTAATCGAATATTTGTGTTTCTGATTATCGTTTTTGATAATCAGATATTTGTGAAATTTGATTATCGTTTGAGATAATTAAATATTTTTCGATTTGATAATCGAATCTTTGTGATTTCTTCTTATCGTTTTTGATAATCAGATATTTGTGAAAATTCGATTATCATTTTAGATGATTGAATATTTGCGATTTTGAGATTCGATCTTCGTTTTTTTCTCTGACGATTCAGGTGAGTAATTTGATTTACTCACATTCAATTCGTGCAGTACGTGATTTCTGCTCTGATTCCTTTTCTTTCAATTGCTAGAACTCGATTGATTCTTGCTTTTGATAGTCGTCTGATTTTGATTCCTTGATCCCCACGATGTTGGTTCTTTCAATCGAACCTTTTGATTCTATATCTGATACTTCCATAATTCTAATGCTTCCCCCTGTTGACCTTTGCTTTGCGTATGCATTCGACATTGCCATGCTCTTATGGTTGTTACCTTTTATCCATTTATTCCTTATGATTGCGAGGACGCAATTTCTTTAAGGAGGGAAGTCTGTAACAACCCGCATTTATACGATAATATATTTAAATATTTTATTTAAATATGACATCGTCTATTCGTATTGAAAATCCTAAATATGAATTTTTATCGTGTTCGAATCCGTTGTTCTAATGGATTCAAATCGTGTTTTAAATATCACCAAGGTGTTTAATAAGCATGGTTAAAAGAATTCGGGCTTTATAAATTTTTACAAAAACTTGGCCCATGCTTGAGTTGAAGCCGTGATAGTATTCGGCACCCAACCCCTCCCTTTCCTCCATCCGTGAACCCTAGGCCCAAACTTGAGATCAACGAGATAATGGCTTCTAAAATTAGGGCTTCGATTTTCTTTCTTTTTGCTGGCGAATCTGGAATTTTGGGGCTTTGGCTCGATCTCTGGCGATTCTCTGTGTAACTAAACTAGGGCTTTGGCTCGTTCTCCTCTGTGAGATAATTGCGATGCTGTTCCGATGTTGATTCAAGCTTTTGCCTTTGTGATTGTGAGATTATCAAGCGACTTCGTTCTCGTCCTTTTTGCTCAATTCTGGAATTAGGGCTTTGATTGAAATCGAGGATGCCGACTTTATTACGATCGAATGATGATTTTGAACTTTGTTGCTTTTGTCGATCAATGTTTCTTCGAGCTTGCTTGGTGGCTTCAGACTGTTCGAATCACAGCTTCGACATTAAGCGGTTCGTTCGCCTGCATCGAAACTGTTCAAGAAGGCTCGAATTCAACTCGATATCCACGTAGAGGAGCTCGCCTCTGCGATAGTCTCGACCGATTAATAAGGTGAGTGATCTTCATTTTCGCTCACATCTAATTCATGTTCATGTGTATTAGGGATTTTAAAATTCGTTGGTTTTCGTTGTATTCAAGTCGTTGAGTTGGTCGATTCCTTTTGCTTTGCGAATCCAAATTGGCTTTTTACTGATGGGTGAATTTCGATTTCATCCACCTCTACTTCGAAGTGCTGTTTATTCATGTGTTTCGAGACCTTGACTTTCAGTTTGATTTAGGGGTAATGTTGTAACCATCTGGTAATTGATTTTTGGTGATAACCTTTTCACCACTTCGCTGACTTGTTGTCCCATGATTTCGGCTATACTGTGAATTCTGTTATTTGTCAAACTACTTGAGAAATTGACTTCGGTCTCTTGTTATGTGGTTTCATTTCCATGCTCTCAGAAGTGTTTCTGCACTTCTGGTCTCTTTGATGCACTTTGTTGTACCTGATCTGTATGCATTTGTTCACTGATGCACTTGATCATATTGACACTCTTGACTTCGATCATTATGTAGTTTGCATTGTTTCATCTCTACTTGTTTGTAGCTGCTGCATATATGTGCTTTTGATTACACTGTCCCTATGAGTTCATTAGTTCATGTTGGCCACCTCTGGCTTGTGTCTGGACTGTATACATATGCTTGACTCATATTGTAGTCTGCACCTCTGTCTTGATTTTGTGATGCCTTACTTGTAGCACTATTGTTGAATTGTCTGCATTGCACTACTTCATTTTGTAATTGTTTTGATCCACTTTGTCACTGCATACCTATAGATCTTGACCTGTTTACATTTGTTCTGCAACCATGTTGATATTGGTATATTCATCCCAGTAGAGTTAGATGCACTGTTGCATTTGATTCATCTGGACATGTATTTGCTGCTTTCGTCTATGTGCTTCAACTTTGGCATTTGCCTTGTTCTAGACTATGAAACTAATACTGTCCAGTTACAGTATTAAATACAAATGTACAATTCGTACATTCATGATATGGAAACTGTTTGCACCCTGTTGCATTCTAGTCTTCATACATATGTATGTTGTGACGTATGTATATACATTAATTGATATGTGTATATGTATGTTCGAATTACATTTTCTTTTCTCTTGGAATGATTGACTGTATTTTGGGATTTGAATTATGACTTGATGGAGTTGCTGTCATTACTATTGGCACTGACTCCACTTTGTCTACACTTCGATGGTCGGGTTGCATACTCACCGGTACCCTTATATGCATTGTTTCCTTGGAATTATCCCTGTGTTCATTTCGAACTGGCCTGGTGCACCTTGAATGTGCTGCTGTTCATGTTGCAGTTTGCCCTTTTGTCTTCAGTCGTGACTGCAGTTAGTTTTTTTTTATTAAGAGGCAGTCGTGCCTTGTTGGTTTGCATGGCACTAATGCATTTGGTTTCGTTTTTTTTGAATTCATTTGAGTTGACTCCACATTTCCTTCATATACACTACGTACATATGTGTCGTACTTGATGTTGTAGTTTGAATTCTCTGGCTTTCAAGACAGTTCCCGTAGTGTCTGCTCTTGGTTACGTGATCACTCGTAGTGTCGCAGTCTTTAACTTGAGACTATATATATTGTGTAGTTGTGTTGTAGCTGCATGTTTGATCTTTGATCCCTGACTTCTTGCATCCCTGAACTGTGACTTCTCGTGTGTTCACCCTTGGCCTATTATGCTTTGCTTCATAGCATATTCTCTTTTGTATATGGTATGTACAGTCATGCTGCTTCATGTGTACATATTTTGTATTCGCTTAGTTGAAGCTTTATGCTGCTGCACTGCCTTTTTGTAGCAGTTTTACCCTTGTCCCTCGTGGTGACTTTATATTCTGTTGTGGCGAGGCAGTGCACGCGTGCGTGCACTGCAGCCACACCGAATTGACAGATTTTAATCGATATCTCTTTTATTCTTAATTCATCGACCTGCTGCGTAATTCGTAGGCTGTATTGGCGAGGCAGTACACGTTAGCGTGTACTGCAGCCAATTAGCATTGATATTTTTAAATTGACATTTCAATTATTTAAACTGCTTTGGATTTCTATTTTGTGGATTAACACTGTTTAGTGTTATTTCTGCCGTTATCCAATTCTCGTATCGAGAGTTGGATATACGAGATTTCTGTGACTGTCATCTATATTGAGATTGATTATTATTGCTTCTATGCTCTAATAACTGATTTTGAATTAGACTGATCCGAGTATTATTTTCTTTTGAATGTAATACTCGGGTCAGACCGAGTATTTACAGGTTGTAGATTTTTAGCTTTGGGTTGCTGCTAGAGCTATGAAGACTTTTTATATCATTTGAAGTGGTCTTCGTCTTGTTGTAGTAGTCAGTGTGTCTGTTTTAAGATGATAATGTATTCATGTATATTAGTCGATAATGTACTTGTATATATAACTTCTTGAGTCGACAGTTGTAGTTGTATCATTTGTATTGTGTCAAATGTATTGTAACTGATATCAGTTATTGTATATATGAGACTTTTCGTTCCATCTGTATTCCGCATTTATGTTATCTGTGTTATTTTTATATTTATTGTCCTAAACTATTATAGCCACTGTGTAGTAGCTTTGAGTTTGTAACGGTATGTCGGATTTCCTCTAAAAGATGAAATGCACGTTATTCTATCTGACATATCGGTGCTCGCACAAGGCAATTACATGGATGGTCGCTCCTCAACAGCCTTATTCTCCGTGCTAGTTGACAGCACTACTCCGTAGTGTTCTTGGCTAGCGTGGGTATAGAGGTGGGGCGTCACACATACTCTCTGTCGATACCGAAAACCACTTTAATAACTATTATACGCGGAGTGTTGATCCAGAATGAAGTGGATGGTTTGGCGAACGCGTTGACTGAAGAAAGAGAATGATTTTGGATGACCCCTGACATGACTAAAACAGGAGCCGCGCCGGGCCATTGAGGATCGCCATCTCTAGCGGACACACTCCTTCGATACCATGTCTATTACTTTTGTGATTCGATTTGGGTGCACCCCGCGATTTGGGAGTGTTGTTTCGCGGTGTTGGGGTAGTAGCTGCTATGCCCAACATCAGTCTGGATCACGCAACTACTAGTATCCTAGTTGGTATTGCCTCATGTACCTTGTCATACTGATTATCCTATTCGCGACCACTACGATTTTGGTTTGTACCTTTAGTATATGGATTGCCCTCTGGTGACTTCCGGTTTTGGGGAAACTACGGCCTTGTATATGCTCTTGGGAATATAAACTGTGTTAAGGGTGGAATGGGCCATGGCTTAACGCTATTTTAATACTTTTACTTTAATGTAGACATATTATAATAGCGTATTGTACTACATAGTAGATAGTTTAACGGATCCTTGAGAGATGGAAAATCCCGTAACATCTCTTAAGTTATTGCACTCACGTTGACACTGGATAGGAGATGTCAAATCCCGTAAACATCTCTGACGCCGTCACACTCATATTTTCTTATTCGATTTGACTTACATGAGATATTTTAGTCCTGACTTGAGTGTTTTGTCTTTTCATTACGCTCGGGTCAGCCTGAGCATTTCAGATAAGGTTGAAGATCTATTTTGGAGGACGAAGACGGAGTTTGGTATTACATCATTTGTATTCTACTACCATATTATTTTTCCGCTGCATTATTGTATTATCTCTGATATGTATGTAACTCTGATTTGTGATGTATAATAATAATCAAATTTATTTATTTAACAGCTTCATGAACTGTTATTTTATTATTATATCGTGTTCCTTCCGCTGCGAGATTCTGAGTTTGTTTATGTTCTTTCTTTTCTTTTCTTATTTAACCCCAATAACCATCTGCCTTTTTGAACGGTTTGAGTTGAACATGTATGGATTATTGTCAACTTGAACGGTCAAAATGGCGGCTTGTTACAGTTGGTATCAGAGCTTTGGTTTAGATTACCTTGGCTCTAGTGGGGAATAACTCATTGAAATAGGGTGAAACCTTATGAATGAGTTTGAGTGTATATGAGAGAGCGTATTTGTAATTTTGATATAAAAAAAATGATTTTATATTGTGTTAATTTGTTCCGTTGAGTATTTATGAATTCTGGTTGGTACTTGGGACGCCAAGGCATCGATAGGAATTTCTAAACACTCGAATAGGACAGATTGACATAATATTGTTTTAGATTATATTTTATATATAAAAGAATTATCTTGAAAATTTATAAATTTTGATTGTATTGGTTGTAAGGAGATGATAATATTAGATTATCTTCGTTTATTGTTGATTAGTCAGTATTTCTAACTATTGACTAATGGATGATTTTAAGGAATGAAACTTGTAAATATGACTAACAATGAATATAAATGGTAAATAAAATAAAATAAAAATGAATTTAAATTAAGATGGAGAATTTAAATTCCGGTGTTTTGAAAATTTATTATCAAAAATTTGAAATGTATCATATAAGTATTATATGATAGTATATTCGATTAGAAATTGTTTTCAAAGGATTTTCAAATGAAGTAAGTGTTATACTCCCCTCTTGACACTAGAAAATGATTCTGGTGATGAGTGCACGCATCATCGACTTTATTTTCGAGAGTCCAAGTGGGGGAGATCACTTAATAGTTTTTCTAAACCCTTTTTTGATTAAAATTGAATTTTATTTTGTATTCTCTATAGTATGACTTGATATATATTAATATAAGTATATATTATTTCAAACTTGATTTGAAATGAATCCGGTGTTGAAATTCTTAAGTTCTCTAATAAGGAATGATTTTAATTATTAAACTAAAGTAAATCTTGAATTGTTAGAAATTTATGAATTGAAAAAGGTGAAATTGAATTTAAGTGTTAAAAAAAAATTTAAAATTGTAGGAGTAACCCTTAATTTGGAAAATAATAAATTGGAAATTTATTTAATAGGTATAACACTCAAATTGAATGAAAAGAAGTTGTATATTGTTTAACTACATTCTATTTGCATAGCTATAACTTACCAAATACTTAAAAAGTTTAAAATGCTAATATGGATAAGTAAATGAATAATATACAAGTGTGATTGCGAATAATAAAATGTGAAGATCTATTGATAGTTGTAAATATAAAGGAAATTTAATTTGTAAAATTAATTAAATTTAAAATTAATAAAATATAAAATTAGTAAATGAAAAACTAATTAGATTTGAATGAAACTAAATGTCAATAAACTTGGAAGTGCATGAAATTAAAATTTTGACTTGGAAATGTATAATTGATTTAGTGTAGATTTTGGATGAATGTTAATGTTGATATGCATTGGTTGTTAGTTGGATGATAATTGATTAAATAGAATTCAGTAGTGTAAATGGAATTGAATAAACGGAATAAAAATTTCAAATAATTAAATTCAAATTTGAAGCAAAGTGAAAGTAAATATAATTGAATTCAAATTAAATTGAAGCAAATTGACTTGAATTTAAATTATGAATGAAACAAACTTGAATAAATCGGAAAAAAAAATCGAATGTAAACTTATTTCATTGATAAATAAGAAAATAAACGACTTTGTGTTTATGATTGTTTCTTTAGAAGATTTGAAGTTTGATGGTTTGTACTTTGAAATAATAAAAGCAAATTTTTGAAAAAAAAAAATCCAAAATTGTCCAATATATGCTGAAACGAAAACAACCATAACTTTTAAATGGATGGACGAAATTCGGCGATCTTAGACTTTTCGAAAAGCCTAGAAACTGTGCTACATCTTTTGTTTATAATGTTTCGATAAATACCTTCATCCACTAGGCTTAAAATACCAATATTAGTCGCTGGCCTGTGCGGAGTAGAAATCTGAAGCACCTTAGTATTCTCGCCATAACTTTTTACTGGTGTATCGGATTTTTATGATCTTGCACTTTTTGGAAAGCTTAGAACTTAAGCTAAAACTTTAGTTTTAAGCATTTGGTGTTTTGCTGTCATTTAGAAGGTCAAAAACGTGACCAAACGTCGCTGACCTGCGCAATTCATTGCCAGGCTGAGGCGTGTCTATTTAGTAAAATGGTCGTAACTTTTGAACGGAAGGTCCGAATTCAATGATTTTGGACATTCCGGAAAGCCTGAAACGAATGCAACAACTTTTGTTTAGATTCCATCGTCAAATTTTATCGTTTAGGTGACCAAAAACTGAGATTCGTTTGCTATCCTGAAATTGGAATTTCAGTTTTGAAGCTAAACATGTTATATGTGTGTTGTTTATGATAAGTATATCGATCTATCTTTATATGCATGGTTCTAACTTGGTTATTGAGCATTTTAGTAGGTAGCAAAGGGGTTGCGCTTCGCTTGAGGAGCTCGCTTCCGCGCTAAATGCAAAATGTAAGTTAAAATGCTAATAAACGCTTAATAAAAGGTACGTTCTCGGATTACGGTTTATGTTGTGGTATATTATTGTGTTCCCCATGTTTTGGGATGCCTCATTCTTGTAATGAGATGTATATCATGCAATTATTACTACTGTGAAATTTTTCGGTCCTAGCCGCGCAAAGGGGGTGCTGCCGAAATTTTTCAAAAATCCGGGAGTTAGAAAATTTTGTGAAAAAAAAAATCCTATAACTAAATTTTGCAAATAAGTAGAATATTTTGAATGAATTATATCTAAATGATGGTTTCCCCTTCTCCGTTCCTTTTCGAGGACGAAAAGTTTTAAGTGGGGGAGAATGTAACGACCCGTATTTTTAACACTTTAAAAATACGAATTAAAAATGAAAATTTTGGATAAAAATCCGAAGTAAATAAAATTTTGTGGTGTTAAATGTGAATTACAAGTTAAAATACAAAACTGAATTCTGAAATAACTTAATTGTAAATTAAATATGGATGTTAACTTGTAATTTAACGTAAGTAAAGATTTAAATTTGAATGTAACAAGTAATTGAAACGAATTGAATTCGACTGTAAACAACGAAATAAATAAAATGTTGCATTTAATATTGAAGTTATAATATGGAAATCAACGTAAATGAATGTAATTTAATATTACTGTGAATTTAAATAAGATGATAGCTGAAGAAAATGAAAGTAAATGAATTATATACTATTGATAATAATGTATAAGAAAATGGTTGATTCAATAATGAAAGTGTAAATCAAAATAAAAGAATTCATTTGGAATTAAATAACTTAAATTTGAATTACAATATAATTGAACGCTGAATCTAATATAATCTTTTATATTGGATTCATAATGGAAAACTGCATTGTAAAAGATTGTTAATTACTGTGAAATTAAAAATGGAATTTGTGAACAATTGAAATTTGATTTAAAAGTTAATAATTTAAGATTGGGAATTTTATATTGAAATTAAACAGGCGAATAATTTATTTTTCGAATATTGGATTTAATTAGACAATTAAATCGATAATTTAATAAGTTAAATTTCAGAAATAATTGAAAATCGAGTTGAATATGATTGAAAATGATTTGTAAAATTTTATCTTATCATATTGGAGTTATAGTAATGTTATAGAATAATTAAAATTGAATTTAAAGTTAATTTGTGAAAATTGAATATTTTTAATATTTAATTATCGACTGAAAAATAGCCATTTTTCGAACAGTCTCAGAATTGAACGTAACTAGTTCCACTGGATCCGTAATAGTTTGTTATTGTTGGATTTCAATTTTTGTAGCAATCAGAGTTATCGTTTGACCGTGGCAGCTCGAAACGCATCGAATTGTTTTTAATATTAATTCGGCGAGAGAAAATAGTCATTTTTCAAAAAGTCTTGGATTTCGACGAAACTAGTTTCATCGGATCCGTAATGTGATATTATTGTATTGTTTTAAATTTCGTGTCAATTGGATGTACCGTTTGTCCGGGGCAAGCCAAAATGCATCGAAATCGATTTAAATCGGTTTAATTTAAAACTGATCGTTTTTCTCCGTAACTCGCCCAGATGACCGAATTAGCCTCCGAAACATGTTCCATTGCGTTCGGAACGTGGGGTAAACCTTTGAAACGTCAGCCGGCACGCTTCGTTTGGAGTTCGGAAAATCCAGGATGAATAGTGTCGCGTATTTTTCTATAAAAGCCCTCACTTTCTCTATTTTCCAAAAACCCTAGGGTTTCAGCCCTTAGCCGCCACTTTTAATTCAATGGCCAGAAAATTTTGAAACTTATTTCCTTAATATCTCTCAATCCGTTCAACGAAATCAAAAAATTCCAAAAGCAAAGTTATAGATCTTGGCGAGCTCTTCAAATCCATAAGGTTGATTCGTGCTGATTCGTCACTGATTGGTCCAGATCTGGCTTTGAAGTCGTGCGTATTTCCTTGGTTTGCGTGCAAACGGTGGCGAATGGGGTGACGAAACTTGGCGCGTAGGTGGCTCTCAAGGTGGCGCTTCAAATGGTGGTGCCTGATCTGCGTGGAGATGCTCGTAGGGTGGTGCGTGTATTAGGGTTTAGGGCGGCTCATGGGTTTGGTGCGTGCGTGCAAAACCTGGGGAGAAGAAGACAGTGGGAACGGCCTGGATCTAGGGCAGGAAGTGGACATCCAGATTTTGTTGTAGGGTTTGTAAATAAATAAAAGTGTAAATTAAGTTTATAATAATTCGTTCAAACTTTAAACGATCATAACTGTGTCATACAAGGTCGGAAAATTACGAAACGAAGTGCGTTGGCTTCGTTTTGACGAGCACTACGCTATGGAGCTGGATTGGAATCGTTTGGAGCTAGAGAAAATTTCGAGTAAAATTAAACGCTCGTTTAATTTTATTCGAAATAAAACGCTGGAACTGCACTGAAATCAAGGTGAGTGTTTATACGCTCACAATTGACTAAAATATCTTTATGGTAGTTAAATTTGACATTATGAAGTGATATGAATTTATTTGTCGTTGTTTGATAAAAATTTAATTGTCATATAGATTGTCGTGTGAATTCACCGTTGAAAATTTAAATTGACAGTAAATTGAAATTAGGATTTAATTGAAATCAAATTTCCCGATATTGATAACTATGAAATTGCTGTGAATTGTATTGGCTATTGGATGATTTATTTCGATGGATGCTATTGGTTGATATTTAAATGTTTGGATGTTTATTTGCTTATATGTATCCTGTTATACATACATATGACACTATGATTGGTTTATGTGATATATAATCATCCCTGACATTTAACTGAAATAAATAATCACTTGGCCGTAGGTTAGAAAATTATATACGGACACCGGGTTGGTTGAATTAAATGATTTTAAAAAAGTTGTTTTGAAATTATTTAAATGAGTTGATTTTGAGAATAAAATCCAATTTATGGAAATTGAAGTATTTTGAATTGAAGCTCGAGATGTTGGAATTTAAACTTGGTAAATGAAATTGTTTAATTATTCGAAGTTTAGATTTTTAAGAAAAAGATTGAAATACGACGCAAATATTCGAAAGTTGATTTGTTTTAAAAGATTGGACTTTTAATCGAACTCTGAATATTTCTAAGAAAATTTATATGAAATGATATTTCAAGTTTGAGTTTGGAATTGAAAATTAATTTGAAATTGAGATTTAATAATTTGGAATTTAATTGAAATTCAAAGAAATTTGTGAATTGGACTAAATTGAAACTATTGAATTAAATTTGAAGATAAAATTGATTTGAATAGGATTTGAACTGAAATTGATTTGGAATGTAATACTTAAATGAATTCTTGAAATCCGAATGTTAATCTAAGTTTATTGAATTGGAATTGTTCCAGAAATTAAGTAAACTACTTAATAAAGATGTTTAATTTGAAGTATATTCTAATTTGAATACGAAATGGTTTTAAAGTGAATCTTATATTCTTATATAAATATATGAGCTGTTTTGAAATGTGGAATATTTAAAGTTTCAAAATATATTGAAAGTGAAATTGTTTATTTTGTGGTTCAAATATGTATTTGAAATTGATAATTTGAAATGGTTTATTGAGAAGCTAAATCGAGTTGAAATTAATGATTTTGAAATCGAAATGAGATATTGAGGCGAAAATGATTTTGAAATCGAAATGAGATATTGAGGCGAAAATGATTTTTGAAATGAAATCGTATATTTTGAGTAAATAGGATGATTTTGGAAATGGATTTATTTGAAGTGAAAGTGATATCGTATTGATACGATTTTGAAATTGAAATGAGATGTTGAGGCGAAAATGATTTTTGAAATGAAATCGTATATTTTGAGCAGATATGATGATTTTGAAACGGATTTGATCTTTGAAGCGAATATGATATTTTGATAATCAATGATGAATTGATTTTGAAAATGTAAAAGATCCAACTGGTGTGAAAAATATAACGTAGTTATTAAAGAGACCGGGATCAGATATGGACATACTCTCTGTCGATACCGAAAACCACTTTAATAACTATTATACGCGGAGTGTTGATCCAGAATGAAGTGGATGGTTTGGCGAACGCGTTGACTGAAGAAAGAGAACGATTTTGGATGACCCCTGACATGACTAAATCAGGAGCCGCGCCGGGCCATTGAGGATCGCCATCTCTAGCAGACACACTCCTTCGATACCATGCCTATTACTTTTGTGATTCGATTTGGGTGCACCCCGCGATTTGGGAGTGTTGTTTCGCGGTGTTGGGGTAGTAGCTGCTATGCCCAACATCAGTCCGGAACACGCAACTACTAGTATCCTAGTTGGTATTGCCTCATGTACCTTGTCATACTGATTATCCTATTCGCGACCACTACGATTTTGGTTTGTACCTTTAGTATATGGATTGCCCTCTGGTGACTTTCGGTTTTGGGGAAACTACGGTCTTGTATATGCTCTTGGGAATATAAACTGTGTTAAGGGTGGAATGGGCCATGGCTTAACGCTATTTTAATACTTTTACTTTAATGTAGACATATTATAATAGCGTATTGTACTACATAGTAGATAGTTTAACGGATCCTTGAGAGATGGAAAATCCCGTAACATCTCTTAAGTTATTGCACTCACGTTGACACTGGATAGGAGATGTCAAACCCCGTAAACATCTCTGACGCCGTCACACTCATATTTTCTTATTCTATTTGACTTACATGAGATATTTTAGTCCTGACTCGAGTGTTTTGTCTTTTCATTACGCTCGGGTCAGCCTGAGCATTTCAGATAAGGTTGAAGATCTATTTTGGAGGACGAAGACGGAGTTTGGTATTACATCATTTGTATTCTACTACCATATTATTTTTCCGCTGCATTATTGTATTATCTCTGATATGTATGTAACTCTGATTTGTGATGTATAATAATAATCAAATTTATTTATTTAACAGCTTCATGAACTGTTATTTTATTATTATATCTTGTTCCTTCCGCTGCGAGATTCTGAGTTTGTTTATGTTCTTTCTTTTCTTTTCTTATTTAACCCCAATAACCATCTGCCTTTTTGAACGGTTTGAGTTGAACATGTATGGATTATTGTCAACTTGAACGGTCAAAATGGCGGCTTGTTACAAAATTGGTTCTAAATTTTTAATATGCTTGATTACATGATGAAATTAAATTTCTATGATTTTTGGGGATTTTTCCCAATTGATTTACTAAGGAAAGTAAATTATTTTAAAAGACGGTCTTTTCTGCAAATACTGGTTTTGTCATATGGAAGGGTTTAACGTTATAAAGCTCTGATTTAAATCTAATTAATGCGGAGGTTTTAATGGTAAAGTATTTTAACAGTTATAAGGTAGCCAATCAATGGTTTACAAATAGGCAAGTTAATATAAAGCAATTACTAAAAGAAGCAACATTTCAGCTTTTAATTCATAAAAAGGTGTTCCGCCTCAATTAGTACCCTTCCGACTCCAATGGTTCCGCCTCATCTTATTCGAAACCTACTTAGTCGAAACCCTTATAGTCGAAACCAATAAATAAGGTATCACTTAGTGGTATGCAGTAGATTGGAAGGAAGGTGGAAGCCTTGGTGTCGAAAGCTAAGCTTCTGATGCGGTCGAAACCCTGCTTTGTTTTCAAAAGTTAAAGTCTTGCCTTGTTTTATTTAAAGCTTTCGACATAGTCGAAACACATGCTTTCAAAAAGGTTTTATAAATGGCTTTCGAAGAAGGTTACTGTAATATGTAAAGAAGTATAGCTTTCGAAGGGGTGCCTTTTACTTTAAATAAGAAGCTTTCGAAAGGGATGGTTCCAGCCTAGTCAAAACCTAGCCGCCATTTTCCTTCCGAAGTATTGAAGTCATCAATACCTTCGAAAGGTTATCCTTGTTTTTACCTAGGTTAAGCCGCTTCCTAATTGCTTTCGAAAGGGGTGAAGGGTTTCGAAGGTAATGGAGTCGGAAGGGGGTTTCGACTCTGTCCTTCGAAGTTTTAATTTTTAAAGGTCTTTGCTTTCGACTAAGATGGTTCCGACACCATCAACTTTTCCCCAAATTAATTTTTGTTAGTTTCAAAAGAGATACTTTCGTATATAACCATTTTTACCCAAATAATGTTTTGAAGAGTAAACCCAGTGCCTTCGAAAGGGTACTTTATTAGTTTCGAAGCTATGTTTTAAAGATGCTTTCTAGATACCATCGAAAGGTATCATTGGTTTCGAAAGGTACATACTTAGAATTTTGAAAAGAGGTTTTCTATGCTTTCGAAGGAGGTCATCCAGTGGTTTTGAAATTGATGTTTTAAAGTTTCAAAACAAATAACCCATTTTCATTTTTAAAGGAAAAACCATGGCAAAAATAAAGATTTTGGAAATATTATTCACATTGTTACTAACCCTTAACTGTATTGTGGGCAAAAGGGAAGAATAACCAGTTAGGTTGACCCAGTAGTGAATATAACTTAACAGGTATTAAAGTCTTAATTAAAGATATTGGCAGGGGCTAATAGGTTCATAGTCAGCCCTTGAAAACTATGAATTGATACTGGAAGGTGCCAGTAGGTTTGTAGTTAGCCCATGAAAACTATATCCGGATTAAGATATTGACAGTCAGTCAATAGGTTCTTAATTAGCCCATGAAAACGAGGATAAGAGATAAGATATTGGAGTTACCAATAGGTTCTTAGTAATCCCATAAAAACTATGAAATTGGACAGATAGTTTATAAACATTTAACAGGTTAATAGTAATCCTAGAAACTATAATTGAGACAGATAGTCAGAATGAATGGGGATGGGTAATCCAGATTTGATTACTTGTTTTGCATATCATCATAAAGATTATGAAATACGAAGTTTTAACCATTGTGGATGCAGGAGCACAGTATATAGTTTTATAAATGTTTTAGGACACTAGTGAGGGGAAAACTCGTTTCGCTAAATGGCGTGGTCTCCCTAGATATTTAAATGGTTAGAGATGGTAAATTATTATTCATATCAGGCTTTATGTCTGACTCAAAGTTTTTGTTTTCCTCTTAAAATCTCGGGTACTCAATCCATTTTGAGTAGGTTGAGGGTTAAGGCTTTCGGGTGTTCTTTTAGACAAATAAAGCTTCCGAGGACATGCAGGAGGCAAGCTTGTTATTAGAGTTCTTTTATTTCTGTTATGTGTTTTGTTTGTAAAAGGCAAATTGTTTTCTTGCCTATTAATATACTCTGATCTACAAAGGAGGCACCTTCATATGTCGCTCTTGGCGTATTTTGTAATAATTATATATTATCTGAACGTGGTCTGCGAATTGGGATTACGTAATAAATTTGGAATATTTTGAAATGGAATGTGGAATTTGTTTGTTGTTTAAATTTTTTCCATATTCTTATGTTTTTGTGTATCAATGTATCTAATATCGCCGTGTTTGGTCGCCGAGGATTAATAACTATGGATGACTGTAGCATCCTTAGTTGTTAGTTTTGGGCCTCCAAGTAGAGGGATGTTACATTATCTCTAATAGCCTTAGATCTCCTCTACCAAAAAAGGAATGTCCAAGTCATCTAATTCAATCTTAGTATTAGCAGGATGTAAATCGTCCCATCTAGTTGTAATTCTATGATTCCTGCTAGTTCCAAAGGTATCTTTGTTGTAGATTGTGAATTCACTATTGATTTCAATTTGATCAAAATTTTCCACATTATTAACGATTAATATATTTATAGTATCACCGTGCTTGCGATCGTTGGCTATTCTACGAAAAACTTGGTATTCTTATCACCTTCATCCATCAATTGGACTCTAGACTACTGTTTTCACATTGTTTCCTCTTATGTGATAAATTCGTCCATTTATTCTTAAAGGTTTAAAAGAACATTTTGCTCAAAAGAATTTAGGTCTCTAATTTGTATAATTTTAGGAATCAAAATGTTGTTTTTCTTTTTCGTTTTGCCAAAAACCTCTTTATTCCATTTTTTAAGAAATAACCTTGGGCCCCAAAACTTACTAAAGTGTTTTGGCTATATTACCTAAATATATAAAGTTTTTGTTACTCATAGAAAGCCATTTGTTAGTAACTAAGTCAGTGAAATTAGTTTCTAAGAGCCATATCTTTTCAAATCTAAAAGATTTATGAGATAAATCTTGGGTCTTGTAAAGTAAAATGATGGGAGGATGATCTGAATAATTGTTGGGAGCAAATTAACATGCAAAAATGGAAACCAACCTTCCATTTCCTCATTAATAAAGAAACGGTCAAGGAGAGCTAAAGAAGGGTTTTCTCTTGAGTTCAACCAAGTAAATCGTCTATTGCTGGTGGTAGTTCAATTAAATTACCATCGGTAATAAAATGGTCAAACTCCTACATGGCCTAAAATCCTTTTCTTTAGGTGAGCGCTCACTTAAAAATCTAGTGACTCTGAAATTCCACCCAGGACCAATGATAAGGGATATAAACTCTGAACATTCACTACAAAGGATTCTTCTATTAACCTTATTGTGCGATCTATGCACATTCAATATTGTTTAATAGACAGTCCTCTTTAATGTTGGTGAAAATGAGATGTGAATGAGCTTTGATGATGAATTGTATGAGCTTAACACAGTTTTATTTCCATCCCACCGTTAAGCCTCCCGAACTAACCCTAATGGGGAGGCAAACCCATTTGCTAATGTAGAGCCCCCATAAACTACTATAGAAGTGGTAAATGGTGCTCTCTATTTTAGTTTCTTATAATTAGACGATGTCAATATTATTATCTTTTAAGAAAGATCTAATTTTATTGCATTTATCTCGCTCATTTTAACCCTTAATGTTCTAACTGATGTATTCCATGATCTAAGTGTTCGAACCCTCTTGCGTTCCTTGTTTCTAATACAGTCAATATCACCCTAATCTATATTGAGGACAAAACTTGACCTCCTAGCTATGCCAAGCATAATAGAAGTGGACATATCATTTAATACTAAGAACAATAAGTACTACCAAAGAAAACAACCGAACCTAAGCTAGAGTCGACGACTCTAGTGGATAAGGAAGTGGAGACACGATGGAGCCTAACACTCCTCTTTACCAACCTTCCAAATTGTAAAGATTTTTCCCTTAACTTCCCATTTTGATCCCGACCCCGATGCGTCCATATCCAAATCTACCCGACTAATAGAAACTTCCACGGGCTTAGTAGAGCTCAGTGAGTCTACAACATCAACGTCTACATAAAGCTCTGATCTAATGAGACCGAAATTCCTCCCCTCCACGAATCTAATTGTTGCAGTATCTTCCATTGCATCTACATGCGCATCTCTCACATCAAACTGTTCTTCATGATAAATAAATGCCAAATTGTTTCCCATGATACATGCACGCACATCTCTAGCAACATGACCTTCAACACCAAGCTGTTCCCCATCATTATTTCCATTTCTCCATGCACATATTATATCCAATTTTTCTAAACTAATAGCTACTTTTCCCACACAACTTCCTCCCTCCCCACGCGCACCACCAACACCATCTCTTAGTGACCCAATCAATTCAGCTACCCTGTCTCTACTCTGGCCACCTTATTGCCCCAACTAATATTCTCCACTTCACCTTTTTTCTCTCCTGAACACCCTTTATGCTAGCTTCCAACTTACCACCTGCTGCACTCACAAACATGCCATCACCCCCACCACTTCTCTCTCTCTCACCACCTGCACCTCCTCTACCAAAGTCCTCTGGTTTGACTACACTCTCATCCATTTGTCTTCCTTATTGACTCATCTACAACTCTCTATTTCACCAATAGTTGTTGTAGCACAACCATTCTAAATAGTGCCAAAACTCCTAGGTGAATAGTCTTCCTTTACACTTCCACTGCCAGCAACATTCAAGCCCAAAACAAGAGGTTCCCCTTTTGACACTCACCCCATATCCATTGCAACTTCTGTCGATTGGTTATTAAATAAGTGTACATACTCCCCATCCATTTAGAACCCCTACATCATCATCCAAATCCATTAGAACATCAAAAAAATCTAGTTTTTAAACACTCTACTACTACCAACTTAGAGGACTTACTTGAGGCTAGTGATGAGGAGGTCATGGATTGTTGACCCAAGCATATGATAGATGGATCAAACCGCAGCAGGTTTGGGAGTGGAAGATGGACGATAGCCTCATTCAACCATGATTGTGGCAATACTTTGAACATAATATCAACGTCTGACAAACTCTATGCTCCGTCCATTTCAAGTTTTCCTCTGGCTATAGAGAGTATCGTACCTTCGTGCTCCTTGGTCCTAACTATATTGAAGTTGGAACAAGTTATTCTTCTATGGTTCCTGCTTGAAAAAATTCGTTGAAGTGGTGAACAATGTCCTCAAGTAAACTTGTAACGACCTGCCATTTCGAACCATTCAAATCGACAATCATCCACACATGTCAAACTTGAATTGCTCAAAACAACTTGAATTGCTCAAAACAACAAATTGTTAATTTATATTTGGCAAAACGTAGCGTATACAGTAAATAAATCAATCATAGAATCACAAAAACAGAGTAATACAACAATAAGTAGCGGAAACAGATAAATAGTAGTTCATGAAGCTACTACAGAACATCAGAGTCTAAAGCAAATACAACAAAAATCCCAAATACATAGGAGTCTACAATACATAAGCAAATGACAAGTCTGGACAAAACAACTAGGAATAACTGCAATAACCGAAAAGCTAGATAGATAATAGATAGATCTACAAACAAAGCTCCAAAGGTGAGTCTCAAATGTTGTGACACTTAGTCCGACCCGAGCATAAAGCAAAACACAAAACATTCGAGTTAGGATTAACATTCTTATACAAGTAAATCAACTCAAGTGAAATGTCCGAGTGAAATGCAATATAACTTAAAGGATGTTTGGGATTCCCATCCTTTAAGGATCCGTGAAACTATCTACATACATAGTACAATACGCTACATAGATAATGTCTACAGTGAAGTAAAATATTAAAATAGTGTTAAGGCGTTACCCATATCCCCCTTAACACATTTTTATATAATTCCCGTAGTCTATACAGATACTGTAAGATCCACCAAACTGGTGGGATACTTAGGGAGCACTCCATAGGTATGGTACAAACCAAACTCGTAGTGGGCACGATAAGGCATGTGACAAGGCACGCGAGGCAATGCCCAGGGTAGGATACTACCGTTTTGCGGATCCGGGCTGATGGTAACACATAGCAGCAACTACCGCCCACCTCGAGACACACTCCCATAATCAAAGGTGCACCCAATCAAATCACAAAGTAATAGAATGGTATCGAAGAAGCATGCTCGATCGGAGGTGCGACCTCACTTGGCCCGGCGTGGCCCTGCTTTAGTCACATCAAGCTGACCCGAGGAGGTCAGGACTACGATTATACCTCATATAGACGTTCACCAACCATCCTACTGTGTTCTGGAATCTCCACCACGTACACAGTTGTTAAAGTGGTTTTCAGTATTGGCAGAGAGTATGACATATCTGATCCCGATCTCTTTAACAACCAAACGCTTATTTCACACCATGGTCATTTTCTTTTTAAACAGTTCATAATTCATATCAAAATATCATATTTATTTCAAAATCATATCGCTTTCAAAATCATATTCACTTTCGAAATCATATCACTTTTGAAATCATATCACTTTTGACTTAAACAGTTTGAATATTGAAAGTAGTTTATATATTGAAATAGTTATTAAAAATAGTTTATATTTAAAAATAGGTTATAGATTAAAATAGTTTATATATTAAAAGTAGTTTATATATTAAAAATATATATATTTAATAATTAGTATAAATTTAAAATAATATATATTAAAATAGTTTATATGTTTAAAAGAGTTTATATCGAAAATTGTTTCAAATTAGAATTGTTTCTTCCAATTTCACAAATCAATTCAAATCAACTTTAGTTCCAAAATTCAATTTAAATCAATCTCAGTTCAACAATTTCAATTAAAATGTTAAAGGTCAATTCAAATTCTCATTAAAACCATTTTAATTTATATCGGTTTCAAATCTTGGTTTGAACAACAAATTTAAACCACTTCCAACTCAATGGGTTTCAAAATTTAAATATTCGAACATTTACAATAACTCAATTTGATAAATTTCATTTATATTTCAAAATTCAACTTTAATTTTATTTAAATTTGAAAATATTCACTTAATCATTCTTAATACCATTTAAATAAACTTCAAATTACAAATTTTAATCAAAATTAAATATACAACTTCAATTTATTAAATTTTGAAAATATTCACTTTATAAATAATTAAATAAAGTTTCAAATTACAATTTTTAAATCAAAATTAAGTATCTAACTTCAATTATATTTAATTTTGAAAATATTCACTTAATCACTTTAAATAAAATCTCTACAAATTTAACTCAGAATTAAATATTCAAACTCAATTTTATTTAAGTTTGAAATATTCATTTAATCACCCTTAAATCAAAAACCAGTTATCAGGTTATAAAAAAACATATCTTTAAAATCTCAAAATCAATAGGTTTTAAATCAATATTTTATTTAAATTCAATTATCAACCAATTTAAATTTCAAGTCAACTTTAATTTATCTTTCCAATCTCTATTTATTAAAGTTATTACAAAATCTATTTATAAATATTAATATAAATTTTAAATAAATATTTAAACATATTATATATATATAAGTTATTACAAAAATCTATTTTAAAATATCAATATTGAATAAAACCCATTTATTTCTTTTCATAACTATGAAAAATCATTTTCCAAAATGGACCAACGGTGTCCGTATACAATTTTCTATCCTATGGTCAAGTGATACAGATATTTATCATTTCAATCCGTAATAATTTAAATTTACGGGTATATATCATTTCAACCCGCAATCCCAAAATTTCAAATTCAATAAAATCGCTTGGGTTTATCATTTCAACCCATAACGATTTTCCCTAATATATACTATCGTTCGGGTATGTATTATTTCAACCCATAGGGATTTCCTAAAATAACAGGAAACTTGTAGTGTGAGAACAATAGAATAAAAATGACAAACATATCAATAGCGATCATATATCATAATTAACAAATTAAATATAATATATACAACAGGTTATGGTGTCATATGTCAATAAACAAATTAAATAATAATATATCATGTTCAACAATTTAATTTCTGACCAATTCAATTTAACAACATATTTCAATGGCCATTTCATGTGAATTAAATTTACTAAAAAAATGAATATTAATCGTGAGTGATTGCCCACCTTTCGAGGCTAAAGAAATTTGACAACGAAATGAGCTACGAATTGAAACACGAACTCGACCAATCCAAACGACAATTTCCCAAGCAAGCAAACTGACCGAACTTGGATTCGATGAAGATACAATAAATATATAAAAATATATATGTTCCTTTCCATTTTTTTAATAAGGAGGAGAAGTGCTAGAGGTCGGCCAGGGGAAAAGTAGAGCAGGTCAAGGCTGAAGAGGCTGGTACATGCGGCCAGGGGAGGAAAAATGGCTTTGCAAATGGTAGCGGGGCTGCTAACTGCCATAGGTAGAAGCGGCAATGTGGAGGGGCAGTGGTGGCACAAGAGCTGCTAGGTGGTGGATTGTTCGGTCAGAGGCTGTGATGGGCGAACTAGGCTGGAGCTGGTCGTGAGGCGGAGGGAGGTGGATGGCCGAGTGGGAAGGGTCACGGTGGCTGTTGTGGTGGACGTTGGGTGGAATGGTGCGGGTTATTAAGTTCAGTGGATGAAGGAAAGCGGGCGGCTGTGTTGAGGATCGGAGGGAGGTCAGTGGGTAGATGGGGTCGGTAGTGGCACTGAGGAGCGCCGGATCTGGTCAGGGAGTGGAGGCATTCAGTTGTGTGGAGCGATGGTGGGTGAGACTCGGCTGTCAGGTGGTCGGCGATGAGTAAGAAAGGGGCTGAGGCAGTTTGAGGAGATGGAAGGTTATAGTGATGCGGTGAAAGGCTGTGTCTTCAAACAACTTTGAAAGGTAGGGGATGAGCGGTTCAGAAAATATGAAAGCAAACAGGAAGAGAACAAGCAATATATACGAACTATATTTTATTATTATTTTTTCCAAAAGCAAGGTCAGAACATTGAGCAGATAGAAGGGAAAAGATGAATGAACCAAGAAAATATATATTAAACTAGGGAATATTAAAAGCCAACTGCTGAATTCAGTAAATAATAAAAGCAAATGGCCCTTTGTTTCTCACGGTGGATAATGAAAGGACATAGGAAACCAAAACGACTCAAATGCGGAACCGATACGGCTAATCGTTTCGCAGATTTCGCCGCCTACCGGACTCCGAAACACACAAATGATATACTGCGGAGATCAGCACGACGAGACGAACAAAATGGTTCACGGATATTAGAGATACGACCATCCTATCAAAACTTGATATTCGCTGCCAAACTACTTCTAGTTCGCTGAAAATAAGATAAACGGGGCTATAGCAATCCAAATTTGGCGAAATGAAATATGACGCCTCACTCGGAAAATGTTTTACATTTTTCTTATGTAAAAATATTTAGTTTTCAAAAATATTTTATTTCCATCAAATTTAACTGATTTTAAATTTAAAAATTGAAGTTTCACAACTGAACAAACTTACATATTATCTGATGAAAATTTGATACTTGCAAAGTTTAAATAGACGCATACCAAATATCAAATTTTCATTATCAAATTTATTGTTTAATTTCATGAAAAATTTAGTTAATTATGTTATTTAAAATCGTTAAAATTTACGGGTCGTTACGCTCTCCCCCACTCAAAACTTTTCGTCCCCGAAAAGGAACGAGATAGGAGAACAGAAGCAACAGAATGGAAAGATAGGTTCGAAATACATAGTACCAGATATAACAATTAATTCAAAACCGTATAAATTTCATTTTTTTTGGACATCTTATTACTTATATTTATACTGTATACCATTCAATTACATGTCCTTATTACACTCAAACTTTTCCCAGGTAAGTTTTATTAATGTTTCTGAATGTAATTGAGCACTATACAAATTTTCCTTTTACTTACAAAATTTCTATTAAGCAGAATTTAGTTTGAACGCTTTATTACTTAAGTTTTCTCTTGTATAACCTTCAATTACATATTCACATCAACATTTTAACTT
Organism: Allium fistulosum; assembly: GCA_030737815.1. Taxonomy (NCBI): domain Eukaryota; kingdom Viridiplantae; phylum Streptophyta; class Magnoliopsida; order Asparagales; family Amaryllidaceae; genus Allium; species Allium fistulosum. Next base: position 185,771,068 of record CM060905.1, read on the forward strand.
TTTGAATATTTCAGGTAAGTTATATATGTTTTAGAATGTAATTGAGTATTACACAAATTAATTTTATCCTAGTTCAACTGTATCAAGTTGTTTCAATTCTATTTCTCACTTTAGATACTCCAATTATTCAAAAAAATTGCTTCATTTCAATAATTGAAAACCATCACTTGACATAAAACTTAAGAGTTAAATTTCTGGTTTCACTTCAAACCATTTTGAAATAAATATATACATATATATTTTTTGTACATCACATCATACTCAAGAAATTCAAATCAAATCCATTTTCCAAAACAAAAGTGTAGCAAAGCTACTAAGTGGTCTCCTCACTTTGAGACTCGAAAATGAATGTCGATGATGCTGTAGTCATCATCGAAATTATTTTCCAGCGATAAAAAGGAGAGTGTTGACTTACTTCTTTTAAAATTCTGTAACGACCCGTAAATTTCCGATAATTAAATTTATTAATTAATAAGTTTTGGAATTTAATGTTGTGAAAAATTAAAAATTTAAGATTTAATAATGAGAGAAATAACTAGAATGTAATGTTAGTAATTTTAATTTAAGGCAATTGACAAATATTTTAATGCAATTTCAATTGATTAAAATGATTGTAAAGTTAAATTTGGTTATAAATTGCAAATAAGTAAATAAACCAAATGTTGTAATAAATGGTGAAATTGTATGTTCGTCTCTAACCGGAATAACAAATGTTGAATTGAATAAAGAATGGAGTGAATGTTTTAATGAAAGAATAACATAAGTTGTTATTTGAAATGCATCTTGGAGAAGTTGATTTTCAATAAGATAAAACATTTACTTTGTAAATAGTGTGTAAATTTTGTTGTATATGAAATTTTATAAAACATGTTGAAGTGGTATAAATGAAAAGAAGACAATGTTTTATAATTAGAATTTGTTTGAGATTAGTAATGAAATGAATTAGAATTAGATTAATTGAAATGTTTCAATTAAAAGGAAACATAAATGAAATTGTAATGAATGAGTTAATATAGGAACTTGCATTTTGTGTTAATATGGAATGAACATTTTAATTAAGATAATTGCATGTTTTGAGACGATTAAAAATAAAATTTTCATTTTGAATAAGTATGGTTTTGGAAAAAAATTGGATTTTAGAATAATATATATATAAACACACTTATAAGTATTCAAATTTTAAAATATATCAGAGGGTTCATGGTTGTATAAGTGTTGTTCAATGAATTAAAAATTACCTTTTATTAGCAATTATACATTAATTACACATGTTCACATATTGTAATATCCCGGAAATTTTGACAATATCAATTTAATAAACTGTTGAATAATTAAATTGATATGGATAATCTTTGATAATAAGATTTGAATTTAATTTAATAATCTGATTAAATTAGTATTAATTGATGATTTTATCTTTTAAAAGTTAATAAGATATTTCTATTTGAATATATATATTTATTTATATATATTGTAAATAGAAGCTTTGATAAATTGTTATTTCAAATTGAATTTATGTAGTTATATGTATATATATATAACTTGATTTTTTAAATTAGATTTTCAATTTTAATTTGAATATGAATTTGGAATTTATTTTGAAATTCAAAGGATAGATATTTAAAATGTTTTGGATCTTAAAAATATTTGGATAAACTTTTATTTGTATATATATAATTTGTTTTATTGCATTTTCTTTAAAAAGAAATTCATATATGTATTTACATATGAATTAATAAATTAAGTTAAAAGCTTTATTTAACATTTTAAATTAAAATAAAATACTTAAAGAACAAGTGTCATCATATTAAAGCATAATAGTACATGTGTAATAAAACTAATAATGGTAAAAGACAAGTGTCCCTTACTTATTTTATTTTCTTTAATTTTTGATAAATCCAAAATTAATCTATATACACATCTCTTTTCTCTTCCCATTCTTTTTCTCATTTTCCAAAAGCAAGAAAACTCAAACCCATTCTCATAAACAAAATGAAATCAGTAATCAAACTCTTCAAATCTGAAAATCAATAACTTCTCTAAAAATCCAGAAATCATGTTCAAAACAAATCAGTAATCCTCTTCATTCCAATATGCAAATCATTTTCCCTGTAATCTTTTCAAATCTGTAACCATCTTCAAAATTTCCGAGCTTGTAAGCAAATCCCTGTAATCCAGTAAAACATGAAAATAAAACCCCTCACATCAAGATCATATTCCCTGTAATTGTTTCAAGCCTACCTGCAATTCTTTTCATCTCTGAAAGGAATTCTTACTGTCTGCATTCATTCTTCAAACTGGAGGCCAACATGCGTGTAGATTTAAAGCAATTTAAAGATTCAACAATTCAAGTTTTAAATCAAGAGGCATTCAAGTTAAAGTTCAAAACAGTTTAAAATTTCAAAAGCTTTTCAAAATTAAAGAAACTGCCTCTGTTCCTACAAATCAGGTGAGTAACATTACTATTTCTAAAAGTTTAGGTTATGAATAAGATTGCATGTTAAATTCTTGTGATAAATATGTATTGTTTGTATGTGCAAGTTAAATTTGTTGTGAGAACTATGGATGTATTGTATGCATGTATGATATTGTTCCCTGTTCTGTTTTGTTGCTCAGACTCCAGGATTTTTTTTAAATCTCTTACCAATTGATCTAGTTCTTGTTGAGACTAAACTTATAAACAAAAGTTGTTGATTTTCATAGAGGAATGTTTTAAAATTTTAGTTAAGTCAAATTTTAAAACCAACTATCTCTATAAAACAAAAACCACAGAGCAATATTTATATAAGTGGAAACCCAAACATTGTAATTCGTAAATCCAGGATTATAAATGGAATTCATAAGCTAAAATATGATTTTTAGAATTGAAATCAAAATTTATAGTTTAGTAATGAAGGTGCAGTTCTGGTTTAAGATAAAAATAAATATTTGGGAAATTCTGTTAATCTCGATAGTTTGGTAAGTTGAAATCTTCAGTAGTGATGGTAGAATGATCGAAGATTCAGGGAAAATTACTAGAATTTGAATTAATGATTCGAGACAAAAATGATTTGGGATTTAAATTTTTAACCCTAGTTTTTAACTGTCGTGATAATTTGATCACCACGTCTTCCCTAGTGAATCGAGTGTATTAAGGTTTGGAGAGAGGGAAGTTGGGTCGCAGGCGAGGCTGGGGACGGCGGTGGAGGATCTCTGATGGACGGAGTGACGTGGGGGAAGTGTTGACAGGTTTTAGTGATGGTTTAGACTTTTTGTTCCAGGTTTTTGAAAATCAAACTCGATTTCGATTTCGCGAATGGATTGAAGGTGGGAGGATCGTAATAGGATTTGGGGTTGATCGTCGACTGGTGGGGGAAGTCGTTGATGGTCGGAGTTGATGTGGTTGATCGTGCACGTGCACGCGATCGAGTGTGTATCTGGTGAAGTCTGGTTTTCAGGGGAGGCTACTCGAGTTTCTCGAGTTTTGTTTCGAGTGAGGCTCGAAGTTTGTGGAGAGGCGACTCGAAGCTAATTGGTTTGGTCTCGAGTTTATCAGTGTTGCCAGGTTTTTAAAAACCTGTCAGTTTTAATTTAAATCTAACTTAAATTGGTGAAGAAATATTTAAACAGTAAATCAAAAGTTTAACTATATAGATTCAAGTTAGTTTTGAATCTTAAAGGTATGAAATAAATAAGTTTAAATGTTGTTAAATTTAAATGTTTTGAAATCAAAAAGGGATTTGTTTAAATCTTGTAAAATTTATTTTACAAGGAAAATATTTTTTATCACTTAAATATTTTAAGTTGATTTTAAAACTTGTTGAAGTTAAATTATAAGTTAATTATTTGTATGCATTTAATTATTAGGAAAATTAAATGGATAATTAATTTATCTAATAAATTAATGAAATAAATAATTACTTAAAGGTAATTAAAGGTTTAATCTTAAGGGTTTAAGATTAATTATTTTAGACTTGTAATTAAGATTCATTAATTAAAAAGGATTTGATTTTTAATTAATGATTAAGATAAATTAAATAGAATAATTAATTTAAGGATTTAAATTAATTTAATTAAGGTTTAAGATAAATTAATTAGGAATGATTAATTTATAATTAAGGATTATAAATTAGAGTATTAATTAATGATTAAGAATTAATTAATAGTGTAATTAAATATTAATTAAGTTATGGTTAACACTTAATTAATTAAATAAATAAAGGTTAATTAAATTGGTTATTAAGATTTATTAATTTGAAATTAATAATAATTAATCTAAGTTAATTACTTAAGAAAAGTAATTAAAGGGTTGTTAATAGTTAATGAAGATCATTAACTTGAGATTATTTAAATAAATAATTAATGTGATTAATTTTGATAATTAATTAGATAAATTGATTTAAAGATAATCATTTGTGAAAATGGTTTAAATGTAATTACTTAATAAAAGTAATTAAGGAATTAATTACTCATTTGTAATTAATTGAGTTAATTTGATTTAGTTAAGTTAATTAATTAAGTTTAATTAATTTAGGATAATCAAGAGATGGTTTAATAATAATTACTTAATGTAATTGTTAAGGTGTGATTATTTAGGGAAGTTAGTAATAAATAATTACTGGAAATAATTAAGTGAATAATGATTTTATTAATAGAAGTAATTTGAGTTTAATTACTTGTTAATTAATCAAGGAATTAATTAAAAGAAATTAATTAAGGAGTAATTAATTTAGTTAATAAAAGTAATTAAAGGTAGTTAATTACTGAATGAGATTAATCAAGAGTGATTAATAAATGTGTTTTAATTAAAGGTTAATTACTTAATGTAATTAATTTAATTAAGTAATTAATAATTAAGTTGTAATTAAGGATCATTAATTAATATAATTAATGATGTAATTAAGATTGGTTAATTAAGTAATAATTAATAAATGAAGTAATTAATCAATGTAATTAATTAAGGATTAATGTAATTAATTATAGTTGATTAAGTTAATTAATTTTAGTTAATTAATTAATGAAGTAATTAAAGGTTAATTACTATAAGTGGTTAAGGATAATTAATTTGAGAAATTAATTGAGTATAAATTACTTGGATGTAATTAAAAGATAATTAATCAAAGATGATTAATTGAAGAGAAATATTAGAAGATAATTAATTAATTAAATTGTAATTAATTAATGGTTAAGTAAGCAGGATTTATAAAATGAAGTAATTAATTTAATTCACTTTAAATTAATTAGAGATGATATAAACCATTACTTATGGATGGATAAATAGTATTGAATGTTATGCATGGTTGATATCTCTGATGAGATATATGCTGATCTATGATATGGATGTTGGTTGAATTGTAGTGATAATGTGAATTATCTGTTTATAATGATAATGTAGATTATCTATTGAGTTATCTATCTGTGTATATAGATAAGAATTTAATTGTTTTAACTTTAAAACAACTTGGCCTTAAAAGATACGCTTTGGATTTCGATGAGACCGGGATCGGGTTTCCGTATACCGGATTTCCAGGTCTGGAGACCCGAATACCACATCGATCCAAATTAACGATAGGTCGTGAATCAAGTGAAGATGAAGATTCAGAGTGCAAGGGTTATTGTCGTTAACTCTGAGGGTGATTCCAAAACGAGTGTAACGAGATAATGCCTTCGGTTTCGTTCGAACCCGGAACGAACTTGTATGGATTGAATGCTTTCAGCACATCGTCAGGTGGACGATGAGCATTCTAAGATAGATGTGTTCTATTTAAAGGTAATCGTGACCTCAAGCCTCATCAAACCGGGAATGGCTAAAACAGGGGAGGTGCAGCAAGGTTAGTGGGTAGCACCCAAGTAGTATAAGATTCTCCTGTCTAGAGGTCCCTTCTTTTATTCGGCTGAGTGGGCGGTTGAATAGCTACAACCGCTGGGGTTTCTTATGCGGGAATTATCCAGTAAGGGATGTTCCGACCTTGTGTTGCAGGGGAGCGGGCGTACTCCTCGGTACGTTGATCTAGGCCACGTACTGTGACGGGCGGTACCCCAGTAGCCCTGCCATTGTATGGAATCCAAAATCCAATAAGTGCCGTACGTATTAGTTGTGCCCAACTATGTTGAAATGTGAGATGTAAGCATTTCAGCTATTTCTGTATTTTACTTGAAAACCCTAGACCCTATTATAATACAATCGAATTTCCTATCAAATGTTTTGGTTAGCGTAAGATAAAAACTTACCCATGTTTATTTGTGGGAAGTCTTACGTGATACCTTTTCTTTCAAAAGGTTTTGAAGTTAAACAAGTTTAACCTGTTACTCACACCAGACCCATGTCTGACCCAAGTTGTTTATTTCTGTTTTATAAACTCTTGGGTACTCAAATTTTTACGAGTAGCCAAGGGATTCAGGTTAGCCTTGACGAATTGTGGAGGAGCAATGGAGCAGGAGGCTTCAGCGTTGTAGATATAGATAGTAGTTTCCGCTGTGTTGATCTTATTTAGATCTTTGTTTGTATTGAGATGTAATAACTAGACAGATGTTTATAACTGTCTAGTATTTGATGTGAATCTGTGTAACTCTTATAAGTGTTGTATATGATACTATGTAATATTTATGTGATATAATATATTTTGTTTCGTTTCGCTGTGAGATTCTGATATTGTTTAGTTCTTTCTTTCTCTTCTTTTCTCTTTTCTATCCCTTTCTTTCTTAATAATGATGCGACTTTCTATGGAGAGAAAGTCGTGGTCGTTACACATATATTTATTTTTTCCATTTCATATATGGTTAAACTTTTAAATTTGTTGCATTAATGTAACCGTTACAGTAATTACAAAAAGTAAAGTAAATCATTTTATAATGCATAGATAGATAGATATATATTCATCAATTAATAAAATTGGTTTGAGTAACATAAATAAATGAATAGATTGATTGGTTGATTGATTGATCGATTGATTGTTAATTGATTAATTGCGTTAATGGAGTGTGGACATATATTAACGTAAAACGAATATTTTAATAAAGAAGTAAATGATAAATATGTGTATATTTGGGTTTGTTGAAATGAATTAATAGGTGGAAGTTTTGGAATTTGGATCCCAAAGGTTTGTTTACAGTATATAAGTGGTCCCTTCATTTACTTTACATTTATTATCACATCCATGTTCTCTTTCTTTTCATTTTCAAGTTCTTCGTGTAGGTTTCATTTGAGCATCCATTTAATTGTTAGATTACTCATTCGTTTCTTATTAATTAATAGTTGCTTCATTTAATTATTTATAATTAATAATTTCCGCATTCTTTTCATTTGTTTCTCATTTGTTCATTTTCTCCTTTCAAGTGCATTACCTGAAGCTTTTTCCTTTTCTTTTTTCCATTTTTAATATGAACATCCAAATTAATTATTTGTAAGTAGATTTCTAACTCATGTTTGTAACCAATAATGTTAATAGATTTGTTTGAATTACAATTTAAAGGAAAACTATTGGATTAACTATCTTCTCAGTAATCAACGTATGTTTTGAAATTTAATTATTGGAATTAATAGCAATTATAATCTTTCCATTAATAAGAAATAGAATTGAATTGTAATTAATTAGTGATATGTGCAACTTACGTTCTGTGTTAAAAATATAATAAGTATTTTAATGAGAAATATTAAGTTAATTGGTGTGTTAAATATTATTAATTGTGTGTAAAAAAAGGTTAAATTAACATATATTTATGTGTATATTTGGAGTTAATGAAATGTATTGAAGGGAATATACGTTTTAAAATTAAATTTCAAAAGTTGTTTGCAGTATACTAATTCTTCCATTCTCATTAATTTATTACCTTACTTTATTCTACCGCCATCTCACGTTTTCGTTGACCTCTCTCTTTTGCATATTTCATTCCATTTGTTCTTTCACTTCTTGCCATAAATTGAATCATTAATGAGGCGTTACTTTGCATTTGAAATGAAATGTGTATGTGCATTAATTCATAAATTCATTTACTTACACTATTCACTCATGCATGCATTCATTTCCCCTCAGAAAAAAAACTTTTAACCTAGCACGTCTGTCTAAACTGAATTAAATGCTCTATATTTTCTTTGTGTAATGAATAGTCTTAAATATGTTAGAATTTCATATTCCACTATTCACGTTCATTAATCTTTTCATTTATTTATTTTCTCAGATTTCAACCACCTCTTTCATTTATTTATTTCTATTATTTCTTTTATTAATACATCCCTCTTTTGGTTTTCCTGTAAGTTTCATTTATTTACACTTGTTTCCTTGCCTTGAAATGTTTCCTGTTAATGAAATTAATTGAGGTAGCACACGTTTTGAAATTTTATACCAAATTTTTGCTTGCTTTGTAAACATGTCTTTTAAAATTCAAATGTGTATCTTTCATTCTTTATTTAATACCTGCCACATTTCTTTTCTCATTTTTGTTTGTTTCTTCATTTTCGGTTGTTCCTTCTTCTTTTCTCTGAAGCTACATTTTATTTCAAACCTGAGTTTGATTTTATATTATATATATATATATATAATTTTTGTTTAACCTTTCTTCACCTTCCTTTTTCCTCTCTCCTTCTTCTTCATTTTCTTCTCTTTTCCAAACAAAAATTTCTTCAAATCTACATTTTTTTTCTTCTTCTTCTCCTTTTCAAAATTTCTCCTTCAAATTTAGATTATAAAAACTTCTCTGTTTCCTCCAAAACCTTCAAATATAAAAAAAACAAGAAATAAAATCAAAGTTAAAAGAAAGAAAGCAGTGGCGAATCCAAACCTAATTAGAGGAAGGGAAGCTAAAAAGGTGAGTGATTCAACCCACTCAAACAATACTAAAATTTCCATTGCAAGTTAAATAAAATTTATAATGAGATATATAAAAAAAATTATTGATGTTTGTTGGTTTAAATTGACATTTAAATTGATATTGAATCTGAATTTACATTAAATTAAATTGACATTTAATTTTATATTGGGATTTAACCGATTGTTAAAACCTCGATATTGATAACTATTAATTGTTGTAATATATTGGTTGATTTGGATGTTGTCTGAAATGGATGCTTATTGATTGATATGTTGGATGTATGGTTGTTTATTTATTTTAATATGTCCCTGTTATCATCGTGTATATTATCGACATCATTTAAATGGTCATCTAAATCATTTAAGAATTGGATAACTAAGACATTTAAATTATGGGCTGAAATGATGTATGCCCATACAATTTCTTGAATTTGGATTATGTATTGGAATTGAATTATTTGAAAGGTTTAATTTTTAATTTAAACTTCGGATTTATTTTAATTAAAGTGATTAAAATTAGTACTTCGAATTATTTGAATTATCTTAAATAATTATGTTCACATTGTACACCTGATAGGAGATGGAAAATCCCGTAACATCTTTGAAGCCATTACACTCATATTTTATTTGAGATTGATTTGACTTACATAGGAATTTTTTAGTTCTGACTCGAGTGTATTGTTTTTCATTATGCTCGGGCCAGCCTGAGTTTTTCAGTGTTGAAGACATTATTCTAGAGGATAAAGATGGAGTTTGGTATTATATTATTATTTTATCCCACTGCATCATGTTGTTCCACCGCCATATTTTATTATTATTCCTGCTATATGTATAACTCTGATATATTATAAAGTGTAATCAAATGTTATTTGTAAAACAGCTTCATGAACTGTTTATTTAATTATTATATTTTGTCATTCCGTTGTGAGATTCTGTGTTTTTTTTTCCTTCTTTTCTCTAATTTTCTTATTTAACCCATTAACAATCCTCCCTTTTGAATGGTTTGAGTTGACATGTGTGGTTTATTGTCGATTTAAACCGTCCAAAAAGGTGGGTCGTTACAGTTGGTATCAAAGCTTTGGTTTAGACATACCTTAGCCTGTTGGGGTTAACTCATTAGAGATAGGGTAGTAATATCCTAGAATGAGTTTGTTTGAGTGTATATATAAATGAGAGCACGTATTTTTTAGTGTTATAAAAATGTTTTATATAAGTTTTGAAATGAAATAATTTTCCTAATATTATATGTTATATATAAAGGAAAATTTTATAACTAATATAGTTATTTGTAATGTGTTTGTTTTATGAAATGGTAATATCTAATTATTATCATTTATTGTGGACTTGTTGTATTTAGTCAAATTATAAACATTGGCTATTATTGTTGATTGAATTTATGGACTAAACACTAGTTTAATAATGGTGAATTAAAGAGAATGAAGTGGATAATTAGGATATCCGATATGAAATTGAAATGTTGTTGTGAATTTTGTTGTTTGTTGACCGGTAGTTTCAACTATTGAAAAAATGGAATATCTGGATATTTTGGATAATCGAAACCTTCTGAATTAATATATGAGTTGAAACTTAGAAATTGTGTTGAATTTTGCAGTTGAATTTGATAACCTTAATTTGAAAGCAAGTAAAACAAGGTTTAATTTGTTATATCTATGTCTAGTAAATTAACATTTATGAAATGTGTCATAAATAAATTAAAAGGTAAAGGTGAAACTAAATGGGATAAGCAAATATGAATTAAAAGTGAAATGATTATAAATAAAGCCATGACTCGTAAATTATTATGAAATAAATGGATGTTGCAATAAATGGTTATAAATAAAGTTGTGATAACTTTAAACTCAAATAATGTCTTATAAAAGGAGTTAAGCCTTTATAAATTGGTTATAAGCTGAAGGAAATTTCACATAAAATGATTCTCAAATAAATGTGGTATTAAATGAGAAATATTACATGTGAAAATGAATGTAATTAAAATGAAGAGAAATATAAGCAATGTTGTGAGAATGAATATGTTAATGTTTTGTATTGAATAGAGAAATTCTATGAAACAAATATTAAAGTATGAACTGATACTTGTGTTAATCGATGAGATTAATAATGAATTTGATTAAAATGTAATTGTGATGAAACAAATTGGAATAATTATGTAAGTATTATGTATATTGTTTTATTCGCAAAATTAATTTGACCCGTATTTGAGTACACAAGTTCTATGTAAATTACACCACTTCGTGTTAGGATTTTTCATTCGATTCTTGATGGTGAATATTTGGTATGGATTTTTGGTTTGATTCTAGAATTATGTATCATAGTATATGGCTATATAAGGAGAATGATAGTTTCTAGTCAAGAAACCTTATCGAAGTCTGCATTAAGGAAGTCGAAGGAAAAGTACTAGTTCAAAAACGAACTTATGTAACCGAGCAAGCGATCAAATGTGATTTTGGTAAATGATGACATATGTACATCATTTGTTCTAATATTATTGATATGCTTTGATGCTGAAATTGAAAGTTGTTAGGTTGGATATCTTTGTAATTTAAATTGGAATTTTTCTTGTATGCAAAACTACTATTAATTTAAAACCATTTTTCAAAACTATTTTCTTTTATTTTTCTTATACAAACTATCTTATTCTATTTTATTTACAAAACTATTTTACAAACTATTTTATATACAAACTATTTTATTTACAAAACTGTTTTACAAAATATTTTATTTACAAACTATTTTATATACAAAACTGTTTCACAAAACGATTTTATATACGAAACTATTCTAAATTCAAAACCTTTTATAAAGCAAAGATATTCAATCTCATATGGCTTTTCATACAGCGAAAATGATTTTGGAAATTTTTTTATTCTTGTATAAGATGGACTTTATATAAGTATAAGGTGATTTTCAAAACTGTTGATTTTGGAAGGTATTCGGTCTGAAGAGATAAATCTTATATATAACAGAGTTTATATAAGAATGATTTGATATATTCGAGTTTATTGATTTTGAAAGTACTTTATCTGAAAATGAAATCTTATATATAATGGAATTTATATAAGTGCGATATTTGAAGCTATGATTTTGAAAGGGTACTGTATATGGTATGTTAAATTTTGAAGTAAGAGGTATGGGGAAGTACCCTCCGCGAAGTAGTATAGTATGATATGCTTCGACCCAGATGGACTTGGGGAATCCAGAAATGGATTCGACTGATAAACCCTAATATACTTGGGTGAATTCAGAAATGGATTCGAACCGATATGGTTGTCCGGACTTAAACTCATGAATTCCTCGATTTTTTTCCAGGGTAGATGGTTCTTTAGTTTACCCAATGGAGGAGCTTTCGATCCTGGGATCTGTTGTTTATGGATCTTCCAGGAAGGAAGTGCATCCATTGCGTAAATCATTGAATCAGGAATTACCACTGCAGCAGGGGTCAATGGTCCCTTGTTTACGAAATGGCTACGATATTTTTCTGGAATCCAGAAGGTGGAAGGATCTTCTGGAAAGTTTTGTGTACATTGCGTAAATACTGGATCAGCAGCGGGCCACACCTATCGTAACATCATCGTTTGATTCAGATTTTGAGCGGTACTTCTCATACCTGTTTTTAAGTATTTTTCACTGGGTGTTGAAACGGGTCTACTAAATACTTGGAGATTTCTAGTCTTACGCCTGATCAACGTATGACTAGAGTCTGCAAGAACGAGGATAAACTTGTTAAGACATCGAGTTATAAAAGTATTTTGATAAAGTATTATATAAAGGATATTTTGGTCATTTTTTTCTTTTCTAAATACTTTAAAATGTTTAAAATATTGTTTATTTATGTACAACATGGTTTATTAGTTAATTATTAGTGTTGTAAATATCGTGAGAAATTATTAATTCAATAAAACATATTTAAAGTTAATGATTATTGATTTATTAATAATGATGTTTAAAAGTATTTTGAGAATTAAAACTAATAAAATTTATAAATAATCGATTTAAGGTTTTCAATAACTCCTTTTTAAATATAAGTAATGATGTAAATGATTGTTTTCAAATAGATTACATATTTATAAAGATGTTATTTAAAAAATTTAAATGGTATTTATAAATGAAGCAGGAAATTTTACAGATGAATTTTTCCGTAAAGTATTAAAGTATTAAAGATGATTGATTTGCAAATGAAGTTTTCAAATGAATATTTCAAGTAAAATTTATATAAGATTCTTTGAATGTATAATTTAAAGATATTATATAAATGGAAGAAAAAAAATAGATTTGTGAAGTTTATTTATAGTAATATACTTGACAAATAAATTTGAATCTCTATTTTGAAAGTATAGTTTGAAATATTTACTTGATTTCGAAGTACTAATAGTAAATTTATTTGTGACGAACCGGAATTTTTAGACATTTGAAATGGGAATATTTAATTAATTTTAAATATTAAAAGGTTATTGTTTAACTTGAGTTTCAAATATCATTATGAATTTGGCAATTAAATTATTAAATTTAATTATTGAAGTTGAGTAAAATATTTAATCTTCAGTTTTAAGCCTTTTAAAAATAATTTGAAGACTTGTAAAATCTATATTGATAATACTGAAGGTGATAGAACTTTTAAAATTGAATTTGGAAATGTTTTGTTAAGTTTTGAAATTATATTGTTTAAAGTGATATTTGAAAATAGCCTTCCGGGGTACAGTCTCGGAATTTAACGAAACCTGTTCCATTGGATCCGTAATATTGTATTATTATCGGATTTCAATTTTCGTAGCGTTTGGAGTTGTTGTGTGAGCGTACGATAGACAAACGCGCTGAAATTTATATCGAAAATTTAATATAATAATTGGTTCAAAAAGCTATCTTCTCCATACGATCGAATTTGGACTCGAAACCTTTTCCATTGCGTTCGTAATAGGGGTATAACATTATAAACGCTTAGCGGCACGTCTCGATTGGAGATCGAGAATTGTGGAACCGAGACAATTTGAATTTAAATTTAAGTATAATATTATTGCATTGAATACTGTGGCAGGCCTTTGCAGACACGTATAGAAATTCAGAGCATGTGTCCTTCCTGGCAACGTTCTCTTCTTACCTAAGTAATTAGATTTAGATACGTATATTAATTAAACACGTGTTCAACTGGTAGAACACGCGTCCCCTCTTCAGTTATTCATAGTAGATCGAACGAAGAAAAGCCAGAGAAAAAAAATAAAAATAAAAGAAAGTAAATCTCCAGTTTTCTTCTTCTTATCCGGTTCGACAAAATTTCTTTTAAAATCTAAAATCCCCAAAATATAAATCAATTCGTTCCTTCTCAAAAATAAGTAGCCGCGATGTCGTTCGATTGGGGAGAAGAAATCGAGGCAGGGTGGGGTTGCGTTTGAGCCGCGTGTGAGCGTGGTAGGCGAAGTGCTGCTCTCGGCGGCAGCGTGGACGAGGATGGATTCGATTTAAAGGGAAGGGTCGGCGCTGCGATGCGAGATGGAGCTCGAAGTCGTGAGTTGAAAGATGGTGGTTGGTAGTTGCTCGCACGTTGAGGCCGATGCTGGTGGTGTTCGAATCAGTGGGTCTGGTCGAGAGCATGTCCGGGTCGCGATGGAGAGATGAGGATGGTGGCGTGCGGTTCTCGAGGCAGTGTGCTAGGGTTGGCTGGCTTGTGGCGTTCTTGTCGATCGAGTGTGAGGTAGGAAATCTATTCTTTCAATTTAATAAACATATATATGCATTTACCAGGAAGGAATTTTACAGTAAGATGAAATTTTTAATTTTAAGAAAAAAAGAAAATAGAATTTTAAAAATGATTGGAAGTTCGTATAAAGTTAGACTTTGGAATCTACATAAATTTTTAAGCATATATGTAGTTTCAAAGACGAATCAATATACAATTACACATTCTTATTTTAAACAGTAAATGTGTAAAGGTAAGTTAGGAATAATGTTGTAGGGTTTGAAAAAAGAAGAAGGGGGTTATGGGATTCTCAAATCTGTATGTATATTTTTAGTATAGTAGTTCTAAGAAAAGGAATCAAAATAAATATACTTATATACGTATTAAATTTACTATTAAAATTTAAATGAAATATATAGGTTATTAACTTGTTCCATTAACCTATAAATTTATTTTAGTCACTAGAAAATACTTATCTTAAGAAATTGATTAAAATTTAGGTTGTAATAATCAAAGAAGTAATTGATTATTTAGGGTAAGTAACTGTTTGACTGTTTTGAATATTGATAAATTATATAATGTTGTTCAAGGTCTAAAGTTATGGTGGAATTGGCGAGAGGGAAATGGATTGCCAAACAAAATTTAAAAGGTGAGTTAATCTCACTCATCTGGTTGTTATTTAAATTTAAATAGTTAAATTTAAATATTTGGGTGAATGATTGGATTGATTTGATATGATAGTATATATAGTAGTATATATATCAATATATATATATATATATATATATATATTGGAATATGTATATATTGGAGTTGTTGACATTCCCGCATTATATAGCGGATGAGACCCTATGCGCTGCATAATAGCGGATGATATTTTATAATCCCATATACTGCGATATTCCACCTCGAAGTGGAATTGGTATTGTGCTAACGTTTGTGGATGCAGGGAAACAGGTTGGAGGGATCCAACTGGATTCCTCAAAATTATTTAGCTTATTTAATATTCTGTAATTATAAATATTTGCTATCCTGTGATGATTTTATATTGGATTGAACTGTTCAATATAATGAGTAAACAAAATCTATAGAATTCGATTTTTTGAAACAGATCAAAGAGTAAATTTTAAGTTAAATAATTCTAGTGAATTTGAATCAATTTAATAATGAATCGAAAGGAAATAAAAATAAAAGTGATTCGGATTTTTAAACAAATATGGGATAAGGAATTTTGTGTTAACAGGGGAAATATAAACTTTAAAACTAAAGTGATATTATTGTAAAGAATAAAGGAGTTATTTTTGAAATTAAGGATTAAATTTAATTAAAGGGTAAATAAAGCATTTTGGAAGTTTGAAATTGGTAATTTCAGTTAAAAAAGGGTTTTAACTCACAATAAAGAATTAAATCTAAAGGTTAATGTATTTTGGAATAAATGAAGTAGTGAAGAGAATTATTTCAAGCAAAGTGAGTTGTAAATCAATTGTAAATTGATTTAAGTATTTGGAATTGAAATTTTGAAGAGAAGTGAGATTTTGGAATTTATAAACTGGGTTTATAAAGTAAAATAAAATATCAGTGGATATTTTAAAATATAAATTCAAGGTGGGAATTTATAAAGGGATATGAATTGGTTTAAAAATAAATGTTGATTTATTTTTTTTAGATGTGAAGAGAAGTGTATTTCCTTGGATAGCCAAGTACATTTTAAAGCAATTTTAAATATTGGTTAAAAGTTTTAAAATGTTTTAAAAAGCATGTTTAGGAAATTTATTATTTCTAAACGTTAAATTTATAAAGTAAGTATTTTCAAATCTATTATTGTAGTAATTATATAAAAGTGATTTGGTATTATGTTTTAAAAGAGAAATTTAGTTTATATTTATAAAGTGGTTTTATTTTAAATATTCTTAAAGTATATATTTTGATAAAGTATTAAAGTAGTTTTAAATTTCAAAGTTATAAAGTATATTTATAATAAAGTGTTTTTAAATATTTTTTAAAATCTAAAAGTATTTTGTACTTGGTGTTTCAGTGGAAATAAATATTTGGGAAATGCATTCCGTGAGAGGAAACTGTTTGAAATTGTTTTCAAAAGAGGTTTGAAAATAGAAATATATCTTGCGAAGATATTTGATGATAATAAATAATGTGGGAAATTATTTATTGTTTGATGGATGTTTGTGAATGTAAATTGATAGTTAAATAACCGACTATCAATATTGGCCAATGCGCTGATCGTTTCGAAGAGACCGGGATTGGGAGTTTTCCCGAAAACCACTTCGATCCGGTTTGTACGTTTCGTGGAAACGATTTCGGAGTCGAAGATGGAGCGGTGAAGTGCAAGGGCTAGTCGCTACTAATCCTGAGGATATTTCCAAAATGGATGTAGTAGGGGTAGTGCCTTCGGTTCCGTTCGGACCCGGAACGGACTTGTATGGACGAATGCTTTCGAAACATCGTCAGCGGACGATGGGCATTCTAAGGGATATGTTCTGAAAGGTAACGCTTAGCCTCGAGCCTCGTCAACCGAGAATGACTGAAAATCAGGGGTTATGCAGCAAGGCTTCGTGGGTAGCCCCCACTTGAGAGTAAGGTCATCCTTGTCTAGATGTCCCTTTTATTTCGGCTTAGGGTGCGGTTGCTGATCCCAACCGTGGGGTAATTTTATTCGGAATTATCCAGTAAGGGATGGTTCCAGCCTTGTGTTGCAGGGGAGTGGGCGTACTCCTCGATACTGTGATCTAGGCCACATACTGTGACTGGTGGTACCCCAGTACCTAGTCATTGATGGAAATCCATTCTCCCTACGTGCCTTGTACGATATTTGTTTGTATACCTATTAGCTGGAATTTAATGACTGTAACAATTTCGGCTATTTTAATAAGTATTTGTATATAGACACTATTATAATATCAGAGGATTTTAATAAAAAGTGTTTTAGCTATCGTAAGGTAAAAACCCGACATATTTATTTGTGGCGTGGTCTTACGAGATGCTTTTGATTTCAAAGGATTTTTGAAACTTTAATAATAAATTGAGTGTGATTTTCTCACGCTGGTTTTCCAGACTGACTAGGGTGTTG
Organism: Allium fistulosum; assembly: GCA_030737815.1. Lineage (NCBI taxonomy): Eukaryota > Viridiplantae > Streptophyta > Magnoliopsida > Asparagales > Amaryllidaceae > Allium > Allium fistulosum. The sequence continues at coordinate 185,788,628 of CM060905.1, forward strand.
TTTTATATGATGCTCGGGTCAGACTGAGGTAAACAGGTTCTGGATATGATGCTGTGGAGCTTAGGAGACGAGCTGGATGGAGATACGTACTTCCGTACTTGTATATATATTCCGCTGTGTTGTTTAGCTGTGTACTCTGTTGTATTGAGGACATGATATGATTATTGTCCAGTTGTATGTTATGTGTACTCTGATGATGTATTGTGTAAAACAGATAAAATTTTAATTTGTGTAAAGGTCTGTTAGTATATATTATATTTTATTCCGCTGCGATGGTTAGATTCTGCTGTTGTTTCCTCTTTTCTTCTTCTACCTCTTCTTCTTTAAACCCTGATGGTTCGATTTTTCGTGTATGAAAAATCACGGCTGTTACAGTGGTATCAGAGCTTAGGCTAGCGATAACCTTGGCTCTGGTGGGAATTTTGAGTGTATTAATAGATATGAGCGCGTATTTGTTAGTGAATATAAAATGGTTTTATATTGTGTTGATTGGTTTATTGAGAAGTTTATGGATTCTAGTCAATACGAGTAATTAACGTTATTGATAGGGAATAGAACAATTCGACACAATATTGTTTTAAAATGGGTAAATGAAATAATTTTACCCAAATTATTTTGTATATAAAGGAATAATTTTACGTAAATTATTATAATTATATATTTGGATGCTTGGTTGTTAAGGAGTGATGATATTAAGTTATTATCACTATTGTGAGAAAATTAAATAAGAAATTGAAATCATAACTAAAAGCTAAGAAATAAATTCATATACAAATAAAATTTGTAAATGTAAATTATAAGTGTGATTTATAATCAAGATGTGATAAAATTTCCAGAGTAATGTTTGGATATAAATTTGGATGGATTCCGAATTTGTAATTTGGGGGGTTTAAATTCCTTTGGGTTTGAAAATGGTTTTCAAAAGCTTTGGAGAAATAATAGTGGTATTAAGTGGTATTATTTGAGGAAATATTTTTGAATTGAATTTGAAATTTGGTGAGATTTGGAATTTAAAAATATCTGAAATGTTTTGAAGGGAGTAAAAGCATTGAACTCTTTCGGTCGCTGGAAAATAACTTCGGTGATGACTGCAGCATCATCGATGTTCATTTTCGAGTTTCCAGAAGAGAAATTGCTACCGAATTGTTTTGAACTGAATTTGTTTGCAAATTGGGTTTGGTTTTGAAATTCAAAGGAATAATTAAATTGCCAAAGAATTTTGGATATAGTTGATTTCAAAGGAGATTTTGAATTTTGGAATTGTTTAAAACTCTGGAATCTTATTTAAAATGTTTATGGAATGATGAGAAAAATCAAATGGATAAAGAGAATGGGGTTATTGAATTGAATGAGCTTGTTTGGATTAACAATAAATTAAATGTAAGAAATTGAATTGTAAACCATTGGAATGGTTTGAAAATTTGTTGAAAACAATTAAAATAAGTGTCGAAAACATTACATATGTGCTTATGGAAGTTATAACATGTATTGTTTATAGAATCCATGTTTAGCTATTTAAATATAAGTGAAATGTTAATTAATTGCATATATTTGTCACTTACATATTTGAATTGAGTAAGTACAGGTTCAAAGAGGCTGTTTGGCCAGGTCGGGTTATGCAATTGCTAAAATAAATAACCGCTTTGCTTTAAAATGCTAAAATAAGGTACGCTTACGCAAAAATTCAAAATAGGAGATATGAGCTGCATATATTGATATATATTGTGATTTCCGGCCTGAGGCCGATGTATATATATATATATATTTGTGCATCATGCGATATCGCAGAAGTCCCTCCGTACAAGGGAGACTCTGCCAAAATTTTCCGTAAATTTTGGGAGTTAGAATTTTTTTGAAATGTTTGAAATTTTCATTAACGATAAGTGATTTTAAATTGATAAGCATAAAGAATTGAACTGAATATGGAAATCTAATTGAAGTGTGTATATAAAGTAGGGTGAAATCAAAGAAATTGAAGAAAGAAAAAGTTTGCAAACAAACTTTTATTTGAGATATGAAAACAAATTAGCAAGTGAATCTACTAAAGAAAATGGTCAATTAAATATTGATTGAGATAAGATGAATAAAATTCAGTATTCAGGGTTTGAAACCAAATTGAATTCTAATGGAATTGTAAAGACAAAAGTGAGTAAAATTGAATATAAACTTCAAGAATGAAGTGAAACAAATCCAAGAAGTATATAAAATGTTTATCTAGAACTTAAGAAATGAATAGTGAATTCTTAAGAAAATTTGGTACTGAAAGTATGTTAAGTGAATAATTGAATTAAGATCAAAACTGAAAGTTGTGAAATGAGATAATTGTGAATGAGTGAATAACAATCAAAATGAATGTGAATAAAAAGGAAATTGATATAGTTGACAATCAATTGGAATTAATACGTAGGATGTACGTATATTATTTTATTCGCATAACGATTTGATCCAGAATTTGAGCACAGAATTTCGAGGTATTTATATCGATCCGAGTTGGGATTTTTCACTCGATTTTCGACGGCGAACCTGGATATGGATTGTTGATTGATTCTGGATATTCTCTATCATAGTTTGTAGCTATGCAAGGAGGATAACGGTTTCTGATCAAGAAACCAAATCTGAGTCCGCACTAGGAAATCGGGTGGACGATACTAGTTCGGAAGTGAAATTGTGTGATCGAGTGAGCGATCGAATGTGATATTGCGTACGGATGATATATGTGCATCGTACGGGCTTAAGCAAAGCCAATATTGAAAATTTTGTAAAGAAGTCAATAAAATGATTTTGGAATTGTAATTGAATATTATTGCTTAGTAGGATATACAGGTGTATAAAAGCAATGGATAAATTGGGATTTTTGATTTTAGAAGATAAAAATTTAATGGCTCGACAAAAAGGTATGTATTTGAATTTCTGTATGAAATTTGATTGGGTTTTGATTTAGCCACTTGGCCTTTTTTTTTTCTTTTTGAGATTGGGAGGCCGTAGAGCCATTTTGTAGTTGTACCGAGCTAACCGCGCAAAGGAGACGCTGGCGAAATTTTTCAGAAATTTAAGGAGTTAGAAAAATTTTGAGAAAATTTTGATAATTCAAAATTTGATTTCAAATTTAAATTTGAATGGTTAAGTAAGTAATATTGTTTGGGAACTTATGGATAAGTTGGGAAGTTAGAAAGAGAGATAGAGTGCCTTTGATAAAAAGATTTGTTTTGGCAAGTTGTTAAAAACTATTTGGATTGAAGAAATAGTAATGGGTTTTAGATCATTCCTCTTTACTAGTAATTTCGGGGACGAAATTCTTTTAAGGGGGGAGGAATGTGACGACCCGGAATTTTTAGACATTTGAAATGGGAATATTTAATTAATTTTAAATATTCAAAGGTTATTGTTTAACTTGAATTTCAAATATCATTATGAATTTGGCAATTAAATTATTAAATTTAATTATTGAAGTTGAGTAAAATATTTAATCTTCAGTTTTAAGCCTTTTAAAAATAATTTGAAGACTTGTAAAATCTACATTGATAATACTGAAGGTTATAGAACTTTTAAAATTGAATTTGGAAATGTTTTGTTAAGTTTTGAAATTATATTGTTTAAAGTGATATTTGAAAATAGCCTTCCGGGGCACAGTCTCGGAATTTGACGAAACCTATTCCATTTGATCCGTAATATTGTATTATTATCGGATTTCAATTTTCGTAGCGTTTGGAGTTGTTGTGTGAGCGTACGATAAACAAACGCGCTGAAATTTATATCGAAAATTTAATATAATAACTGGTTCAAAAAGCTATCTTCTCCATACGATCGAATTTGGACTCGAAACCTTTTCCATTGCGTTCGTAATAGGGGTATAACATTATAAACGCTTAGCGACACGTCTCGATTGGAGATCGAGAATGTGAGTTGCGGAAACCGAGACGATTTGAATTTAAATTTAAGTATAATATTATTGCATTGAATACTGTGGCAGGCCTTTGCAGACACGTATAGAAATTCAGAGCATGTGTCCTTCCTGGCAACGTTCTCTTCTTGCCTAAGTAATTAGATGTAGATACGTATATTAATTAAACACGTGTTCAACTGGTAGAACACGCGTCCCCTCTTCAGATATTCATAGCATATCGAACGAAGCAAAGCCAGAGAAAAAAATAAAAATAAAAGAAATTAAATCTCCAGTTTTTCTTCTTCTTATCCGGTTCGAACAAAATTTCTTTTAAAATCTAAAATCCCTAAAATATAAATCAATTCGTTCCTTCTCAAAAATAAGTAGCCGCGATGTCGTTCGATTGGGGAGAAGAAATCGAGGTAGGGTGGGGTCGCGTTTGAGGCGCGTATGAGCGTGGTAGGCGAAGTGCTGCTCTCGGCGGCGGCGTGGACGAGGATGGATTCGATTTAAAGGGAAGGGTCGGCGCTGAGATGCGAGATGGAGCTCGAAGTCGCGAGTTGAAGGATGGTGGTTGGTAGTTGCTCGCACGTTGAGGCCGATGCTGGTGGTGTTCGAATCAGTGGGTCTGGTCGAGAGCATGTCTGGGTCGCGATGGAGAGATGAGGATGGTGGCATGCGGTTCTCGAGGCAGTGTGCTAGGGTTGGCTGGCTTGTGGCGTTCTGGTCGATCGAGTGTGAGGTAGGAAATATATTCTTTCAATTTAATAAACATATATATGCATTTACCAGGAAGGAATTTTACAGTAAGATGAAAGTTTTAGTTTTAAGAAAAAAAGAAAATAGAATTTTAAAAATGATTGGAAGTTCGTATAAAGTTAGACTTTGGAATCTACATAAATTTTAAGCATATATGTAGTTTCAAAGACGAATCAATATACAATTACACATTCTTATTTTAAACAGTAAATGTGTAAAGGTAAGTTAGGAATAATGTTGTAGGGTTTGAAAAAAGAAGAAGAGGGTTATGGGATTCTCAAATCTGTATGTATATTTTTAGTATAGTAGTTCTAAGAAAAGGAATCAAAATAAATATACTTATATACGTATTAAATTTACCATTAAAATTTAAAAGAAATATATAGGTGATTAACTTGTTCCATTAACCTATAAAATTATTTTAGTCACTAGAAAATACTTATTTTAAGAAATTGATTAAAATTTAGGTTGTAATAATCAAAGAAGTAATTGATTATTTAGGGTAAGTAACTGTTTGACTGTTTTGAATATTGATAAATTATATAATGTTGTTCAAGGTCTAAAGTTATGGTGGAATTGGCGAGAGGGAAATGGATTGCCAAACAAAATTTAAAAGGTGAGTTAATCTCACTCATCTGGTTGTTATTTAAATTTAAATAGTTAAATTTAAATATTTGGGTGAATGATTGGATTGATTTGATATGATAGTATATATAGTAGTATATATATCAATATATATATATTGGAATATGTATATATTGGAGTTGTTGACATTCCCGCATTATATAGCGGATGAGACCCTATGCGCCGCATAATAGCGGATGATATTTTATAATCCCATATACCGCGATATTCCACCTCGAAGTGGAATTGGTATTGTGCTAACGTTTGTGGATGCAGGGAAACAGGTTGGAGGGATCCAACTGGATTCCTCAAAATTATTTAGCTTATTTAATATTCTGTAATTATAAATATTTGCTATCCTGTGATGATTTTATATTGGATTGAACTGTTCAATATAATGAGTAAACAAAATCTATAGAATTGGATTTTTTGAAACAGATCAAAGAGTAAAATTTTAAGTTAAATAATTCTAGTGAATTTGAATCAATTTAATAATGAATCGAAAGGAAATAAAAATAAAAGTGATTTAGATTTTTAAACAAATATGGGATAAGGAATTTTGTGTTAACAGGGGAAATATAAACTTTAAAACTAAAGTGATATTATTGTAAAGAATAAAGGAGTTATTTTTGAAATTAAGGATTAAATTTAATTATAGGATAAAGAAAGCATTTTGGAAGTTTGAAATTGGTAATTTCAGTTAAAAAAGGGTTTTAACTCACAATAAAGAATTAAATCTAAAGGTTAATGTATTTTGGAATAAATGAAGTAGTGAAGAGAATTATTTCAAGCAAAGTGAGTTGTAAATCAATTGTAAATTGATTTAATTATTTGGAATTGAAATTTTGAAGAGAAGTGAGATTTTGGAATTTATAAACTGGGTTTATAAAGTAAAATAAAATATCAGTGGATATTTGAAAATATAAATTCAAGGTGGGAATTTATAAAGGGATATGAATTGGTTTAAAAATAAATGTTGATTTATTTTTTTTAGATGTGAAGAGAAGTGTATTTCCTTGGATAGCCAAGTACATTTTAAAGCAATTTTAAATATTGGTTAAAAGTTTTAAAATGTTTTAAAAAGCATGTTTAGGAAATTTATTATTTCTAAACGTTAAATTTATAAAGTAAGTATTTTCAAATCTATTATTGTAGTAATTATATAAAAGTGATTTGGTATTATGTTTTAAAAGAGAAATTTAGTTTATATTTATAAAGTGGTTTTATTTTAAATATTCTTAAAGTATATATTTTGATAAAGTATTAAAGTAGTTTTAAATTTCAAAGTTATAAAGTATATTTATAATAAAGTGTTTTTAAATTTTTTTAAAAATCTAAAAGTATTTTGTACTTGGTGTTTCAGTGGAAATAAATATTTGGGAAATGCATTCCGTGAGAGGAAACTGTTTGAAATTGTTTTCAAAAGAGGTTTGAAAATAGAAATATATCTTGCGAAGATATTTGATGATAATAAATAATGTGGGAAATTATTTATTGTTTGATGGATGTTTGTGAATGTTAATTGATAGTTAAATAACCGACTATTAATATTGGCCAATGCGCTGATCGTTTCGAAGAGACCGGGATTGGGAGTTTTCCCGAAAACCACTTCGATCCGGTTTGTACGTTTCGTGGAAACGATTTCGGAGTCGAAGATGGAGCGGTGAAGTGCAAGGGCTAGTCGCTACTAATCCTGAGGATATTTCCAAAATGGATGTAGTAGGGGTAGTGCCTTCGGTTCCGTTCGGACCCGGAACGGACTTGTATGGACGAATGCTTTCGAAACATCGTCAGCGGACGATGGGCATTCTAAGGGATATGTTCTGAAAGGTAACGCTTAGCCTCGAGCCTCGTCAACCGAGAATGACTGAAAATCAGGGGTTATGCAGCAAGGCTTCGTGGGTAGCCCCCACTTGAGAGTAAGGTCATCCCTGTCTAGATGTCCCTTTTATTTCGGCTTAGTGGTGCGGTTGCTGATCCCAACCGTGGGGTGATTTTATTCGGAATTATCCAGTACGGGATGGTTTCGGCCTTGTGTTGCAGAGGAGCGGGCGTACTCCTCGGTACTGTGATCTAGGCCACGTACTGTGACAGGTGGTACCCCAGTACCTAGTCATTGATGGAAATCCATTCTCCCTACGTGCCTTGTACGGTATTTGTTTGCATACCTATTAGCTGGAATTTAATGAATGTAACAATTTCGGCTATTTTAATAAGTATTTGTATATAGACACTATTATAATATCAGAGGATTTTAATAAAAAGTGTTTTAGCTATCGTAAGGTAAAAACCCGACATATTTATTTGTGGCGTGGTCTTACGAGATGCTTTTGATTTCAAGGGATTTTTGAAACTTTAATAATAAATTGAGTGTGATTTTCTCACGCTGGTTTTCCAGACTGACTCGGGTGTTGTTTTATATGATGCTCGGGTCAGACCGAGGTAAACAGGTTCTGGATATGATGCTGTGGAGCTCAGGAGACGAGCTGGATGGAGATACGTACTTTCGTACTTGTATATATATTCCGCTGTGTTGTTTAGCTGTGTACTTTGTTGTATTGAGGACATGATATGATTATTGTCTAGTTGTATGTTATGTGTACTCTGATGATGTATTGTGTAAAACAGATAAAATTTTAATTTGTGTAAAGGTCTGTTAGTATATATTATATATTATTCCGCTGCGATGGTAAGATTCTGTTGTTGTTTCCTCTTTTCTTCTTCTACCTCTTCTTCTTTAAACCCTGATGGTTCGATTTTTCGTGTATGAAAAATCGCGGTTGTTACATTATTGGTTTATTTACTATTTGAATTTTGTATTAAATCGTAATAAATGTTTTCCATGATTTGAATATTCATTTTAAAACAAGCGTGTAAAATTAATTATGAAGATATGAAATTTTATACTTTGATTTAGAAAATTTAATGTAAGATTTGAGTATACTATTAGTTTCAGTTTAATAATCTTGAGTTTATACTTATTTTAAAAATAACTAGTCTAATAAATTATCAGATTTAAGGAACTTTATTTTAAAGCTTATTATAATGTTTTGATATAAATTTCTAACATTGTTTTAGACTTTTGAAAAATCTTTGCATAATGCTATGAGGATGTTTTAAATATATCTTATAGTTTTACTAAGTGAATGAGGTTAAATGTTTTAATTGAATTTTTAGATATATTGAAATATTTCTTTTCTCTTCAAGGGCGAATACCAAAAACTCAAATTTTTATTCAATAACCGAATTATGTTATAAACTTAAGTAAGGCAGTAGAAGCTTAGGTAATATTTTTTGAAATGATTCATTAATGACTTAAACCTTTAATGGAAACCAAATTATGTAAGTGATTGATCTTTATATAAATAAATGAATGAAAGGTAAATGATGGAAAAAAACCAATCGAATAAACTTAAATAAATTTAAAATTCTTGTTGTTTGGCTAATGGGAAGTTTGGGAAAGAATACTTCTAGTTGTTTGAGGTTGTATGACTAATCTATTAAGTAATAATCTAAGGTTGTTGAGCATAGGGTACACTTGATAGTTTATTTATCACCTTGCGTGATTAAAAGTTTCTGAACTAAACAAACCATTGGTTTTGGTTGCTATGGATGTATGATGGATTCTTTGGTTGCATAAATGGTTGTATTGTTTGTTTGATTATGTTTTATATTGATTTGCTTTTGTTACAAATTGAAACAACTTAAATATCTCTCTAATACATAATTCTCACTATTTTGGATTATATAAGTGAAATACAGGTTTATGGAAGCAATAGTTACTGCTTTTGGTTTCATAAATAAAGTTGTTTTCCCAACAAATAGGTACGTTTTCGGATTACGGTTTTATAGCGATATTTTTTTATTTTCCTATGGTTTGGGATATTTATTTTTGAGATATGATATATATATGTTTATTATTGATATTATTATTTCTCCCGGACCTCTCCGTACAAAGGAGACCCCGTCGAAATTTTCCGTGAATTTTTGGACTTAGAGAAACTTTTTGTAAAAGTAAAGATATTTTCAAAACTTTTATTAACTTGAATATGAAGGATTTAATTGGTTATTAATTGATATATTTTATTTCAATATTTAATTATGTAAATTAACTGTTTATAAATTGAATGCTTTGAATAAGATATATTAATTGCTTAACTCCGTCTTTTCCTTTTCGAGGACGAAAAGTTTTGAGTGGGGGAGAGTGTAACGACATGTAAATTTCCGATAATTAAATTTATTAATTAATAAGTTTTGGAATTTAATATTGTGAAAAATTAAAATTTTAAGATTTAATAATGAGAGAAATAACTAGAATGTAATGTTAGTAATCTTAATTTAAGGCAATTGACAAATATTTTAATGCAATTTCAATTGATTAAAATGATTGTAAAGTTAAATTTGGTTATAAATTGCAAATAAGTAAATAAACCAAATGTTGTAATAAACGGTGAAATTGTATGTTCGTCTCTAACCGGAATTACAAATGTTGAATTGAATAAAGAATGGAGTGAAAGTTTTAATGAAAGAATAACATAAGTTGTTATTTGAAATGCATCTTGGAGAAGTTGATTTTCAATAAGATAAAACATTTACTTTGTAAATAGTATGTAAATTTTGTTGTATATGAAATTTTATAAAACATGTTGAAATGGTATAAATGAAAAGAATATAATGTTTTATAATTAGAATTTGTTTGAAATTGGTAATGAAATGAATTAGAATTAGATTAATTGAAATGTTTCAATTAAAAGGAAACATAAATGAAACTGTAATGAATGAGTTAATATAGGAACTTGCATTTTGTGTTAATATGGAATGAACATTTTAATTAAGATAATTGCATGTTTTGAGACGATTAAAAATAAAATTTTCATTTTTAATAAGTATGGTTATGGAAAAAAAAATTGGATTTTAGAATAATATATATATAAACACACTTATTAGTATTCAAATTTTAAAATATATCAGAGCGTTCATGGTTGTATAAGTGTTGTTAAATGAATTAAAATTACCTTTTATTAACAATTGTACATTAATTACACATGTTCACATATATTTATTTTTTCCATTTCATATATGGTTAAACTTTTAAATTTGTTGCATTAATGTGACTGTTACAGTAATTACAAAAAGTAAAGTAAATCATTTTATAATGCATAGATAGATATATATTCATTAATTAATAAAAATTGATTTGAGTAACATAAATAAATGAATAGATTGATTGGTTGATTGATCGATTGATTGTTAATTGATTGATTGCGTTAATGGAGTGTGGACATATATTAACATAAAACGAATGTTTTAATAAAGAAGTAAATGATAAATATGTGTATATTTGGGTTTGTTGAAATGAATTAATAGGTGGAAGTTTTGGAATTTGGATCCCAAAGGTTTGTTTTCAGTATATAAGTGGTCCCTTCATTTACTTTACATTTATTATCACATTAATGTTCTCTTTCTTTTCATTTTCAAGTTCTTCATGTAGGTTTCATTTGAGCATCCATTTAATTGTTAGATTACTTATTCGTTTCTTATTAATTAATAGTTGCTTCATTTAATTTATTTATAATTAATAATTTCCGCATTCTTTTCATTTGTTTCTCATTTGTTCATTTGCTCCTTTCAAGTGCATTACCTGAAGCTTTTTCCTTTTCTTTTTTCCATTTTTAATATGAAAATCCAAATTAATTATTTGTAAGTTAATTTCTAACTCATGTTTGTAACCAATAATGTTAATAGATATGTTTGAATTACAATTTAAAGGAAAACAATTGGATTAACTATCTTCTCAGTAAACAACGTATGTTTTGAAATTTAATTATTGGAATTAATAGCAATTATAATCTTTCCATTAATAAGAAATAGAAGTGAATTGTAATTAATTAGTGATATGTGCAACTTACATTTTGTGTTAAAAATATAATAAGTATTTTAATGATAAATATTAAGTTAATTGGTGTGTTCAATATTATTAATTGTGTGTAAAAAAAATGGTTAAATTAACATATATTTATGTGTATATTTGGAGTTAATGAAATGTGTTGAAGGGAATATACGTTTTAAAATTAAATTTCAAAAGTTGTTTGCAGTATACTTGTTAGTCCCTGAGAAGTTGGTTTTGATGACAACAACCTTAAAATAAGATTATAAAATATAAATACTAACATTATTGTTTAGATATATATGTATATGCAGGATATATATACAGGTACCAAAGAATGAAGACTGTACAGTATAGAGATTCAAGAACTGATGAACTCAAGATCAAAGATATCAAGATTCAAGACTCATGAGTATCAAGATTATCAAGAGTTTAGGATTTCAAGATAAGTAATTTAGTTAGGAATTTTGTTAAAACTCCTAGAAAAGCACTGACATCTTAAAATCCATTTTATTCGTTGAATGGAATCCACTTCAAGCCCGTTAAAGGGATGGAACCCTAAGTAGGATGGAACTTACGAAAAATCTAGTGGAACATTGTTTTGTATCCACTAACTTTTAGTCAAATGTTTTATAAAATTATATCTTGTTTTCAAAATGATTTCAATATCTTCCTTTTTAAATCAAAAACATCTATCCTAGTTTTAAAATACTTTTAGCCTCAAAATAATCTTTATTTTCAATATCAAATTATCCTTGGTTTTAAACTATCTTTTAGTTATAATATATTTAACTTTTAATATTTATACTTAGATTTAAATATAAAATTATAGTAAAATTTTATATATACCAAAATATTATTCTCTATACTTATTTATGTATTTTAACTATAGTTAAGTATATTTATAAAGTTTAAAATAGTTTTAATACAAGATAGAAGTTATTTTCAAAGAAAAACAAATTACCAAAAGTAACTTAGGCTTGTCGACAACCACAAGGACCCCTTGTCGACAAGGTGACAGTTTATTTCAAAAGTTTGAATTTCAAAGGAAGTGTCTATTCGTCATATCCTTTCACGAATGGACATGGCTGTTGTTCTACTATAAATAGGGGATGATTTAAACGAATTTATAATCATATTTTCTCTGATTTCACTCCTCTTCTTCTTCCACATTTCTTTATGTGATATCCCGGGATTTCAGGGAATTTAAAATGTGATAATCTTGTAAGTTAATTATTTAAAATTGGTAAAATTGTTATTTTCAAACAATTAAATAATGAGTTGTTTTTAAATATAATTATAAATAGATATTAAATAGACTTATTATTTTCAAATTTAATAAGTGTTGTTAAAAATATATGTATATATGTGTATTTAAATTGATTTTAGATAGAATAATTATTTAGTATTAATAATGTGCTTGTTAAAATTTAATATATATATATATATATTTATTTGAATTGATTTTTAATTTGGATTTTTAAATTGACTTTGAATTTGGATTTAAGAATTGAATTTAAAGAAATATATATATCTTAAAATAAAAATAATAACATAGTTTGGATTTAAATATATAAATAAGTTTTTATTTAAAATAAGATTTGTCTTATATTATTTTCCTTAAAGAGTTTTATTTATATAAATTAAGATAGTGTTTATTAAATAGTAATAAATACAAAAGTTTTATATTATCATTTAAAAATGGACTAAATATACTATATATGATTTAGTTAAAATCTAATTGGTTTTTATTTTATTTTCTTTTAAAAGTTTTATTTTTATAAATTAAGAAAAGCATTTATAAAATAAGATATGTATTTATCTAATTAGGAAATAAATATAAAAAGCTTTTAAAATCATTTAAAAATATTTATGCATGTAGTATTACATGTGTTAACATATTAAACCTCTTAAATAACATGTGTTAGCATATTAATCAAGACAAAAGACAAGTGTCATTATTTCTTGAATTTTTTTTTTTAAATCAGGCTATATATATCTTTAGCCTTCTTCTTCTCATTTCCTTTTATAAATCTAAGTGAAAAATGCAATAGCCTGTAGCCTCATTTTCTCAAACCAGAATCGAATTCCTCAAACCAGAGAAATTTTCATAAACTAAAATCTGAAGTTCATTCCTCAAAACAATCAGAGAAAATTCAAAACTCTGTAACCTTCTCAAGCTAAAGTCTTAAATTCCTCAAACCAGAAAATGTCATCAACCTGTGATATTCATAGCAGAGGCAAAATCAGAATCAAAAGCCTGTAATCTCCTCTAAAACAAATGCAACCCGAAATCAAAGATCTTAAAGTTTTCAAATTCCAGTTTATCAAGCAACTAGGCATTTCAGTTTTTAAGAAGAAGACAACAGATTTCCTTTTCAAAGTTTCATCTCAACAAAGTCAAATTTCCAGTCTAAAGATCATCAAGCAATACCAAGTTTTTCAAATTGTCAAAAGATTCAGTTTTCATCTCAGTTTTAAGCTCTCTGCATTTTGGTTAAAGGTGAGTAAACCTTTATTTTTAAAACAGTTTAAAAATCTGAGAATAAAATGTTGTGATGAATGTTATGGTAATATGGTTTGCATATGATTTCATCTGTGAATGCATGCTTGTACAATAAAATGCCTGTACTAAAATTAGTATGTATAAATATTTGCTTCCCTGTTAGTTAAAGTGAGTAAACTTTCTTCTAAAAAAAGTAATTTATATCTGTTTATGTTGTTTGCTTGTGATGATCTTTAATGTATGGTATAAATTATGCTTGTATGTATATGGATTCTTGGATATATGAATATATTAAGGTATGCATGTCTGTTATGTTCATATTTAACTCTGTTTACAGATACAAGGTTTAGATTTAACTTTAAAATTCAAATCACCTTAACTAATTACTGTTAGGCCTTGAGTTTCAAAACAAAAGTTGTTTGTTAAACACAATTTAGTTTTTAAAATTTAATTTATATGAATTAAGTTTGAAACTCTCTGGGAAGTGGAAAAATAACAGTGAAAGTTTAGATTTGGGTTAAATCAAGTGCAAGGATTTATAAATTCAAGTTTATAATCTGATTCATCTTTGAGAAATAGGATTTTTAAAACTTAAATCTCGATTTTTAGTTATATATAAGGGGTGCAGTTTGAAGTTGAACAGAGAATGTATTTTTAACTTTTTCCGGCGATCAACGAACCATTGGATGGTCGGGTTTTTGTCGAAGTTAGCTTGGCAACTGGGAAGATCGGGAAAAATAGTGGAAGCATCTATCATTTGCCGTGGCATCGGAAATTGAATGAAGTAGGGTTTTGTAGTTGATTTGGGTAAGCCATGTATTCGAGACGATGGCGACGGCTATGAAGTTTCGGGCTCGATCGCGAGGATGAGGAAAGGTTCATCGGAGTTTAGGGTAACTTTGGGTAGGTCGGCTTGTGTTCTAATGGTCGGAGATGGTGACCGGTGGAGTTTTTGGCCGATCAGGTTGCTTCAGTTTTCGATCGACTTGTTCGATTTCGTTTCGCCGGAGGAATCATCGAGGTAGGTGGTTGAGAGGGTAGGCAAGGTCAACGTGGATCTGACTATGGTCGGAATGTTGACCAGAGGTGGTCAGATTCGTGTGCACCATGCACACGTGTGCATCGATCTGGAAAGAACGAAGGCTTCGGGGAAGAAGTGTGATTTCCCGAGTCGTTTGCTTGATTTACTCGCGTTTTGTCTCATGCACGAGAGTGTTTAATCACAGCAGTTTTAAAAATTTATAGCTAAGTTTTTAAAAAGAAAAAGGAAAGGAAGGTGAAGGAAAACTCGAAGATGAACTCGAGTAAATAACGGGTTGAACCCGAAGTAAGTGGTAAGCAGAAATTTTAATAATGTTTTAAAAGTTTTTAAAGCAATGTTTTGGGAAAAAATTGGATTGTTTTAAAACTTTTCTTAAATAATTTCTTCCTATTATAAATGTTTTTAAATAATGTGATTAGGTAATTAATAAAGATGATGATTTATCTTAAAGGTAATTAAGATTTTAATAATTAAATGAAGTAATTAAAATATGATTAATTATATTAATTATTGATTAAGTAGTTAGTTAATTAATTGTTAAGGATTATAAATTAATTAATTAAGAGGTTAATTAGTTGTAATTAAGAATTATTAATTAGATAATTAGAGGTAATTAATTTATAATTAGTGGTTAATTAATTTGGTAATTAATTAATGATTAGTGATTAATTAATTAAGTAATTAAGTTGTAATTAGTGACTAATTAATTAAGTAATTAGAGAGTGTTAATTAAGTAATAAAGGTAAATTAATTGGTAATTAAGAAGTACTTAATTTGTAATTAAGTCTTATTAATTAATAATTAGGTTTTATTAATTATTAATTAAGGGGTGATTAATTTGTAATTAAAGATTAATTGAGGATTAATCAAATGGTAATTAAGGATTGGTTAACTGATAATTAAAGATTTATTAATTTGTTATTTAGTTTTATTAATTAATAATTGAGGATTATTATTTAATAATTAAAAGAATAATTAATTTGTAATTAAAGATTAATTAATTTGTTTAAGAGTAATTAAGGATGAATTACTCAAGTGTAATTAATGAAATGAATGTGATTGATTTAAGTTAATTAATTTGTAGATTAATTAAAGATAATCACTTGATAAAGGATTAAGTATGAATACTTAATAAGATTGATATGTGTAATTACTTAGTATTAGTAATAATTACAGGATGTAATTAATTAAAGGAAATTACTTAATGAGAAGAAATTAAAGTATAATTACTTAGGAGAAGTAATTAAGGATTAAGTATTTGGTGTAATTAATTAAAGAATTAATATGATTAATTAAGAAGTTAATTAATTAAGGTAAGTAATTATAGGATGATAATTACTGTATATGATTAAATAAGGTAGGTTAATAGAAATGATTAATTAAAGTTTAATTAATTAATGTAATTAATTAAGGATCAAGGTAATTAATTAATTATAGTTAATTAACTAATGGAAGTAATTAATTAAGGATTATTAATTAATGTAATTAATAAAAGTAATTAAAGGTTAATTACTGTTAATGGTTAAGAATAATTAATTTGTAAAATTAATTTAAGAATAATTACTTTATGTAATTAATAAATAATTAATCAAGGATGATTAATAGTTAATGAGTAATTAATTAATTAAAGGTTTGTAATTAATTAATGATTGATTAAGCAAGGTTAGATAATTAATTCTTAAGTAATTAATTTAATTTAAGTTAATTAAATTAATTATAACATAGGGTTAATAAATTGTTGCTTATGGATGATTGGTTGTGTAGAATATCTGAATTGGATATCTATTGGATGATATGTTATGATATTCTGTGGTATGATATTGGATATATCCGTGATAAATGTGTGATATTTATCTATGGTTAATGCTATGTGAATTCAAGTATTAAATTGAATTGAATTGTTTAAACCTTTAAACAACTTGGCCTTAAAAGATACGTTTTGGATTTCGATGAGACCGGGATCGGGTTTCCGTATACCGGATATTCCAGGTCTGGAGACCCGAATACCACATCGATCCAAATTAACGATAGGTCGTGAATCTCAAGTGAAGATGAAGATTTAGAGTGCAAGGGTTATTGTCGTTAACTCTGAGGGTGATTCCAAAATGAGTGTAACGAGATAATGCCTTCGGTTTCGTTCGAACCCGGAACGAACTTGTATGGATTGAATGCTTTCAGAACATCGTCAGGTGGACGATGAGCATTCTAAGTGATGTGTTCTGATTAAAGGTAATCGTGACCTCAAGCCTCATCAACCGGGAATGGCTAAAACAGGGGAGGTGCAGCAAGGTTAGTGGGTAGCACCCAAGTAGTATAAGATTCCTCTGTCTAGAGTCCCTTTTTATTTCGACTGTGTGGGTGGTTGTTTGGCCGCAACCACGGGGTTTCTTATGCGGGAATTATCCAGTAAGGGATGTTCCGGCCTTGTGTTGCAGGGGATTGGGCGTGATCCTCGGTACGTTGATCTAGGCCACGTACTGTGACGAGCGGTACCCCGGTAGCTCTGCCATTGTATGGAATCCACAATCCAATAAGTGCCGTACGTATTAGTTGTGCCCAACTATGTTGGAACGTGAGATGTAAGCATTCCAGCTATTTCTGTATTTTACTTGAAAACCCTAGACCCTATTATAATATAACTGGATTTCCTATCAAATGTTTTGGTTAGCGTAAGGTAAAAACTTACCCATGTTTATTTGTGGGGAGTCTTACGTGATACCTTTGTTTTCAAAAGGTTTTGAAGTTAAGCAATTTAAACCGTTTACTCACACCAGACCCATGTCTGACCCAAGTGTTTATTTTCTGTTTTATTAAACCTTGGGTACTCAAATTTTTACGAGTAGCCAAGGGATTCAGGTTTGCTTTGACGAATCTTTGGAGGAGCAATGGAGCAGGAGGCTTCAGCGTTCGTAGATATAGTGTTCCGCTGTGTTAGTCTGTATGAGTCATTTGTTGAGTTGTATTTGGGTTGTAATGACTAGACAGATGTTTATAACTGTCTAGTATGTGTTGTATGAGCTGTGTATCTCTGATGTATATGATACAATGTAATATCTTATTTGATTAATATAATTTATTCGTTCCGCTGTTTAGATTCTGATGTGTTTCTTTCTTTCTTCTCTATCTTATCTCTTTTCTATCCCTTTCTTTCTTCTTGATGATACGACTTTTTGTGGAGAAAAAGTCGGGTCGTCACAGTTGGTATCAGAGCTGTAGGTTGAGTGAATACCTAGCTCTGGAGTGATTTCTATCTATCTTGAGAGAGCGTATTTGTAATTTTTATATAACTATATATATATATTTATTCTACCTATTTGTTGGGTTACCTGTTCAGGTTTTCCAATGAGTTATAAAGGTAGATAGAGTGGTGGTGTGTGAAACACAACTACCAATGGTCGGAGTTTGGATGGTTAAGGTTGGAAGTGTATATGTCGAGACTGTAGACCTAATACCGTCTCGAGTGAGCTTTGCTATGGTGTAAGGATTTCATTGATCTCTGAAGGAAACCTGTTAAGGTTCGGAGTCCATCATTGTAGGGTAAGTTGGATCGCGCTCGTGTGAGCAGATTTTTGGGAGTTTGGATCTGTCGGAAGAGCTGAAGCTAGTAATGGTATCTTGGCAATCTCAGGAAGTAGTAGTTGCGTGATGAGACGCAATGACTGGATGCTCCGAAGATGTTTTCTTTTGGAGCGAGTTAAGGGAGAATGTCTATTTCGGTGTTGTGGCTGAGTTAGCAGGGTGTTGAGTTTGGTTTGAGGTCCGAGTTCCTCAAGAAGCTTTGGATAGGGAGTCTTGGCATCTGGGTCAGCAGAGCAGCTCGGAGTGTTTCGTGTGCCGGCAGGAAGTTTTCTGGCTAAGCAGTTTTCTAGAGTTGGAGTTCAGAAGCATCAGAGTGGATCCAGTTCTTCGATGGATGGGTTAGTCAAGCATAAACTGTTCTGAGTGGTTAAGAGAGAACAGTTTATTTGGAATTAAGCTGAGTGAATCGCAAAAGTGACTTGCGATAGTTGAGTATTCTCTTGAGTTATCAGAGTTTTTCTGGATGTCTTCAGCGAAGTCAGAAGTTTGTCTGCATTTGAGATTGAGTTCTGTATCGACTTGATTTCAGGATTGATACCGGTGGTTCAATTTAGTTGAAGGATGTCTCCTAGAGGAAGGATTTGGTGAAGCAGCTCAGTATTTCATGGAATTTCTGAGTTTATTTTTATGGATCTGTTGAACCATATTTCCAGGAGTGTTGTCTAGTCTGTGCTCGAGTTCATCGACGGCATTCTTATCTGCTCTAGATCAGAGTGGTGCAGCGGAAGCAAGATGGCAGCTGTTCTAGAGTGGAAGCAACCGGAAGTTGGAATGATTTGGGATTAGAGAATTTCTACAGGAAATATTTTTAGATTTGAGTCCAGATTGGTTAGTGCATCTGTTTTGTCTTTTCCAGATAGGAGAAGTAAGTTGTAGTCTACTGGTGGTGGGGTAGAGTTTGTGTTCTGGATTTTGGGTAGATTTTGAGAGAATTCATTTGTTGGATTATTTTCGATCTAGTTTGTTTTTATAAACATCAGCAAAGGTTGAGCTGATCGGAATAGATATAGGCAGTCCGGAATTGTCAGAAGAGTTCTGAAGATTAGAGACGGAGGAATTTGGAATTCAAAGTTGGAGACTTCGTTATTGTTGAAATTTTCTCTGGTAAAAAGGAGCTACAAGATTGGGTAAGTCTGTGAAGTCAGCTCCGAGTTGTTTTGGATCTCTTCTATATTCTGATTTGGATAAGTGTTTGATCTACAGGATTGAATTGCCAGTTTGGATAACTGAGATTCAGAGTATATCGCGTATCTTTGAGGAAGTACGTGTTTGATCTATCTCTGGTTTTGGAACCAGTAGTTCGGGAAGGATTTGGTTGTTGAGTCAGACTTGTCTGTAGTCTGATATCCTGTTTAGTTTTGTAGATTTAGATGAGTAGGAGCTCTGTAGCTTCGTAGTTTAAGATTGTCTTTAGAACGAGTATCCCGGTATATATATATATACTTGGGGAAACTCGAGGAAATTTAGGAAGCTTATCCGGGATCTGTATCCGGATAGCTAGAATTGTTTGTTTGATTGAATTGTTGTTTGGATGAAATTGATTGTTTATTTGTGTTGGATGATAGGTATGCTTAGATTGGTTGAAATAAAATAAAACTTGGGATTATCTTTTGTTTTAAATTTCGAGGACGAAATTCTTTTAAGGGGGAAGGAATGTGATATCCCGGGATTTCAGGGAATTTAAAATGTGATAATCTTGTAAGTTAATTATTTAAAATTGGTAAAATTGTTATTTTCAAACAATTAAATAATGAGTTGTTTTTAAATATAATTATAAATAGATATTAAATAGACTTATTATTTTCAAATTTAATAAGTGTTGTTAAAAATATATGTATATATGTGTATTTAAATTGATTTTAGATAGAATAATTATTTAGTATTAATAATGTGCTTGTTAAAATTTAATATATATATATATATATTTATTTGAATTGATTTTTAATTTGGATTTTTAAATTGACTTTGAATTTGGATTTAAGAATTGAATTTAAAGAAATATATATATCTTAAAATAAAAATAATAACATAGTTTGGATTTAAATATATAAATAAGTTTTTATTTAAAATAAGATTTGTCTTATATTATTTTCCTTAAAGAGTTTTATTTATATAAATTAAGATAGTGTTTATTAAATAGTAATAAATACAAAAGTTTTATATTATCATTTAAAAATGGACTAAATATACTATATATGATTTAGTTAAAATCTAATTGGTTTTTATTTTATTTTCTTTTAAAAGTTTTATTTTTATAAATTAAGAAAAGCATTTATAAAATAAGATATGTATTTATCTAATTAGGAAATAAATATAAAAAGCTTTTAAAATCATTTAAAAATATTTATGCATGTAGTATTACATGTGTTAACATATTAAACCTCTTAAATAACATGTGTTAGCATATTAATCAAGACAAAAGACAAGTGTCATTATTTCTTGAATTTTTTTTTTTTAAATCAGGCTATATATATCTTTAGCCTTCTTCTTCTCATTTCCTTTTATAAATCTAAGTGAAAAATGCAATAGCCTGTAGCCTCATTTTCTCAAACCAGAATCGAATTCCTCAAACCAGAGAAATTTTCATAAACTAAAATCTGAAGTTCATTCCTCAAAACAATCAGAGAAAATTCAAAACTCTGTAACCTTCTCAAGCTAAAGTCTTAAATTCCTCAAACCAGAAAATGTCATCAACCTGTGATATTCATAGCAGAGGCAAAATCAGAATCAAAAGCCTGTAATCTCCTCTAAAACAAATGCAACCCGAAATCAAAGATCTTAAAGTTTTCAAATTCCAGTTTATCAAGCAACTAGGCATTTCAGTTTTTAAGAAGAAGACAACAGATTTCCTTTTCAAAGTTTCATCTCAACAAAGTCAAATTTCCAGTCTAAAGATCATCAAGCAATACCAAGTTTTTCAAATTGTCAAAAGATTCAGTTTTCATCTCAGTTTTAAGCTCTCTGCATTTTGGTTAAAGGTGAGTAAACCTTTATTTTTAAAACAGTTTAAAAATCTGAGAATAAAATGTTGTGATGAATGTTATGGTAATATGGTTTGCATATGATTTCATCTGTGAATGCATGCTTGTACAATAAAATGCCTGTACTAAAATTAGTATGTATAAATATTTGCTTCCCTGTTAGTTAAAGTGAGTAAACTTTCTTCTAAAAAAAGTAATTTATATCTGTTTATGTTGTTTGCTTGTGATGATCTTTAATGTATGGTATAAATTATGCTTGTATGTATATGGATTCTTGGATATATGAATATATTAAGGTATGCATGTCTGTTATGTTCATATTTAACTCTGTTTACAGATACAAGGTTTAGATTTAACTTTAAAATTCAAATCACCTTAACTAATTACTGTTAGGCCTTGAGTTTCAAAACAAAAGTTGTTTGTTAAACACAATTTAGTTTTTAAAATTTAATTTATATGAATTAAGTTTGAAACTCTCTGGGAAGTGGAAAAATAACAGTGAAAGTTTAGATTTGGGTTAAATCAAGTGCAAGGATTTATAAATTCAAGTTTATAATCTGATTCATCTTTGAGAAATAGGATTTTTAAAACTTAAATCTCGATTTTTAGTTATATATAAGGGGTGCAGTTTGAAGTTGAACAGAGAATGTATTTTTAACTTTTTCCGGCGATCAACGAACCATTGGATGGTCGGGTTTTTGTCGAAGTTAGCTTGGCAACTGGGAAGATCGGGAAAAATAGTGGAAGCATCTATCATTTGCCGTGGCATCGGAAATTGAATGAAGTAGGGTTTTGTAGTTGATTTGGGTAAGCCATGTATTCGAGACGATGGCGACGGCTATGAAGTTTCGGGCTCGATCGCGAGGATGAGGAAAGGTTCATCGGAGTTTAGGGTAACTTTGGGTAGGTCGGCTTGTGTTCTAATGGTCGGAGATGGTGACCGGTGGAGTTTTTGGCCGATCAGGTTGCTTCAGTTTTCGATCGACTTGTTCGATTTCGTTTCGCCGGAGGAATCATCGAGGTAGGTGGTTGAGAGGGTAGGCAAGGTCAACGTGGATCTGACTATGGTCGGAATGTTGACCAGAGGTGGTCAGATTCGTGTGCACCATGCACACGTGTGCATCGATCTGGAAAGAACGAAGGCTTCGGGGAAGAAGTGTGATTTCCCGAGTCGTTTGCTTGATTTACTCGCGTTTTGTCTCATGCACGAGAGTGTTTAATCACAGCAGTTTTAAAAATTTATAGCTAAGTTTTTAAAAAGAAAAAGGAAAGGAAGGTGAAGGAAAACTCGAAGATGAACTCGAGTAAATAACGGGTTGAACCCGAAGTAAGTGGTAAGCAGAAATTTTAATAATGTTTTAAAAGCTTTTAAAGCAATGTTTTGGGAAAAAATTGGATTGTTTTAAAACTTTTCTTAAATAATTTCTTCCTATTATAAATGTTTTTAAATAATGTGATTAGGTAATTAATAAAGATGATGATTTATCTTAAAGGTAATTAAGATTTTAATAATTAAATGAAGTAATTAAAATATGATTAATTATATTAATTATTGATTAAGTAGTTAATTAATTAATTGTTAAGGATTATAAATTAATTAATTAAGAGGTTAATTAGTTGTAATTAAGAATTATTAATTAGATAATTAGAGGTAATTAATTTATAATTAGTGGTTAATTAATTTGGTAATTAATTAATGATTAGTGATTAATTAATTAAGTAATTAAGTTGTAATTAGTGACTAATTAATTAAGTAATTAGAGAGTGTTAATTAAGTAATAAAGGTAAATTAATTGGTAATTAAGAAGTACTTAATTTGTAATTAAGTCTTATTAATTAATAATTAGGTTTTATTAATTATTAATTAAGGGGTGATTAATTTGTAATTAAAGATTAATTGAGGATTAATCAAATGGTAATTAAGGATTGGTTAACTGATAATTAAAGATTTATTAATTTGTTATTTAGTTTTATTAATTAATAATTGAGGATTATTATTTAATAATTAAAAGAATAATTAATTTGTAATTAAAGATTAATTAATTTGTTTAAGAGTAATTAAGGATGAATTACTCAAGTGTAATTAATGAAATGAATGTGATTGATTTAAGTTAATTAATTTGTAGATTAATTAAAGATAATCACTTGATAAAGGATTAAGTATGAATACTTAATAAGATTGATATGTGTAATTACTTAGTATTAGTAATAATTACAGGATGTAATTAATTAAAGGAAATTACTTAATGAGAAGAAATTAAAGTATAATTACTTAGGAGAAGTAATTAAGGATTAAGTATTTGGTGTAATTAATTAAAGAATTAATATGATTAATTAAGAAGTTAATTAATTAAGGTAAGTAATTATAGGATGATAATTACTGTATATGATTAAATAAGGTAGGTTAATAGAAATGATTAATTAAAGTTTAATTAATTAATGTAATTAATTAAGGATCAAGGTAATTAATTAATTATAGTTAATTAACTAATGGAAGTAATTAATTAAGGATTATTAATTAATGTAATTAATGAAAGTAATTAAAGGTTAATTACTGTTAATGGTTAAGAATAATTAATTTGTAAAATTAATTTAAGAATAATTACTTTATGTAATTAATAAATAATTAATCAAGGATGATTAATAGTTAATGAGTAATTAATTAATTAAAGGTTTGTAATTAATTAATGATTGATTAAGCAAGGTTAGATAATTAATTCTTAAGTAATTAATTTAATTTAAGTTAATTAAATTAATTATAACATAGGGTTAATAAATTGTTGCTTATGGATGATTGGTTGTGTAGAATATCTGAATTGGATATCTATTGGATGATATGTTATGATATTCTGTGGTATGATATTGGATATATCCGTGATAAATGTGTGATATTTATCTATGGTTAATGCTATGTGAATTCAAGTATTAAATTGAATTGAATTGTTTAAACCTTTAAACAACTTGGCCTTAAAAGATACGTTTTGGATTTCGATGAGACCGGGATCGGGTTTCCGTATACCGGATATTCCAGGTCTGGAGACCCGAATACCACATCGATCCAAATTAACGATAGGTCGTGAATCTCAAGTGAAGATGAAGATTTAGAGTGCAAGGGTTATTGTCGTTAACTCTGAGGGTGATTCCAAAATGAGTGTAACGAGATAATGCCTTCGGTTTCGTTCGAACCCGGAACGAACTTGTATGGATTGAATGCTTTCAGAACATCGTCAGGTGGACGATGAGCATTCTAAGTGATGTGTTCTGATTAAAGGTAATCGTGACCTCAAGCCTCATCAACCGGGAATGGCTAAAACAGGGGAGGTGCAGCAAGGTTAGTGGGTAGCACCCAAGTAGTATAAGATTCCTCTGTCTAGAGTCCCTTTTTATTTCGACTGTGTGGGTGGTTGTTTGGCCGCAACCACGGGGTTTCTTATGCGGGAATTATCCAGTAAGGGATGTTCCGGCCTTGTGTTGCAGGGGATTGGGCGTGATCCTCGGTACGTTGATCTAGGCCACGTACTGTGACGAGCGGTACCCCGGTAGCTCTGCCATTGTATGGAATCCACAATCCAATAAGTGCCGTACGTATTAGTTGTGCCCAACTATGTTGGAACGTGAGATGTAAGCATTCCAGCTATTTCTGTATTTTACTTGAAAACCTTAGACCCTATTATAATATAACTGGATTTCCTATCAAATGTTTTGGTTAGCGTAAGGTAAAAACTTACCCATGTTTATTTGTGGGGAGTCTTACGTGATACCTTTGTTTTCAAAAGGTTTTGAAGTTAAGCAATTTAAACCGTTTACTCACACCAGACCCATGTCTGACCCAAGTGTTTATTTTCTGTTTTATTAAACCTTGGGTACTCAAATTTTTACGAGTAGCCAAGGGATTCAGGTTTGCTTTGACGAATCTTTGGAGGAGCAATGGAGCAGGAGGCTTCAGCGTTCGTAGATATAGTGTTCCGCTGTGTTAGTCTGTATGAGTCATTTGTTGAGTTGTATTTGGGTTGTAATGACTAGACAGATGTTTATAACTGTCTAGTATGTGTTGTATGAGCTGTGTATCTCTGATGTATATGATACAATGTAATATCTTATTTGATTAATATAATTTATTCGTTCCGCTGTTTAGATTCTGATGTGTTTCTTTCTTTCTTCTCTATCTTATCTCTTTTCTATCCCTTTCTTTCTTCTTGATGATACGACTTTTTGTGGAGAAAAAGTCGGGTCGTCACACTTTATATACATTTTTACCATTACTCTGCCGAAATCACCATTGAATCTAACTAGATCATCTCTAGTTTGATTCTCTATCACTACCTCAACAAGATCCCAGTGCTATTCAGAGTTATAGACTTCTTTGTATTTAATCAAGCGAGAAAAGGTGTGATTGTAGCCTTTATATCAACTATTGAACCCAAAAATCCAAAAGAAGCATCAACTGATGATTCATGGATTTTGACTATGCAAGAAGAACTAAATCAATTCACTAAAAATGATGTTTGGGAACTTGTTCCTAGACCTGAAAATAAAACTATAATTGGAACTAAATGGGTTTATAAAAATAAAATGAATGAACAAGGTGACGTCGTTAGAAATAAAGCTCGGTTAGTCGCTCAAGGTTATTGTCAAGAAGAAGGAATAGATTGTGATGAAACCTTTGCTCCCGTAGCAAGATTAGAAGCCATTAGGATTCTACTTGCTTTCACAAATCATAATAATTTCAAATTATTTCAAATGGATGTTAAAAGTGCCTTTTTAAATGGATTTGTAAAAGATGAAGTATATGTTGAACAACCACCACTTTTTGAAGATGAAAAATTACCAAATCATCTTTACAAACTTAAGAAAGCTCTATATGGTCTAAAACAAGCTCTTATAGCCTGGTATGATAGACTAAGATCTTACTTATTACAATCAAACTTTGAAATTGGTAAAGTAGATAATACTCTTTTTACTAAAAGAAATAAAAATGATATTCAACTAGTACAAGTTTACGTAGATGATATCATTTTCGGATCAACTAATTTTGAAATGAATAAAGAATTTTCTGAAATAATGACAAAAGAGTTTGAGATGAGTCATATGGGTGAATTAAACTTCTTTCTAGGATTGCAAATAAAACAATTAGATAATGGTACCTTTATCAGTCAAGAAAAATATGCAAAAGACCTAGTTAGTAAATTTGGTTTGACTACTGCAAGTGGAAAACCCACTCCCATGGCAACCAATGAGTACCTAAGTAAAGAAGATCTCTCGAAAGATGTAGATCAAAAATTATATAGAGGAATGATTGGATCACTACTCTATATCACTACTGGTAGACCTGATATCATGCATAGTGTTTGTCTCTATGCAAGATATCAATCCCAACCTAAAGAGACCCACTTAAAAGCTGTAAAACGTATCATAAGATATGTTAAACACACCTTTGATTATGGCTTATTTTATCCTAAAAATGATTCTTTTGAATTAATATCTTACTGTGATGCTGACTATGCTGGTTGTAAATCAGACCGAAAAAGTACAAGTGGAACTTGTCACTTTTTGGGGCATTCTCTGGTTTCTTGGTTTAGTAAAAAGCAAAACACAGTTTCTTTATCAACAACCGAAGCAGAGTATATTTCTGCTGCTTTGGCTTGTTCTCAAGTAATATATATGCAACAAACTTTAAAAGATTTTGGTTTAAATATCTCAAAATCACCAATTTATTGTGATAATACTAGTGCAATAAATTTATCCAAAAATCCTACTCATCATGCTCGAACTAAACATATTGATATCAGACATCATTTTCTCAGAGATAAGGAAGTAATTACTCTCGATTATATCAATTCCGAGAATCAAATTGCTGATATCTTAACAAAACCCTTAAATGAATCTATATTTACTAAATTAAGAAGAGAATTAGGTATTTGTTCAATAATTGAAATATAGAATATAAATATATAACAAGTATAATTAAAATTAAATTAAAATAAATTAAATAGAAAAAATATAAGTACCTTGTCGAAAACCCTCCTTTGCCCCTGTCGACATATAACGAATTTTTTTCTTTTGAAATTTTCCCACCAAAATTCAAATGGGTGGTTATATATTCTTCTTATTTCAAAATTTTGTTCATTCTTTCTATTCTTTCTCTGTTCTAACTTCTGAAAACAATAAAACAATGGCCTCCTCCTCCAAATCAAACAAAAATTCAACCTTTTTGTTCCCTTCTCCTTCTACCGGACCATTCCAACGAACTACGCTTGCACGAGTGATGAAAATGGAGGTTTCCTTGAAGGATGCACTACAACTTATGACTGAAATTCAAGTGGTGCAAATCAGAATGGCCAAAGAACAAGAACGGCAAGGCAAAATCCTTAGAAACTTGCAAAAGTTTCTAATGGACAATCACGTCAATCCTATCTTAATCGATGAAGAATCCTCAAGTGTTCAAGTGCAAGAGGACAGCGAGGAAGAAGAAGCCCCCATGGAAGAAGAGCACGCTGAAGATGACGACAAAGTTATTTGCGTTGGTGAAGTGTGCTTTGACAAGGATGGAAATCTAGTCGAACAACGTGGAAATTTCTGTTTCCACTACCCAAATTGCTCGGTTCATAGATCTCCCATTATCAAGGATACACATTAGTTTCTTTTCTCTCTTTCTTATCGTTATTTGTATATGATCTTACTTACGTTTTCTACGCAAATGTAAATATAACATTATATAATTAATAAATGATTTGTGTTCTCATATTTGAATTCTCACATTATCATTATTATAAATATTATCATATATGGATTCTTAGTTAGGAGAGTTAGTTATTAAGGGCTAAGTTTTAGTTTCAGAATTAAGTGTTGATTATTTATGATAAAACTAACATTATAATCACATGTAATATAGTATTAGATTAAGGGGGAGTTGTGTGACGCCCCACCTCTATGCTCACAATAACAAAGGGTATTAAAAGAAATATTGTCTGTTATTACGAAGAATAAGGCTGGATAGGAGCGGCCATCCGTAGTTGGGCCTTACACTAGTATTGGTTACCTCGATAGGAGTGGTATATATTTTTATTTTTCATCTCTTATTTATTTACTCCCATCGACATACCCAATTCCAGTATAAAACGAACTACGATGGTTCATAATAGTTTAGGACAATATATATAATAATAACACAGATAATAAAAATGCGGAACATAGATAATAAAAGTCTCATATATATATATATATAACTGATGTCAGTTACAATACATTTGACACAATACAGATGATACAACTACAACTGTCGACTCTGGAAGTTATATATACAAGTACATTATCGATTAATATACATGAATACATATCAACCTAAATCAGATACACTGACTACTACAAAATGACGAAGACTACTTCAAAAGATATGAAAAGACTTCATAGCTCAAATAGCAACCCAAAGCAAGATATCTACAACCTGTAATAACTCGATCTGACCCGAGTATTAAATTCAAAAGAAAATAATACATGGATCAGTCTAATTCAAACTCAGTTATTAATGCATAGAAGCAATAATAATTAAATAATCAAATAGACGACAGTCACAATAAATCTTGTCTATCCAATTCCTTTAATAAGAAATCGGATAACGGTCAATATAACACGAAACAGTGTTAAACAACAAATCAGCAAATTCAAATCATCAACAAAGATAAATAAAAAGATTATCAATGAAGATACTTTGAAAACAATAGAATTGCCTAAACGGAAATTAACAACAAAATCTAATTATTTAATAAATAATTAGAAACTCATAATCTAATTATCAATAGATAATTAGAAAATCACAAAATGATCAAATCAAACCAAATCAGAATACAATTTCAAAATATTGAATTGGACACAAAACAATTCAAACAATTGAAATATCAAATTAAACTGTCAATTCTGATAGGGCTACAGTACACGCACGCGTGCACTGCCTCGCCACTACAGTGATGAAATACACAAAAGCTCAATGAATCTATAGCAAATGGCGTCAACTCAAATCAAAATGAACCAGATGGAACTGCAACGGCAATCACAGTATCCACCCAATAACCATCAAATGAACAAAGTGCACACGAAGGCACAATGAAAATTCATAATCAAACACAAGGTCAAACCCAAAATACCAGATTCAACTCAAGTGCAATAAAAACAAATCCAATTGCATCAATGCAACGCAAACCAACAAGGGCAAGACTGCATACAGAACGAAACTGCAGTCACCAATGAATGCAACAAAACAGTAATGAGTCAGGTACAACAACATGAAGGAACCAGACCACATCATGAACTCAGTAGTGTGCAAATGAAGACCACAAGTATACAACAACTCCAGACTAGTTCAGGTAGAACAAGAATGGCCAGAGGCAGTCTCATAGACAGTGACAATGAGTATGCAATAGCAGACCACAAAGACAGATGCACATGTCAACAGCACAATGCAGTTCAAATCAATGCATCAGAATATGTCAATGAGTATGTTACAGGGACGAACACAGTCTCGACTTAAACATACACAACCATTTCTACAACAAAACTTATTATATATATATAATTTCTTATTTAAAATGAGGAATAAGATTGATTGGAAACAAGTTAAAAGGTCCATAGTTTATAGTAAACTTTCTTTTATAACTTCTTGTTTAAATATGTATATGATTACCAAGTAAATCAATTCAAAACTTAAAACGAATTGAATTCACCAAATTAGAGCATCCAGTCTCAGAAAACTAGAAAGAAAATCATCCGGAAATCATCAAAATGTTAAACAAAAGGAGGTTCAAACACACAAACAAAGCAACAGAATTGCCTGGAGCAAAGTCCAGAGATGTGTGAAACATGAAAAGTGACTTCAACAAATTGATATGTAAACATCACATATTAGAACCAGAAAACAACAACCAACCAGAACTGTTCAGAAATCAAATGAACAATGCTGCAAAAGACACCAAGCAGATTATACAGGAATGAAATGAAACCAGAACAAGTCGAAGTGCTTGGCTCAAATAGGGTACAGATTAATGCAAACTGTCTCGAACAATAAGTGAACATCAAGCACATGAATGCACAAGATCCATGACAAGATTAACACGCAAAACACTTATATACGGTAGTTATAAAACTAATGTAACAAATTAGAATGTTGACAGAAGATGCCATCCAATACAACAAGTTACCACATAACGCAATTGCTCAAAGCAACTCAAAGTCAGACATTTTCATAACAGCATCAAGTGGTGGAAATTAACAAGTGATAGGGATTCAGATGTATAGCAGTTTCAAATAATATCAACAACAGTGTCAAGGCCGACATTAAACAAGTCAGTGCAAAAGTCGAACCAGTAAAATCGAAACCATGATGAGCAAAGCAATTCAAGCCGTAAGTATCAAGGAATCGAACAAAATCAAAATCAAAACCATGTGGATTGAAAGCGTCAAAGAAATCATCAACAACAAAACAAAATCGAACTACCGAGCATAGAATCGAATTAGATGTGAGTGAAAAAAATTAATCACCTTTGTCGAAGCGAAGACGAGCTCGACCACGAAGAGGGGCCGCGAACGATCCAACTGATCGACGAAAGTGGCATCTACAATCTGACATAGCGGCGCCTACAATTTCACAAACGCTAGTTGCAAGGAGGAATGAACGAATGGACGAGCAAACCATAAATTTCTCAAAGAGGACGAGGCCGCCATTTATTTCTTTTGTTTACTTTAGGGTTTCGAATGAGAAATGAAAGAAAAGGGGAACGGGTTGAAATAATTATCATGGCAACTAAGCAAAAGAAAGCCTGGACCAGATTGCATCTCAAAGCCCACCCAATATTTAACAAATTATCAAAAGAATTTCAACTGATCAAAACTTCCAAAAGCAATTAGCCAACGGATTAATCGTCATTAGACGATAATTAATTGTTAAAAACTCCGGGTTGTTACAAGTTGTATAGATTTAAACTTTGTTTTTGTTGATGACAAATGGGGAGAAGTATAAAAAAGGATAGTTAAGCATAGATTAAGGGTGAGTTATTAGTTTTAGGGGGAGTTATTAGGATAGAAGTAATATTTTACAAACAAAGGTTGTCATCATCAAAAAGAGGGAGATTGTTAGTCCCTGAGAAGTTGGTTTTGATGACAACAACCTTAGAATAAGATTATAAAATATAAATACTAACATTATTGTTTAGATATATATGTATATGCAGGATATATATACAGGTACCAAAGAATGAAGACTGTATGGTATAGAGATTCAAGAACTGATGAACTCAAGATCAAAGATATCAAGATTCAAGACTCATGAGTATCAAGATTATCAAGAGTTCAAGATTTCAAGATAAGTAATTTAGTTAGGAATTTTGTTAAAACTCTTAGAAAAGCCTGACATCTTAAAATCCATTTTATCCGTGGAATGGAATCCACTTCAAGCCCGTTAAAGGGATGGAACCCTAAGTAGGATGGAACCTACGAAAAATCTAGTGGAACATTATTTTGTATCCACTAACTTTTATTCAAATGTTTTACAAAATCATATCTTGTTTTCAAAATGATTTCAAAATCTTCCCTTTTAAATCAAAAACATCTATCCTGGTTTTAAAATACTTTTAGCCTCAACATAATCTTTATTTTCAATATCAAATTATCCTTGGTTTTAAACTATCTTTTAGTTATAATATATTTAACTTTTAATATTTATACTTAGATTTAAATATAAAATTATAGTAAAATTTTATATATACCAAAATATTATTCTCTATACTTATTTATGTATTTTAACTATAGTTAAGTATATTTATAAAGTTTAAAATAGTTTTAATACAAGATAGAAGTTATTTTCAAAGAAAAACAAATTACCAAAAATAACTTAGGCTTGTCGACAACCCCAAGGACCCCTTGTCGACAAGGTGACAGTTTATTTCAAAAGTTTAAATTTCAAAGGAAGTGTCTATTCGTCATATCCTTTCATGAATGGACATGGCTGTTGTTCTACTATAAATAGGGGCTGATTTAAACGAATTTATAATCATATTTTCTCTGATTTCACTCCTCTTCTTCTTCCACATTTCTTTATATACATTTTTACCATTACTCTGCCGAAATCACCATTGAATCTAACTAGATCATCTCTGGTTTGATTCTCTATCACTATCTCAACAAGATCCCAGTGCTATTCAGAGTTATAGACTTCTTTGTGTTCAATCGAGCGAGAAAATGTGTGATTGTAGCCTGGAAAATCAATCGGGTGAACTTGTTGCCCGTAAAATCAAGTATCTCTACCCAAAGGATTGTGAATCTGGAGCGGTGTACCTCGTGGCCTTGAAATCGAGGGTGTAATTGTAAGAATTGATTTTGAAAGGAAATCTGTACTTGTGTTGCGGGACTGGATGTAGGGTAACTTCGAACCAGTATAAAATCCGGTGTGTTATTTCCTTTATTGCTTTTACTTTATATCTGCATCTATGTTTGATTCTGTGATCATATCTGTGTCTGAATATTGCATACATTTGTGTTCAAATTAAGATAAACACAAAAGGAATTAGTAATTCCTTAAAACACTATTCACCCCCTCCCCCTCTAGTGTTAATTCTAGCCTTAAGATCCGTAATCCGCATTTCTCACAAACTAATTCTTCCATTCTCATTAATTTATTACCTTACTTTATTCTACTACCATCTCACGTTTTCGTTGACCTCTCTCTTTTGCATATTTCATTCCATTTGTTCTTTCACTTCTTGCCATAAATTGAATTATTAGTGAGGCGTTACTTTGCATTTGAAATGAAATTTGTATGTGCATTAATTCATAAATTCATTTACATACACTATTCACTCATGCATGCATTCATTTCCCCTCAGAAGAAAAAAAAACTTTTCACCTAGCACGTCTGTCTAAACTGAATTAAACGCTCTATATTTTCTTTGTGTAATGAATAGTCTTAAATATGTTAGAATTTCATATTCCACTATTCACGTTCATTAATCTTTTCATTTATTTATCTTCTCAGATTTCAACCACCCCTTTCATTTATTTATTTCTATTATTTCTTTTATTAATACATGCCTCTTTTGGTTTTCCTGTAAGTTTCATTTATTTACACGTGAGCCTTGCTTTGAAACGTTTCTTGTTAATGAAATTAATTGAGGTAGCACACGTTTTGAAATTTTATACCAAATTTTTGCCTGCTTTGTAAACACGTCTTTTAAAATTCAACTGTGTATCTTTCATTCTTTATTTAATACCTGCCACATTTCTTTTCTCATTTTTGTTTGTTTCTTCATTTTCGGTTGTTCCTTCTTCTTTTCTCTGAAGCTACATTTTTTTTCAAACCTGAGTTTGATTTTATATTATTTATATATAATTTTTGTTTAACCTTTCTTCACCTCCCTTTTTCCTCCCTCCTTCTTCTTCATTTTCTTCTCTTTTCCAAACAAAAATTTCTTCAAATCTACATTTTTTTTCTTCTTCTTATCCTTTTCAAATTTAGATTATACAAACTTCTTCGTCTCCTCCAAAACCTTCAAATATAAAAAAAACAAGAATGAAAATCAAAGTTAAAAGAAAGAACGCAGTGGCGGATCCAAACCTAATTAGAGGAAGGAAAGCTAAAAAGGTGAGTGATTCAACCCACTTACACAATACTAAAATTTCCATTGCAAGTTAAATAAAATTTATAATGAGATATATAAAAAAATTTATTACTGTTTGTTGGTTTAAATTGACATTTAAATTGATATTGAATCTGAATTTACATTAAATTAAATTGACATTTAATTTTATATTGGGATTTAACCGATTGTTAAAACCTCGATATTGATAACTATTAATTATTGTAATATATTGGTTGATTGGATGTTGTCTGAAATGGATGCTTATTGATTGATATGTTGGATGTATGGTTGTTTATTTATTTTAATATGTCCCTGTTATCACCGTGTATATTATCGACATCATTTAAATGGTCATCTAAATCATTTAAGAATTGGGTAACTAAGACATTTAAATTATGGGTTGAAATGATGTATGCCCATACAATTTCTTGAATTTGGATTATGTATTGGAATTGAATAATTTGAAAGGTTTAAGTTTTAATTTAAACTTCGGATTTATTTTAATTAAAGTGATTAAAATTAGTACTTCGAATTATTTGAAATCTCTTAAATAATTATATTCACGTTGTACACCTAATAGGAGATGGAAAATCCCGCAACATCTCTAAAGCCATTGCACTCATATTTTATTTGAGATTGATTTGACTTACATAGGAATTTTTTAGTTCTGACTCGAGTGTATTGTTTTTCATTATGCTCATGTCAGCCTGAGTTTTTCAGTGTTGAAGACATTATTCTGGAGGATGAAGATAGAGTTTAGTATTATATTATTATTTTATCCCATTGCATCATATTGTTCCGCCACCTTATTTTATTATTATTCATGTTGTATGTATAACTCTGATATATTGTAAAAGTGTAATCAAATATTATTTGTAAAACAGCTTCATGAACTGTTTATTTGATTATTATATTTTGTCATTCCGCTGTGAGATTCTGTG
Source organism: Allium fistulosum (assembly GCA_030737815.1). Taxonomy (NCBI): domain Eukaryota; kingdom Viridiplantae; phylum Streptophyta; class Magnoliopsida; order Asparagales; family Amaryllidaceae; genus Allium; species Allium fistulosum. Next base: position 185,823,453 of record CM060905.1, read on the forward strand.
TTTTGTTTTTCCTTCTTTTCTCTTATTTTCTTATTTACCCCATTAACAATCCTCCCTTTTGAATGGTTTGAGTTGACATGTGTGGTTTATTGTCGATTTAAACCGTCCAAAAAGGTGGGTCGTTACAAATTCTTTGGAAACAATTTCCATTCAAAAATACATTTTAAATAATATATTTTTCATAACTTTTAAAAACCAAATTTGAAAAGCACCGAAAATTTAATTCTCAAATCCTTAATTTGAATTCGTTTCATTTGCAAATCAGATTTATAAACCATGTTAATAAAATTTCATCTCCTTATAACATACAATAATAGTTAACAGTTTAGGAATGTTGACAAAACAATAAATGATAATCTAGTATTATCATTTCTAACAACCAATTCATTTAACTATCTAATTTTAGAAAAATTATACCCTTATATATAAAATATAATCATACATAAAATTATTTCATCTACCAATTTCAAAAACAATATCGTGTCAGTTTGCTCTGTTCAAGTGTTTTGGAATTTCTATCGATAGCGTTGGCCAGACGAATCGATCGAAACCCAAGTTCAAACTTAACAACTCAAACAACACAATATAAAACATTTTATATCAATTACAAATACGTTATCTCAAAGGGTGATTCAAGAATGGGTTTTAGAACAAGGATAGAGATTCAAATTTAGAGGGACTTTAATCAAAGAGAATTCTAACAAAGAAGATAGGCTCGAAAGGAAGATAAGATAATTAAATTACAAAAGAGGAAATATGGATAGGCTTATATTAATTGCGGTGACCTTATCCAGGTCAACCGAGACTCCATTTTCAGAAACAATGTGCCCAAGGAATCGGACTTCATCCCTCCAGGAATGGCATTAGAAAATTTGGCTTTCAACCGATGACTCCCAAGAGTTTGGAGAACATAGCTCAAATGAGACTCATGCTCCTTCTCTGACTTAGAAAAGATGAGAATATTATCAACGAAAACCATGACAAACTTGTTGAGAACATCGCGGTAAACGCGATTCATGAGATCGACGAAGAAGGCAGGAGCATTAGTTAATCCAAAGGGCATGACTAACCATTCATAGAAACTATTCTCTGTTCGGAAAGCTGTCTTGGGAATGCTCTCCTCAGCTACACGAAGCTGGTGAAAACCGGTAGCAAGATCGAGCTCTAGGAATAAGATCGATGCGGAATTAAATTTTCCGCTTAGGAGGTAGAGAAGTGACTTCACCAAAAACATCAGGATAATCCCTGACTATCGACTGGATTCAAGATCACTAGGCTGAGCATTAAGCGAAAAGATAAAACTGCCTGCATAATCCTGAGGCATCGACATTCGATCACAAGAGAATTACCCAGGTCGTCTATTAGAGAAACGGTTCGGGCTTTACAAGGAATAACAACATCATAACACTTTAACCAATCACCCCCAAGTAAGATATCAAATGCATCGAAACCCGAAACATAGAAATCTCCAGTAAATCGATGCCTATTGTAAAGGAGTTTTACCCGTTTACAAACCATACTAAGGTTGGCGGGACCGCTGATGGGATTAGTCACAAACAAGGATGAAGTTGCCAATTGAGGTTGCAAGATGTGCTCAAATTTATTACAGTGATCAACAGAAATAGAGCTATGGGATGCTCCAGTATCAAAAGAACATGAACAGGAAAAGACAAGAATGGATTTCAGAACAAAGGGAAAGATCCAAGATTCAAAAGAAATCCAAATCAAAGAGGATCCTAACAAAGAATTTCAAGCTCAAACGAAGATGATTCTGTGATTAATTTTACTCATTCTAGGGTATTACTACCCTATCTCTAATGAGTTTTACTCCATATGCTAAGTTTTGCCAAAACCAGAGCTCTGATAACAACTGTAACGACCTGCCATTTCGAACCATTCAAATCGACAATCATCCACACATGTCAGACGTGAATTGCTCGAAACAACAGATTGTTAATCTATATTTGGAAAAACTTAGCATATATAGTAAATAAATCAATCACAGAATCATAGACACAGAGAAAAACAACAATAAGCAGCGGAAACAGATAAATAGTAGTTCATGAAGCTACTACAGAACATCAGAGTCTAAAACAAATACAACAAAAATCCTAAATACATCGGAGTCTATAATACATAAGCAAATGACAAGTCTGGACAAAACAACTGGGAATAACTGCAATAACTGAAAAGCTGGATAGATAACAGATAGATCTCCAAATAAAGCTCCAAGCTCCAAAGGTGAGTCTCAAATGCTGTGACATTCAGTGCGACCCGAGCATAAAGCAAAACACAAAACACTCGAGTCAAGATTAACATTCTTATGCAAGTAAATCAACTCAAGTGAAATGTCCGAGTGAAATGCAATATAACTTAAAGGATGTTTGGGATTCCCATCCTTTAAGGAACCGTGAAACTATCTACATACATAGTACAATACGCTACATAGATAATGTCTACAGTAAAGTAAAATATTAAAATAGCGTTAAGGCATTACCCATGTTCCCCTTAACTTATTTTTATATAATTCCCATAGTCTATACAAATACTGTAAGCTCCACCAAACCGGTGGGATACTCAAGGAGCACTCCATAGGTACGGTATAAACCAAACTCGTAGTGGGCGTGATAAGACATGTGACAAAGCACGCGAGGCAATGCCCAGGGTAGGATACTACCGTTTTGCGGATCCAGACTGGTGGTAACGCATAGCAGCTGCTACCGCCCACCTCGAGACACACTCCCATAATCAAAGGTGCACCCAATCAAATCAAAAAGTAATAGAACGGTATCGAAGAAGCATGCTCGATCGGAGGTGCAACCTCACTTGGCCTGGCGTGGCTCCTGTTTTAGTCACATCAAGTAGACCCGAGGGGGTCATGGCTGCGTTCATACCTCATATAGACGTTCGCCAACCATCCTACTTCGTTCTAGAATCTCCACTACGTACACAGTTGTTAAAGTGGTTTTCGGTATTGGCAGTGAGTATGATAATATCTGATCCCGGTCTCTTTAACAATCAAACGCTTATTTCACACCATGGTCATTTTCTTTTTAAACAGTTCATACTTTATATCAAAATATCATATTTATTTCAAAATCATATCGCTTTCGAAATCATATCACTTTCGACTTAAACAGTTTGAATATTGAAAGTAGTTTATATATTGGAATAGTTATTAAAAATAGTTTATATTTAAAAATAGGTTATAGATTAAAATAGTTTATATAATAAATATATATATAAGAATTGTTTATAAATTTAAAATAATATATATTAAAATAGTTTATATGTTTAAAAGAGTTTATATCGAAAATAGTTTCAAATTAGAATTGTTTCTTCCAATTTCACAAATCAATTCAAATCAACTTTAGTTTCAAAATTCAATTTAAATCAATCTTAGTTCAACAATTTTAATTAAAAGGTTAAAGGTCAATTCAAATTCTCATTAAAACCATTTTAATTTATATCGGTTTCAAATCTAGGTTTGAACTACAAATTTAAACCACTTCCAGTTCAATAGGTTTCAAAATTTAAATATACGAACATTTACAATAACTCAATTTGATAAATTTCATTTATATTTCAAAATTCAACTTTAATTTTATTTAAATTTGAAAATATTCACTTAATCATTCTTAATAACATTTAAATAAAATTACAAATTACAAATTTCAATCAAAATTAAATATATAACTTCAATTTATTTAATTTTGAAAATATTCACTTTATAAATAGTTAAATAAAGTTTCAAATTATAATTTTTAAATCAAAATTAGGTATCTAACTTCAATTATATTTAATTTTGAAAATATTCACTTAATCACTTTAAATAAAATATCAGAAAAAAAAAATTAAATCAAAATTAAGTATTCAAACTCAATTTTATTTAAGTTTGAAATATTCATTTAGTAACCCTTAAATCAAAAACCAGTTATCAAGTTATAAAAAAAACATATCTTTAAAATCTCAAAATCAATAGGTTTCGAATCAATCTTTTATTTAAATTCAATTATTGACCAATTTAAATTTCAAGTCAACTTTAATTTATCTTTCCAACCTCTATTTATTAAAGTTATTAAAAAAACTATTTAAAAATATTAATATAAATTTCAAATAAATATATAAACATATTATATATATACATATAAGTTATTACAAAAATCTATTTTAAAATATCAATATTTAATAAAACCCATCGATTTCTTTTCAAAACTTTGAAAAATCATTTTCCAAAATAGACCAACGATGTCCATATATAATTTTCTATCCTATGGTCAAGTGATACGGATATTTATCATTTCAATCCGCAATAATTTACGGGCATATATCATTTCAACCCGCAATCCCAAAATTTCAAATTCAATAAAATCGCTTGGGTTTACATTTTAACCTATAACGATTTTCCTTAATCTATACTATCGTTCGGTTATGTATCATTTCAACCCATAGGGATTTCCTAAACTAACAGGGAACTTGTAGAGTGAGAACAATAGAATAAAAATGACATACATATCAATAGCGAGCATATATCATAATTAACACATTAAATATAATATATACAACAGGTTATGGTGTCATATGTCAATAAACAAATTAAATAATATATCATATTCAACAATTTAATTTCTAACCAATTCAATTTAGCAACTTATTTCGATGGCCATTTCATGTGAAATAAATTTACAAAACAAATGAATATTAATCGTGAGTGATTGCTCACCTTTCGAGGCTAGAGAAATTTGACAACGAAATGAGCTACGAATTGAAACACGAACTCGACCAATCCAAACGACAATTTCCCAAGCAAGCAAATTGACCGAACTTGAATTCGATGAAGATACAATATATATATATATATATATATATATCTGTGTGTGTGTGTCTGTTCCTTTCTTTTTTTTAATAAGAAGGAGAAGTGCTAGAGCTCAGCCAGTGGAAAAGTAGAGCAGGTCGAGGATGAAGAGGCTGCTACGTGTGGCCAGGGGAGGAAAAATGGCTTGGCAAATGGTGGCGGGGCTGCTAGCTGCCATAGGTGGAAGCGGCGATGTGGAGGGGCAGTGGTGGCACAAGGGCTGCTAGGTGGGGAATTGTTCGGTCAGAGGCTGTGATGGGCGAACTAGGCTGGAGCTGGTCGTGAGGTGGAGGGAGGTGGATGGCCGATTGGGAAGGGTCACGGTGGCTATTGTGGTGGACGTTGGGTGGAATGGTGCAGGTTATTGAGTTTGGTGGATGATGGAAAGTGGGCGGGTGTGTTGAGGATCGGAGGGAGGTCAGTGAGTAGATGGGTCGATGGTGGCACTGAGGAGGGCCGGATCTGGTCAGGGAGTGGAGGCGTTCAGTTGTGTGGAGCGGTGGAAGGACTTGGGTGAGTCTTGGTTCTCAGGTGGTCAGCGATGAGTGAGGAAGATGCTGAGGCAGTTTGAGGAGGTGGAAGGTTATGGTGATGCGGTGAAAGGCTGTGTCTTCAGGCGGCTTTGAAAGGTAGGGGTTGAGCAGTTCAGAAAATATGAGCAAACAGGAAGAGAACAAGCAATATATACGTACTATATTTTATTATTATTATTTTTCCAAAAGCAAGGTCAGAACATTGAGTAGATAGAAGGGAAAAGATGAACGAACCAAGAAAATATATATTAAACTAGGGAATATGTAACAACCCGGAGTTTTACAACAAGTAATTATCGTTAACATGACGATTAAACCGGTTGATTAATTACTGTTGCATTTTTGAATCGATTGAAATTCTTTTCAGATTTGTATAATTCGTTAATAAATGGTTGGACTTTGGTGGGTTTTAAAGAAAGAAAATTTTTACCTTGGCCCATGTTGATTTTAGTTGCCGTGACATTATCTCAACCCGTTCCCCTTTTTGAGTTTTCACTCGTTCAATCCCTAACTCAAAAACGAACGAAAGAAAATCGAAAGTAATGGCGGCCACGAAATTAGGGCTTCGTCGAAAATGAGGGAGCCGTTGTTTTTATCAATCGAAGCCAAGAATTTGGTGATCCACGCTTCTTTCTAGTCGAATTCGTCTTCGCTTCGAACAAGTTCTTGGCCCTAAATCAAACGCGATCGAATGAAAAAGGAAATGGCGGCCTTATACTTCTTCGTCCCCAAGTCCAGCTAGGGCTTCACGAAATGGAGACTGCCGCCTTCAATGTCTCGATCTATTGGAAAAAAAAAAGGTTAGTGACAATTATTACTCACATCTAATTTAAACTCCCTGATTCTGCTATTTTCGTATGATTTTGTGGTTGGTTAGCATGACTTTGTTCACTCTATTTTGCGACTGTTAAATCGTGGTTAGAAGTTTGGTGGTTTCGTTTAAATGCCTGTGATGATTTTTTTTGACTTTGTCGATTCGTTTATCTTGTGATTTCCTTGTACACACGGCTTTGAATTTACTGCTCCGTGAATCTCTTGTTTTGATTTGTTCGACTCACGACCTGTTTTCGTGATGGCCATGGCCTTGTTCGTTTCTTTGATCATCGTGGCTCTGACCTGATTTATTCTGGGCCATTCGATGTTGTTATAGTATGTTTTGACCATTTGAAGTAAATTGTTGTGCTCAGTTGCTTTGAGCTGTTCGTCTTCATAGATAAGTATGGTTCGTTTTTTTTTGGGTTTGACGATTTAGAGTTCATTCGTGACCACCATGATTCGATGCTCGTCGACATTGGTTACTTGAATTGTTTGATCTTGCTTTAGTGGAGTTCGGCCTTTAATTGTTTCTTTGACACTGGCTTTGAATTGGAACTGCGTGTTTCGTTTCGACTGTAGCTTTGGAACATTTTCAACGCTCGGCCCACTGCAGTTCTATTATCTCTGTGGCTTTGCTTCATTTATTTAGGACCGTGTGTCACACTGCTTATTTGTGCACCTCAGTGTCATCTTTGTAATGGTTGCAAATTGATGTTTGTAGTGGTTCATCTAGTCACTATACTTGTGCTTTCCCTTTTAAATTGTCGAGCACTTGAACGTGCACTGACCAGTCTAACCATTGACTGTTTCTCGCATGTTGCTCATCGTGTAGTTGCGTTGGTTAGTGCTTCACTATGTTCATCTTGCATTGTCCACTATGACCGCAGTTCAGTTTTACAAGTGCATCTCACATAGTTGCATTGTGTTGTCTTTGAGTTTCAGATCATATATGGGGGTTTATGAATGGGTGAATCGATGTACATGCATTTTCCTCTGTCTATTTGATAGTGTACGGGTTGAGGCTCGAGTTGCATCCATTTGCTTGACCCTTGTAGTTCAGTTATACTGTAGCTCCATTGTTTTGCCTAGTATTTGAAATTAAAGTTTCTTATTAAACTTGGTTCATGCGCTTATTTTTGTCTCTGGCACAGTTATTCGAGACAGTCTGTCTACTTGTGTTAAGTTGCATTTGGGTTCACTGACCTGTACACATGTATTGGCTGTGTATTTGTTTTAAGTAAAAATTGCAACATAGTGAAGTTGCAGTTTCTTTTGTCGCAGTCGTGCCCTTGATGGTTTGCATGGCATTAATGCATTTGAGTTTGATCACTTGGTATGGTCTTCACACTGGCCATCTTACTGTTCCCTTGTAGTTGAAGTATTTCGCGAGTTTGATTATTCATTGTAGCTGTCTTGACCATTTGGGACAGTTACATACCTGTTTCAAGCAGTATTTGGATTTCCCTGACCACGCATGCTTGTTAGTATCGACCGATACTTTGAGGCGTGTTGCACCCTGCTGTCTCTGGGCAGCCATTGTTTCTGTTGATTGATTTGAACTTGGGCCGAGGTTTAATTTTATGTCTCGACCAATTATTTGGATCGCATTTGAGTTGAACCTGACTTTCTCTGGGTTTGACCTTATGCGTGTTTCATGAATTTCCGTTGATCTGTTGTGCATTTCGTATGTTAGTGGCGAGGCAGTACACGCGTGCGTGTACTGCAGCCCTATCAGATTTGACAGTTTTAAATTGATGTTTCGATTTGATAAAATGTTTACTTATCTCTGTTGATGATTTAAATCTGCTGATTTTTGTTAAACACTGTTAAGTGTTATATTGACCGTTATCCGGTTCCTTTGTTTAAAGAATCGGGTAGACGGGAATTATTGTGGCTGTCGTCTATTTAAATTATTACTGCCTATATGCACTAATAAACTGGTTTGAATTAGACTGACCTGGGTATTATTTTCTTTTGAATGTAATACTCGGGTCAGACCCGAGTATTTCAGGTTGTAGATTTCTTTCTTTGAGTTGCTGTTCGGGATTGAAGACTTTTCACATCTTCTGAAGTTGTCAGCCATTTTGTAGTAGTCGTGTCATTGTATAGAATGATATGTATTCATGTATATTAGTCGATAATGTACTTGTATATATAACTTCTAGAGTCGACAGCTGTAGTTGTATCATATGTATTGTGTCAACTATGTATTAACTGACATCGAGTATATATATATATGAGATTTTTGTTAATCTATGTTCCGCATTTATATTATCTGCGTTATTGTTATATCTAATGTCCTAAACTATTATGAACTATCGTAGTTTGTTTTATACTGATAATTGGGTATGTCGATGGGAGTAAATAAATAATAGATGAAAAATAAAAAGTATATACCACTCCTATCGAGATAACCGATATTAGTGTAAGGCCAATTACGGATGGTCGCTCCTATCCAGCCTTATTCTTCGTAATAATAGACAGTATTTCTTTTAATACTCTTTGTTATTATGAGCATAGAGGTGGGGCGTTACAGTTGGTATCAGAGCGAGGTTTATGGACATAATATAAAACATAACTTGGATGGAACATATGTTACAACTATTGGCCGATGTTTTATCTGTGATTTGAGTCAAAACTAATGTTTTGAAATTTTGATGAAATTTTTAAATAACTTTATTTAAAAATTATAGTGAAATTGTGTTCTGATGATTTGATTGATTTGGGTTCTATTTATCAGAGTGCGCAGCGGAAACAGTGAAATTGTCTTCGCTGAGTACAACTGATAATCTTTTTGATTTAAGAATCAAAATACGAAATTGATATGAATTCCAATTGTTGTTTACATAGCTGTAATTATTTGTTTCTTTGAGAATTTCGAATCCAAATTGAGGATTCGAAGAAATTGCAGATATGTGATTTTTGTTGAAATTTCCGCTGGCTTTCTTTTGTACTAATCATCTATTGATTAGATTTTGCTGTTTTGAATTGTCTTCATTGAAGATACCTTCGAATGGTTTCTTTGTTCATTCTGTAGTACGCGCAAAAATTTGAATTGCGCGTTACAGCATTTATTTTTGCGTTGAACCGATGCTTGGTTATGAAACGTATGTTGTTGCCGTTATTTTATAACGGGATTTTTACACCAATGCTGAATTTTTGAGGCACGGTGTTTTGTTGACAATTTTAATAAATGAAAATTCACTGATGTCACATTTTGATGTGAATTCTTTTGATGAGATATTTGATGTTTTAAAATTACTGTCGCTTTGACTTCAGTAACAGCCCAATTTTTAAAAAGTGGATTTTCAAGCGGTTATTCCGCAATACTGATGTGTAACCGTTTTACGGTATTTTTAGAAGCACAATTTCCTTATCGAAATTGTTACTGATTTGCTGCTTTAATCACGTGATTGGAAAAATCGTTTTAAAATGAAAATTGTTTTATAAATTTTTAATAGTTTGCGTTTTCAAAAGAATGAGAAAGCGACTTAAACGATTCAGCAAAATCGAGGATTATGACCCCTTTCTTTTACTGTTTCGCTTAACTCCGGACTTGTCCAGTTGAGAATGCGAATTGTTATTTTTGCAAAATAAATAAAATTGTTTTCAAAAATTTTACAGTTTGCGATTTCAAAAGAATGAGGAAGCGATTTAAACGTTTCAGCAAAATCGAGGACTATGACCCCTTTCTTTTACTGATTCGCTTAATTCCGGACTTGTCCGTTTGAGAATGTAAAGTGTATTTTTACGAAATACACAATTTTGCACTTTCAAGGAAACGAAGAAGAGATTTAAACGATTTAGCAAAAGTGCGGAGTATGGAACCACACTTTTACTTTTTCGGTTAATTCCGGACTCGTTAATTGAATATCTGCTGTTTTGATGATTTTGATGAATTTCACACTTTCAAGGAAACGATGAAGAGAATCAAACGATTTAGTAAAACACGTGGTATGGGACATGTGCGTTTGCTATTTCGGTTAATTCCGGACTCGTTAATTGAAATATTTGATGCTTTCGTGTGCTTTCGAGCCACTATGATGGACCTTCGGGTCATATGATGGACCTTCGGGTCAAATACCAGTACTAGACCTTCGGGTCACTCTGCGGACCTTCGGGTCAATCTGATGGGCGCCAAAATTATGTTGAGTACTTGGTAGGCTTCGGCCATTTGTTGATGCACGTGCGGCGAATTAAAAACTCGCCATCTGATGGGATCGATCCAAGCTTTTATGTTGATTTTCTAGTCTTCTTAATTGATTTCTAGATATTTGTTGCTTCCAATTATCTGCAGGTAATTGGATATTTGTTGATATGAGTTCTGATTATCGTTTTTGATAATCAGATATTTGTTGTTTCTAATTATCGCTTGTGATACTTAGATATTTGTTGATATGAGTTCTGATTATCGTTTTTGATAATTAGATATTTGTTGTTTTTAATTATCGCTTTAGATAATTAAATATTTGCTGATTTCGAATTTAATTATCACTTTAGATAATTAAATATTTGCTGATTTGAGATTTAATTATCGCTTTAGATAATTAAATATTTGTTGATTTGAGATGTAATTATCGCTTTTGATAATTAAATATTTGTTGATTTGAGATTTAATTATCGCTTTAGATAATTAAATATTTGTTGATTTGAGATTTAATTATCGCTTTTGATAATTAAATATTTGCTGATTTGAGATTTAATTATCGCTTTAGATAATTAAATATTTGTTGATTTGAGATTTAATTATCGCTTTAGATAATTAAATATTTGTTGATTTGAGATGTAATTATCGCTTTTGATAATTAAATATTTGTTGATTTGAGATTTAATTATCGCTTTAGATAATTAAATATTTGTTGATTTGAGATTTAATTATCGCTTTTGATAATTAAATATTTGTTGATTTGAGATTTAATTATCGCTTTAGATAATTAAATATTTGCTGATTTGAGATTTAATTATCGCTTTAGATAATTAAATATTTGTTGATTTGAGATTTAATTATCGCTTTAGATAATTAAATATTTGTTGATTTGAGATTTAATTATCGCTTTTGATAATTAAATATTTGTTGATTTGAGATTTAATTATCGCTTTAGATAATTAAATATTTGTTGATTTGAGATTTAATTATCGCTTTTGATAATTAAATATTTGTTGATTTGAGATTTAATTATCGCTTTAGATAATTAAATATTTGCTGATTTGAGATTTAATTATCGCTTTAGATAATTAAATATTTGTTGATTTGAGATTTAATTATCGCTTTAGATAATTAAATATTTGTTGATTTGAGATTTAATTATCGCTTTTGATAATTAAATATTTGTTGATTTGAGATTTAATTATCGCTTTAGATAATTAAATATTTGCTGATTTCGAATTTAATTATCACTTTAGATAATTAAATATTTGCTGATTTGAGATTTAATTATCGCTTTAGATAATTAAATATTTGTTGATTTGAGATGTAATTATCGCTTTTGATAATTAAATATTTGTTGATTTGAGATTTAATTATCGCTTTAGATAATTAAATATTTGTTGATTTGAGATTTAATTATCGCTTTTGATAATTAAATATTTGCTGATTTGAGATTTAATTATCGCTTTAGATAATTAAATATTTGTTGATTTGAGATTTAATTATCGCTTTAGATAATTAAATATTTGTTGATTTGAGATGTAATTATCGCTTTTGATAATTAAATATTTGTTGATTTGAGATTTAATTATCGCTTTAGATAATTAAATATTTGTTGATTTGAGATTTAATTATCGCTTTTGATAATTAAATATTTGTTGATTTGAGATTTAATTATCGCTTTAGATAATTAAATATTTGCTGATTTGAGATTTAATTATCGCTTTAGATAATTAAATATTTGTTGATTTGAGATTTAATTATCGCTTTAGATAATTAAATATTTGTTGATTTGAGATTTAATTATCGCTTTTGATAATTAAATATTTGTTGATTTGAGATTTAATTATCGCTTTAGATAATTAAATATTTGTTGATTTGAGATTTAATTATCGCTTTTGATAATTAAATATTTGTTGATTTGAGATTTAATTATCGCTTTAGATAATTAAATATTTGCTGATTTGAGATGTAATTATCGCTTTTGATAATTAAATATTTGTTGATTTGAGATTTAATTATCGCTTTAGATAATTAAATATTTGTTGATTTGAGATTTAATTATCGCTTTTGATAATTAAATATTTGCTGATTTGAGATTTAATTATCGCTTTAGATAATTAAATATTTGTTGATTTGAGATTTAATTATCGCTTTAGATAATTAAATATTTGTTGATTTGAGATTTAATTATCGCTTTTGATAATTAAATATTTGTTGATTTGAGATTTAATTATCGCTTTAGATAATTAAATATTTGTTGATTTGAGATTTAATTATCGCTTTTGATAATTAAATATTTGTTGATTTGAGATTTAATTATCGCTTTAGATAATTAAATATTTGCTGATTTCGAATTTAATTATCACTTTAGATAATTAAATATTTGTTGATTTGAGATGTAATTATCGCTTTAGATAATTAAATATTTGTTGATTTGAGATTCAATTATCGCTTTTGATAATTAAATATTTGTTTTCTGATTATCGTTTGAGATACTCAGATATTTGATTTGTTTTCTGATTATCGTTTGAGATACTCAGATATTTGATTTGTTTTCTGATTATCGTTTGAGATACTCAGATATTTGATTTGTCTTCTGATTATCGTTTGAGATAAGTGAAAATTTGCGATTTTTGAGATTTGAGTTTCGTCCTTTTCTCTGGAGATTCAAGTGAGTAATTTGATTTACTCACATTCAAATTCGTGCTCTGTAGGGGATTTCTGCTCTGCTTTCCTTCTCTTTTAGTTGTTGGAACTCGATTGTTCTTGCTTTTGTTAGTCGTCTGATTTTGATCCCTGATTCCCACGATGTTGACTCTTTTGATTTGAATCAGTCGAACCTTTCGATTTCTTATCTAATACTTCCCCTGTTGACACTTGCTCTGCTTATACATTCGACATTGCCATGCTCTTTTGGTTGTTATCTTCTATCCATTTATTCCCTATGATTGCGTGGACGCAATTTCTTTAAGGAGGGGAGTCTGTAACAACCCGGAGTTTTACAACAAGTAATTATCGTTAACATGACGATTAAACCGGTTGATTAATTACTGTTGCAATTTTGAATCGATTGAAATTCTTTTCAGATTTGTATAATTCGTTAATAAATGGTTGGACTTTGGTGGGTTTTAAAGAAAGAAAATTTTTACCTTGGCCCATGTTGATTTTAGTTGCCGTGACATTATCTCAACCCGTTCCCCTTTTTGAGTTTTCACTCGTTCAATCCCTAACTCAAAAACGAACGAAAGAAAATCGAAAGTAATGGCGGCCACGAAATTAGGGCTTCGTCGAAAATGAGGGAGCCGTTGTTTTTATCAATCGAAGCCAAGAATTTGGTGATCGACGCTTCTTTCTAGTCGAATTCGTCTTCGCTTCGAACAAGTTCTTGGCCCTAAATCAAACGCGATCGAATGAAAAAGGAAATGGCGGCCTTATACTTCTTCGTCCCCAAGTCCAGCTAGGGCTTCACGAAATGGAGACTGCCGCCTTCAATGTCTCGATCTATTGGAAAAAAAAAAGGTGAGTGACAATTGTTACTCACATCTAATTTAAACTCCCTGATTCTGCTATTTTCGTATGATTTTGTGGTTGGTTAGCATGACTTTGTTCACTCTATTTTGCGACTGTTAAATCGTGGTTAGAAGTTTGGTGGTTTCGTTTAAATGCCTGTGATGATTTTTTTTGACTTTGTCGATTCGTTTATCTTGTGATTTCCTTGTACACACGGCTTTGAATTTACTGCTCCGTGAATCTCTTGTTTTGATTTGTTCGACTCACGACCTGTTTTCGTGATGGCCACGGCCTTGTTCGTTTCTTTGATCATCGTGGCTCTGACCTGATTTATTCTGGGCCATTCGATGTTGTTATAGTATGTTTTGACCATTTGAAGTAAATTGTTGTGCTCAGTTGCTTTGAGCTGTTCGTCTTCATAGATAAGTATGGTTCGTTTTTTTTTGGGTTTGACGATTTAGAGTTCATTCGTGACCACCATGATTCGATGCTCGTCGACATTGGTTACTTGAATTGTTTGATCTTGCTTTAGTGGAGTTCGGCCTTTAATTGTTTCTTTGACACTGGCTTTGAATTGGAACTGCGTGTTTCGTTTCGACTGTAGCTTTGGAACATTTTCAACGCTCGGCCCACTGCAATTCTATTATCTCTGTGGCTTTGCTTCATTTATTTAGGACCGTGTGTCACACTGCTTATTTGTGCACCTCAGTGTCATCTTTGTAATGGTTGCAAATTGATGTTTGTAGTGGTTCATCTAGTCACTATACTTGTGCTTTCCCTTTTAAATTGTCGAGCACTTGAACGTGCACTGACCAGTCTAACCATTGACTGTTTCTCGCATGTTGCTCATCGTGTAGTTGCGTTGGTTAGTGCTTCACTATGTTCATCTTGCATTGTCCACTATGACCGCAGTTCAGTTTTACAAGTGCATCTCACATAGTTGCATTGTGTTGTCTTTGAGTTTCAGATCATATATGGGGGTTTATGAATGGGTGAATCGATGTACATGCATTTTCCTCTGTCTATTTGATAGTGTACGGGTTGAGGCTCGAGTTGCATCCATTTGCTTGACCCTTGTAGTTCAGTTATACTGTAGCTCCATTGTTTTGCCTAGTATTTGAAATTAAAGTTTCTTATTAAACTTGGTTCATGCGCTTATTTTTGTCTCTGGCACAGTTATTCGAGACAGTCTGTCTACTTGTGTTAAGTTGCATTTGGGTTCACTGACCTGTACACATGTATTGGCTGTGTATTTGTTTTAAGTAAAAATTGCAACATAGTGAAGTTGCAGTTTCTTTTGTCGCAGTCGTGCCCTTGATGGTTTGCATGGCATTAATGCATTTGAGTTTGATCACTTGGTATGGTCTTCACACTGGCCATCTTACTGTTCCCTTGTAGTTGAAGTATTTCGTGAGTTTGATTATTCATTGTAGCTGTCTTGACCATTTGGGACAGTTACATACCTGTTTCAAGCAGTATTTGGATTTCCCTGACCACGCATGCTTGTTAGTATCGACCGATACTTTGAGGCGTGTTGCACCCTGCTGTCTCTGGGCAGCCATTGTTTCTGTTGATTGATTTGAACTTGGGCCGAGGTTTAATTTTATGTCTCGACCAATTATTTGGATCGCATTTGAGTTGAACCTGACTTTCTCTGGGTTTGACCTTATGCGTGTTTCATGAATTTCCGTTGATCTGTTGTGCATTTCGTATGTTAGTGGCGAGGCAGTACACGCGTGCGTGTACTGCAGCCCTATCAGATTTGACAGTTTTAAATTGATGTTTCGATTTGATAAAATGTTTACTTATCTCTGTTGATGATTTAAATCTACTGATTTTTGTTAAACACTGTTAAGTGTTATATTGACCGTTATCCGGTTCCTTTGTTTAAAGAATCGGGTAGACGGGAATTATTGTGGCTGTCGTCTATTTAAATTATTACTGCCTATATGCACTAATAAACTGGTTTGAATTAGACTGACCTGGGTATTATTTTCTTTTGAATGTAATACTCGGGTCAGACCCGAGTATTTCAGGTTGTAGATTTCTTTCTTTGAGTTGCTGTTCGGGATTGAAGACTTTTCACATCTTCTGAAGTTGTCAGCCATTTTGTAGTAGTCGTGTCATTGTATAGAATGATATGTATTCATGTATATTAGTCGATAATGTACTTGTATATATAACTTCTAGAGTCGACAGCTGTAGTTGTATCATATGTATTGTGTCAACTATGTATTAACTGACATCGAGTATATATATATATGAGATTTTTGTTAATCTGTGTTCCGCATTTATATTATCTGCGTTATTGTTATATCTAATGTCCTAAACTATTATGAACTATCGTAGTTTGTTTTATACTGATAATTGGGTATGTCGATGGGAGTAAATAAATAATAGATGAAAAATAAAAAGTATATACCACTCCTATCGAGATAACCGATATTAGTGTAAGGCCAATTACGGATGGTCGCTCCTATCCAGCCTTATTCTTCGTAATAATAGACAGTATTTCTTTTAATACTCTTTGTTATTATGAGCATAGAGGTGGGGCGTTACAGAATAGTAAAAGTCAACTGCTGAATTCAGTAAATAATAAAAGCAAATGGCCCTTTGTTGTACACGGTGGATAATGAAAGGACATAGGAAACCAAAAAACTCAAATGTAGAACCGATACGGCTAATCGTTTCGAAGATTTCGCCGCCTACTGGACTCCGAAACATACAAATGAATATACTATGGAGATCAACATGACGAGACGAACAGAATGGTACACAGATATTAGATATACGACCATCCTATCAAAACTCGATATTCGCTGCCAAACTGTTGCTGGTTCGTCGAAAATAAGATAAACGGGGCTATAGCAGTCCAAATTTGGCGAAACAAAATATGACGTCTCACTTAGAAAATGATTTACAATATTCTTATGTGAAAATATTTAGGTTTCAAAAATATTTTAAGTCCATCAAATTTTAATTGATTTTACATTTAAAAATTGAAATTTCACAACGGAACAAACTTACATATTATCTGATGATAATTTGACACTTTCTATGTTTAAATAGATGCATACCAAATATCAATTTTTCATTATCAAATTTTATTGTTTAATTTCATGAAAAATTTAGTTAATTATGTTATTTAAAATCGTTAAAATTTACAGGTCGTTACAAAACCGAAGCCTTGCTCCCTATTTAACCAAAATCCATCTATCAAAATTCCTTTCAAACCCATATATTTATACATGAGTTGAAATATATGTTCGTTCTTCTCTATCACTGGCATCTATACATGAGGTTCTTGTACACGAAGTGCGTTTATGGCCTAGTCCACCACATTCAAAGCATCTTAATAGGTCCTGACATTCCTTTGCTTTGTGATTATGTCCCCCACAGTGGTAATAGAAAGATTTACTCTTGATTCTATTAATCAATGAGATGTTGTTTTGGGTAAATCGAGTTTTTAGTTGAGCTGTGTTAGGGAGAGGAATATTCTAAGAGGTTGCTTTATCTATTGAGTATAAGTATGAGTTTTTGGATGCGATGGTAAGAGATTTTTTGAGATATGGCTGGAGAAAGAAGAAAGAGATGGTTTCACTTGACCGTTGGAAGCCATGGAAAATTCATGTTATTTAATTATTGTTTATGTCATTTAATTGTATCATAACAGCTCTTGCATGCTAATTTAATGTTGTATCAAATAAATTTTCTAAAGATGAAGAATCAATCAAGGATGTCACCTTTCATCTCCTTCCCTATTAGACCTCAATGTGATTACATCTAGATTTAATTTTGTTTACTCTTATCCATTGTCACCTGTTAATTCCACTTTTTTTTATGTTTAGCATATTTGTCAAATAATTTAAAGCATGAATATGTTTGATATATTCAAACACTTTCAATTTTCACATTTAGTTAATTTAGAACTAATTAATAAGATTAAGATATTTTAATAAAATATGGTTTTATTAAAATAACTAGATTGGATCTAGTGAAATCCTTTATATTTCATAAGCCCACTATAATCCAAATAGGATTTTTTCGAAATCTACCTTATTGTTCAATTTTCTCACAAGTAATTAGCAAGCCAATTAAGGCACAATATGGCCTAATTAAAGCAAGCCCAGCTATACTATGATCGGCAAGCATCAGCCAGCCCAAACTCAAGGTCTCAAACCATCCCATCCACTTAATAAGGCATTAAGATGAAGCCCGGTTGTGTTATCCTTAGGCAGCCTTCACAACCTACTCATGAAAGCAGATCTAAGCTTGGCCTCACTCAGTTCGATCAAACCTTTCTCGATGGCAACTGGCTTTCGTATGTCGAACTACTTCTAGCACGACTCCAATTCAGAACGTTCACTCGGCGTCACTTAAGTTGATGGCCAACTCCTCTCCACTCCCCCTCAATAAGTAGCACATCAAGCAAGATTGGATCATGCATGGTCTTTCATTGGCCCGGCTTTAGTACAGCTGCCTCCGACCAGTCCCAAGAAGCTCCCCTTGTCATCTTGCATCTGGCCTGGTACCATCTCACCAGTCCCAAGAAGCTCCCCTTGGCACATTAGCATATAAGAGTAAACGGTAAACTATCCATCCATCTGTATAAAGAATCCTAGCTAGATGGTTGAACTGATGTGGCAAACCATCAACATTAAATATGCATTAAATGAAGTCTGTGCATGGTACAAAGAGGAAATGAACATATTTTCACACATACGTATCCTTTGCACCTTTGCAGCGGTTGTCCATCAGCCCATGCAACTAGATTAATGATCAAGCGCTCTTCCCACAAAATTTATAGCATAATCTCGGCCATCTGTCATATATTTCAGCTTCTATAAATGTCTCATGCACTGCCACTTCAAAGTGGTTGAAATATACAAGAATTCTGAGTACTATACACAATTCAGAGCATTTGACACCACAAGTCCTAATGTTAAAAGCTTTATCGGTTT
This sequence comes from Allium fistulosum, assembly GCA_030737815.1. Lineage (NCBI taxonomy): Eukaryota > Viridiplantae > Streptophyta > Magnoliopsida > Asparagales > Amaryllidaceae > Allium > Allium fistulosum. Next base: position 185,842,278 of record CM060905.1, read on the forward strand.
AAGTTATTCCTTTTTCTTATTATTCTCTTGTAATTTCTTGTAATTATAAGAAAAATATATAGTAAGAGAACTTCATAGTGGACATAGGCATTGTGACGACCGCCCATGACCCCTGCACTAAATAAGGAAAATAGTGCGCTGTAAGGTGTGCCAGGCAGCCATGGACGACCATCAAGGTAAGTTAAAACAGCAGAATCTATCGTATTACTCACAGTGCATGGATAAAATACAATAGAGAATATATATAGTGAAGCTTCACAAAATAAAATCTCATCAATTAAGCTTCATAATAGTTGGATACAAACATCTGAATAGTCAATACATCAAGCCTCACTACATATCACTCAGAGAATTATACAAGCAGCGGAACATCCAGTACATATAGTAAGAATATAATATGCAAGCCTCCATCTCGTCTTCGTCATCAGCATCGTCGGTAACTAAGAACAGCACCTGTCACCTGCTACCTAGTCTGCCCATCCCAAAATGGATGAACAGCCCAAGGTAATAAGAGTTGAACATAAAACCTTGAGTCAGACAACAGTCTTAGTGAGCAGTAAATTAACTAACAACATACCAAAAGTGCATAAAGGTAAAAGGAATAGGAACCCAACCCTCCCACTCCACCTCTTTCTACAGTGATAGCCTCCCAGACACACTAAGCAGAAGTAAACATAGTAAGGCAAACATTTAAAGTAAAGCAATTATCACTCGAGTCAAGGTCGATGTTTTCCAAGCACAAACCCCCAAGGCCTAAACCAAGATCAGATAAGCATCCAGAAAATATCGCTCTTGAGACCGAATGACGATACAACCAAACATCCATGACTCTGGCTATCACTGTTATCATTGCTTCGATACCACCGTTAATTGAATGACCGGCACATTCTTTCAGCCATCCGTCAAGGGCCAATGGTAACCCCGGTTCTAGACAGAACTCCGCACGTCGTCGCAGCCCGTGCCTAGGACTATCGAATCTGCCCACAGTACTCGACCACCAACTGTAGTCTTTTGGGACTATCGAATCTTCCCAGCGTACTCTTGCTTTGAGCCTGCTAGAACCTTCAACAACGATGAAATCTCAGCCTTCTAGTCATCCTCCTCGACGACTATTCTCATACTAGCTCAAGCGCCTCTCGAGCCAACCATTATCCTCAATCTCGAACCATTTCACCGAGTCATCAACATGCTTGGAATGATCCCGTCTAGATTTAACCAAGGCTATCTCACATCATGCCTCGCTTCATCTCATCATAGCAAAGCCTCATCTCAACATCATTATCAAATCTATCCATATGAGCTTTATCATCCGCGTCATATGCCACGAGCAGCTTTTCTTATTCAAGAGCCTTTTCCTTAGCTTTTGAATTATCTTCGACCATCTTGTCTAAATCCAACAACTAATCAACTAGTTTATAACAATCAATCAAATCAATCATTAATCCAAGTAATCAAGCATTCAAACATGATATAATAAACAATTATAGCAATAATGGCAATCTTGTAAATAAAGAGTCCAAATCTAACAAGCATGAAACATGGGTAATATCTCTACAACTTGATGAATGAACTTGCATAGATTAACATGTAGTAAAATGGATGTCAAATCATCATGAACAATGGATCTATACTTAAGTTTAAGAAAATGCATGGAAATCACTATTTTAACACCAAATCAAGCCATCAATCTGATATACTCCTTTGGATCCGTGTGAGAGATAACCACCACTCACCAAATCACCTAAACACTTCAAAAGCAACACACTTCAGATCTGGACAGCGAAGAATCTAGCTCGATTCTCCAAAATTCTGCTACAAACGATGAAATCTCTCTTCGATGGTTGTAGATCTTCAATCTAAGCTCTTGGATCTTCGATTTGATCTTCGATTTGGATGGAAGGAATCACAAGATTAGAGTGGAGAAAAGAAGTGAAGAAGTGCAGCACTCGAGCTCTCAAAATGGCAGGACTTCGTCGCTTCAAAATCTGGATCCCAAAAAGTGAGGAAAAACCCCGTATTTATAGGCTGAAATCCCTAAGTCGTCCGCCCCCTTAAGTCGTCCACGACTTAACTCTCCCCACGACCTACGACTTACAACTTAGCAAATCCTACGACTTAACCATCCCCTTCGACCTACGACCTAGCAGTTCAACGACCTAAGCCATAACACACGTGCGCGACTTACGACCTAACCTAACATACATGCGCACGACCTAGCGACTTACGACTTAGCAACAATGTCGACCTAACGAGTTGACTGGGATACGACTTAACGCGTGCGCGAAAGTGCGCGACCTAACTGCACTCACGATCCAACGACTCATCACCTCAACGACTCAACGACTCATCATCTCAACGACTCATCGACTCAACCAACTTATCTCCTTAACTCGTCCACGACCTAACTTTCTTAGGTCGTTAACTCGCCCAATCTCCTAAGTCGCTACTCTCCTTAAGTCGCTTACTAACTTAAGCCGTTAACTCTTAAGTCGTTCACTTCTACTACTAACTTCCATAGGTCGCTCACTAACTTAAGTCGATGTCTTTCCTTAAGTCGCTCCAATCCTTAGGTCGTCTACTCCTTAAGTCGTCAACTTCCTTAAGTCGGTCAAATCCTGTAGGTTGCTCCAATCTCTTAGGTCGTTCACCCGACCTAACCTACCCCACGACCTAAGTTACCACACGACCCAACTCCCAGATGACCTAAGCTACAACACGGCTTAACTTCTAAACGACCTAACTTCTACACGACTTAAGCTCTAGTCGACCTAAACTCTGGACGACTTAACAACACTAACAATCAAATAACAACTGTTTTACAATCTTTTGATCCGTAAAAATACGGGTCGTTACAGGCATGCTTTCTAAACCACTCTATATTTGGTGTCACTTACCTTTAACTACTTTATTCCTCATTTACACTTTTAAGCCTAGTGTTAGCAGTAACCTTTGTGCATTAGTCTAATTTCGAGGTTGATTAAATCGCAACATTTTGGTGCTAGAAAGAGGGCCTCCCCCTAAAGTTCTCACCTTTCCACACTTTTCTATTCTAAAAGGACCCGATCTGGCTTATTACTATCGACAATCTTCTGCCAATCGAAGAAACGGCTCTAATAGGCACAAAACCAATGGCAACACTCTCGCAAGTGTTTCTAGCTCAATGTTAACATCAATAAAGAAATATGGCATGTTGTGACGCTACAGCTGTTAAACATGGGTTAGCTAGCCTATAAAGTGAATAGTCCAGCGACATGGTTGGATGCCCAAGCTATTGCAAACTTTGTCCCGTCGGCTCCACTCACGGCCGACCTAGTCGAACTGCCTATTTACAGGCCTGTGCTTCCTAGTGGCTATGAACTCATGAACACTGTTGAAACCCTTGAAAGGATAGTGCTTGAAACCCCACTCGTGGATGTTCATGTTTATCCAAGAAGGTAATTGCATGCATGCTTAGTTGGAATGATGTCACCCCAAATCTGGCTACGCCTATAGAGAGAAGACATCGTTGTTCTCCTTCAATAGAACAACTAAAAGTTTTTGATCGCTCGTAAGCTTCTGCCTTTGACCATCTAAATGGCGATGCCCTACCATCTGCAGGATGCATGTGGCTCTCTCTGCTCACTTTAGGTCCCATAGGGGTGGCCAAAATAAACAAAGAGGAGAGCCGTCCATGCATTTGAGGTCGCCCTCTATGCGTAGGGAGAGATCTCCCGCTCATCATCTTTATTCCACACATTGTTGTTGATCTCCTACTCCGCCTAGGAAAAAGCTAAGCCCTCGGCCAATAGTTGGCTAGAACATCCCTAAATAGGTCAATGCCGGCCTAAGGGAAGAAATGCATATCCTCCGCCAACAACTCAACAGCATATAGGCCTGAAATGCAGGGGGTAAGGTATTCTCTAATCATGAGAACAGAGAACCATTCTCCAATGTAATTCTGCTACCCGTGTTAACCAAATTTCTGGCTCAGCAAAGAGTTTTTTTTCTCTCCATTCTCATAGGATAAGCCTCCCACTAGTTCTTGATCTTCGATCGGGGAGCATCAGCTCCTGGGCCCAATTGTGCGTAGGTTTCAAGACTCGTTTCTTCACTACCAGAACCTATGATGGTTTATGAACCGGGTAACATCAGGCATGGTTCTTCATAAAGCTTGTGGTCACATGTTAATCAATTCAACAAGGAGTCTACATGGATTAGGGGATCGGACGTAAATATCGCATGAAATATGATCTGATCTGTTTGATAGGTCAAGTCTAATCAAACAAGTTGGAGCAATATAATTGGAAGTAAAGAAAATTCCATAAACATTGCAGAAATTTCTGAGTTTTCTGTCAGTTATCTAAAGGAAATCCTTCTGAAACCACTTTTCAGAAATTCACAGAAATGAAAACTTAGGAAAATTCAAAGAGGAAAGTTTAGAAAATCGGTTAAATTAAAAAAAAAATCCAAAGCAAAACCATCTCATCAATAGAAAATGAGACATATAAAGAACGATGTACCTTATGACCGAAGTTGAATCAAATGTGAAATATGAATTGTATACATTGGATCTAATGTGATTTGGACAGTAGGATAAGCTACATTGTAATATCCCAAAAAATTCAAGAAATGTTATAATTAAAATTGAATATTATAATCAAATTAATTAATTAAATTGAAATGGTAATTAATTTTATTTAAGTCAAATAGAAGCTAAAACATCTTTTTTTTAACTTTAGAATTTGATGATGAAACTTGTGCCATTGCGATCGGCTCGTTCTGTTAGAACCCCATCTCTAGTTTTGAAGCGAACAATACATTTCAAATATACTGTACAAGTTATTGTTTCAGGTATAAAATTTCTTAGAGTTTAATAAGAATACGACATATTACTCGGACAATGTGCTCGAAGATTGAAGATCCAAATAGAGTTGTCGTGAGTTGTAAGTCTTCGATTAAACTTTTACAATTTTCTTTGATAATACACACACACATTTCTATTTTTAACTCTTTATTTTAAAATTTCCTTCAATTATATACAAAATAAATTTTCAAATTTACTCCTTCTTTTTCAAAGGAATTTAGACGTTCAACAATTATTTCAGATGTTTGAAAAATGGGTATAATGAACTATTTTTTTCTATTTAATACCCTGTATGAAATAGACGTTTGAAAAATTAATCAGATGTCGAAATGAATTTTTAGAGGTTTGACTAATATTTTTAAATGTCTAAATGCTTGTTAAACTATTTTCTAAAATACTGTTCTAGATCTAAAGATTTTAACCAATCATTTGAAAAAGGATTCATACGTCGGATTAAAAATTCAAATGTTTGATTAAGGGTGGTTTTGAATTAATTCTTTTTTGTTTCAACTCTATATAAATTCAAACATCTAAATACCTATAATGGGTTTTTTCTCTTTTAATAGGTAGTTTTGGTTTGAAGAGTCGTCTCCTTTAATCAAAGGTTGTGTCAGCTTTAATAGCAATTTCTTTTCAATAAATACTTTTCAAACGTTATAAAAGCATTATTTTTAAAATGTGGCACTTAACTTTGCTTGCTCTACTCTCTGTACTTATATCCTCTAAAGATTTAAAAAGCTTTCAAATACAATCTTTTGCCTTCCATTTTCTACATGTTCAATTCACATTATCAAAGAAAATTATATGAATGGTGTATTTAAAAGTCACCTATCAGTGTTGTACAAGAACAGGTCAAAGTCAAAGGTGGAATTATTCCTTTAAGTGAAGTCCTGTTGGGGATCTACGGATAAAGAGACAAATTCATGTTTGTTGTTCAGACAGTGTTGTAGAAACATATTCCTCAGAGTCAATACATTGTTGTTTGGTGAAATTCCAAAAGGAGTCTGGGACAAGATATAGGATAGAAAGTCCGAACTAGTATAAACATTACCGGTGCACTTATTTATCTGATATTCTTTACTTGACTCATTATTATATTCCATTTATCCATATTATTAGAACCTTAGCATACTTTCATTTGGTATCAGAGTAAGTATTTCATATAATTGTAACAAAGTTTGTGAAATTTATGTAAATAATACGGATAACTATATTGCCACATTTGTTGAAGGGCAATCTACAACACGACCTCCACTAATCACTATATCTAATTATGCTTATTAGTCCACTAGAATGAGAATCTGTATGCAAGCAAATGGCTATGAAATTTGGAATGCTACATAAATTTAATATATTATACCTACAACTGAGTACTCCACGTTGTCTAACACTTAAAAGATATATATGGCCAATAATGCTAAAGCTATGAATATTCTATTTTGTCCAATAGATAAAAACGATTTTAATAGAGTTAGTGTGTGAAAAACTACATATGATATATGGTAAACACTTTTAGTTACACATGAAGGTACTAATAAAGTTAAGCAAAGTAAAATATCCATGCTAAAGAATCAATTTAAAAATTATACAATGAAACAAAATGAAAATATAGCTAATATGTAATAGAGATTTCAAGACATTACTCATGCTCTTGTGGCTTTAGGTGAAAGTTTTTCTGATTTTGATATTGTCTTGAAAATTCTTAACTCTTTGATAGATGAATAGGAACGAAAGGTCTTGGCTATTAAAGAGGTTAATGATCTTTCGACCCTCAAAGTTGAAAAGTTAATTAGAAATTTAATGTCGTATGAAGTTAATTTGCAGATAAATAGGGATCAAGCTTAAGAAAGAAAAACAATTGCCTTTCCAACCAAAGATGAATCGATATGGACGAAGATGAATTTGCCTTCCTTGCTAAAAAATTTAAAAAATTATAGAAATTAAGAAAGAATAAAAGGCTTGACAATCGTAATAACTCATCTTCATTATTGAAATGCCATAAGTGCAACAAAATAGGACATATGAAGAAATATTGCCATAATTTTAGGAAAATAACAACTACAAGTTCAAAAAATGAGAAGTCATTCAAGAAGAAGAAGCAAGCTTTTCAAGTGACTTAGCATGATTCAAACTCTTTTTCATCCAAATGTGAAAGTGATATGGAATAAGCAAATGTGTGCTTCATGGCTACAAGCAATAATGTAAGTTTCGATATTTCTTTTAAAGATCTTATTGAAATAAATTTCGAAATTTTTGAAAAACTAAAGGCTCTTAAAAGAAATCATAAAGATGCTCTAGAATAATTGAATAGAGTCGAACTTGAAATTGATATGTTGAAAGATGACAAAAATATTTTACAAGAAGAACTCTAAAAATCACAAAATTCTTTTGATAATTTGACATTTCAAATCAACACTTTAAATGGTGAAATCAAAATTTGTGAAGATGAGAATGTCAAATTAAAAAAAGAAAATTGTGATTTGGGTTATACCATTGACATTCTTAGTAAAGAAATAAAAGATCTTAGAACAAATTTTGAAAATATTTTTATAAGTGTTTCAAATTTTAACAACGGTAGAGAAACTTTGTCTAAAATTATAAAAAAGCACAAAATCCTCTTCTAATAAAAGAGGATTACGGTTTAAAAATTCTAATAAAAAGAAAACTACTCTTAACACTATAACAAATTATATACTAATTTTAAGAAAGGTAAGATTGTTAGTCAAGCAAAACCCAAAATAAAAAATGATAAAACTATAAAAATATGGGTTCCAAAAACTAACAATCACCTTATTAGAGATAAGTGTATAAATTCATTTATGTCAAATGTTCACCATAATAATAATTTTATTTTTAGAGAAAATACCAAGACCTTATGTGTATGGTTTCCTTAGACCTAACTCTTAGGACCCTAACATAGAAAGTGGGTACCAATTCAAGCTCTTATTTTTTGTAGGTACCCAACAATAAAAAGGAGAGATGAATACTTGATAGTGGTCACTCAAAACACATGATGGTAAACAAGGTTATGCTTGTTAATATAGTCTACATGGATGGAGGCACCATCACTTTTGGAGACAACTCCAAAGGTTATGTGATTAGCAAAGGCGATGTGCAATAATGGAATATCTAACTCTCCTCTGTTATAAGTGTCCCACTAGTTAAAATCTTAAAACTAAATTTATTAAGTATAAGACAACTTTGTTAAAGCTTTTACAATTTCTTTTGAAAAAGGATAAATGCAATATTTTTGATAAATTTAAATTTAAATTTTAAAGATATAAGAAAAGGAAATATTTATGTTTTAAACATAAAAATTAATTATAAAAATATGTGTTTACTAAAACTAATAATTATCCATAGCTTTTGCATAAATGGTTTTTTCGTATTAATTTTAAATACATAAATAAGCTTTGTAAACATAACTTAGTAAAAGGTTTGCCAACAATGATTTTTAAAGTTAACAATTTATGTGATGCATGCCAATTAGGAAAGCTTACTAAATCTTCTTTTGAATCTAATAAATTTATTCCTACTTTATAACTTCTAGAGTTGCTTCACCTAGACCTATTTGGATCAACCCAAGTATGGTCACTAAATCATAACAAATATGTCTTTGTTATAGTGGATGACTTTTCTAGAATCAGTTGGGCTTTATTTTTTAAACATAAAAGTGATAATATTGAAGGTTTTAAATTTTTTGCAGAAATAATTTGTGATGCCCCACCTCTATTCTCACAATAACAAAGAGTATTAAAAGAAATACTGTCTGTTATTACGAAGAATAAGGCTGGATAGTAGCGGCCATCCGTAGTTAGGCCTTACACTAGTATTGGTTATCTCGATAGGAGTGGTATATATATTTTTCATCTCTTTGTTTATTTACTCCCATTGACATATCCAATTCCAGTATAAAACGAACTACGATGGTTCATAATAGTTTAGGACACATATATAATAATAACACAGATAAACTAAATGCGGAACACAGATAATATAAAATCTCATATATATATATATATATAACTGAAGTCACTTACAATACATGTGATACAATACATATGATACAACTACAACTGTCGACACTGGAAGTTACATATACAAGTACATTATTGTAAATAATATACATGAATACATATCATCCTATAAAATGACAACAACTACTCCAAAAGATATAAAGAGACTTCATAGCTCAAGCAGCAACCCTGTAACGACCAAAGGCAGTGGCGACCGGTAGGCTTTGCAACCATCCCAGACCCGCTGTGGCTCACAGTGATACCTCGGATTTGCTTTTACGGCCACCCTCTCGAGTCGCAACCAACCCCAAAAGGCCTTTTGGGGTTGGTTGCGACTCGAGAGGGTGGCCGTAAAAGCAAACCCGAGGTATCAGTGTGAGCCACAGCGGGGCTGGGATGGTTGAAAAGCCTACCGGTCGTGAACCGTTGCTGAAGGTTGAAAAGCCTAGGACGTTACAGATTTGAAAATTTAATTTTTAAAGACAAAACAAGTTAAAGGCAGGATTTAAACTAAGTTTAAATCAAGTTTTCATATGGATTCAAGTTTAAATTTGTATCCTAGTTGAAATAAATAAGTTTTTATTAAATTTAAAATGTTTAGACAACTTTAATAAGTTTAAAGTATAATTTTAAAAGGGGTTTGAATTTAAATAAAGTGGTTTAGAGGCAATTTCTAGTGATCATTGGGAGATGAGGGATCGGGTTTGCTACATTACAGCGTGATAGGGGGTTCTCGCTTTGCGTTAGGTGGCGAACGGGAGACTCTTACCCCTACATGTCCCCGGGGGTAGTATAAGGCCTTTTGGGGTTGGTTGCGACTCGAGAGGGTGGCCGTAAAAGCAAACCCGAGGTATCAGTGTGAGCCACAGCGGGGCTGGGATGGTTGAAAAGCCTACCGGTCGTGAACCGTTGCTGAAGGTTGAAAAGCCTAGGACGTTACAAACCCAAAGCGAGATATCAACAGCCTGAAATAACTCGGTCTGACCCGAGTATTAATTCAAAAGAAAATAATACGTGGGTCAGTCTAATTCAAACTCAGTTATTAATGCACGGAAGCAATAATAATTAAATAGTCAAATAGACGACAGTCATAATAAATCTTGCATATCCAATCCTTTAATAAGGAAATTGGATAATGGTAAATATAACACGTAACAGCATAAAACAACAAATCAAAAGATTCAAATCATTAACAAAGATAAATAAAAAGATTATCAATGAAGATAATTTGAAAACAACAGAATTGCCTAAACGGCAATTAACAACAAGTGGCCAAAGCAAAACTCAAGCCAGTGAAACAGCATAAACAGCAAAATCTAATTATCGTTACGATAATTAGCAAAGACATAATCTAATTATCCAGTAGATAATTAGATAGCAATAAAATGATCAAATTAAAGCAAATCAAAATACACTTTCAAAATATATTGAATTGAACACATGAAACAATTCAAGCAATCGAAGTATCAATTAAAAAGCCAATCTTGTTTGGCTGCAGTACACGCTCGCGTGCACTGCCTCGCCCCTACAGCATATGATGTCATCACAACACCAAATACTACAGCAAATCGAAACTGCAGAGGTCAAGTCACGGCTATCATGACTCAACACAACTGCAAACAAAATGAAACTGCAACCACCACATAAATACAAGGGCAAAACTGCAACAAATGAAACTGCACCGAAGGAATGGCAATACGGCATGGCAAGAATGCACAGGCCACAAGCTAATCCAAAAATCAACAAAGTCACGGATGAATCAAAAATTACACCCCAAAGGCTAACAGTTCAATAAAATGGTCAAAATCCAAAACCAACATAAACAATGCCAACAATATGGATATACGGTGAAGCATGAAACAAGTCAAAGACTGCAACACTACAGGCACCAGATCAGAAGGTTAAAGTGAACCAGGATCAATATTCACAACATCAATATACATGAAGTATGAACACATAAACAAATATGATGTGGGTCGAATCAAAAAAACAACATCACACTACAGTGAACAGGCAAACAAGTCAATGAAGCAACCAGACTTCGAGTCGAGACAGACCAACACCAAAACAATATGAACCAAGACAATGTCAACAAGACTTCGTTACAAGACGCAACCTGATCAGTGCACATAAAACAAATTGACACAGCAACCTGCACCAATGTAGACAAGTTCAAGGCAGTTCAGTAAAGCCAGAAATTCATGGAACAAAATCAAGTCAAAAATCAAATGGACCATGGCCAACAAGTATATCGCAAGTTCAAAAACAACATCGAAGTTAACAAGAAACGAACTGTTCAAAGTCAGAATCGATCAAGCCATGGTCATCATGAAATGAATCAAAGCCGTGACCATCAAGCAGCGAAAATATATACGATTATGAACAAGTCATAAATCATCCCAAACATCCATACGAAAATCAAAATCAAGTGCCAAAGAATTCAACACCTATGCTAGCCAAGAAATCAAGCAACGAAAGTCACAACTAAACGAGATCGAATTAAAGATGTGAGTGAGAAATCACTCACCTATTTCGATGCAAATAGAAGCAGCCGAGCACTCAAGAAATCGAGCGAAGCCAAAACCCGGAATTATCGAATCGAACTCAATCATCGAAGCGGTCAAGAGCGAATGAACGAGAACGAAGCTACACGCGAATAACCATTGTATCGATCAACAAAAGGCGCAGGTTCGATTATAATTCGAAAGCCCTAAATTTGCAAAGAGGAACGAATGAGAATTAACAAAGCCGCCATTCTCAAGAAAAAGGAACGGGCCAGAATTAATGAAGAAAGGATAGGGCCCGGCCTTGTTTAATTATCACAGCACCAACAAAAACGTGGGCCAAAATTATTTTAAAGCCCACACAATCCCTTAACAAATTTTTAAAAGAATTTCAACCGATTAAAACGCCCAACAGCAATTAGCTAGCAAAATTTAATCGTCTAATGACGATTATAAATTGATGCAAAACCCCGGGTTGTTACAGACTCCCCTCCTTATAAAAATTGCGTCCCCGCAATTTTCATAATTAAAGTCGTCAATAACAATTATTTTTCTAACATAAACTGGTTAAGCTAGAAAAATAAAGGTCAAGAATATAAAAGCCAAAGAAATCTTTTAATTTCATAAAAGAAATTCACAAATTATCAACAAAATCTAATTATCAAATAGATAACCAGAAAACAACAAAACTGAATAAATACAATTATCAGCAATATTTAATTATCAATTAGATAATTAGAATACAGAAATCACAAAACAGCAATATCTAATTATCGACACAATAATTAGAAAACAGCAAAATCTAATTATCAACAAAGATAATTAGAAAACACAAATCACAAATCGCAAAACCGCCAATATCTAATTACCAAAAACGATAATCAGAAAACATCAAATATCTAATTATCAAAAACGATAATCAGAAAACATCAAATATCTTATTATCAAAAACGATAATCAGAAAACATCAAATATCTAATTATCAAAAACGATAATCAGAAAACATCAAATATCTAATTATCAAAAACGATAATCAGAAATCTCAAATCAACAAATATCTAATTATCAACAAAGATAATTAGAACTCAAATCAACAAATATCTAATTATCAAAAACGATAATTAGAAATCTCAAATCAACAAATATCTAATTATCAAAAACGATAATCGGAAATCACAAATATCTAATTATCAAAAACGATAATCAGAAATCACAAATATCTAATTATCAAAAACGATAATCATAAAACACAAATATCTAATTATCAAAAACGATAATCAGAAAACAACAAATATCTAATTATCAAAAACGATAATCGGAAAACACAAATATCTAGTTATCAAAAACGATAATCGGAAATCACAAATATCTAATTATCAAAAACGATAATCGGAAATCACAAATATCTAATTATCAAAAACGATAATCCGAAATCACAAATATCTAATTATCAAAAACGATAATCAGAAATCACAAATATCTAATTATCAAAAACGATAATCAGAAAACTCAAATCAATGAATATCTAATTATCAAAAACTATAATCAGAAAACTCAAATCAATAATTATCTAATTATCAAAAACGATAATCAGAAATTACAAATATCTAATTATCAAAAACGATAATCAGAAAACTCAAATCAGCAAATATCTAATTATCAACAAAGATAATTAGAACTCGAATCAACAAATATCTAATTATCAACAAAGATCATTAGAACTCAAATCAGCAAATATCTAATTATCAACAAAGATAATTATAACTCAAATCATCAAATATCTAATTATCAACAAAGATAATTAGAACTCAAATCAGCAAATATCTAATTATCAACAAAGATAATTAGAACTCAAATCAGCAAATATCTAATTATCAACAAAGATAATTAGAACTCAAATCAGCAAATATCTAATTATCAACAAAGATAATTAGAACTCAAATCAACAAATATCTAATTATCAACAAAGATAATTAGAACTCAAATCAGCAAATATCTAATTACCTGCAGATAATTAGAAACAACAAATATCTAGAAATCAATTAAGATGACTAGAAAATCAACATAAAAGGTGGATCGATCCCAGCATATGGCGAGTCTAAGCTACGCCGCACGTGCAACAACATATGGCCGAAGCCTACCAAGTACCGTCATCATAATTTTGCCGCCCAACAAATGACCCGAAGGTCCAACATATGACCCCGAAGGTCCATCATATGACCCGAAGGTCCAACATATGACCCGAAGGTCCAACATAGTGGCTCGAAAGCACACAAAATCATCAAACAACAGAGGTTTCAATTAACGAGTCTGGAATTAACCAAAACAGCAAACGCACATGTCCCATACCACGAGTTTTACTAAATCGTTTAATTCTCTTCATCGTTTCCTTGAAAGTGAAAAATTGTGTATTTTAAATAAACAACATTTTACGTTCTTAAACGGACAAGTCCGGAATTAAGCGAATCGGTAAAAGTGAGGGTTCATAGTCCTCAATTTTGCTGAAGCGTTTAAATCGCTTCCTCATTCTTTTGAAAGTGCAAACTGTAAAAAAAAATTTGAAAACAATTTTAAAACACGTGATTAAAACAGCAACCTCTGTAGCAACTTCGATAAGGAAATTGCACTTCTCAAAACACCGTAAAAACGGGTATCAAATCAGCATTGCGGGCTAACTGCTTGAAAATCCACTTTAAATCTGACGGTTACTGAAGTCAAAGCGACAGTAATTTTTATGCGTCAGAATCTCATCAAAATAATTCACATCAAAATATAATACCAATGAATTTTCATTCATTAAAAATGTCAACAAAACACCGTGCTTCAAAAATTTAGCATCGGTGTAAAAATCCCATTATAAAAATAACGACAACAAAATACGTTTAAACCAAACACCGGTTCAACGTAAAATTAATGCAGTAACGTGCAACTCAAATTTGCACGCACACTACAAGATGAACAAAGAAATCACTCGATTATATCTTCAATGAAGATAATTTAAAACAGCAAAAATCTCAACAAAATCACATAACTACAATCGCTTTGGATCCTCAAATCGGATTCGAAATTTTCAAAGAAAACAAAAATAAATACATCTATGTAACAACACAATGAAATTTATTTCATTTTCATATTTTGATTTTTAAATCAAAAGGGTTATCAGCCGTACACAGTGAAGACAACCCCACTATTTCCGCTGTGCACTCTGATAAACAGAACACAAATTAATCAATCATCAAAACACAATTTCACTTTTATTTTTAAATAAAGATATTTAAAAATTTCATCATAATTTCAAAACTTTAGTTTTGACTCAAAGCACAAATAAAAACATCAACAATTAGTTGTAACACATGTTCCATCTAAGTTATGTTCTATATTATGTCCATAAACCCCTCACTCTGATAACAACTGTGACGCCCCACCTCTATGCTCATAATAACAAAGAGTATTAAAAGAAATACTATCTGTTATTATGAAGAATAAGGCTGGATAGGAGCGGCTATCCATAGTTAGGCCTTACACTAGTATTGGTTATCTCGATAGGAGTGGTATATATATTTTTCATCTCTTTGTTTATTTACTCCCATCGACATATCCAATTCCAGTATAAAACGAACTACGATGGTTTATAATAGTTTAGGATACATATATAATAATAACACAGATAAACTAAATGCGGAACACAGAAAATATAAAATCTCATATATATATATAACTGAAGTCAGTTACAATACATGTGATACAATACATATGATACAACTACAACTGTCGACACTGGAAGTTACATATACAAGTACATTATTGTAAATAATATACATGAATACATATCATCCTATAAAATGACAACAACTACTCCAAAAGATATAAAGAGACTTCATAGCTCAAGCAGCAACCTAAAGAGAGATATCAACAGCCTGAAATAACTCGGTCTAACCCGAGTATTAATTCGAAAGAAAATAATACGCGGGTCAGTCTAATTCAAACTCAGTTATTAATGCACGGAAGCAATAATAATTAAATAATCAAATAGACGACAGTCACAATAAATCTCGCATATCCAATCCTTCAATAAGGAAATCGGATAATGGTAAATATAACACGTAACAGCATAAAATAACAAATCAACAAATTCAAATCATCAACAAAGATAAATAAAAAGATTATCAATGAAGATAATTTGAAAACAACATAATTTCCTAAATGGCAATTAACAACAAGTGGCCAAAGCAAAACTCAAGCTAGTGAAACAGCATAAACAACAAAATCTAATTATCATTACGATAATTAGCAAACACATAATCTAATTATCCAGTAGATAATTAGATAGCAACAAAATGATCAAATTAAAGCAAATCAAAATACACTTTCAAAATATATTGAATTGAATACACGAAAAAATTCAAGCAATTGAAATATCAATTAAAAAGCCAATCCTGTTTGGCTGTAGTACACGCTCACGTGGACTGCCTCGCCACTACAGCATATGATGTCATCACAACACCAAATACTACAACAAATCGAAACTGCAGAGGTCAAGTCACGGCTATCATGACTCAACACAACTGCAAACAAAATGAAACTACAGCCACCACTTGAATACAAGGGCAAAACTGCAACAAATGAAACTGCACCAAAGGAATGGCAATACGGCATGGCAAGAATGCACAGGCCATAAGCTAATCCAAAAATCAACAAAGTCACCGATGAATCAGAAATTACACCCCAAAGGCTAACAGTTCAATAAAATGGTCAAAATCCAAAACCAACAAAAACAATGCCAACAATATGGATATACAGTGATGCATGAAACAAGTCAAAGACTGCAACACTACAGGCACCAGATCAGAAGGTTAAAGTGAACCAGGATCAATATTCACAACATCAATATACATGAATTATGAACACATAAACAAATATGATCTAGGTCGAATCAACAAAACAACATCACACTATAGTAAACAGGCAAACAAGTCAATGAAGCAACCAGACTCCGAGTCGAGACAGACCAACACCAAAACAATATGAACCAAGACAATGTCAACAAGACTTAGTTACAAGACGCAACCTGATCAGTGCACATGAAAACAAATTGACACAGCAACCTGCACCAATGTAGACAAGTTCAAGGCAGTTCAGTAAAGCCAGAAATTCACGGAACAAAATCAAGTCAAAAATCAAATGGACCATGGCCAACAAGTATATCGCAAGTTCAAAAACAACATCGAAGTTAACAAGAAACGAACTGTTCAAAGTCAGAATCGATCAAGCCATGGTCATCACGAAATGAATCAAAGCCGTGACCATCAAGCAGCGAAAATATATACGATTATGAACAAGTCATAAATCATCCCAAACATCCATACGAAAATCAAAATCAAGTGCCAAAGAATTCAACACCTATGCTAGCCAAGAAATCAAGCAACGAAAGTCACAACTAAACGAGATCGAATTAAAGATGTGAGTGAGAAATCACTCACCTATTTTGACGCAAATAGAAGCAGCCGAGCACTCAAGAAATCGAGCAAAGCCAAAACCCGAAATTATCGAATCGAACTCAATCATCGAAGCGGCCAAGAGCGAACAAACGAGAACGAAGCTACACGCGAATAACCATTGTATCGATCAACAAAAGGCGCAGCTTTGATTGTAATTCGAAAGACCTAAATTTGCAAAGAGGAACGAACGTGAATTAACAAAGCCGCCATTCTCAAGAAAAAGGAACGGGCCAGAATTAATGAAGAAAGGATAGGGGCCGGCCTTGTTTAATTATCACAGCACCAACAAAAACGTGGGCCAAAATTATTTTAAAGCCCACACAATCCCTTAACAAATTTTTAAAAGAATTTCAACCGATTAAAACGCCCAACAGCAATTAGCTAGAAAAATTTAATCGTCTAATGACGATTATAAATTGGTGCAAAACCCCGGGTTGTTACATAATTCGTAATTTAAAGAATTTGAAATTGAAAAATATTAAAAGTGATCATGATGGTGAATTTGATATTGAATTGTTCAATGAATTTTGTAATAAAAAAGGATTAGTCATAATTTCTCCTTTCCTAAAACTCCATAATAAAGTGAAGTTGTAGAAAGGAAGAATAGACCTTATAGGAATACATAAAACCTTTATTAAGTGGTAGCTAGAATTTTTGTGCTGAAGCAGTGGCTACCGTTTGTTATGTTCTTAATCGTGTTTCTATAAAGCCGGTGAAAAAACATACCTCATGCGAACTGTTTAATGGAAGAAAATCTTATATTTATGACTTTAGAATTTTTGGTTCAAAATATTTTTGGTCTAAATACTAAAGATCAATTAGGAAAATTTGATCTGAAAGCCAACAAATGAATCTTTGTTGGATGTTCAAAAAGAAGTAAAGCATATAAATTGTTTAGCAAAAGACCAAATACTATCAAAGAAACATTACGTGTATCTTGTGACGACCGCCCATGACCCCTGCACCGAATCTAGAGATAGTGCGCTGTAAAGTGTGCCAGGCGACCATGGACGACTGTCAAGGTAAGATTTTAAACAACAAAATCTATCGTATTACTCACAGCGCATGGACAAAATACAATAGAACATAAGTATAGTGAAGCTTTACAGAACAAAGTGGCATCATATAAAACTCCATAATAGTTGAATACAAGCATCCACATAGTCAATACATCCAGCCTCACTACATATCTCTCAGAGAATACAAAACAGCGGAATATCCAGTACATATAAGAAGATAATATGCAACCCTCCAGCTCGTCTTCGATATCAGCATCGTGAAAAGAGTACAGCACCTGTCACCTGCTACCTAGTCTGCCCGTCCCAAAATGGACGAACAGCCCAAGGCAATAAGAATTAAAACATAAAGCCTTGAGTCAGACAACAGTCTTAGTGAGCAGTAAATTAACTAACAACATACCAAAAGAGCATAAAGGAAAAGGAATAGGAATACAACCCTCCCACTCCAACCTCATTCTACAGTGATAGCCCCCAGACACACACTAAGCAGAAGCAAACATAGCAGAGCATACAATTTAAAGTAAAGCTATTATCATTCGAGTCAAGGGCGATGTTTTCCAAGTACCAAGGCCTAAATCAGATAAGCACCCAGAAAATACCGCTCTTGAGTCCGAAATGACGTTACAACCAAACATCCATGACTCTGGCTATCACTGTTATCCTTGCTTCGATATCACCGTTAATTGAATGACCGGCACATTCTTTCAGCCGTCCGTCAAGGGCTAATGAAAACCCCGGTTCTAGACATAACTCCCGCACGTCGTCGCAGCCCGTGCCTAGGACTATCGAATCTGCCCAGAGTACTCGACCATCAACAGTTGGCCGTTGGGACTATCGAATCTGCCCAAACGTACTCTTGCTTAGAGCATGCTAGAACCTTCAACAACGATGCTATCCAAGCCTCCTAGTCATCCTCCTCGACGACTATTCTCATATCCATTCATTATCCTCAACTCGAATCATATCACCGAGTTATCAACATGCTTGGAATGATCCCGTCTGGATTAGACCAAGTCTTCATCATATGATGCCTCGCTTCATTACATCCTCGCAAAGCCTCATCTCATCATCACATCATCGAATCTATGCATAAGAGCTTCATCATCCCGCTGCATATGCCACGAGCAGCTTTTCCAATTCAAGAGCCTTTCCCTTAGCTTTTGAATCACCTTCGATCTAAATCTAATCATCAATCATCTAGTTCACAACAATCAATCAAATCAAACATCAATCCAAGTAATCAAGCATTCAAAAATGATCTAAGTAGACAATTATAACAATAATGGCATTTTCGTAATTAAAGAGTTGAAAGTCCAATAAGCATGAAAACATGGATTATATCTCTACAAACTTGATGAATGAACTTGCATAGGTTAACATATGATAAAATGGATGTAACATCATCATAAACAATGGATCTATATGGATCTACACATAGGATGAAGAAAGTGCATGGAAATCTCTATTTTAACACCAAATCGAGCCAATTATCCGATATACTCCTTTGGATCCGTGTGAGAGATAATCACCACTCACCAAATCACCTAAACAATCCAAAAGATAACAACTCCAGATCTGGACAGCGAAGAACTAAGCTAGATCCGACAAGATCTCACTTCAAACGAAGAAATCTCTCTTGAAAAGATGAAGATCTTCAATCTAAGCTCTTGAATCTTCAATCTTGATCTTCGATTTGGATGGATGGAAGCACTAGATTCGAGTGGAGAAAAGAAGTGAAGAAGTGTAGAAGTCGAGCTCTCAAAATGGCAGCACTTCGTCGCTTCAAAATCCGGATCCCAAAAAGTGAGAACAACCCCTCCTATTTATAGCTGAAAACTGCCCTTAAGTCGTAACTCGGCAATCTTCTTAAGTCGGTGCCGACCTAACACTTAAGCCTCTGCCGACCTAGCAACCTCCGACTCAACACATGCGCATATACAAACCCTGTCTACGACTTAATGCGCACGCGCCTTAACTAGTTAGACGACTTACGACTTACTGCTATGCCGAGTTAACCAGCCTATACGACCTAACGACTTAACTACCTCGCCGACCTACGACTTAATCATAAGACCGACCCAACGAAGCAGACTCATCATACTGCCGCAAAACCCAAGTCCTAAGTCGGTTGACGACTCAACAACTTAACACAGGAGACGACCTACCGACTCATAACTCAACACACACTGCCGACCTAACACTTAACACCCAAACACTTAGGTCGCTCACAACATGTCCTTAGGTCGTTGCCGACCTAACTCTACTCCAGAATACTTAGGCCTGCCTACCATTCTTCCTTAGGTCGCCCTAACCTCTTAAGTCGGTCAACCCCACTTCCTTAACTCGGCAACGACTTAACAAATAACTTGTCATACATGCTAACTACTAGGTCGCTCCAAAATACAAGTCTCCTTAGGTCGTCTACGACTTAACTGCTATACGACCTAAACAACTGCCGACTCAAAAGCTCACTTAACTTCTAACTCGGTCACGACTTAACACAGCAGCTTTGCCGATCTATCAGGATAAGACTCAACTACTAAGTCGTCCAGGTCTTAAGTCGACCACTATCTTAACTCGTCAGCCGACTTAACACTTAACTCACCACTATCCTTAAGTCGGTCAACCACACTCCCTTAACTCGGCGAGTTCCTTGAGTCGGCAACTCGACCCAGACTAGTTGCTTAACTCGTCCAAAACTCCTAAGTCGGCTACGACTTAGGACTTAAGCAAAATTCTGCCAAAACCAGAAATGACCTAACAACCATACAACCAAAGGTAAATCGTTTTAGAATGTTTTGATCCGTAAAAATACGGGTCGTTACATTCTCTCCCCCTTAGGAATTTCGCCCCCGAAATTCCAAACAAACAAGGCAATCAAAGCTATTCTGTACGCCTATCATCCATAACAATCAATAAACCATGCATCCAATTCTAGCTTAGAGTACAGAATTCTAAGACTTAGAACAAGTTACAATTTCGTTAGATGACACGACACCTTAGGGCCATACCTTGAAGAGTTCAGGATGAGCTGCTTTCATCCTCTCTTCCACCTCCCACGTACAGTCGTTATCATCATCACTCCATTGTATCTTGAGCAACTTAACTACCTTCCTCCTAAGCTGTTTCGTGTCGGTTTCAACAACACGAAGCGGCTTACGAGGTCTTCTATCAACTGGATCAACTTCTAAGTCTTCACAGCCATCAGCAGAAACTACCGTACTCGAGTCGTGCACATACTTCCGTAGATATGATACGTGAAAAACATTGTGCACACCCGACATCTTCTCCGGTAACTCCAATCTGTAAGCGAGCTTTCCAATTCGCTCGATGATCGGGAATGGTCCAACAAATCTCGGAGTCAATTTTCCTTTCTTCCCGAATCGAATAACATTCTTCAGTGGAGAAATCTTCACAAAAACCATATCTCCTACGTCGAATTCCAAATCCTTTCGACGCTTATCGGCATAACTCTTTTGACGATCTTGGGCTGCCTTCATTCGTTACCGAATGATTTCTATACAATCTGAAGTCTGACGAATCATCTCGGGCCCAAGCATCAGCTTTTCTCCAGTTTCCAACCAACATGTTGGAGAGTTACACGGTCTTCCATACAATGCCTCATACAGTGCCATACCAATGCTTGACTGGTAACTGTTGTTGTACGCAAACTCCACCAAATGAAGGTGATCTTCCCATGATCCTCCGAAGTCCAAAACACATGCTCTGAGAAGATCTTCCAAAACTCGGTTGACTCTCTCGGTCTGACCATCTGTTTGGGGATGATAAGCTGTACTCAAACACAACTCGGTTCCCAAGACTTCCTGGAAGCTCTTCCAAAATCCACTAGTGAACAATGGGTCTCGATCGCTCACTATACTCTTCGGAATACCATGGAATCGAACTATCCACTTAACATACAACTCAGCCAACTTTGATGCAGTCCTAGTCGATCGGACAGGAATGAATCGTGCACTCTTAGTCAGACGATCCACAATGACCCAAATCCCTTCATTTCCCGTTCTGGTTCTAGGCAATCCATCGATAAAATCCATCGACACTTGTTCCCACTTCCACGTAGGAACTTCTAATGGCTGAAGCAATCCACTTGGCTTCTTCTGTTCAGCCTTTACCAACTGGCAGTTCATACATTTGGAAATAAAATTTCCAACATCCTTCTTCATACCTTCCCAGTAGTAGGTTCTCTTCATATCCCGATACATCTTGTTTCCACCTGGATGAATTGTCAACTTCGAGTGATGACTTTCCTTCAGAACTTCACTCCTCAATTCATCTATATCGGGAACAACTAGTCGTCCTTGCTTCCGAAGCCAACCCTCTCGATCGACCTCGAATCCTTTATCCTTTTCTGGATCCAATCCGGATTCCAATTCACAGACAATCTTGACAAGCTTATCATCTCGCTTTTGGCCCTCGCCAATCCTTTCCACAAGAGTGGGTCTTATCGATAAGTTTGCCAACATCTCAGGTTCCAATTCACATCTAGGCCTGAAGTCAAATCCAGCTAAATACCCGAGACTCTTCCATTCTGAAAACATGGCTCCCAATCCTGCATGTCTTCGACTTAACGCATCTGCCACTGCGTTACCTTTTCCCGGAGTATAAGCTATACCAAAATCATATGATGCCAAAAACTCTAGCCAACGTTGCTGCCGAAGATTCAAATCCTTTTGGGAGAAAAGATACTTCAATGACTTGTGATCCGTAAACAACTCGAATCGAACTCCCAACAGATAATGCCTCCACATCTTCAGAGCAAATACAATCGCCGCTAACTCCAAATCATGAGTTGGGTAATTCCTTTCATGCGGCTTCAGTTGTCGACTGGCATACGCAACAACTTTATCCTTCTGCATCAGAACTGCTCCAAGTCCCGTACCACATGCGTCGGTGTAAACCACCATCTCATCATTTCCACTTGGAATAGTCAAAACAGGAGCACTCGTCAATCTCTCTTTCAGGATTCCGAAGGCTTGCTCACACTTAGCATTCCAACTGAACACTTGGTTCTTCTTCGTCAATCCTGTTAACGGTGCAGCTATCTTGGAGAAGTCTTTGATAAACCGTCGATAATATCCCGCTAATCCAAGAAAACTTCTCACATCGGATGCATTCTTAGGTCTAACCCAATCCTGGATTGCTGCCACCTTAGCGGGGTCAACCGCTATTCCATTTCCAGAAATCAAATGGCCTAAGAACCTCACTTCACTCTTCCAGAAGTGACACTTCGAAAACTTAGCCTTCAACTGATGTTTCCGTAAGATCTCCAAAACAATACGTAAGTGCGTCTTGTGCTCTTCTTCCGTTCTGGAATAAATCAGAATATCATCCACGAACACAAGTACGAACTTGTTCAACTGATCTCTGAACACTCTATTCATAAGATCCACAAAATATGCTGGCGCGTTAGTCAATCCAAACGGCATTACCAGCCACTCAAAGAAACCGGATGGTGTCCTGAAAGCAGTCTTCGGCACACTATCCTTCGCTACTCTCAACTGGTGAAATCCCGTTGCCAAATCCATCTGAGAAAACACCTTGGCTTCGTGAAGCTGATCAAACAAGTCATCTATTCTAGGTAATGGATACTTGTTCTTCTTAGTCACCTTATTCAGCTCACGATAATCGACGCACAATCTCAATGACCCATCTGCCTTGGTTGCAAACACAACTGGTGCACCCCACTCGGACACACTACGCCGAATGAATCCTTTCTGTAAAAGGTCATCAACTTGCACCCTCAACTCCCGCTGTTCCCTAGGCGCCATCCGCCTAAGAGGCATCACAACAGGTCTGGCTCCTTCAACTAGATCTATCCGAAACTCGATCTCTCTATGCGGCGGCAACCCTTTGACTTCGTCAAAGACATCCTCGAATCCATTAGCGATCGGCACCGATGACAGTCCATCCCGTGGAACAACTAGCGAGTACATGAAGCTCATGAAGACGCCTTCTTCATGCTTACATCGTATCACAATCTTTCGCCCCTCCACATTCTCGACTGTCACTTCCAACCTTTCGCAATCAACCTTAGCCGCATACTTCCTAAGCCAGTCCATACCCAAGATAATTCCGAACCCCGCAAAGTTCAGAACAAAGCAATCACAAACAAAAGAGCAACCATGACTCGACACAACTAGACCACGGCATAACATACACAAACAAGACGAACCCCCAACTGGATTAGTCACAACCAATGGCCTATCAACAATATCCGGTTCCAAACCTAACCGGCCTACTAGTTCATTACAAACAAACGAATGCGACGCTCCAGTATCAAACAGAACTCTAACTGGAACACCACATAGGAAAAGAGTACCTTGAACAACCACACTCTTTCCCTTCTCTTCAGCAGTAGGAGCTTTCGAAGACGACGGAACAGCCCCCAAAGCATAAGCTTGCACAATCTGCCTGTCCTTCCTCGGTTCTGGACAATTCTTCCTGAAATGCCCCGGCTTGTCACAATTGTGACACTTCATCGGCACCTTAGGATTCTTACAATCCTTAGAGAAATGGCCCTTCTGCTGACAATTGTAGCAAGTCACCTCGCCTTTCGGCTTCTTCTGGCCATCCTTACCCTTCTGCTGCTGCTGCTTCCTCTTCTGGTTTCCACCCTGCTGTGGTTTAGATTCTCCCTTGGTAACAGCAACAACAGGTCCTTCCTTAGGAAACAGACTCTTATGCCTAAGAGCTTTCTCCACAAGCTTCTCAAATGAATCATCCAAATGATCCACCAACTGTCTCCCAAGATAACTATCCAAGCCGGTCACAAACTTCTCATTCTTTTGATAAGCAGATTCAATATACGACCGGGCATACTTGGACAAAGCTTCGAACTCAGAAACATACTCAAGAACAGATCTTCCACCTTGCTTGAGCTCCACAAACTTCTTGAATAGAACAGACTTCTGAGCTGTAGAAATGAACTTAGCTTCAAATCTAGCTTGGAATTGCTCCCAAGTAATCTCTTCCTCCGCAGTATTGATGGTAATAGAGTTCCACCAATCAGAGGCTCTCCCTTGAAGCTGCCTCGATGCCAACTTCCTCTTAGTTGCATCATCAATTCCCAAATCACCAAAGATCCTTCTACAAGCATCTATCCATCTCTGGACTTCGATAGTTGATTCTGTTCCCAAGAAAACCTTTCCTCCAAGAGCAGTATAATCCTTGCACAACTTAGCAAAATCCACTGGTTTCGGAGTTTGGACTTGAACCCCAACATCAACTGCCGCCCCCGGAACTGGTATCCTTCTCATGATCGAAGTCATCATAGCTTCGAACATGGCTGCATAATCAGCAGTCTCTTCAGTAGCACGGCCTTCCCTAGCAGCTGGTCTCCCTCTTCGACTCATTCTCAATATCTATAAAAAGGAATGATTAGAACATCTAGAGAAACAACTGCATAAAGGACTCAAACCCTACTAAGCTACTATATTATATATAGTATTCATCCATCAAAATACAATTACGTCTCTCATACGTAGTTACTTCAGCGAGCGTTGGGTAAAATCGATTAACCAATGCTCTGATACCAAATGTGACGACCGCCCATGACCCCTGCACCGAATCTAGAGATAGTGCGCTGTAAAGTGTGCCAGGCGACCATGGACGACTGTCAAGGTAAGATTTTAAACAACAAAATCTATCGTATTACTCACAGCGCATGGACAAAATACAATAGAACATAAGTATAGTGAAGCTTTACAGAACAAAGTGGCATCATATAAAACTCCATAATAGTTGAATACAAGCATCCACATAGTCAATACATCCAGCCTCACTACATATCTCTCAGAGAATACAAAGCAGCGGAATATCCAGTACATATAAGAAGATAATATGCAACCCTCCAGCTCGTCTTCGATATCAGCATCGTGAGAAGAGTACAGCACCTGTCACCTGCTACCTAGTCTGCCCGTCCCAAAATGGACGAACAGCCCAAGGCAATAAGAATTAAAACATAAAGCCTTGAGTCAGACAACAGTCTTAGTGAGCAGTAAATTAACTAACAACATACCAAAAGAGCATAAAGGAAAAGGAATAGGAATACAACCCTCCCACTCCAACCTCATTCTACAGTGATAGCCCCCAGACACACACTAAGCAGAAGCAAACATAGCAGAGCATACAATTTAAAGTAAAGCTATTATCATTCGAGTCAAGGGCGATGTTTTCCAAGTACCAAGGCCTAAATCAGATAAGCACCCAGAAAATACCGCTCTTGAGTCCGAAATGACGTTACAACCAAACATCCATGACTCTGGCTATCACTGTTATCCTTGCTTCGATATCACCGTTAATTGAATGACCGGCACATTCTTTCAGCCGTCCGTCAAGGGCTAATGAAAACCCCGGTTCTAGACATAACTCCCGCACGTCGTCGTAGCCCGTGCCTAGGACTATCGAATCTGCCCAGAGTACTCGACCATCAACAGTTGGCCGTTGGGACTATCGAATCTGCCCAAACGTACTCTTGCTTAGAGCATGCTAGAACCTTCAACAACGATGCTATCCAAGCCTCCTAGTCATCCTCCTCGACGACTATTCTCATATCCATTCATTATCCTCAACTCGAATCATATCACCGAGTTATCAACATGCTTGGAATGATCCCGTCTGGATTAGACCAAGTCTTCATCATATGATGCCTCGCTTCATTACATCCTCGCAAAGCCTCATCTCATCATCACATCATCGAATCTATGCATAAGAGCTTCATCATCCCGCTACATATGCCACGAGCAGCTTTTCCAATTCAAGAGCCTTTCCCTTAGCTTTTGAATCACCTTCGATCTAAATCTAATCATCAATCATCTAGTTCACAACAATCAATCAAATCAAACATCAATCCAAGTAATCAAGCATTCAAAAATGATCTAAGTAGACAATTATAACAATAATGGCATTTTCGTAATTAAAGAGTTGAAAGTCCAATAAGCATGAAAACATGGATTATATCTCTACAAACTTGATGAATGAACTTGCATAGGTTAACATATGATAAAATGGATGTAACATCATCATAAACAATGGATCTATATGGATCTACACATAGGATGAAGAAAGTGCATGGAAATCTCTATTTTAACACCAAATCGAGCCAATTATCCGATATACTCCTTTGGATCCGTGTGAGAGATAATCACCACTCACCAAATCACCTAAACAATCCAAAAGATAACAACTCCAGATCTGGACAGCGAAGAACTAAGCTAGATCCGACAAGATCTCACTTCAAACGAAGAAATCTCTCTTGAAAAGATGAAGATCTTCAATCTAAGCTCTTGAATCTTCAATCTTGATCTTCGATTTGGATGGATGGAATCACTAGATTCGAGTGGAGAAAAGAAGTGAAGAAGTGTAGAAGTCGAGCTCTCAAAATGGCAGCACTTCGTCGCTTCAAAATCCGGATCCCAAAAAGTGAGAACAACCCCTCCTATTTATAGCTGAAAACTGCCCTTAAGTCGTAACTCGGCAATCTTCTTAAGTCGGTGCCGACCTAACACTTAAGCCTCTGCCGACCTAGCAACCTCCGACTCAACACATGCGCATATACAAACCCTGTCTACGACTTAATGCGCACGCGCCTTAACTAGTTAGACGACTTACGACTTACTGCTATGCCGAGTTAACCAGCCTATACGACCTAACGACTTAACTACCTCGCCGACCTACGACTTAATCATAAGACCGACCCAACGAAGCAGACTCATCATACTGCCGCAAAACCCAAGTCCTAAGTCGGTTGACGACTCAACAACTTAACACAGGAGACGACCTACCGACTCATAACTCAACACACACTGCCGACCTAACACTTAACACCCAAACACTTAGGTCGCTCACAACATGTCCTTAGGTCGTTGCCGACCTAACTCTACTCCAGAATACTTAGGCCTGCCTACCATTCTTCCTTAGGTCGCCCTAACCTCTTAAGTCGGTCAACCCCACTTCCTTAACTCGGCAACGACTTAACAAATAACTTGTCAGACATGCTAACTACTAGGTCGCTCCAAAATACAAGTCTCCTTAGGTCGTCTACGACTTAACTGCTATACGACCTAAACAACTGCCGACTCAAAAGCTCACTTAACTTCTAACTCGGTCACGACTTAACACAGCAGCTTTGCCGATCTATCAGGATAAGACTCAACTACTAAGTCGTCCAGGTCTTAAGTCGACCACTATCTTAACTCGTCAGTCGACTTAACACTTAACTCACCACTATCCTTAAGTCGGTCAACCACACTCCCTTAACTCGGCGAGTTCCTTGAGTCGGCAACTCGACCCAGACTAGATGCTTAACTCGTCCAAAACTCCTAAGTCGGCTACGACTTAGGACTTAAGCAAAATTCTGCCAAAACCAAAAATGACCTAACAACCATACAACCAAAGGTAAATCGTTTTAGAATGTTTTGATCCGTAAAAATACGGGTCGTTACATATCTTTTGATGAGAATTTCAAATTTTATAATGGTGATAAAGAAAATATTTTAATCAACAAACTATTCTTCCAAAAATATTCCTCTAGAAGATACAAATAATTAAAATGTTTTGAAATCACCACCATGTATATTAAATATCATCCAATTGATAATATTACTAGTGAAGTAAATACTAGCGTTAAAACTAGAAGTCAATTAAATCAAATGGGACATAACGCATTTATTTCTAATATAGAACCAAAGAATTATAAAGAAGCTTCAAAAGATAATTTTGGATAATGGCAATGTAAGAATAATTAAATCAATTTGAAAGGAATGACGTTTGGAAATTTGTTCCAAGACAAAACGATAAAACCATTATATGAGCAAAATGAGTTTTCAAAAATAAAGTTGATGAAAGTGGAAAAATAATTAGAAATAAATCTAGATTGGTGGAGTAAGGGTATAATAAAGAAGAATGAATTAACTATAAAGAAATGTTTTCCCATATTTCTTGTTTGGAAGCTATAACAATTTTATTAGATTTTACTTGCCACCATAACTTACCCTTTTCAAATTCATGTAAAATGTCCCTTTTAAATTATTTAATAATTTTGTAGAACAACCTCCTCTCTTTACACATAAAAATTTTCCAAATCATGCTTATAAACTTAAGGAAGCTCTTTGTGGACTCAAACAAGCACCACATGCTTGGTTTGAATGACCAAAGAGCTATTTTATAAACTCCGTTTTCTAAAATTGGCAAAGTGGATTCTATACTTTTTATTAAAAAGGAAAATGACAACTTTTTCAATGGTTCAAATTTATGTATATGATATAATATTTGGTTCGACTAATAAAAATTTATGTAATGAATTCTCTAACATTATTAAAAAGGAATTTGAAATGTCTCGTATGGGTTAAATGACTTATTTTCTAGGACTACAGATTAAACAACTAAAAGATGGTAATTTTAATGATTTGCTTAAGTGATTTGGTTTGGAAAATACCTCTAGTAAACCTACACCAATGAGTACTAGCCTACATTTAGATATGGTGGAAATTGTACATATATGGATCAAAAATTATATAGAAGTACGATAAGATCTTTGCTTTATTTGATAGTAGTATACTGGATATAATGATGAGTGTTTGCTTGTGTGCTAGATTCCAAGAAAATCAAAAAGAATCACACTTGCAAGCTGTGAAATGGATTTTGCATTACTTAACTAATATTGAAGACTACGGTCTTTTTTTTCCGAAAGGTTGTCCTTTTGAATTGGTGTCTTATAGCGATGCCGATTTTGGAGGATGCAAAACAAATCAAAAACGTACAAGTGGTACCTGTCATTTTATAGGACAGACTTCGGTTTTTGTTTAGTATGAAAGGAAAATTGTGTTTCACTTTCGACGTTTGAGGCAGAATATATCTTTGTTGCTTTGGCTTGTGCTCAGGTTATTTGCCTGCAATAAACACTTCAAGATTTTGGTGTAAAGTTATCTAAATCACCCATAATTTGTGATAACACTATTGCCATAAATTTTTCAAAAAAAAATTAATCCTTCTTGTACAATAAATATAGATATTAGACATCGCATTTAAGAGATGGTGTAGAAAAAGACATTGTATCACTAGATTTTGTAAATTCAAAAAATCAAAATGCTGATATTTTTACAAAATCGTAGTACAAAGATGCCTTTTTAAAACTAAGAAGAGATTTATGTATTTGTTCTTTAAAAGATTTTGTTTGAAATATTTTTCAAATATTTTTTTTGTTAAATATATGTAAAAGATTGTAGTTAAAAATTAGAAGTATTTTTAAGTAAGTATGTGTGTGTGTGTATGTGTGTGTGTGTGTGTGAAAGTTTATGAAATTAATTTAGATATATCATCTTTCAAATGTCTAAAAATATGTTCAAACATCTGAAAATTCATTTACATATCTAAATAGGATTACCAGATGTCTGAATGATTGGTTTTCATTTTTTATTTAAAATTATAATTCAGATGTCAGAAAAATAATCCAAATATATGGTCGACTATAAACCTGTCTGTTTGACTAGTTAAAACCCATCTCCCCATTCAACATTTCCCTCTTTTCCCTTCTCCTAGCTACTTCATTTGTGTTTTCAAATCAAAATCCAATTTTCATCCTAAAAACCCTAGCCCCTAAAACATTTTCTTTTCCAATGACTCCAAAAACTGCATCAAAAAAAAGGAGATCTGAAAGCATCTTCTGGTCAAAATTCTGACATAAATCAAGAGCAAATCAAAGAATGGCTTTATCATGACAAGGATGTTATTGAAGGTTCAAATCTTTATCTTATAAGAAGATTTGATAGGTACACTCTATAAATTAGAAGATTTTCCAATGTATACACTCAAGAATTTCACGGATAAGGCTTAAGTAAATTCGTTGATAGAATTTAAGAATAATAATGTTAAAATTGATACTTTGATGGTCCAACTCTTCTTAGCCAATCTTAATGGAAAATATAGCAAACTTTATAATAAGGATGGTTGGCTATGGTCTAGTGTATATAGTAAAATTATCAAGTATCATATAAACGACATAGAAAAATTCTAAAATGTGGATATAAAGAATTAACCTGGGTGATGTAGAGATTAATGACAGATAATAGGATGAAACTAGCCATCACATTTGGAATTGTATCAAAGGTGAGGGAAATTCAAAAGATCTTAGACCAAGTGCCCATCTTTTAGAAAGAATGATCATCAATACTTTCATTCGAATTGGGAGTCATGAGCTTATATATGATATTGATTATAAAGCTCATATACTATCTTTGGAAATATAGAAGTGAACTGGACTAGCTTCATCTATAATAAACTTATAACCTTCTTCTTCCAAAAGAGAAAAAAAATATCATTTATGCTTCCTAAATTATGTGGCTTTTAAATCACTCAAATATTCAAGGGTATGTGGACATTCCTATGGAAATAACTTATTCAAGAAAAAAAATTAGCTTGATGAAACTTCCCGACTTGGTTCCTATATATATATATACATATACATATATATATATATATATGTTTATTGAGGAATATATGCAAAAGGCCAATGCTACTTTAGAACTTAAACCGTTATCCTCTTCCTGTAACGACCTGTAAATTTCAACTGTTTTAATAACGTAATTTGTTGAAATTTTGTGAAATTTTAAACGATAAAATTTTGAAATATAAATTTGATATTTGGAATGCGTTTAGTTAAACATAGCAACTGGTAAATTTTCATCCGAAAATATGAAAGTTTATTTTGCGCGTAATTTCACTTCAATTTAATCAGTTAAAAAGCGATGAAAATAAAATATTTCCGAAACCTAAATATTTTTACATAGGAAAATTCTAAAGCATCTTCTGAGCAAGATGTCAGTTTGTCGTTTTTCCAAATTCGGACATCTTTGGCTCCGTCGATCTTATTTTTCAGTGTTTTTCTTGCATTTTCCGCCAGTTGAAAATTCGAATTTTTATAATTCGATCATACCGCTAACATCTGTATACCGTTTTGATCGTCTCGGGGTGATGATCTCCACAGTATATTCGTTCGTATGTTACGGCATCCGATACACGGCGAAAATCGCGAAACGGTTAACCGTATTGGTTCCGTTTTATCCTTTTAATTTCAAAATGACCTTCCGCTTATCCAATATCCACTTTGAAATCCAGAGCCGGCTATTTCTATTCCCATATTAAATTCATTCTCTTCCTTGATTTCTGCAATTTAGAATATATGAAACGTTTTATATTTCATTGAATTATTGAACCGTTGTTTGGTACTTCAATGAAAGGTAAATGCAAACCAGTTGCTCATATTTCTCTGAATTCACACCCGTCCTCTCTCTTCTCTTCTCTGGAAATAGTAAAGACAGTAAAGATTAGAAATATGCAAAAGTTTCTCCTGCTCCTTCCTCTTTATTGCCGAACACCACTCTTCACGTCTTCCCTCTTCCCATAATTTCCCTCTCGGATTCGAGCCTACCACCACCAACTCGCGCCCTTCCTCCCACGCCTAAAGCCACCAACCCCACTCGACCACATCCGCATGCACCACTTCCGCCTTCACTACAGACCATCCTCCGACCTTCAAACTGCCAATACTCCCCACCTTCCAATGGCTTCCATTCACTACAGCAAGAACCTCCAGCCTCCACCTTCGGCAACAATCACTTCGGCCTCGACAGTCTGCCCTCCACCACAAACGAACTACGGCAGCCTCTTCCAGTCGTGCTCTGCCCTTGCATCTCTCTCGCCACCGTTTGCTGGGCTCTTGCCTTCCCTGCCGCATTTTCCAAAAGCTAACCTTTGTGATCAATTACTTGCATATGTAAGTTTGTTAAGTCTACTATGTATATATATAAGGTCTGGAGTTTGGTTTCCAAATAGATATATATTTTATTGGTAGGTCCATATATAAAGTGTTATATATATAGTTAAGTATTATTTTATATATAGTTATAACGTGATATTTTAGTTTATATTTGTATATGTGAGTTTTATATTGATCTGTATATATAAAGTGTTTATATATATTTGAAGGGTAGTTTCGGCCATGTAGTTTGTTTTATGTTTGAAAATATTAGTTTATATAAATCTTATAATATACTTGCAGTATGAAAATTTTATATCGGTATTACATATATTAGTTTATATATATATATATATATATATATTAGACAATAGTATTGATCTATATTAGTATTATATTATTAGGCTACATAGTATATTTAGCTATGGTTGTACAGTGTATATATGTGTAGTGGCAGAGTATATAAATTATATATGAAGTTATAGTTTCATGGCAGTTTATATAGATTATAACAAAATCTGTTAGTATGTTAGATTTATAAAGGTTGCCTATTATTATATATGTTTCGTTTTGGGTTAACAAAAATTATACTGTATAATTTGGATAAAGTTGTATTTAGCATATTATAAAGTTTATACTATATATTGATTTTAAATGTGTTAGTAACGCGTGCGTGAGTTTGATATTTAACTGAAGTTGGTGTGTTCAAAGTTTACAAGGTATCATCTTTTATATTATAAAGATGCGTTAGTAAAAAAAAAAGAGTCATAAATATACCTTAGTATGAGCTGTACTTCCATATAGGTATAAGTTACAGTGCCTACAATTAAAAGCATATATAAGGTTACATATATATAAGGCTTGCCGTATACATAAATAGATGCATTATTTGTTCCTTTTGTAATCTGGTTGTTGACAATATAATATAAGCCTTAGGTTAGCAGTTGTTTACATTTGTCTGTATTCAGGTTCATAATGGGTTCGTAATATATATTTACTATGTGTTATACGTGTTCTGATTTTGCTTTTAAAGTATGTAAAAAAATAGTATTTTAGATATGGGTGGGTTTAAGGGATATAAATATAAAGTATATATGTTGAAATCTATATACTAGTTTGTACAAGTTCTGTTCTATATATATGTTGTCTAATGATTTCATAATATATGTGTTTTGATCTAAACATTTATTTTGGAAGGGAAGTAATAAAAATAATAATATATATTTTAATTTATATCAACTGTTTCTAATTGATTCATCGATTTTCTATTATCAGCTTCGCTCATCAAATTCATACCAGTCAGCTTTGATCGTTGAATTCGTGCCGACTCTGCTTTGCTTCGATTCATCGTTCAAAATTTTGGTATCCGTATCAGCATGCACATCTGTGTCATCTTCTGAATTCTGGCCTCGAAAGGTGAGCACTCACTCACGATTAACGTTCTTTTATTTATTAAATTTGATTTCAATTGAAACGACAATTGAAATATGCTGCTATTAGTTAATTACACTGTTATATATGCTATCACCTGTATCAGTTCACCTATGACATCTGACACAATTATATGTTAATTATTTATGCAATGATAATACTGTTTGGCTGATAATTGATGTTTATATTGGACATTAAACTGTTAATGTAAAATGATAAATAGTATGCAATTGAACTCGATATAGAATAGTTAAATGTTTAAAATTGATTAGTTAAATTTGTATAATATGACCCCTTTAACTGTTAAATGTATTGACTCGTAGGATTTGTTTAATTACACCTTGAACCCCTGAATGTATGTCGTTAAATTGATGATGTATGAAATTGTAATAGATGACAAGTGAAACCGTAATGTAATAATCTTTAATCTGCATGAAATGATAGTGTAGATTCTAGAAATAATTATATTAATTCGTACAAATAACAATACGAATTAATACGGTTATTTCGAGATTATTTAAATTGATTATTGGATTGTTATTGTTTGTTGTTATTGCTTGTTTATTTACTTTGACACCATCCCAGTTATCACACTGCAAGTTCCCTTTGTTATACTTTGATTTTTGAATTGAATTGGAATCGGGTTGAAATGATAAAGACCCAAATTGAACTTTGACCTAGGATAGAAAATTAAATAAAACCCGATTGGTCAATAATTTGATTTAAAAATAAAACGAAGATTTTATTTGAATAAATAATATGGTTTTGAAATGAAGTTGAAATTTGAATTTTAATGAAAGGAAAATGTTAATATATAATAATCTGAAACAAAATATTAACAATGTAATTGATGAAAGAATGTTGTTAATTTGAGAAATGATTGAATTAAGTTTGAAATGATTTAATAATTAAGTTTGAAATTATAATTAGGGTTGAAATTATTTAACTTTGAAATTATTAAACTTTGAAATTATTTAATAATTAAGTTTTTGAATTATTTAATAATTAAATAAGATTGAATTATTTAATGATTAAATTGAATTGAATTCTTTAATAAGAAAAATTGAACTTTTGAATAAGTGAATTTACTTCGTAAATAATTGAAATTGAGTTTTCTTTATTAAGTAAGTTTTTGGAAAATTATTTAAGAAAGTAAATAAGTGAAATGGAATTTCTTTAACAAGAAATGAAGATGTGATATTTTTGGAATTAATGTAAGACTTGTAATTGAAAGAATTGATTTGACGAATTTAATATAATTCAAAATTGTAAGTTTTGATTTAATGAAGTTGAATTTAAGAAATTGATTTAATGAATTGGAAATTTAATAGAAATTGTTTTGAATGATAAATTTACTTAACGAATATTGAATGAAATCGATAAATGAATTTGAAATTGATTTGAATATTAGATTGAGTAATTTAAATGATTTCGGAATGAAATTGATATTTGCGAACTTGAATCAATATTTGAATTGTTTTAAATAAAGGTTGAAATTGAATTATAAGATTTTGAAATTATGAAGTTGAAAGTTTTGAAACGTAAATTTATGGAAATGGTTTTGGAAGACAAATGAAATGTTGATTTATGAATTGAAATTGAAATTGAAATTGATTTGGTTTTGAAATAAATAAACGACCAATCGGTGTAATAATTACGAAAGTTATTAAAGAGACCGGAATTCGGTTATGGATATACTCTCTATCTAAACCGAAAACCACTTTAATAACTATACGCGAAGTGATGATCCAGAATGAAGTGGTTGGAATGATTAACGTGATGACTGAAGAAAGAGAACGATGATGGATAGCCTTGACACTTGTGTCAAATTGGAAATGACTAAAACAGGAGCTGTGCCGGGCCAATGGAGGATTAG
Organism: Allium fistulosum; assembly: GCA_030737815.1. NCBI lineage: Eukaryota > Viridiplantae > Streptophyta > Magnoliopsida > Asparagales > Amaryllidaceae > Allium > Allium fistulosum. Next base: position 185,878,238 of record CM060905.1, read on the forward strand.
CTACCTCAAGTGGACACACTTCTTCGAACTACTTATACTTGTTGTCGATTGGTGCACCCTTGATTTTGGGAGTGTTGTTTCACGGTGTTGCGGGCACTGCGGCGTTGCGTTCTCACCAGTCCGGATCAGGCGAACGGTAGTATCACTACCTTGGGTATTGCCTCATGTGCCTTGTCATACTTGTATTCCATTTATGCGCGACCACTACGATTTTGATTTGTACCTTTAGTATATGGATTGCCCTCTGGTGACTTCCGGTTTTGGGGAAACTACGGTCTTGTATATGCTTTTGGGAATAAAAATGTGTTAAGGGTGGAATGGGCCATGACTTAACGCTATTTTGATATCTTTTATATTACTGATAGACATTATCTACTTAGCGTACATTACTACCTAGTAGATAGTTTAACGGATCCTTAAAGGATGGTTATTCCAAACATCCTTTGAGTTATTGTATTTCAATTGCTATTTCACTTGAGTTGGATTTATTAATATAAGAATGTTAATCCTGACTCGAGTGTCTTGTGTTTTTGCTTTACGCTCGGGTCAAACTGAGTGGTTCAGCTTTCGAGACTCACATTTGGAGTTGGAGCTTCGCTTGGAGATCCAGCTATCTATCCAGCTTTCAGATATTCGATGATTCCAGTGATGTATTCTGCTTGTATCAGATGTATCATATTACTCTTCCATTGTATCTAGTTTAACTCTGATGTATTTTATATATTCATATAGTAGCTTCATGAACTACTATCTCTTTTATTTCCGCTGCATTTATTACTCTGTGTCTGTGATTATTTATTTACTGTATATGTTCAGTTTTGCCAAATTTAAATTAACAACGCGGTATTTTGAGCAATTCAACTCCGGCATGAGTGTCTACCTATACACTTATAATGGATGCGAATGGTCCAAAATGGCGGGCCGTTACAGTTGGTATCAGAGCTTTGGTAGCTCTAGGCAAAACTTAACATATAGGGTAAATGTATTTACAGAATCACTCTCATTCGAGTTTCAATCTCTTCCTTCCGACTCGATTTCTTAGAATTTTGGAACGTTCCCTACGATTCCAAATTTCATTCGTGTCCTTCACTATTCGTCTTTTTCAATTCTGGAGCACCCCATAACTCCATTTTTGAATGATATCTATTATAGATCGGCGGTCTCGCCAATCTTCGAATGATTTGTAAAGGGGTGAAACTCCTTTACAATTGGCATTGATTTACCGGAAATTTCTGTATCCTCGGTTTACGATGCTATCTATCTCCTGCTATACCTGAATTCTATTTCTTGAGATCGAATGTTGATTTGCCTTGGAATTCAGCATCGATCTTATTCCTGAAGCTACGGTTGACCCGGTTAAGGTTGCCCGTAAATTAAATAAGCCTATCCATCTTCCGATCCTGTTAATTGAATCGTCTTATCTTTCCTTCCGAACTTGTATTCAAATCAGAATTCTCTTTAATTTGAGTCCATCAAATTTGAAACTCTATCCTTATTTTGAAAATTTATTCCTGTATCGTCAAGCAAAGAAATGTATTTGAAAACTAATATATAAATGTTTTAATATATGTTGTGTTGTTTGAGTTGTTGATGTTGATTTGGGTTTCCGATCGATACGTCTGATCAACGCAATCGATAGAATTTCCAAAACACTTGAACAGAGCAAACTGACACAATATTATTTTCAAAATTTGGAAAATGAAATAAATTTGTTTGATTATATTGTGAAAATATAAGTAAAATTTTCTGGAATTTAATAGGTTAATTAAATTGTTTGTGTGAAATGATAATATTTGATTATCATTTATTGTTCTAAATAAATTTATAAATACGGTTTATAAATTGATTTGGAATTTGAAATGAATTTAATTCAGAAATTTGAGAATTTAGTTTCCGGTGATTTCGAACTTTGGTTTTAAAATTTTAAAGTATATATTATTGGAAGTATTTTCGAATAGAAATTGTTTCCAAAGAATTTTAAAATGTTGAAATCAGTGCTCTTCTCTTTGTCGCTGGAAAATAATTTCGGTGATGGCGGCCGCGTCATCGATGTTCATTTTCGAGTTTCGAAGTGGAGAAACCATTCTGTAGCTTTGCTACGGTTTTGTTTTGAGAAGAAAAAAATTATTTTGATTTGAATTTCTTCAGTATATTTTGATTTACATATATATAAGTATCTTATTTTAAAATTTAAATTTAATTTGATATAAATATATTATATATCTCTCTAAATTGGTTAAAGTTGATCGGAAATCTAATTCTTAAATTTTGTTAAAGGATGATTTTAATTATAAATAAAACCAAAATTTGGAATAAATATTTAAACTTGAATAATTGAATTGGAAAAATTTTATTTGTATATTGTTCAACTGCATTCTAATACAACTTACCTAAATCATTCAGAAGTTGAATATGTAACTGGATAATATATAAGATAAATTGAATTTATAAATAAAATTTGAGTGTTATAATAAATGTTATACGCTAAATTTTGATTATAAAGATGTTAATAGAGTTAGATAGGATAATTAGTAAACTCAGTTAATAATGAAACAAATTTGTTTTGAAAGAATTAATAAATTTGTTTTGAAAAATTAATAAATTGAAATTTGATCAACTTAGGAAAATACCTTGAATTTGAAAGCAATTAGTAAATATAAATTAATTTAAATCGAAACTTTTATGGTTTAAATTAATTTATATGGATTAACTATATGTGATTAGATATATTAAGTAGAATAAATTTAACAATAATTTGGAATAAAGAGGAATTTAAATCGCTGAAAAAAATATGATTATAATAAAAGACTATTCAAATTTATGGTTTTAGAAATTGTAAATTGAAGATAATTGGATAATAAGATAATGAATTTAGAAATAGTTGGGATTGATCTTAGTGAAATCAAATGGATTAAATCAACTATTGAATATCAATTAATTTAAATATGAATCTATATGGTTTAAATTAATTGTTATTTATTATTTCAAATCTGTTTTCTTTCTGGTTGTTTCTATTCTCCTACCTCGTTCCTTTTCGGGGACGAAAAGTTTTGAGTGGGGGAGAGTGTAACGACCTGTAAATTTCAACTGTTTTAATAACGTAATTTGTTGAAATTTTGTGAAATTTTAAACGATAAAATTTTGAAATATAAATTTGATATTTGGAATGCGTTTAGTTAAACATAGCAACTGGTAAATTTTCATCCAAAAATATGAAAGTTTATTTCGCGCGTAATTTCACTTCATTTTAATCAGTTAAAAAGCGATGAAAATAAAATATTTCCGAAACCTAAATATTTTTACATAGGAAAATTCTAAACCATCTTCTGAGCAAGATGTCAGTTTGTCGTTTTTCCAAATTCGGACATCTTTGGCTCCGTCGATCTTATTTTTCAATGTTTTTTGTAACGACCCCGGATTTTATATAAATTTAAAAATGATAATTTATTAATTTTGAATTTATATTTGTGGAATAAATCGATAAAATGGAGCGAGTTTCACCGATATCCAAGTATATTTGTACAAATCGTTTAAAAATTTAAATTATTGTATATATGAGAATATATATCTGTATTTGAACATATCTGACTAAATTTGAAATAATAAATATATAGATATATATATTTGATTTGAATTCAAATTTCGAGTAAATGGATTATAAAATAAATATATATGAGAAATTATAATAAGTTGAATTATAATAAAAACAATTGGTATTGAATCTAATAATAAATATTTAAGCTAGAAATAAATATATCTATGTAATTCATTAGATATGCATTTGATTTCAAAACATTGTCTTTTAATAAATATGTGTGAATACAAACAAAAATATGTTTACAAAGTAAAATGAATAAAGTAAAATACCTTTAGCCACCATAACAAAATCATATCTCGGCCGAGTTAAAGCAAGAGTAGGCAAGAAGAAAAGAAAAGATAGTATATAAATATATTTAAGCATGAAACACATAGTACATTAGCATTAAAATGCTTTCATCTCAGCACAAACTTAAGTCAATTCGAAATCTTATTAAGCATTTCAGCCTCCACAAATTTGCCTAATAAAACATATTATATATGTACATAGGATATGAAGCATACCCAGGCAAGTAATCATGTTTGTAAAATAGATATGCAGGCAAAAGAATAAACAAGGTAAAAATAAAAAAATATCTATGTACTAAAATAAGATAAGGGTTGAGACATAAAGGACTTTATCATTAAATGCTAGTTTCAACAAGTCAATTCGAATTGTTAAAATTTTCTTCAGCCTCCAAAAGAGATAAAAATCTCTGATCAATTCTTGTACCAGTAGTAATAGCCTGTAAACATTTTCATATATCAATCTACCTCTTCTCGTTTACAAAGACTTATCCTTTCCAGTAAACACATTTAAAACTGGAGCATCCTTCATTTAAATAAAAACAAGAAAATTTAAAGAAGAGTAAGCCTGCATCTTTTCTAACAAGGGCATTAGCAACTCAAAGTTTGAAGTTTTAAAAGCAAAAATATTTCCAAGTTTTAAAGCAATAGGGATTTCAGTTTTCAAAAGCAAGAATGTGCTCTGTACATCTTCTTTACAGGTGAGTAACATTTTACTTAAAAACTTATAACTTAAGCTAATATTGTAATATCCCAGAAATTTTAACAATATCAATTTAATAATCTGTTAAACAATTAAATTGATATTGATGATCTTTGATAATAAGATTTGAAATTAATTTAATAATCTGATTAAATTAGTATTAATTGATGATTTTATCTTTTAAAAAGTTAATAAGATATTTTCTATTTGGATATATACATATTTATTTGTATATATTGTAAATAGAAGCTTTGGGCAAATTGGAAATTTAGATTTAATTTAATTTGAATTTGAATTTAAGTTTTGAAATTCAAAAGAATAAATATTTAAATTGTTTTGGATTTTAAAATATTTGTATAAACTTTTATTTATAAATATAATTAGCTTTTGTTTCTCTTTTCAAAGTAATATATATAGATAAGTGTTTAGATAAATAAGAAAAAGGCTTTTTAAATAACTTTTAAAATAAATAGAATTATGAATAAATACTTATAAGACATGTGTCATTTATCTAAACCCTTAGTAAAACATGTGTAATTAAATAAACAAATGTATAGGACAAGTGTCCTTATTTATTTTCATTTTCTTTTATTTTATAAATCAAAAGTATACATGTATATTAACATTTGCATTTCTTCAATTCATTCTTTCTAATCTTCATTCTTTTTCAAAAGCCAAGAGAAACTTAAATCTTCTTCTCTAAATACAAATCTGAAAACCAAATCAGTAACCAAAACTCAAAACAATTCTCTAATAAAAATCTGAAATCAGAAATCAGTTGCCTCAAACCAAATCAAAGATCTGTAACACTCTTCAAACCATAATTGCAAATCAACTTGTAACATTCTTCTTCTAAATCAAAAGATATCCTGATTTCTAGTCAAAATCTGGAATCAAATTCAAAAGCCCTGTTGCATTCATTTGCAATCTGGAAATCAAGTCTGAAGCCTGTCTGCCTTCATTTCTTCAACCTGGAGGCAAGCATGCATGCAGTTCTAAATTCAATCAGTAAAGCCCAGCAAATTCAAGTTTTAAATCAAGAGGCATTCAAGTTAAAGTTCAAAACAGTTTACAGTTTCAAAAGCTTTTCAAAATAAGGCTCTGCCTCTGTTTATATAAACCTGGTGAGTAAACTTTTAGATTAAAAAATTAAGTAACAAATATACGTTTCATGTGAATTACTGTGTGATGATTTCTTTGCATATCTGTATATATGTAAGCATGTGTGTATTTCAGTTGATTTTATCATTGCTGTTCTTAGTTTAAACCTCTGTCCTTTAAACTGTGAGCATGAAACATCTTAAAATTTGATGCATATGCTAAGTGTTTGAAGTAAACTCATGAAGTATGTTTGGAAATATGTATGCATGTTGTTTTAATCTGAATATATGTATGTATGAATATAGAAACTGTGTGCATGTATGGATGTATCAAAGATCATCTCTGTTTAAGTTACAGAGTTCAAATATTTGTTCAAAAATTCCAATTCTCCTTATCTAGGCTCTGTTAGGCTTAGTAATTCAAACGAATCATGTTTGTTTAAACCTAAACTAAGTTTTAAAAATATATTTAAGTAAAATAAGCTTGAATATTATCTGGAAAATGGGAAAGACAGTGAAAACTTTAAAAACATGTTAAATTCAAATATCACAATTCTTTGATTCTCTTATATAATCTAAATCACCATCAAAAATCATGATTTTTAAAAGTTAAAACAAGATTTCTAGATTGGTATCGAGTGAGGAATTCGTGGTTGATCAGAAATTGGGTTTTGGGCAATTGTTGGTGATCGGAGGGTGGTGAGGTCTCAAGTTCACTACTGGAGGTAGTATGAAGGTCGGGGATGAAGGGAAAAATGGACTTGTATTTTATTGATGGCCATAGTGATCGGAGTTAGGAAAACTAGGGTTTAGTCCTGCATTTGGCTTATGGCAATTCGCGTGGCATTTGCGATGTCGTCACCACGATTCAGTCGATCGCGACTGGGGGAATGGGTTCGTGAGTGGTCGGAGTGCTTTTGGCTGGAGGCACGTGAGCTCCGGTGGACGAGGTAGTTGTCGACGAAGGAAGTTGATGGTTCAAGTGGTTCCAGGAATTTATCGAGTTACCTCGATTTCGAATTTCAGGCGCGTTCGAGGTTCTGGGTGTTCTTGACGACTGAGGGGAACATCAGCGATTTGTTGGAGGTCGCAATGATTGTCGGAGATGACCAGATTGATTGTGCACGTGCACGCGTGTACCTGTGTGTCTGGGTGAGGATGTAGGAAGAAGAAGAAGTAGGCTCGAAGTCATACTCGGGGAGATAGCGGGTTTGCCTCGCGAGTGTTTTTAGCTGTACAACAGTTTTAAAATTTTAAAACAAAATAAAGTTTATAAAAAAAAGGGAAGTGGCTCGGGTATGAACTCGGGAATTTGGCATGTTGGCTCGAGTAAAGACTAGGGTTAGTATTCGAGTAGAACGTGAGTGTTTGTATGTTTCAGATTTAACTTAAACTAAATCTAAGTTGTTAAATTTAAATAAAAGTAAGTTTTAAAGTAAAAATAAAATCTAGTTTTAAACTATTTCTTAAATCAATTCTTTATAAAATAAATGTTTTTAAGTAATTGATTTAAGGAAGTTATATAATTTGTTAACTTTAATTTGTTAAGTTAAATGTTTATTTTATTTCAAAACTTAATTAAATGATTTAATTAAGGAATTTAATTTTAAAGATAAAAATGTTTTTAATGATAATTAAGTCATTAATTAAGATAATGGTTTACCTTAAAAAGGATAATTAAGGTTTTAATAATTTGAGGTTAATAAAGTTAATAAAGTAATTTAAGTATGATTAATTAATGATTAGAGATTAATTAATTTAGTAATTAAAGATTAATTAATTTGTAATTAGAGGTAAATTAATTGGTAATTAAGAGTACTTAATTTGTAATTAAGTTTTATTAATTAATAATTAGGTTTTATTAATTATTAATTAAGGGGTGATTAATTTGTAATTAAAGATTAATTAAGAATTAATCAAATGGTAATTAAGGATTAATTAACTGGTAATTAAGGATTAATTAACTGATAATTAAAGATTAATTAATTTGTTATTAAGTTTTATTAATTGATAATTAAGGTTTATTAATTAATAATTAAAGAATAATTAATTTGTAATTAAGGTTAATTAATCTGTTTAAGAGTAATTAAGGGTAGTTAATTACTGATTAAAGATTAATCAAGAGTGATTAATAAATGTTGTTTAATTAAAGATTAATTACTTAATGTAATTAATTTAATTAAGTAATTAATAATTAAGTTGTAATTAAGGATCATTAATTAATATAATTAATGATGTAATTAAGATTGGTTAATTAAGTAATAATTAATAAATGAAGTAATTAATCAATGAAATTAATTAAGGATTAATGTAATTAATTATAATTGATTAAGTTAATTAATTTTAGTAAATTAATTAATGAAGTAATTAAAGGTTAATTACTATAAGTGGTTAAGAATAATTAATTTAAGTAATTAATTGAGGATAAATTACTTGGATGTAATTAAAAGATAATTAATCAAAGATGATTAATTGAAATGAATTATTAGAGGATAATTAATTAATTGATTGTAATTAATTAATGGTTAAGTAAGATGGATTTATAAAATGAAGTAATTAATTTAATTCAATTTAAATTAATTTAAGATGATATAAATCATTACTTATGAATGGGTGTTAGTATTGGATACTTGACTTTGATTGATATCTCTGATGAGATATATGCTGTGTGATATGGATGTTAGTTGAATTGTATGGATTATCTGATAATGTTGATTATCTGTTGTGAATTATCTTTCTATGTGTATAAAGATAATAAATTGGATTGTTTTAACCTTTAAAACAACTTGGCCTTAAAAGATACGCTTTGGATTTCGATGAGACCGGGATCGGGTTTGCTACATTACAGCGTGATAGGGGGTTCTCGCTTTGCGTTAGGTGGCGAACGGGAGACTCTTACCCCTACATGTCCCCGGGGGTAGTATAAGGCCTTTTGGGGTTGGTTGCGACTCGAGAGGGTGGCCGTAAAAGCAAACCCGAGGTATCACTGTGAGCCACAGCGGGGCTGGGATGGTTGAAAAGCCTACCGGTCGTGAACCGTTGCTGAAGGTTGAAAAGCCTAGGACGTCACACGTGGTATCAGAGCGTAGGTTGAACGAATGCCTAAGCTTTTGGTTAAGTGAATATCAGAGCACTAGGTTGAGTGAATACCTAGGTTCAGAAGGATTGTTCATTAGAGATAGGATCTGTAGCAACCTATTTGAGTCTGAGTATATCTATATACGAGAGCGCGTATTTGTTAGTTATATAAAATGTTTTTATATTGTGTTAATTGATCGGTTGAGTGGTATATGGATTCTGGTCAATACGAGTAGCTAACGTTATTGATAGGGATCTCTAAACACTTGAACCAGGCCAACGGACACAATATTGTTTTAAAGAGGTAAATGAAATAATTTTACCCAGAAATAATTTCTATATAAAAAGTATTATTTTAAATATATATATATTTCTACCTATTTGTTGGGTTACCTGTTCGGGTTTTCCAATATAGGATATAAAGGTAGATAGGGTGGTGGTGTGTGAAACACGACTACCAATGGTTGGAGTTTGAATGTTGAGGTTGGAAGTGTATCTATCGAGACTGTAGACCCAATACCATCTCGAGTAAGCTTTGCTGTGGTGAAGGATTTCATCGATCTCCGAAGGAAACCTTTTAAAGGTTCGGAGTTTATCTTTGAAGTTTGGATGAGTAAGGTTGGATATGTCGGTTGAACAGAAGCAAGTGATGGTACCTTGATACCTCAGGTAATAGTAGCTGTATGATGAGATACAGTGACGATGGATGTTCCCGAAGATGTTTTCTTTTTGGAACAAGATTAAGAAGGTATTGGAGGAACAGTTGATGTCTACCGCAGGAAAGACTCGGCTGTATAGGAATTCTTTGATATCGAGTAAGAGAGTTTTATCTGTTTGGAAGTATGGGACTAAGGTCGATTAGTTGTTCTTCGGACATGGTCTCATTGTTTCCCTTAAGAAGAGTAAGTTGTTGGCGTTTGGTTTGGAGTCCGAGTTTCTCGAAGAGCTTTGGATAGGAGCATCAGTATCTGCAGTGCAGCTCGGAGTATTCTGTGATGGCAGGAAGTTTTCTGGATGAGCAGTTTTTCTGGAAGTGAAGTTCAGAAGCAGCAGAGTGGATCCATTTCTTCGATGAATTGGATAAATAAGTGTAAGCTGTTCTGATTGGTAAAGAGAGAACAGTCTGTTTGGAATTAGGTTGGGTTGATCGCAAAAGTGACTTGCGATTGTCTGAGTGTTCTCTTGGGTTGTCAGAATTTTTCTGGATGTCTTCAGAGAAGTCAGGAGTTGTCCGCATCTGAAGGTTGAGTTTTCTTATCGACTGGATTCCAGGAGTGATACCGGTGATTCAGCTAGTGGAAGGATGTTTCCTAGAGATGGAGTTGGTGAAGCAGCTCAAGTTTTGATGGAGTATCTGAGTTTTCTTTATGGATCAGTGAACCTTATTTCTGGAATAAGTTGTCCAGTCTGTGCTTGTGTCCTACCTCATGTCAGAATTGAGCAGCGAAAGCAGTTTGGAGTGTATCTCTGGATGGGGGGAGTAAGTTTGGAATCTACTGATAGTTGTGAAGTAGAGTTGTGTTTGGATCTCGTCTGTGTTCTGATTTGGATAAGTATTTGGTCTTCTGAATTGAATTGTCAGTTTGGATAACTGGAATTCATTGCGTTTTACGTATCTCTGAGGGAGTACGTATTTGATCTATCTCTGGTTTTAGAATCTGCAGTTTGGGAAGTTTGGTAGTTGAGTCAGACTCGTCTGTAGTCTGATATTCTGTTTAGTTCTGTAGATCTAGATGAGTAGGAGATCTATAGCTTAGTTGTTTAGATTATTTGTAGAGCGAGTATCCCGGTATATATATATACTTGGGGAAACTCGAGGAATTTTATCTAGAATTTAGTCTAGATAGTTTGAATTGTTTGATTGGATGATTTGGCTGCTATGGTTGTTAGCATATGGATGATAGTATATGCTTGTGTTTTGAATTTAAAATCTTTAATAAGATTATTAAATTACCTTTGTTTAAATTTCGGGGACGAAATTATTTTAAGGGGGAAGGAATGTAATATCCCGGAAATTTTAACAATATCAATTTAATAATCTGTTAAACAATTAAATTGATATTGATGATCTTTGATAATAAGATTTGAAATTAATTTAATAATCTGATTAAATTAGTATTAATTGATGATTTTATCTTTTAAAAAGTTAATAAGATATTTTCTATTTGGATATATACATATTTATTTGTATATATTGTAAATAGAAGCTTTGGGCAAATTGGAAATTTAGATTTAATTTAATTTGAATTTGAATTTAAGTTTTGAAATTCAAAAGAATAAATATTTAAATTGTTTTGGATTTTAAAATATTTGTATAAACTTTTATTTATAAATATAATTAGCTTTTGTTTCTCTTTTCAAAGTAATATATATAGATAAGTGTTTAGATAAATAAGAAAAAGGCTTTTTAAATAACTTTTAAAATAAATAGAATTATGAATAAATACTTATAAGACATGTGTCATTTATCTAAACCCTTAGTAAAACATGTGTAATTAAATAAACAAATGTATAGGACAAGTGTCCTTATTTATTTTCATTTTCTTTTATTTTATAAATCAAAAGTATACATGTATATTAACATTTGCATTTCTTCAATTCATTCTTTCTAATCTTCATTCTTTTTCAAAAGCCAAGAGAAACTTAAATCTTCTTCTCTAAATACAAATCTGAAAACCAAATCAGTAACCAAAACTCAAAACAATTCTCTAATAAAAATCTGAAATCAGAAATCAGTTGCCTCAAACCAAATCAAAGATCTGTAACACTCTTCAAACCATAATTGCAAATCAACTTGTAACATTCTTCTTCTAAATCAAAAGATATCCTGATTTCTAGTCAAAATCTGGAATCAAATTCAAAAGCCCTGTTGCATTCATTTGCAATCTGGAAATCAAGTCTGAAGCCTGTCTGCCTTCATTTCTTCAACCTGGAGGCAAGCATGCATGCAGTTCTAAATTCAATCAGTAAAGCCCAGCAAATTCAAGTTTTAAATCAAGAGGCATTCAAGTTAAAGTTCAAAACAGTTTACAGTTTCAAAAGCTTTTCAAAATAAGGCTCTGCCTCTGTTTATATAAACCTGGTGAGTAAACTTTTAGATTAAAAAATTAAGTAACAAATATACGTTTCATGTGAATTACTGTGTGATGATTTCTTTGCATATCTGTATATATGTAAGCATGTGTGTATTTCAGTTGATTTTATCATTGCTGTTCTTAGTTTAAACCTCTGTCCTTTAAACTGTGAGCATGAAACATCTTAAAATTTGATGCATATGCTAAGTGTTTGAAGTAAACTCATGAAGTATGTTTGGAAATATGTATGCATGTTGTTTTAATCTGAATATATGTATGTATGAATATAGAAACTGTGTGCATGTATGGATGTATCAAAGATCATCTCTGTTTAAGTTACAAAGTTCAAATATTTGTTCAAAAATTCCAATTCTCCTTATCTAGGCTCTGTTAGGCTTAGTAATTCAAACGAATCATGTTTGTTTAAACCTAAACTAAGTTTTAAAAATATATTTAAGTAAAATAAGCTTGAATATTATCTGGAAAATGGGAAAGACAGTGAAAACTTTGAAAACATGTTAAATTCAAATATCACAATTCTTTGATTCTCTTATATAATCTAAATCACCATCAAAAATCATGATTTTTAAAAGTTAAAACAAGATTTCTAGATTGGTATCGAGTGAGGAATTCGTGGTTGATCAGAAATTGGGTTTTGGGCAATTGTTGGTGATCGGAGGGTGGTGAGGTCTCAAGTTCACTACTGGAGGTAGTATGAAGGTCGGGGATGAAGGGAAAAATGGACTTGTATTTTATTGATGGCCGTAGTGATCGGAGTTAGGAAAACTAGGGTTTAGTCCTGCATTTGGCTTATGGCAATTCGCGTGGCATTTGCGATGTCGTCACCACGATTCAGTCGATCGCGACTGGGGGAATGGGTTCGTGAGTGGTCGGAGTGCTTTTGGCCGGAGGCACGTGAGCTCCGGTGGACGAGGTAGTTGTCGACGAAGGAAGTTGGTGGTTCAAGTGGTTCCAGGAATTTATCGAGTTACCTCGATTTCGAATTTCAGGCGCGTTCGAGGTTCTGGGTGTTCTTGACGACTGAGGGGAACATCAGCGATTTGTTGGAGGTCGCAATGATTGTCGGAGATGACCAGATTGATTGTGCACGTGCACGCGTGTACCTGTGTGTCTGGGTGAGGATGTAGGAAGAAGAAGAAGTAGGCTCGAAGTCATACTCGGGGAGATAGCGGGTTTGCCTCGCGAGTGTTTTTAGCTGTACAACAGTTTTAAAATTTTAAAACAAAATAAAGTTTATAAAAAAAAGGGAAGTGGCTCGGGTATGAACTCGGGAATTTGGCATGTTGGCTCGAGTAAAGACTAGGGTTAGTATTCGAGTAGAACGTGAGTGTTTGTATGTTTTAGATTTAACTTAAACTAAATCTAAGTTGTTAAATTTAAATAAAAGTAAGTTTTAAAGTAAAAATAAAATCTAGTTTTAAACTATTTCTTAAATCAATTCTTTATAAAATAAATGTTTTTAAGTAATTGATTTAAGGAAGTTATATAATTTGTTAACTTTAATTTGTTAAGTTAAATGTTTATTTTATTTCAAAACTTAATTAAATGATTTAATTAAGGAATTTAATTTTAAAGATAAAAATGTTTTTAATGATAATTAAGTCATTAATTAAGATAATGGTTTACCTTAAAAAGGATAATTAAGGTTTTAATAATTTGAGGTTAATAAAGTTAATAAAGTAATTTAAGTATGATTAATTAATGATTAGAGATTAATTAATTTAGTAATTAAAGATTAATTAATTTGTAATTAGAGGTAAATTAATTGGTAATTAAGAGTACTTAATTTGTAATTAAGTTTTATTAATTAATAATTAGGTTTTATTAATTATTAATTAAGGGGTGATTAATTTGTAATTAAAGATTAATTAAGGATTAATCAAATGGTAATTAAGGATTAATTAACTGGTAATTAAGGATTAATTAACTGATAATTAAAGATTAATTAATTTGTTATTAAGTTTTATTAATTGATAATTAAGGTTTATTAATTAATAATTAAAGAATAATTAATTTGTAATTAAGGTTAATTAATCTGTTTAAGAGTAATTAAGGGTAGTTAATTACTGATTAAAGATTAATCAAGAGTGATTAATAAATGTTGTTTAATTAAAGATTAATTACTTAATGTAATTAATTTAATTAAGTAATTAATAATTAAGTTGTAGTTAAGGATCATTAATTAATATAATTAATGATGTAATTAAGATTGGTTAATTAAGTAATAATTAATAAATGAAGTAATTAATCAATGAAATTAATTAAGGATTAATGTAATTAATTATAATTGATTAAGTTAATTAATTTTAGTAAATTAATTAATGAAGTAATTAAAGGTTAATTACTATAAGTGGTTAAGAATAATTAATTTAAGTAATTAATTGAGGATAAATTACTTGGATGTAATTAAAAGATAATTAATCAAAGATGATTAATTGAAATGAATTATTAGAGGATAATTAATTAATTGATTGTAATTAATTAATGGTTAAGTAAGATGGATTTATAAAATGAAGTAATTAATTTAATTCAATTTAAATTAATTTAAGATGATATAAATCATTACTTATGAATGGGTGTTAGTATTGGATACTTGACTTTGATTGATATCTCTGATGAGATATATGCTGTGTGATATGGATGTTAGTTGAATTGTATGGATTATCTGATAATGTTGATTATCTGTTGTGAATTATCTTTCTATGTGTATAAAGATAATAAATTGGATTGTTTTAACCTTTAAAACAACTTGGCCTTAAAAGATACGCTTTGGATTTCGATGAGACCGGGATCGGGTTTCCGTATACCGGATTTCCAGGTCTGGAGACCCGAATACCACATCGATCCAAATTTACGATAGGTCGTGAATCAAGTGAAGATGAAGATTCAGAGTGCAAGGGTTATTGTCGTTAACTCTGAGGGTGATTCCAAAATGAGTGTAACGAGATAATGCCTTCGGTTTCGTTCGAACCCGGAACGAACTTGTATGGATTGAATGCTTTCAGCACATCGTCAGGTGGACGATGAGCATTCTAAGATAGATGTGTTCTTTTAAAGGTAATCGTGACCTCAAGCCTCACAAACCGGGAATGGCTAAAACAGGGGAGGTGCAGCAAGGTTAGTGGGTAGCACCCAAGTAGGACAAGATTACCTCTGTCTAGAAGTCCCTTCTTATTTCGGCTTAGTGTGTGCGGTTGCTGATCCCAACCGTGAGGTATCTTGTGCGGGAATTATCCAGTAAGGGATGTTCCGGCCTTGTGTTGCAGGGGATTGGGAGTGATCCTCGGTACGGTGATCTATGCCACGTACTGTGACGGGCGGTACCCCGGTAGCCCTGCCATTGTATGGAATCCAAACTCCAATAAGTGCCGTACGTATTAGTTGTGCCCAACTATGTTGAAATGTGAGATGTAAGCATTTCAGCTATTTCTGTATTTTACTTGAAAACCCTAGACCCTATTATAATACAATCGAATTTCCTATCAAATGTTTTGGTTAGCGTAAGGTAAAAACTTACCCATGTTTATGTGTGGGAAGTCTTACGTGATACCTTTCTTTCAAAAGGTTTTGAAGTTAAGCAAGTTTAACCTATTACTCACATCAGACCCATGTCTGACCCAAGTTGTTTATTTCTGTTTTATAAACTCTTGGGTACTCAAATTTTTACGAGTAGCCAAGGGATTCAGGTTAGCCTTGATGAATTGTGGAGGAGCAATGGAGCAGGAGGCTTCAGCGTTGTAGATATAGATAGTAGTTTCCGCTGTGTTGATCTTGTTTAGATCTTTGTTTTGTATTGAGTTGTAATAACTAGACAGATGTTTATAACTGTCTAGTATATGATGTGTAATCTGTGTAACTCTGATAAGTGTTGTATATGATACTATGTAATATTTATGTGATATAATATATTTTGTTCGTTTCCGCTGTGAGTATTTGTGTTTGTTTCTTTTCTCTTCTTCTCTTTTCTATTTCTCACCCCTTTCTTTCTTACTGTCGATGCGATTTTCCGGGAGTGGAAAGCCGGGTCGTCACAAATATGGTATGCTTCCCTCTGTGATGACATATATTTTATATAGGTATATATGTTGGTGTAAGTCTGGCATATCTGTTCTTCTACACTCTGTTACCTGCTCCTTGTTTTTTTTAGTAGTTCTGTAAATAAACCTTCTTCTAAAAAATCTATCATTTGTTTGAAGGTAAGATGTAAACAATAGTTGATTGTTTAACTATAATCCAAGTATTAAAATTTATTTAAGTTGAATTATTTTGTAAATGACTCTGGAAACTAAAGAACACAGTTCAACTTCAATAAGTTTAAAATATCAAACTTCTGGTTTTAAAGATTTAGGAGTATAAATCGAAACATCATACAAAACCATGATTTTTAAGACAAGAATTATAATTTTTAAAACTTTGGTGAAAGAGCAGTTTCAGTTTCACTGTTTTGAGCTTTTTGGGGTGCCGTGGGTTACCTCGTCGACTGGAGGCGTTGTGGGTTGGTCGAGAGGTAAAGGAGCGATGGGTGAAGCTAGGAAAAATGGAGTCGAGGTGGCCAGATCAACGTGGAGCCGGTGGCAACGTTTTCTCGTTTGTAAACCTAGTTTTTAAGTGTCACGGTTATTTGTCTCGTTCGAAGTCGTAGCTCGATCGAGTGTTGCGAACTTCTGGGTATTGGTAGTGGGATGTTTGACGAAGCGGTGGCCAGAACTTCAGGCGTTACGGTGGACGAGGCAGCGAGGACGGTGATGTTTCCAGGGATTGGTGAAGTTCCTGTTTTTGTTCCAGGTGGTAATCGAGTATCTCGATTTTTGTTCTCAGGCGAATTCGTTGCTTTGGGTGGTCGGATCGTCAGAGGAGACGATTTGCGACTTGTTGTAGGTCTCGGCGAGGGTCGGAGTTGCTCAGGTCGAAGTTTGGTGTGCACGTGCACCGTGGTTCAGCGTGCAAGTGGGAAGAAGGAACAGGAAGAAGATGTAGTGGATCTGGAAGGAGTTTAACTTGAGTGATACTCGGGTTCTTCGGCTGATTGCTCGATTGGGTCTTCGAGTTCTCGCGTAGCTTCAGCGTTAAGCTCGGGTTATTTTTGTTTGAGCTGTTTGAATTGAAATCGGGAAAGTATTCCAGGTTTAAAATCAAAGAAACGAAACAAGTTTTAAAATTTAGAAGAGATGTTTTATTTGTAAATTAACTTTAAAGTCTAAGTTAAATTATTACAAGATTATTAAATAAGGTTTAAATGAGAATTAAAGTAATTAATAAAGATAAAAGGGTTTATCTTTACTTAAGTAAGATCTTAAGTTATTAATGATTTATAAATTAATATAAGTAATTAAAGAATAATTACTAAATTAATGATTGATTAAAGTTTAATTAAAGATAAATTTATTTAAAGCAATTGATTTGAAGATAATTAATCAAATATTAATTTATTTAATGTGAGTAGTTAGGGATAATCACTTATTGGAATTTTATTAAGTAAGTGGTAATTAATCAATTAAGGGTTAAATTTATCAATTAAGGATAATTAATTAATATGGTTAATAAATTTAAGTAATTAATTTAAAGATAATTTATTAAACGATGAATTAAATAATCAAGGCAATTATTTAATAATTAAAAGTTGATGAAATAATAATTTAAGAATAATTTATTAATTATTAATGATTAGTTAATAAATGATTTAAAGGATAATTAATTATATTGGTTTGTAATTAATTAACGATTAATTAACCCGGATTTGAAATTCATAAGTAATTAATCAAATTTGAATAAATCAGATAATTCACTGACCTTACTTATGAATATTTGGATTTGATTGGATGATTGAATTGTTTGATATTTCTTGATCTATGATGCTTTGTGATATATTCTGATTTGTGTGTAATCTTTACTGTAGTTTATTTATCTGAAATTTATATATATCTGTGATCTGTGAGTAAAAGATGAGCGTTATAGTTATATCGCTTATCAACTATATTTCTGTATTCTGATATATGATGATTCATTGTGTTGCACTATTGTGTTGAACCCCTGGACTACACCTTTTCACACACAAATATGGATTTCACGTGGAAATCGGTTAAGTCACAGATAATTTAAATTTGATGTTTTTGAAATTGAAATTTTAATTTCAATTGATTTTGAAATTGGAATTCGGGTTTAAAGTGAAAAGTTTTTGAAATAGAATTTCAAAGATAAAAGTTATTTTGAATAACTTAATCGAGTTTTGAAAATTTAAATAATTTGATTTAAATTTGAATTCAAGTTTGGAATTGAATCCTATGATTTGAAACTAGGGATTGAAAATGTTATAAATGTGTTTATCTGAATTTAAACCATTTAAAAAATGTAATTTTGAGAATTTGGATTTAACCCAAGGATTCCAACTCGTATAAATGAATCAGATTTTCCGAAATGAAAACTGTTTGTTTTCAAATGATAAAAGCTTTCACATATATAAGAAATGAAATTCCAATTTAAAGGAGTTTCAAGTTCGAATTGAAAAATGGTTTTTCCAAGTTATAAATGAATTCTTTTTGGAAAGCTATGAATTAAATCGGTTTATTTTAACAGATTTAGAATGATGATTTGTTTAAACCATTTGAAATGGAATTGTTTTGAAAGCTATAAGTTAAATCTTTGATTTAAAGATTTAACGAGTTAAACTGAAATGGAAATTGATTTAGAAAATCTGTGAATGAATCTTTTATTTAAAAGATTTAAATGTGGAAATTGTTTAAACCATTGGAGGTTGTTTAAAATGAATCTTTTTGTCTAAAGATTTGAAAATGGTAATTTGTTAAACCATTTGAAAAAAAGAAGTTGAATTAATAAGTTGTGATTTAATTGAAATCCCATATCCATATGATTTTAAATTGCGCTCACTATTCGGGTTAGCCGGGAAAGGACCTTTGGGTCGTATAACCCATTCCGAATATGTGATACGTCGTTATGGATGGCATTTGAAGACCGGTGTTGAAGACCGGATATTTTTGAGAATGGAAGGATTACCGTCGAGTTACTCTGCATCGGCTGATCCCCGATATAGATGTTTTATCACCCTTAGTGACGGGAAGTCCGGACGTGATTGGAAATTATCCGGATTTGCAAGGGCTTCGTGAGAAGTGCCTTCGGTTCTGTTCGAACCCGGAACAGACTTGTATGGATACATGTCTGACATTACACTTTGAGATATAAAGCCGATTTCTTTCAAATACATCTCTGTTGGTGGCGGAGAATTTATTCTCTTAGCTTAACACCCTTCTCTGATACGTACGAGCTCAGAGGTTATGTAGTTGAAATTTATCAGCGATATATCCCAATTTGGTAATGTGGCATGTTGAGTGTTGCTGTGTGATGATCAGTGTTTGATCATTTGTGATATGATCATTTGTTTGATCTTATATCTTTGTGATCATAGGTTGATCATTTGTTGACCCGAAGCATGGCTTTGTGAACAAAGCGTAGCTTTGTGGATGAGACTTCGTCGAGCCTCACACCCCGGAAATGGTCAAAACAGGAAGGATGCGGCAAGGTTCTAGGGAGTAGCGCCCCTTAGTGTATGTCATTCCTTCTGGATAAAGGTGGTATCATGGTATGGAGCCCAGATACTTAACCTCTGTGGTTGCTGCAAATTTATTACTTTGTGGTTTGTTGGAACTCGGGGATCCTCGGGAAGATCGGTGACGATCGGGGGATGGCATACGCGTGTCAGTAGTTACCTACTTTTGCAGAGGTAACCCGGCCTTGTGTTGGCAGAGATTTAACCGTAATGTTAGGTTATTTCTCGGGTCGTCTATTCCAGGGACGTACCCATCGTGGATAGGAAGTTCCTTAGCCTGACCATTTGTTGGAAATCCAAAGAAACAATACGAGCCTTGTACGGTTTTAGTTGTAGAACCTGCCATTTAATATGGTAGCTATAGTAGGCATACTATAATGGTACCTATGTCGGCTAAGATTAATATTCTACTTTCGAAATGTTTTCTACACTATGCACTAATAATAATATCAAAAAGAATTTGATTTTTGCGTAGTAATCATCTTTGACTATCATAAGAAGAAATCTCCTCCAAGTCTGCGTTTGCATTGTGTGTGTGGTGGGAGGTCTTATGGTAGTTTCATTTTCCAAAAGCATTGCGGATTTCAATGTTTAAAATCCTTTTGTTGTTGTTTAAAGATAAACTGTTTTTGTTGCTCACACCAGTCCCACGACTGACTCGGAGTTTATTGTTCCTTTCCTAAACTCTGGGTGCCCACTATTTTCCACACGGGCAGTCTAGAGTTGGGTTTTTTTTCAGATATTCAGGTTTAGTAGATTATCTGGAGCTAGTTCATTCATCGGAGTTGCTTATCTTGGAGTTGTGGATTCATTCTTGTCTGAAGATCATTTTGGAGTTATCACTTCTATTGATATTGTTCCGCTGCTGTTGTTATCTTTTCTTTTCCGCTGCTATTTCTTGTATCATATCTCTGATGTATATTGATATTCATTGTATCACTCTGTTGTATCAGATATTATATATCAATGTATTATTCTTTTCTTCCGCTGTGTTATTTAGTTAATTGTGTTATAAGCTCCGGTGAACCAGATTCGGCGTTTGGATCTACGGCATTTTGAGTACAAGTGAAGTACGGGTGCCGATTTTCGAAGGCCGAGTTTTTGGGTCATCACAAGTGGTATCAGAGCTAAGGTTGAACTTTAGCTCAGGAGTATAACACGTTAAGTAGCTCATTAGAGATAGAGTGAAGTAAACTCTAGAATGAGTATCCTCAGATATCCGTCCGTATGCCTCAGTAAATTCTCTTACTATCCACCGATAGTGAGTATGAGTGCAAAAAGAGGATGAGATAGTGGACAGGGGAATACGACTATAAATGTTCAATACTCTGTAACAACAAGGAAACAATATTTTCTCTATCAATCTCTTTTGTTCAGCATTTTTTCTCAATTCTTCGATAATTTCTGGCAGATCCAGAAAGAAGATTCGATATATTAATATGGGACATAAACTCCAGATAGGCCATAATTGTTTGTTTGGATGTATTGGTTGCCTTGGTTGCTTTGATTGCTATAGTTGATAGGTACATTTTGGGTTTTAAACTAAAAAATTTGAAATTGTATCCATATATCTGTCTATTCTTTGGGATTCCGATTTATTCTACGGATGGTTAGTTAACCTTTCGAACTAATCGATGCCCCTGCATATTTCGTAGATCTGGATAGCCCGAGTATTTTGTTGATTGTTAAACAGATTCGTTCTCGTATCTGATTTTGATATTCTGATTCGATAATCCAAATGCAGAATCAATGTTCAGTTTGATTAGATGAAACATTCTTCATCTGCCTTTGTTTTCGTGTCTGTGAATTTCGAGGACGAAATTCTTTTAAGGGGGAAGTTTGTAACGACCCCGGATTTTATATAAATTTAAAAATGATAATTTATTAATTTTGAATTTATATTTGTGGAATAAATCGATAAAATGGAGCGAGTTTCACCGATATCCAAGTATATTTGTACAAATCGTTTAAAAATTTAAATTATTGTATATATGAGAATATATATCTGTATTTGAACATATCTGACTAAATTTGAAATAATAAATATATAGATATATATATTTGATTTGAATTTAAATTTCGAGTAAATGGATTATAAAATAAATATATATGAGAAATTATAATAAGTTGAATTATAATAAAAACAATTGGTATTGAATCTAATAATAAATATTTAAGCTAGAAATAAATATATCTATGTAATTCATTAGATATGCATTTGATTTCAAAACATTGTCTTTTAATAAATATGTGTGAATACAAACAAAAATATGTTTACAAAGTAAAATGAATAAAGTAAAATACCTTTAGCCACCATAACAAAATCATATCTCAGCCGAGTTAAAGCAAGAGTAGGCAAGAAGAAAAGAAAAGATAGTATATAAAAAATTTTTTAAGCATGAAACACATAGTACATTAGCATTAAAATGCTTTCATCTCAGCACAAACTTAAGTCAATTCGAAATCTTATTAAGCATTTCAGCCTCCACAAATTTGCCTAATAAAACATAGTATATATGTACATAGGATATGAAGCATACCCAGGCAAGTAATCATGTTTGTAAAATAGATATGCAGGCAAAAGAATAAACAAGGTAAAAATAAAAAAATATCTATGTACTAAAATAAGATAAGGGTTGAGACATAAAGGACTTTAGCATTAAATGCTAGTTTCAACAAGTCAATTTGAATTGTTAAAATTTTCTTCAGCCTCCAAAAGAGATAAAAATCTCTGATCAATTCTTGTACTAGTAGTAATAGCTGGTAAACATTTTCATATATCAATCTACCTCTTCTCGTTTACAAAGACTTATCCTTTCCAGTAAACACATTTAAAACTGGAGCATCCTTCATTTAAATAAAAACAAGAAAATTTAAAGAAGAGTAAGCCTGCATCTTTTCTAACAAGGGCATTAGCAACTCAAAGTTTGAAGTTTTAAAAGCAAAAATATTTCCCAGTTTTAAAGCAATAGGGATTTCAGTTTTCAAAAGCAAGAATGTTGTAACGACCCAGAATTTTGAACGAATTAAATTGAGAATATTTA
The DNA here is from genome assembly GCA_030737815.1 of Allium fistulosum. Taxonomy (NCBI): domain Eukaryota; kingdom Viridiplantae; phylum Streptophyta; class Magnoliopsida; order Asparagales; family Amaryllidaceae; genus Allium; species Allium fistulosum. The sequence continues at coordinate 185,900,701 of CM060905.1, forward strand.
ATTAATTTTAAATATTTAAACGATGATTTAATTTGTGTCCCCGATATAATTTTGAAATCCGCAATTAAATGATAAAATTTAATCGATTGAAACTGGATAAAATTTTGAATCTTTAATTTTAAGCCGAAGAAAAATATTTCAAACGCTTGTAAAATTTATATTGATAACACTGAAGATAACCGCAGCTTCAGAATTGAAATTTAAAACTGTTTTGTTCAGTTTTGAAATTTTATCGTTTGAATCGATATTTAAAAATAGCCGTCTGAGGCACAGTCTCGGAATTCGACGAAACCAGTTCCATTGGGTCCGTAATATTGAATTATTGTCGGATTTCAAATTTCGTATTTTTCGGAGTTGATATGTGAGCACACGGTAGGTAAACGCGTTGAAAAATTAAATCGAATTCAATTTGTTTTTAAATTCGAATTTGGTCACTTCAGAACACTGTAGCTTCCCTTCATCCACGCCGAGAATCACGAAATTTATCGTGCAACCCATGTTCTCCTGTCTCCCTCCTTCTGTTGAAATACACGAAAGAAGATCATTTCGTTCAAAAGTTAAAACTCTCGTTCGAAAGTAAATAAAAATGGCGACCCTTTTTATTCGTTCGAATGAACAAAAATCTCGTTCCATCCTCCCCTATCTCCCAGTTTGAAATCCTCACATTCAAAATTTATTAGAACAAAAGGGGGAGGGGCGGATTCAATTCAATTTCACTAAAATCAAACTCGAGATTTCAGTGGCCTCTGCGCTATAGGTGGGCGCGCGCGCATAGACCGGTGTAGGTGGGAGGTAGCGCGGCGACGAGGCAGTATCGCACGCGAACGCGTGGCGCAGCAGTGTGGGGCCGCGGAGGCGCGACTCAGGCGAAACAGCAGTCGTGCGCGCTAGCGATCGAGCTAGGGTAGAGCGGCTTTGGGGTAGTCGCGGCAACGGCGTCGCGATCAATCACGGCAAGCTATGGCGACAGGAAGGAGTCGAGTTGGAGGCAGTAGTTGGTCGCGAAGTCCAAGGAGGGGAGGCGCGCAATTCGACGTCGAACTCGAGATCTGGGGCACGGCAATGAATGGTGGCTGGAGGCATTCGCGAAGTCGAGCCGAGGTTGTTAAATTTACAGTAGGTATTTTCTTTATTTTAATTTATTCATACATATTTTTTTTATATAGAGTAGAAAGAAAAAAAAATGTGTGAACCGAGTATTTAAATTTTTACAGTAGGCTAAGTTGTTGTAGGAAATTTATTTTTTAAAGTAAATTTAGTTTTAAAATTTAATTCTACTTAGATAAAATTGTTAAAAGTAATCTGTTTAAAATTTATAGAAATTTAGTTTAAATTTAAGTTATTTGGGTAAAAGGAAAATTTGTTGGAATAAAATAATTTGTTAGAATAAATTTTGTTAAAGGAGAATTAATTTTGAATTTGATTTTCTTATGAAATCAATTTATTTAAAAGAAATTGATTTAAAGATATTAAAGTAAAATTGTTAGTTAATGAAATAATTTAATAATTAGTTAGTTAACTCAATCTGTTTAAAATAGGAAAAATATTTGTTCGTCTGTTCAAATATTAATGAATTTGTATAATTATTTATATAAGGTATAAATCAAAGAAATCGAGTCAGGATGGATGGGATTACAAAATAAAAAGCAAAGGTGAGATTTTTCTCACTCAAAAATGAAGTGGAATTTTCAGTTATTTATTGATTGGCTGATTTCTATGTTGATTGTGATATTAGATATGATAGGATATATCTATATATATAGCAGTATATACATATTGGCATATGTATATATTGGATTGATGATTTCCCGCCTCGTATAGCGGATGAGACCCTATTGCGCCGTTAGTAAGCGGATTTATAGAAACCTATATACCGCGATAATTCCGTACTGGAGCGGAATTGGTATTGTGCTAACGTCTTTGGATGCAGGGAAACAGGTTGGAGGGATCCAACTAGATTCCTCACCAGTAGTTATTTATTTACAGATATTGTGATGTATTATGTTATCATATGTTGAGATATGATATTGACTGTTGTGATTGACTAATTGATGCGTGGCATCATCGGGTTCAATTTTAAAGTTTAAAAATAAACGATTTTTACTTTAAAAAGGATTTTGAAGTGATTTTTGGAAAGTATACGATTTATTAAATTTTTGAATCTATTTATCTTAAATAAATAAATGCTATAAATTTAAAGTTATGAAAATTTTAAATTATGAAATATAACTGAAAGGTGATTTTGAAATAAATAGTCAAGTAATTTATAAAATAGTTTAAGTTTGGATTTCTTTTGAATTATTAAAAATGACGTATATAAAGGAGGTACAGAATTGATATTTATCAATTAAAAGTATTGGAATTTTAAAACGAGTTTTTATAAGTGTTAGAAATTTATAGAATTATAAATTGTGAAGACATGAATTTATAGAATTATAAATTGTGAAAATATGAAGTTTATAGATTTATAAAGTATGAAGTTATAAAATGAATGAAATCGTATTATAAAAGATTTATAAGAGATTCACTTATAAATTTGATTTTTTTTGCCTTTAAGTGGAATATTTATCGAATTGTTAATAAAGAAGATGTATAAGTCAAAGTAGTTATAAAAGAGAAATAGAATTTATGAACGTGTTTGTAAATTCGAAATAGATTGAATTGGATAAATTAAATATAGAAGATTCTTAAAGAAGATATATTCGCGATTTTGGATAGCGAATTTTTATTGAAATAAAAATGTGTAGAAAAGATTGAAATTGGGTTAAGTGAATTATATTCACGATTCTGGACAGTGAACATAATTTTAAGTAAAATGGATACTTTTTTTTGAAGGAGTGATATTAAAAATGAAGTTAAACATTTTAAAGATGTTTTAAGATGTATTATGAATCGAAAGCATAGATTTCAACGTTCATTGTTGAAATAGACGTTTTCGAAAAATAAGGAAATGGTGGACTATAACACTGTTGTTATAGTAAATGATTTCCAAAAGGAAATGTTTTTGATGTAGTATTGGGATTTATATATCTATCAAAATTTCGAATCCCTATACTAGTGATTTTGAGTCGTCGTAACGATGTTTTACGTAACATTCGTTTTGACTCAAATTGATGTTGTTATAGAAAATAGATTTCCTTAAAGAATGAATATATACTTAATTTGATTTAAGTATATCGAATATTTTCAAGTGTTGAAAATAAATAGATTTGTGAAGTACTTATTATTTAATAAGTAAGGAAATACTTTTCCAATATGAAATGAATGTTTTGAGATTTATCTTTGTAAAGATAAATTGAAAATGAATTTTTGAAATCGATTTGAAAATCGAATATCAGTAGATATTCGAAAATATAAATTCACTATGGAATTTATAAAAGGAATGGGAATTCGTTTAAAAAATAAATATCGATTTATTTTAGAAGTGTGGAAATTTTATATCTAGTAAGGATATTTTTGAAGATAAAATAATTCGGGAAAATTATTTGAAATCTGATGATGTTGCGCATCTTTATTGATAGTTAAATAACCGACTATCAATAATTACCTTTAGATAGGTATTTGTTGTGAATTGGATGAATTTGAATGCCACACTTGTTTTTGAATAAACGCTCACTATTCGGGTTAGCCGGGAAAGGACCATGGGGTCGTATAACCCATTCCGAATATGTGATACGTCGTTATGAATCGCATTTGAAGACCGGTGTTGAAGACCGGATATTTTTGAAAACGGAAGGATTACCGTCGAGTTACTCTACATCGACTGATCTTCGATTTAGAGGTTTTATCACCCTTAGTGACGGGAAGTCCTGACGTGATTGAAAACTATCCGGATGTGCAAGGGCTTCGTGAGAAGTGCCTTCGGTTCTGTTCGATCCCGGAACAGACTTGTATGGATTGTGTGTCTGACGTTACAATTTGAGATATAAAGCTGATTTCTTTCAAATACATATCTGTTGGTGGCGGAGAATTTATTCTCTTAGCTTAACACCCTTCTCTGAGACGTACGAGCTCAGAGGTTATGTAGTTGAAATTTATCAGCGATATATCCCAATTTGGTAACGTGGCATACTGAGTGTTGCTGTGAAATGATCAGTGTTTGATCATTTGCGATATGATCATTTGTTTGATCTTATATCTTTGTGATCATAGGTTGATCATTTTGTTTGACCCGAAGCAGGGCTTTTTGAGAAAGCGTAGCTTTGTGGACGAGACTTCATCGAGCCTCACACCCCGGAAATGGTCGAAACAGGACGAATGCAGCAAGGTTCTAGGGAGTAGCGCCCCTTAGTGTATGTCATTCCTTCTGGATAAAGGTGGTATCATGGTATGGAGCCCAGATACTTAACCTCTGTGGTTGCTGCACAGTTATTATTACTTTGTGGTTTGTTGGGAATCGGGGATCCTCGGGAAGATCGGTGACGATCGGGGGATGGCATACGCGTGTCAGTAGTTACCTATTTTTGCAGAGGTAACCCGGCCTTGTGTTGGCAGAGATCCGGTTAGGTTCTCGGGTCGTCTATTCCAGGGACGTACCCATCGTGGATAGGAAGTTCCTTAGCCTGACCATTTGTTGGAAATCCAAAGAAACAATACGTGACTTGTACGGTTTTAGTTGTAGAACCTATCATTCACTTATGGTGGCGCCCCACTGTTTGGATGGTAGCTACAGTAGGCATAGTTCGAAATGTCTATGCTGGCTAAGATTAATATTATACTTTCGAAATGATTTCTACACTATGCACTAATAATAATATCAAAAATGATTTGATTTTGCGTAGTAAGTATCTTTGACTATCATAAGAAGAAATCTCCTCCAATTCTGCGTTTGCATTGTGTGTGTGGCGGGAGGTCTTATGGTAGTTTCATTTTCGAAAAGCATTGCGAATTTACTTTAAAATTATCCTGTTGTTTATTTTAAAAGAATAACTGTTTTACGATCTCACACCAGTCACCATGACTGATTCGGAGTTTATTGTTCCCTTCTAAACTCTGGGTGCCCACCATTTTCCACACGGGCAGCCTAGAGTTATGTTATCAGGATATACTGGATATTCTGGAGCTTTGGAAGCAAGCTGGATGGCGAGACGTAGTATTTGTATCTGATAGTATTTATTCCGCTGTGTATTCTGTATGAGGACAAGTTTATATAAATGTCCATTGTTGTTTATTGACTCTGATGATGTGATGTAATGTAATAACAGATATAATTCTTTTGTTTTTAAATGATATCCATTTATCTATTATATATTGTTCCGCTGCGAATGTGAGATTCTGATATTGTTTCTGTTTCTGCTCTTGTTCTGTTGTTGTTCTTCTTTCTTTCTTCTTCTTCTACTTTTCTTCTTTCTTAAACCCTCACTATTGGAGTTTCCGGCATTCGATTCTCGGCAGTCGATAAAGTGAGTATCGATGTTGAATTTTCGAAAGTCAAAAATTTCAGGATGTGACAGAGTGGTATCAGAGCATATGGTTAAGCGACAACCCTGCTCTGTTGGGTGTTACTCATTAGAGATAGAGTCAGCAGTACTCTAGAATGAGTTTGAGTGTAATAATAGATATGAGCGCGTATTTGTTATTTGAATATGAAATTGTTTTGTATTGTGTTGACTTATCGGTTGATTGTTTATGGATTCTGGTCGGTGCAGTCTAGCTAACTGTAATCGATAGGGGTTTCTAAACTCTTAAACAAGATAAACTGACACAGTATTGTTTTAAAAAGGGTGAATGAAATAATTTTGCCCAAAACTATTTTTGTATATAAAAGAAATGATTTTCTGTAAATTATTACAGTATATGGTTGCATGGTTGTTAGAGGTGATAATATTAATCTATTATCATTGAAATTAAACAAGAAATTGGAATTATGACTCCAAAGTTAAGAAATAAAATTCACATACAAATGAAATTTGAGAATATAAGTTATAAATGTGAATTGTAATTTAAAACGGAATTCCAGAGAAGTTTTTGGAAATGTTTTGAAAGGAACTTGAAAATTTTGGAGATTTGGAAGTTTAAATCTTTTTGATTTGAAAATGAATTTCAAAGGTTTTGAAAAGTATTTTGGAGAGTTGAAAGCTCTAAACTCTGTTTGGTCGCTGGAAAATAATTCCGATGATGATCGCGACATCACCGGTGTTCATTTTCGGGTTTCCAAAAGAGGAATTGCTGCCAAATTGTTTTAAATGGAAGTGTTTGGAAAATTTGGGTTTTGTTTTGGAAATTCAAAGGATAATTTGGATCGTTTTCAAAATGGTTTTGAAAATGTTAGTAAGACTCTGGAATAGAATTCAAGAAGGTAATTGAAAATTTAAAATTCAATAATGGAATGAAATTGTGAATATGAATTTATAATTGAAAATAGAATTCTAATGGAACGAAATTGTAAAGTGAAAGTATAAATGATTGTATAAATCGGAATGTAAGTAAGTTGAAGACTTATAAATATTTGAAATTTGATTGAAAATGAGATTCAAATCGAAATGAATAAATGTGTGAATAAATAAATTTGAAATTTCAAGTGCAAGAAAATGAAATTGAAAGTTAAAATTCATTTTGAATTTGAAAGTAAATAAAATGGGAATTGAACTTGATTTGTGAAAAAAATGAAGTGAAGTATTAAACTCAAATTAGTAAGTGAAACTAATTGATTATTGACCAAATGGATAAGGTTTGAACGAATTAAAATTCAATGATTATAAATGAAGATAAATTGAATTCCAATAGAATTGAAAATGTGAATTACAAGTTCAAATGAATGTGAAATGAAAAATTGAACGGAATTGAATATGTAACTTCAACAGCGAATTTAAAGAGGATATAAGAAGTATATATTGAAATTTTTGTAACAGAATTTGCAAAATGGTTTGAATGTGTAACTAGATATTATGGCTAGTAGAATATACAGGTGTAAATGAATTGGATTTGATTTCAAAGATAAATTTGAATTGCTCGACAAAAGGTACATATTTGAATTATAATATGAGTTTTTGATGATTTCTCTCTAGCCGCTTGGCTTTTTCTTTTTCTTTTTGAAATCTGAGAGTCCGTAGGGACGTTTTGTAGTCGTGCCGTATTAGCCGCGCAAAGGAGACGCTGGCGAAATTTTTCGAAAATTCCGAGTGTTAGAAAATTTTTGAGAAATTTTTGAAAGTTTAAATTTGAATTTGAATTTAAATTTGAATTTTGAAGTTAAACAGTGTTGTTTGAACTTACAGTTGAAGTTTAAATTTAGTTGAAATGATAATGAATCTTTAGTAGAAAGATTTGTTTTGATGAATTGATAAAACTATTGGATTGTGAAAAGTAGTAGACGAGTTAAGGACCATTTTTCCTAACTTGTAATTTCGAGGACGAAATTCTTTTAAGGGGGGAAATTTGTAACGACCCAGAATTTTGAACGAATTAAATTGAGAATATTTAATTAATTTTAAATATTTAAACGATGATTTAATTTGTGTCCCCGATATAATTTTGAAATCCGCAATTAAATGATAAAATTTAATCGATTGAAACTGGATAAAATTTTGAATCTTTAATTTTAAGCCGAAGAAAAATATTTCAAACGCTTGTAAAATTTATATTGATAACACTGAAGATAACCGCAGCTTCAGAATTGAAATTTAAAACTGTTTTGTTCAGTTTTGAAATTTTATCGTTTGAATCGATATTTAAAAATAGCCGTCTGAGGCACAGTCTCGGAATTCGACGAAACCAGTTCCATTGGGTCCGTAATATTGAATTATTGTCGGATTTCAAATTTCGTATTTTTCGGAGTTGATATGTGAGCACACGGTAGGTAAACGCGTTGAAAAATTAAATCGAATTCAATTTGTTTTTAAATTCGAATTTGGTCAATTCAGAACACTGTAGCTTCCCTTCATCCACGCCGAGAATCACGAAATTTATCGTGCAACCCATGTTCTCCTGTCTCCCTCCTTCTGTTGAAATACACGAAAGAAGATCATTTCGTTCAAAAGTTAAAACTCTCGTTCGAAAGTAAATAAAAATGGCGACCCTTTTTATTCGTTCGAATGAACAAAAATCTCGTTCCATCCTCCCCTATCTCCCAGTTTGAAATCCTCACATTCAAAATTTATTAGAACAAAAGGGGGAGGGGCGGATTCAATTCAATTTCACTAAAATCAAACTCGAGATTTCAGTGGCCTCTGCGCTATAGGTGGGCGCGCGCGCATAGACCGGTGTAGGTGGGAGGTAGCGCGGCGACGAGGCAGTATCGCACGCGAATGCGTGGCGCAGCAGTGTGGGGCCGCGGAGGCGCGACTCAGGCGAAACAGCAGTCGTGCGCGCTAGCGATCGAGCTAGGGTAGAGCGGCTTTGGGGTAGTCGCGGCAACGGCGTCGCGATCAATCACGGCAAGCTATGGCGACAGGAAGGAGTCGAGTTGGAGGCAGTAGTTGGTCGCGAAGTCCAAGGAGGGGAGGCGCGCAATTCGACGTCGAACTCGAGATCTGGGGCACGGCAATGAATGGTGGCTGGAGGCATTCGCGAAGTCGAGCCGAGGTTGTTAAATTTACAGTAGGTATTTTCTTTATTTTAATTTATTCATACATATTTTTTTTATATAGAGTAGAAAGAAAAAGAAAAAATGTGTGAACCGAGTATTTAAATTTTTACAGTAGGCTAAGTTGTTGTAGGAAATTTATTTTTTAAAGTAAATTTAGTTTTAAAATTTAATTCTACTTAGATAAAATTGTTAAAAGTAATCTGTTTAAAATTTATAGAAATTTAGTTTAAATTTAAGTTATTTGGGTAAAAGGAAAATTTGTTGGAATAAAATAATTTGTTAGAATAAATTTTGTTAAAGGAGAATTAATTTTGAATTTGATTTTCTTATGAAATCAATTTATTTAAAAGAAATTGATTTAAAGATATTAAAGTAAAATTGTTAGTTAATGAAATAATTTAATAATTAGTTAGTTAACTCAATCTGTTTAAAATAGGAAAAATATTTGTTCGTCTGTTCAAATATTAATGAATTTGTATAATTATTTATATAAGGTATAAATCAAAGAAATCGAGTCAGGATGGATGGGATTACAAAATAAAAAGCAAAGGTGAGATTTTTCTCACTCAAAAATGAAGTGGAATTTTCAGTTATTTATTGATTGGCTGATTTCTATGTTGATTGTGATATTAGATATGATAGGATATATCTATATATATAGCAGTATATACATATTGGCATATGTATATATTGGATTGATGATTTCCCGCCTCGTATAGCGGATGAGACCCTATTGCGCCGTTAGTAAGCGGATTTATAAAAACCTATATACCGCGATAATTCCGTACTGGAGCGGAATTGGTATTGTGCTAACGTCTTTGGATGCAGGGAAACAGGTTGGAGGGATCCAACTGGATTCCTCACCAGTAGTTATTTATTTACAGATATTGTGATGTATTATGTTATCATATGTTGAGATATGATATTGACTGTTGTGATTGACTAATTGATGCGTGGCATCATCGGGTTCAATTTTAAAGTTTAAAAATAAACGATTTTTACTTTAAAAAGGATTTTGAAGTGATTTTTGGAAAGTATACGATTTATTAAATTTTTGAATCTATTTATCTTAAATAAATAAATGCTATAAATTTAAAGTTATGAAAATTTTAAATTGTGAAATATAACTGAAAGGTGATTTTGAAATAAATAGTCAAGTAATTTATAAAATAGTTTAAGTTTGGATTTCTTTTGAATTATTAAAAATGACGTATATAAAGGAGGTACAGAATTGATATTTATCAATTAAAAGTATTGGAATTTTAAAACGAGTTTTTATAAGTGTTAGAAATTTATAGAATTATAAATTGTGAAGACATGAATTTATAGAATTATAAATTGTGAAAATATGAAGTTTATAGATTTATAAAGTATGAAGTTATAAAATGAATGAAATCGTATTATAAAAGATTTATAAGAGATTCACTTATAAATTTGATTTTTTTTGCCTTTAAGTGGAATATTTATCGAATTGTTAATAAAGAAGATGTATAAGTCAAAGTAGTTATAAAAGAGAAATAGAATTTATGAACGTGTTTGTAAATTCGAAATAGATTGAATTGGATAAATTAAATATAGAAGATTCTTAAAGAAGATATATTCGCGATTTTGGATAGCGAATTTTTATTGAAATAAAAATGTGTAGAAAAGATTGAAATTGGGTTAAGTGAATTATATTCACGATTCTGGACAGTGAACATAATTTTAAGTAAAATGGATACTTTTTTTTGAAGGAGTGATATTAAAAATGAAGTTAAACATTTTAAAGATGTTTTAAGATGTATTATGAATCGAAAGCATAGATTTCAACGTTCATTGTTGAAATAGACGTTTTCGAAAAATAAGGAAATGGTGGACTATAACACTGTTGTTATAGTAAATGATTTCCAAAAGGAAATGTTTTTGATGTAGTATTGGGATTTATATATCTATCAAAATTTCGAATCCCTATACTAGTGATTTTGAGTCGTCGTAACGATGTTTTACGTAACATTCGTTTTGACTCAAATTGATGTTGTTATAGAAAATAGATTTCCTTAAAGAATGAATATATACTTAATTTGATTTAAGTATATCGAATATTTTCAAGTGTTGAAAATAAATAGATTTGTGAAGTACTTATTATTTAATAAGTAAGGAAATACTTTTCCAATATGAAATGAATGTTTTGAGATTTATCTTTGTAAAGATAAATTGAAAATGAATTTTTGAAATCGATTTGAAAATCGAATATCAGTAGATATTCGAAAATATAAATTCACTATGGAATTTATAAAAGGAATGGGAATTCGTTTAAAAAATAAATATCGATTTATTTTAGAAGTGTGGAAATTTTATATCTAGTAAGGATATTTTTGAAGATAAAATAATTCGGGAAAATTATTTGAAATCTGATGATGTTGCGCATCTTTATTGATAGTTAAATAACCGACTATCAATAATTACCTTTAGATAGGTATTTGTTGTGAATTGGATGAATTTGAATGCCACACTTGTTTTTGAATAAACGCTCACTATTCGGGTTAGCCGGGAAAGGACCATGGGGTCGTATAACCCATTCCGAATATGTGATACGTCGTTATGAATCGCATTTGAAGACCGGTGTTGAAGACCGGATATTTTTGAAAACGGAAGGATTACCGTCGAGTTACTCTACATCGACTGATCTTCGATTTAGAGGTTTTATCACCCTTAGTGACGGGAAGTCCTGACATGATTGAAAACTATCCGGATGTGCAAGGGCTTCGTGAGAAGTGCCTTCGGTTCTGTTCGATCCCGGAACAGACTTGTATGGATTGTGTGTCTGACGTTACAATTTGAGATATAAAGCTGATTTCTTTCAAATACATATCTGTTGGTGGCGGAGAATTTATTCTCTTAGCTTAACACCCTTCTCTGAGACGTACGAGCTCAGAGGTTATGTAGTTGAAATTTATCAGCGATATATCCCAATTTGGTAACGTGGCATACTGAGTGTTGCTGTGAAATGATCAGTGTTTGATCATTTGCGATATGATCATTTGTTTGATCTTATATCTTTGTGATCATAGGTTGATCATTTTGTTTGACCCGAAGCAGGGCTTTTTGAGAAAGCGTAGCTTTGTGGACGAGACTTCATCGAGCCTCACACCCCGGAAATGGTCGAAACAGGACGAATGCAGCAAAGTTCTAGGGAGTAGCGCCCCTTAGTGTATGTCATTCCTTCTGGATAAAGGTGGTATCATGGTATGGAGCCCAGATACTTAACCTCTGTGGTTGCTGCACAGTTATTATTACTTTGTGGTTTGTTGGGAATCGGGGATCCTCGGGAAGATCGGTGACGATCGGGGGATGGCATACGCGTGTCAGTAGTTACCTATTTTTGCAGAGGTAACCCGGCCTTGTGTTGGCAGAGATCCGGTTAGGTTCTCGGGTCGTCTATTCCAGGGACGTACCCATCGTGGATAGGAAGTTCCTTAGCCTGACCATTTGTTGGAAATCCAAAGAAACAATACGTGACTTGTACGGTTTTAGTTGTAGAACCTATCATTCACTTATGGTGGCGCCCCACTGTTTGGATGGTAGCTACAGTAGGCATAGTTCGAAATGTCTATGCTGGCTAAGATTAATATTATACTTTCGAAATGATTTCTACACTATGCACTAATAATAATATCAAAAATGATTTGATTTTGCGTAGTAAGTATCTTTGACTATCATAAGAAGAAATCTCCTCCAATTCTGCGTTTGCATTGTGTGTGTGGCGGGAGGTCTTATGGTAGTTTCATTTTCGAAAAGCATTGCGAATTTACTTTAAAATTATCCTGTTGTTTATTTTAAAAGAATAACTGTTTTACGATCTCACACCAGTCACCATGACTGATTCGGAGTTTATTGTTCCCTTCTAAACTCTGGGTGCCCACCATTTTCCACACGGGCAGCCTAGAGTTATGTTATCAGGATATACTGGATATTCTGGAGCTTTGGAAGCAAGCTGGATGGCGAGACGTAGTATTTGTATCTGATAGTATTTATTCCGCTGTGTATTCTGTATGAGGACAAGTTTATATAACTGTCCATTGTTGTTTATTGACTCTGATGATGTGATGTAATGTAATAACAGATATAATTCTTTTGTTTTTAAATGATATCCATTTATCTATTATATATTGTTCCGCTGCGAATGTGAGATTCTGATATTGTTTCTGTTTCTGCTCTTGTTCTGTTGTTGTTCTTCTTTCTTTCTTCTTCTTCTACTTTTCTTCTTTCTTAAACCCTCACTATTGGAGTTTCCGGCATTCGATTCTCGGCAGTCGATAAAGTGAGTATCGATGTTGAATTTTCGAAAGTCGAAAATTTCAGGATGTGACAGAGTGGTATCAGAGCATATGGTTAAGCGACAACCCTGCTCTGTTGGGTGTTACTCATTAGAGATAGAGTCAGCAGTACTCTAGAATGAGTTTGAGTGTAATAATAGATATGAGCGCGTATTTGTTATTTGAATATGAAATTGTTTTGTATTGTGTTGACTTATCGGTTGATTGTTTATGGATTCTGGTCGGTGCAGTCTAGCTAACTGTAATCGATAGGGGTTTCTAAACTCTTAAACAAGATAAACTGACACGGTATTGTTTTAAAAAGGGTGAATGAAATAATTTTGCCCAAAACTATTTTTGTATATAAAAGAAATGATTTTCTGTAAATTATTACAGTATATGGTTGCATGGTTGTTAGAGGTGATAATTGTTTTTTTTAGTAGTTCTGTAAATAAACCTTCTTCTCAAAAATCTATCATTTGTTTGAAGGTAAGATGTAAACAATAGTTGATTGTTTAACTATAATCCAAGTATTAAAATTTATTTAAGTTGAATTATTTTGTAAATGACTCTGGAAACTAAAGAACACAGTTCAACTTCAATAAGTTTAAAATATCAAACTTCTGGTTTTAAAGATTTAGGAGTATAAATCGAAACATCATACAAAACCATGATTTTTAAGACAAGAATTATAATTTTTAAAACTTTGGTGAAAGAGCAGTTTCACTGTTTTGAGCTTTTTGGGGTGCCGTGGGTTACCTCGTCGACTGGAGGCGTTGTGGGTTGGTCGAGAGGTAAAGGAGCGATGGGTGAAGCTAGGAAAAATGGAGTCGAGGTGGCCAGATCAACATGGAGCCGGTGGCAACGTTTTCTCGTTTGTAAACCTAGTTTTTAAGTGTCACGGTTATTTGTCTCGTTCGAAGTCGTAGCTCGATCGAGTGTTGCGAACTTCTGGGTATTGGTAGTGGGATGTTTGACGAAGCGGTGGCCAGAACTTCAGGCGTTACGGTGGACGAGGCAGCGAGGACGGTGATGTTTCCAGGGATTGGTGAAGTTCCTGTTTTTGTTCCAGGTGGTAATCGAGTATCTCGATTTTTGTTCTCAGGCGAATTCGTTGCTTTGGGTGGTCGGATCGTCAGAGGAGACGATTTGCGACTTGTTGTAGGTCTCGGCGAGGGTCGGAGTTGCTCAGGTCGGAGTTTGGTGTGCACGTGCACCGTGGTTCAGCGTGCAAGTGGGAAGAAGGAACAGGAAGAAGATGTAGTGGATCTGGAAGGAGTTTAACTCGAGTGATACTCGGGTTCTTCGGCTGATTGCTCGATTGGGTCTTCGAGTTCTCGCGTAGCTTCAGCGTTAAGCTCGGGTTATTTTTGTTTGAGCTGTTTGAATTGAAATCGGGAAAGTATTCCAGGTTTAAAATCAAAGAAACGAAACAAGTTTTAAAATTTAGAAGAGATGTTTTATTTGTAAATTAACTTTAAAGTCTAAGTTAAATTATTACAAGATTATTAAATAAGGTTTAAATGAGAATTAAAGTAATTAATAAAGATAAAAGGGTTTATCTTTACTTAAGTAAGATCTTAAGTTATTAATGATTTATAAATTAATATAAGTAATTAAAGAATAATTACTAAATTAATGATTGATTAAAGTTTAATTAAAGATAAATTTATTTAAAGCAATTGATTTGAAGATAATTAATCAAATATTAATTTATTTAATGTGAGTAGTTAGGGATAATCACTTATTGGAATTTTATTAAGTAAGTGGTAATTAATCAATTAAGGGTTAAATTTATCAATTAAGGATAATTAATTAATATGGTTAATAAATTTAAGTAATTAATTTAAAGATAATTTATTAAACGATGAATTAAATAATCAAGGCAATTATTTAATAATTAAAAGTTGATGAAATAATAATTTAAGAATAATTTATTAATTATTAATGATTAGTTAATAAATGATTTAAAGGATAATTAATTATATTGGTTTGTAATTAATTAACGATTAATTAACCCGGATTTGAAATTCATAAGTAATTAATCAAATTTGAATAAATCAGATAATTCACTGACCTTACTTATGAATATTTGGATTTGATTGGATGATTGAATTGTTTGATATTTCTTGATCTATGATGCTTTGTGATATATTCTGATTTGTGTGTAATCTTTACTGTAGTTTATTTATCTGAAATTTATATATATCTGTGATCGGTGAGTAAAAGATGAGCGTTATAGTTATATCGCTTATCAACTATATTTCTGTATTCTGATATATGATGATTCATTGTGTTGCACTATTGTGTTGAACCCCTGGACTACACCTTTTCACACACAAATATGGATTTCACGTGGAAATCGGTTAAGTCACAGATAATTTAAATTTGATGTTTTTGAAATTGAAATTTTAATTTCAATTGATTTTGAAATTGGAATTCGGGTTTAAAGTGAAAAGTTTTTGAAATAGAATTTCAAAGATAAAAGTTATTTTGAATAACTTAATCGAGTTTTGAAAATTTAAATAATTTGATTTAAATTTGAATTCAAGTTTGGAATTGAATCCTATGATTTGAAACTAGGGATTGAAAATGTTATAAATGTGTTTATCTGAATTTAAACCATTTAAAAAATGTAATTTTGAGAATTTGGATTTAACCCAAGGATTCCAACTCGTATAAATGAATCAGATTTTCCGAAATAAAAACTGTTTGTTTTCAAATGATAAAAGCTTTCACATATATAAGAAATGAAATTCCAATTTAAAGGAGTTTCAAGTTCGAATTGAAAAATGGTTTTTCCAAGTTATAAATGAATTCTTTTTGGAAAGCTATGAATTAAATCGGTTTATTTTAACAGATTTAGAATGATGATTTGTTTAAACCATTTGAAATGGAATTGTTTTGAAAGCTATAAGTTAAATCTTTGATTTAAAGATTTAACGAGTTAAACTGAAATAGAAATTGATTTAGAAAATCTGTGAATGAATCTTTTATTTAAAAGATTTAAATGTGGAAATTGTTTAAACCATTGGAGGTTGTTTAAAATGAATCTTTTTGTCTAAAGATTTGAAAATGGTAATTTGTTAAACCATTTGAATAAAAGAAGTTGAATTAATAAGTTGTGATTTAATTGAAATCCCATATCCATATGATTTTAAATTGCGCTCACTATTCGGGTTAGCCGGGAAAGGACCTTTGGGTCGTATAACCCATTCCGAATATGTGATACGTCGTTATGGATGGCATTTGAAGACCGGTGTTGAAGACCGGATATTTTTGAGAATGGAAGGATTACCGTCGAGTTACTCTGCATCGGCTGATCCCCGATATAAAGGTTTTATCACCCTTAGTGACGGGAAGTCCGGACGTGATTGAAAATTATCCGGATTTGCAAGGGCTTCGTGAGAAGTGCCTTCGGTTCTGTTCGAACCCGGAACAGACTTGTATGGATACATGTCTGACATTACACTTTGAGATATAAAGCCGATTTCTTTCAAATACATCTCTGTTGGTGGCGGAGAATTTATTCTCTTAGCTTAACACCCTTCTCTGAGACGTACGAGCTCAGAGGTTATGTAGTTGAAATTTATCAGCGATATATCCCAATTTGGTAATGTGGCATGCTGAGTGTTGCTGTGTGATGATCAGTGTTTGATCATTTGTGATATGATCATTTGTTTGATCTTATATCTTTGTGATCATAGGTTGATCATTTGTTGACCCGAAGCCTGGCTTTGTGAACAAAGCGTAGCTTTGTGGACGAGACTTCGTCGAGCCTCACACCCCGGAAATGGTCAAAACAGGAAGGATGCGGCAAGGTTCTAGGGAGTAGCGCCCCTTAGTGTATGTCATTCCTTCTGGATAAAGGTGGTATCATGGTATGGAGCCCAAATACTTAACCTCTGTGGTTGCTGCAAATTTATTACTTTGTGGTTTGTTGGAACTCGGCGATCCTCGGGAAGATCGGTGACGATCGGGGGATGGCATACGCGTGTCAGTAGTTACCTACTTTTGCAGAGGTAACCCGGCCTTGTGTTGGCAGAGATTTAACCGTAATGTTAGGTTATTTCTCGGGTCGTCTATTCCAGGGACGTACCCATCGTGGATAGGAAGTTCCTTAGCCTGACCATTTGTTGGAAATCCAAAGAAACAATACGAGCCTTGTACGGTTTTAGTTGTAGAACCTGCCATTTAATATGGTAGCTATAGTAGGCATACTATAATGGTACCTATGTCGGCTAAGATTAATATTCTACTTTCGAAATGTTTTCTACACTATGCACTAATAATAATATCAAAAAGATTTTGATTTTTGCGTAGTAAGCATCTTTGACTATCATAAGAAGAAATCTCCTCCAAGTCTGCGTTTGCATTGTGTGTGTGGCGGGAGGTCTTATGGTAGTTTCATTTTCCAAAAGCATTGCGGATTTCAATGTTTAAAATCCTTTTGTTGTTGTTTAAAGATAAACTGTTTTTGTTGCTCACACCAGTCCCACGACTGACTCGGAGTTTATTGTTCCTTTCCTAAACTCTGGGTGCCCACTATTTTCCACACGGGCAGTCTAGAGTTGGGTTTCTTTTCAGATATTCAGGTTTAGTAGATTATCTGGAGCTAGTTCATTCATCGGAGTTGCTTATCTTGGAGTTGTGGATTCATTCTTGTCTGAAGATCATTTTGGAGTTATCACTTCTATTGATATTGTTTCGCTGCTGTTGTTATCTTTTCTTTTCCGCTGCTATTTCTTGTATCATATCTCTGATGTATATTGATATTCATTGTATCACTCTGTTGTATCAGATATTATATATCAATGTATTATTCTTTTCTTCCGCTGTGTTATTTACTTAATTGTGTTATAAGCTCCGGTGAACCAGATTCGGCGTTTGGATCTACGGCATTTTGAGTACAAGTGAAGTACGGGTGCCGATTTTCAAAGGCCGAGTTTTTGGGTCATCACATTTTTCTTGCGTTTTCCGCCAGTTGAAAATTCGAATTTTTATAATTCGATCATACCGCTAACATCTGTATACCGTTTTGATCGTCTCGGGGTGCTGATCTCCACAGTATATTCGTTCCTGTGTTACGGCATCCGATACACGGCGAAAATCGCGAAACGATTAACCGTATTGGTTCCGTTTTATCCTTTTAATTTCAAAATGACCTTCCGCTTATCCAATATCCACTTTGAAATCCAGAGCCGGCTATTTCTATTCCCATATTAAATTCATTCTCTTCCTTGATTTCTGCAATTTAGAATATATGAAACGTTTTATATTTCATTGAATTATTGAACCGTTGTTTGGTACTTCAATGAAAGGTAAATGCAAACCAGTTGCTCATATTTCTCTGAATTCACACCCGTCCTCTCTCTTCTCTTCTCTGGAAATAGTAAAGACAGTAAAGATTAGAAATATGCAAAAGTTTCTCCTGCTCCTTCCTCTTTATTGCCGAACACCACTCTTCACGTCTTCCCTCTTCCCATAATTTCCCTCTCGGATTCGAGCCTACCACCACCAACTCGCGCCCTTCCTCCCACGCCTAAAGCCACCAACCCCACTCGACCACATCCGCATGCACCACTTCCGCCTTCACTGCAGACCATCCTCCGACCTTCAAACTGCCAACACTCCCCACCTTCCAATGGCTTCCATTCACTACAGCAAGAACCTCCAGCCTCCACCTTCGGCAACAATCACTTCGGCCTCGACAGTCTGCCCTCCACCACAAACGAACTACGGCAGCCTCTTCCAGTCGTGCTCTGCCCTTGCATCTCTCTCGCCACCGTTTGCTGGGCTCTTGCCTTCCCTGCCGCATTTTCCAAAAGCTAACCTTTGTGATCAATTACTTGCATATGTAAGTTTGTTAAGTCTACTATGTATATATATAAGGTCTGGAGTTTGGTTTCCAAATAGATATATATTTTATTGGTAGGTCCATATATAAAGTGTTATATATATAGTTAAGTATTATTTTATATATAGTTATAACGTGATATTTTAGTTTATATTTGTATATGTGAGTTTTATATTGATCTGTATATATAAAGTGTTTATATATATTTGAAGGGTAGTTTCGTCCATGTAGTTTGTTTTATGTTTGAAAATATTAGTTTATATAAATCTTATAATATACTTGCAGTATGAAAATTTTATATCGGTATTACATATATTAGTTTATATATATATATATTAGACAATAGTATTGATCTATATTAGTATTATATTATTAGGCTGCATAGTATATTTAGCTATGGTTGTACAGTGTATATATGTGTAGTGGCAGAGTATATAAATTATATATGAAGTTATAGTTTCATGGCAGTTTATATAGATTATAACAAAATCTGTTAGTATGTTAGATTTATAAAGGTTGCCTATTATTATATATGTTTCGTTTTGGGTTAACAAAAATTATACTGTATAATTTGGATAAAGTTGTATTTAGCATATTATAAAGTTTATACTATATATTGATTTTAAATGTGTTAGTAACGCGTGCGTGAGTTTGATATTTAACTGAAGTTGGTGTGTTCAAAGTTTACAAGGTATCATCTTTTATATTATAAAGATGCGTTAGTAAAAAAAAGAGTCATAAATATACCTTAGTATGAGCTGTACTTCCATATAGGTATAAGTTACAGTGCCTACAATTAAAAGCATATATAAGGTTACATATATATAAGGCTTGCTGTATACATAAATAGATGCGTTATTTGTTCCTTTTGTAATCTGGTTGTTGACAATATAATATAAGCCTTAGGTTAGCAGTTGTTTACATTTGTCTGTATTCAGGTTCATAATGGGTTCGTAATATATATTTACTATGTGTTATACGTGTTCTGATTTTGCTTTTAAAGTATGTAAAAAAATAGTATTTTAGATATGGGTGGGTTTAAGGGATATAAAAATAAAGTATATATGTTGAAATCTATATACTAGTTTGTACAAGTTCTGTTCTATATATATGTTGTCTAATGATTTCATAAATATATGTGTTTTGATCTAAACATTTATTTTGGAAGGGAAGTAATAAAAATAATAATATATATTTTAATTTATATCAACTGTTTCTAATTGATTCATCGATTTTCTATTATCAGCTTCGCTCATCAAATTCATACCAGTCAGCTTTGATCGTTGAATTCGTGCCGACTTTGCTTTGCTTCGATTCGTCATTCAAAATTTTGGTATCCGTATCAGCGTGCACATCTGTGTCATCTTCTGAATTCTGGCCTCGAAAGGTGAGCACTCACTCACGATTAACATTCTTTTATTTATTAAATTTGATTTCAATTGAAACGACAATTGAAATATGCTGCTATTAGTTAATTACACTGTTATATATGTTATCACCTGTATCAGTTCACCTATGACATCTAACACAATTATCTGTTAATTATTTATGCAATGATAATACTGTTTGGCTGATAATTGATTGATTGTTGATGTTTATATTGGACATTAAACTGTTAATGTAAAATGATAAATAATATGCAATTGAACTCGATATAGAATAGTTAAATGTTTAAAATTGATTAGTTAAATTTGTATAATATGACCCCTTTAACTGTTAAATGTATTGACTCGTAGGATTTGTTTAATTACACCTTGAACCCCTGAATGTATGTCGTTAAATTGATGATGTATGAAATTGTAATAGATGACAAGTGAAACAGTAATGTAATAATCTTTAATCTGCATGAAATGATAGTGTAGATTCTAGAAATAATTATATTAATTCGTACAAATAATAATACGAATTAATACGGTTATTTCGGGATTATTTAAATTGATTATTGGATTGTTATTGTTTGTTGTTATTGCTTGTTTATTTACTTTGACGCCATCCTAGTTATCACACTGCAAGTTCCCTTTGTTATACTTTGATTTTTGAATTGAATTGGAATCGGGTTGAAATGATAAAGACCCAAATTGAACTTTGACCTAGGATAGAAAATTAAATAAAACCCGATTGGTCAAAATTTGATTTAAAAATAAAACGAAGATTTTATTTGAATAAATAATATGGTTTTGAAATGAAGTTGAAATTTGAATTTTAATGAAAGGAAAATGTTAATATATAATAATCTGAAACAAAATATTAACAATGTAATTGATGAAAGAATGTTGTTAATTTGAGAAATGATTGAATTAAGTTTGAAATGATTTAATAATTAAGTTTGAAATTATAATTAGGGTTGAAATTATTTAACTTTGAAATTATTAAACTTTGAAATTATTTAATAATTAAGTTTTGAATTATTTAATAATTAAATAAGATTGAATTATTTAATGATTAAATTGAATTCTTTAATAAGAAAAATTGAACTTTTGAATAAGTGAATTTACTTCGTAAATAATTGAAATTGAGTTTTCTTTATTAAGTAAGTTTTTGGAAAATTATTTAAGAAAGTAAATAAGTGAAATGGAATTTCTTTAACAAGAAATGAAGATGTGATATTTTTGGAATTAATGTAAGACTTGTAATTGAAAGAATTGATTTGACGAATTTAATATAATTCAAAATTGTAAGTTTTGATTTAATGAAGTTGAATTTAAGAAATTGATTTAATGAATTGGAAATTTAATAGAAATTGTTTTGAATGATAAATTTACTTAACGAATATTGAATGAAATCGATAAATGAATTTGAAATTGATTTGAATGTTAGACTAAGTAATTTAAATGATTTCGGAATGAAATTGATATTTGCGAACTTGAATCAATATTTGAATTGTTTTAAATAAAGATTGAAATTGAATTATAAGATTTTGAAATTATGAAGTTGAAAGTTTTGAAACGTAAATTTATGGAAATGGTTTTGGAAGACAAATGAAATGTTGATTTACGAATTGAAATTGAAATTGAAATTGATTTGGTTTTGAAATAAATAAACGACCAATCGGTGTAATAATTACGAAAGTTATTAAAGAGACCGGAATTCGGTTATGGATATACTCTCTATCTAAACCGAAAACCACTTTAATAACTATACGCGAAGTGATGATCCAGAATGAAGTGGTTGGAATGATGAACGTGATGACTGAAGAAAGAGAACGATGATGGATAGCCTTGACACTTGTGTCAAATTGGAAATGACTAAAACAGGAGCTGTGCCGGGCCAATGGAGGATTAGCTACCTCAAGTGGACACACTTCTTCGAACTACTTATACTTGTTGTCGATTGGTGCACCCTTGATTTTGGGAGTGTTGTTTCACGGTGTTGCGGGCGCTGCGGCGTTGCGTTCTCACCAGTCCGGATCAGGCGAACGGTAGTATCACTACCTTGGGTATTGCCTTATGTGCCTTGTCATACTTGTATTCCATTTATGCGTGACCACTACGATTTTGATTTGTACCTTTAGTATATGGATTGCCCTCTGGTGACTTCCGGTTTTGGGGAAACTACGGTCTTGTATATGCTTTTGGGAATAAAAATGTGTTAAGGGTGGAATGGGCCATGACTTAACGCTATTTTGATATCTTTTATATTACTGATAGACATTATCTACTTAGCGTACATTACTACCTAGTAGATAGTTTAACGAATCCTTAAAGGATGGTTATTCCAAACATCCTTTGAGTTATTGTATTTCAATTGCTATTTCACTTGAGTTGGATTTATTAATATAAGAATGTTAATCCTGACTCGAGTGTCTTGTGTTTTTGCTTTACGCTCGGGTCAGACTGAGTGGTTCAGCTTTCGAGACTCACATTTGGAGTTGGAGCTTCGCTTGGAGATCCAGCTATCTATCCAGCTTTCAGATATTCGATGATTCCAGTGATGTATTCTGCTTGTATCTGATGTATCATATTACTCTTCCGTTGTATCTGGTTTAACTCTGATGTATTTTATATATTCATATAGTAGCTTCATGAACTACTTTCTCTGTTATTTCCGCTGCATTTATTACTCCGTGTCTGTGATCTGTGATTATTTATTTATTGTATATGTTCAGTTTTGCCAAATTTAAATTAACAACGTGGTATTTTGAGCAATTCAACTCCGGCATGAGTGTCTACCTATACACTTATAATGGATGCGAATGGTCCAAAATGGCGGGTCGTTACACTTTCGCTCAACTCAATAAAGGAAAAGAAATAGTTGATGAGGTTGAAAAAGAGGATTTAGGAAAGGAAAATGAAAGTGGTGATGAAGAAGATATTGAACCAAGTGATACATTTTCCGTTAAAGTTACCTCGCTTCCTTTATCTCAATTTGAAAGGAATTGAGTATATCAAAGTGCCATATTAACTTTAAAATTTTAAAAAAAATAGAAAATAAAATGTGTAGAAGTTTTAAATCACTTGAATCAAGGGTGGAAAAGATTGAGAATGATGTGAGTGGTATAAAAACATTTTTGGGAAACATTTGGAAGAAATTAAGTGGGAAGTCGAGGTCTCCTACAACCCATCCTCCCACCAATCAAGATGCAACGGAAAATAAAGGTGCTAAACAAAATTGGTCGTCTTGGGATTGAGTTAAATTTTCTATTTTTCTTCTTCAAAAAAATAATTATTTAACTTTGTTGTCTAAACATTCTAGGCATGGTTGTTTGAGGCTTTCCTCGGTAGTCTGCATTATGGCACGTTTCATGCTTCATGATAAAACTTTGTTTCATTTCATTTGTTGAACAAGTATTTTTAGTTGTTTGTGTGAATTTTTGATACATTTATGGTTTTTGTGGTGCTTTGTGAACATGTTATGTGACTTTATAGGAATTATGGTTTGTATGTTGTGTTACTTTGTGATTATCTTATAACTTATGTGCTTGTCTTGTAATCATATGTGTGTTGTGTAATTCTCTTTACTCCTTTACTTTTCTTTTCTCTCCTTCTCTAGTTTTGTTTTTGATGTTGAAAAAAGGGGAGAAAAACCATGACATATAGATAAGGGAAGCAAAGTTACTTTACATATTCATATATTTATCGAAATATATAGTTGTCATTATCAAACAGGGGGAGAATGTTAGAACTTGGTCTCTAGTATTGAAGTGGAACTATACATTTCAAAATATATTATATAAGTTATTGTTTAAGGTACAAAGACTCTTCAAGTTTAAGAATAATACTACGTATTACTTAGACAAGGTGCTCGAAGTTGGAAGATCAAAATAGAGTTTCCATGAGTTGTATGTCTTAAATTAAATTTGTACAATTTCTTTGATAATACACACACGTTTTTATTTTTAACTCTTTATTTTAAATTTTCTTCAATTGTATATTTAACAAATTTTTAGATTTGCTTCTGCTATAACGGCCCGTTGTCGTGAAGTAATAAATTAACAATTAAATAATGAATTAAATGTGATTTAAATTATGTAATATGGAGTTCTGGAAATGATTTGGAAAATTTGATGCGAAATATTTTATTAAAGTGATAAGAATTGAATATGAAAAGAAAAGGATTTAATAATTTATTTAGTTATTTTGGAATATGAAAATATAAATTAATTAGTTCAATCTTTATAAGTTTAAATTTATTTTTATGAAAGAAAGTATTTTATTAAAGAAGTTTTAATTTAGTTAGTAAATGGATTAAATAAAATAAGTAAAATTAGAGAAAATAATTTTGTAAATAAATAATGTTGTAATTCATTGGAAAGTGATTTTGTGATAGAAGTGTTATTATAATTGGGCTTGAATATTTGTTTCATGTAATGAAAGTAAAAGAAAGAAAGAAAATAGAAAAGAGAATGAAAGAAATGAAGCCCAAAGCCCATGTATCCAAAATCCTAATTCAAGATTCTTGATTTTTCCTTCTCCATGACTCTTCCATTTCTTGATAAATCCTCTTCATCTGTAAATATAACATCACATTATATTTTCTTAACTTTGGAAAAATGGAATTTTCCCAAACCCTACCACCCTAATAATTCAAATTAAATTCAAAAATAAATTTATAAAGCTAGTTTAAAATCAAGCTTCTTGATAGCTCTATGCCATTTAGCAAACAAGAAATCAAGAATTTGTTCATCAATTTGAGGTTTAAGTTAATTACATGGGAGGGAAGAAGACTTGGAAGAAGAAGCTAGGTGTGTAAGTGCAATTTTGTAATCAAGGTGAGTGTCTCTACTCACATCTATTTCTATTTATGATGATAAGTAGAATTTTGTATGGTGTATGTTCTTGAACATTTATACCACCATTATCGTCATCTTCCTATGTCACTCCTTCAACCTTGTAACATTGATACTTGCTATTTGAGAAAACTTGTTAAATATTTTAATTTGCTTGGATCATTGAGTGTTGGAGTTTAGTTGTTTTATGTGGCATGATGAAGGAGTGGCGGAGATAAGGAAGTAGCTGGTCGGAGATGATCTGAAATGCACAAAAATAGGCACAACAAATCGCATGCCTGTGCCTTCAACCGATCGACCACCTAGGGCAAACGGTCGACCGCTTGTGGTCGGCCGGTCGTGCATATATTACTTGTGTCTATGCGTTGTGTTTAATTATTTTATTATATATATATATATGTATTAATAACTTATATAAATAATAATGCTTATAAATAAAATGATGTTTTTATTATAGTGTTAAATTTAATTAGAGAAAAAGGTTTGTTTAATAATAACAATAATAATTCATTTAATTTGGAGATGGACTATTTAATAAAAATTTAGTTTTTGATCTTAATAAATCTATAAAAATCTTATAAAAGTCTAGAAATATATGAAATTTTTCCTAATTGATATCTAAGAATTTCCAAAGTATATTATATGTAATTTTGTATATAATTAAAATTTAAAAAAATATATTTTATAGAAAATAAATATATTAAATTGAATTAGATATTATAAAATTATTTATAAAATAGTATTTAATCATAGAAAATTATAAAATAATTGTTATGTGTATTTATCTATACAAACTATTTTTGTGGTTCTAAAAGAAAGAAATGGATTTTCAAAAGTTATTGGTGAATATTAAATTAATATTTAAATTTATAAAAGGTTATGAAATTATTAATTTATTGAATGGAAAATATTATATTTTGTTTAAATTAATTATCTAGTTTAATTCTAGAATACATACATACATACATACATACATACATACATATATATATATATATATATTATGCACTCTTAGTACTTACTTTGTTATATAAGACTATATGTGGAAAATGATTTATTATTAAATATTGATTTTTTTGTCATTATATATATTTATTTTAATAATCTATTTCGTATTACCTTTCTGATCATTCTTTCCTATATATTGAATTGGATTATATGAATGATTCACCGTTGATGTTGATTTTGTTTAATGATTTGACATGATATAGTGATGACATCTTCCTATACGAATTTTTGATGAATTTTATTCTGTATGACGAGGAAACTGAATAAAAACAGTTATAATAGTGTCTATGTGACGACCTAGAATTTCGGACTGTTAAAAATTGCCGAAAATCCATATGTTCTAAAACTACTAATGAAAACTACCAACTTAATACACAATATTATTTAATAAACATACAACATTGCTAAATATATAAGATACAATTTTAATAATACAACTTATCAAAGTTCTAATAATTTATTCTACAGGGTGTGCTTTTATACAAACTAAATACAAATACTATAAATCTACCGCTGCACAACTCTAATGTGAGAGATTACAATAGTCATCCTGCAAACTCAGTAAATATGTCAATGCGGAATAAAATGATAAGCATGAAAGATACAACAACACATGATAATTAGCAAACAATAAAAAGGAAAAAGATATACTATTATTGGGGCTGCGTCACCACCACTTGTGACTACCTACGTACCCCTATCTAATTGGATATCCAATTAAATACATGATCAACCAACGTAGTTCTCCTATTTAGAAATAGGACAAGGAGCCAACGATGCACAAACAAACAAATATGCAATTCCCAAACTACCTCTTTGGCTTAATTTTCAAATTTAGATTTTATGAAATCTAATCAA
Organism: Allium fistulosum; assembly: GCA_030737815.1. Taxonomy (NCBI): domain Eukaryota; kingdom Viridiplantae; phylum Streptophyta; class Magnoliopsida; order Asparagales; family Amaryllidaceae; genus Allium; species Allium fistulosum. The sequence continues at coordinate 185,927,472 of CM060905.1, forward strand.
CTTTATTATATTCCAAATATAATCCTTTTTAAAAAATACTTATTCATAAACAATCTTTTCGAACTAAATTCCCGGTTTCATTTCAAATCCTTTTGAAATAATAATATATATCTTTTATATCAAATCATACTTTTCTTCGCGATTTAAGTCAAAAGCTTTTCAAAATCGATATCAATTACTCTGTATAATAATACAGTGGTGTATTTGATGTTTTTACTTGGAAATAAAAATACTCTACTATAAAAGCATATCAAAATATATGCAACCAAATCGGGAGGTTTCTCCCAATAACAAGGCAATTGGGTCCCAGCCTTCACAAGATAAATAATCAAAGTATATCCCTCTATACAAAGAGTAGACTATACTAAAGGTTAAACCACCCTTTTGCCCACTTTTTAGTTACGGGTTACCCAAATCATTTTATTCCCCGAAGTGACAAATCATTTTACACTAATAATCAAAAATACTTTCAATCATAGTGTTGTTTATTTTCCCAAAATCTTTTGGAAATCAATCTCAAAACATTGGGATTTAATGCTTGAAATTCTCTTTATTTATAAAACATATTTTACAAACCGTTGTTTTATAAATATTTTTTACATAAAAATCACTTCAAAAATATTTATTTTCAATTATTATATAACACCTTTATACAAAATCACTTCAAAATATTTACTTCCAAATAATTCTATTTCTTTTCAAAGAAACCATTTCATTTAAAAGATAAACATCTTTTATTATAACAATTTCTTAATCGAATATTTTCATCGAACACCTTAAAGTCAAACTGTGAAATTCTAATCATAAGGTGTTCGTATCTACCCAACCCATGCATATAGAAATTACTTGCTCATAAACTGGCCGAGCACAATTCAAACAGTCAAACAAACAATAATAACGACACATTATATTATTATCAACAATTTAACAAATTGAATAATAAAGCGTAAATCAGAATTAATTGGTATATATAAATAAATGTCCAAATTTATATAATAGCAGAACGTGGATTTATTCTACCAAATAGATGTCATTAATGAAGTATACTTAACTCGTTTTCGATATGCCAACTTATACTATTTCTCACCTAAGAGTGAAGCCAGGTAAGTTAGAGCACCGGTTGCATCAAAGCCTTGCTAAGACGCTTCATTCTTAAATCTCACAAATAGATAAGTATACTCATCGACTTTTAGCGTTAAGCAAAGTTAATTACCTTTTCCAAAATTTTATTCAACCTATTTACTGGTTTCCAATATTCAATCAAACCACACTACACTTCCTTCTTCAACACATAAGCCAAGAATCAAGCACGACAAGAGAAGATGGGACAAGAAGTGCACAACCAAGCTTTGGACCTCCATATTCAGGTACAGCCTTGGTGGGTTCAAGGGAAATGGCTCTTATTCTTTTTGTTTTGAGGTGGTAGAATGATGTTATATGGTATATTAGGATAATAGCATGAGTTTGGAGGAGTTTGGATTTTTTAGAATTGTTTTGATTTAAGAACTTTGTGTAGAGAAAGAGAGCCTTGCATATGTGTAACGACTCGGATTTTTCGCGTTCGAAAATCGACATCCATACTTTACATCGTACTCGAATGCCATAGATTCGACCGTTCAAATCTGATTCGCCGGAGCTTATAACAACATTAAGTAAATAACACAGCGGAAGAAAAGAATAATACATTGATATGCAATATCTGATACAATATCTGATACAACAGAGTGATACAATGAATACCAATATACATCAGAGATATGATACAAGAAATAGCAGCGGAAAGAAAATAGATAACGCCAGCAGCGAATAGAATGTCTCCAATAGAATGCTCCAAGATAAGCAACGTCAGTCCATGAACTCCAAGAACTGAACCAGCTCTAGATAATCTACTCAACCTGAATATCTGAGAAACCCAACTCTAGACTGCCCGTGTGGAAAAATAGTGGGCACCCAGAGTTTAGGAAGGGAACAATAAACTCCGGATCAGTCATGGGACTGGTGTGAGCAACAAAAACAGTTTATCTTTGAAACAAGCAACAAAAGGCTCTTAAACATTGAAAACCCGCAATGCTTTTCAAAAATGAAACTACCATAAGGCCTCCCACCACACACACAATGCAATCGCAGAATTGGAGGAGATTTCTCCTTATGATAGTCAAACATGCTTACTACGCAAAGGAAAAACTCTTTTGATATTATTACTAGTGCATAGTGTGAAAACATTTCGAAAATACAATATTAATCTTAGCCAGCATACAACATTTGTTGTATGCCTACTATAGCTACTACGTTCAATAGCAGGTTACCACCACATTCCATAGCAGGTAATACAACTAAAACCGTACAGGGTTCGTATTGTTTCTTTGGATTTCCAACAAATGATCAGGCTAAGGAACTTCCTTACCGAAATAGAAACGCCTCTGGAAAGACGCCCCGAGAACCTAACCGGATCTCTGCAAACAAAAGGCCGACGCTACCTCACGCTTTAACCAAGCTGTAACTAGGTAACTAACACACGAGTCATGTCATCCCCCGGTCGTCACCGACCTTTATCCGAGGTACCTCGATCATAAAGCAACAACCACAAAGTATAATAACCGTGCAGCATCCACATAGGTAAAATATCTGGGCTCCATACCATGATATCACCTTTTATCCAGAAGGAAATGACATACCCTAGGGGCGCTACCCCTACAAACCTTTGCCGCAACATTCCTGTTTCGACCATTACCGGGTTGTGAGGCTCGACGAAGTCTCGTCCACAAAGCAACGCTTTTTCACAAAGCCACGCTTTTTCACAAAGCCACGCTTTTTCACAAAGCAACGCTTTTCCACAAAGCCACGCTTTTTCACAAAGCCACGCTTTGATCAACAAATGATCATCAGCACTTCGTATGCCACATTACCAAATTGGGAATGTATCACTAGTAAACATCAACTACATAACCTCTGAGCTCATACGTCTCAGAGAAGGGTGTTAAGCTAAGAGAATAAATTCTCCGCCACCAACAGAAATGTATTTAATAGAAACCAGCTTTACATCTCAAAGTGTAACGTCAGACACACATCCATATAAGTCTGTTCCGGGTTCGAACAGAACCGAAGGCACTTCCGAAGAAGCCCTTGCAAATCCGGATAATTTCTAATCACGTCCGAACTTCCCATCACAAAGGGTGATAAAATCTCTATACCGGGGACCAGTCGGTGCAGAGACATTCGACGAGTTGTCCTTTCGTTTTCGAAAATATCCGGTCTTCACCACCGGTCTTCAAATGCGATCCATGTACGTCGTATCACTATTCGGAATGGGTTATATGACACAAAGGTCCTCTCCTGGCTAAACCGAATAACGAGCGCAATTAAAAATCATATGGATACTGGGGTCTCAGTTAAATCACAGCTTAAAGCCCAAAACTTTTCATTCGAATGGTTAAAACAAATTACCATTTCCAATCTTTTAAACAAAAAGATTCATTTCCAAAAACCCTCAATGGTTTAAACAATTTCCACACTTTTAATCTTTTAAACAAAAAGATTCAATTCACAAAGTTTACCCCGTTCACAAAGATCCATTCATGGATTTCAAAACAATTTCCATTTCAATTGAATTAACTCGTTAAATCTTTAAATCAAGATTTAACTTATAGCTTTCAAAACTCGTTTCCAAAGATTCATTCATAGCCTTTCAAAACAATTCTATTTCAAGTTAGATTAACTCATCCGGTCTTTGAAATCAAAGACTCATTTCATAGTTTTCAAAACATTTCAATTCCATTTCAAACTTGAAATTCTTTCAACACAAATTGGAAGTTCATTCCTTATGTGAAAGCTATTATTATTTGAAAACAAGTAGTTTTCGTTTCATAAAAATCCAGTTATATTTACACGAGTTAAAACCCTTGAATTAAATTCAAATTCCCAAATCAATACCTTTAAAATGGTTTAACCCATATATAACTTTTACAGCATCTTTAATCCTTAGTTTCAAATCATAGAATTCAATTTAAAACTTGAATTCAAATTTAAATCAAATTATTTAAAATTTCAAAACTCGATTAAGTTATTCAAAATAACTTTATCTTTGAAATTCCATTTCAAAAGCTTTTCATATTAAACCCCAATCTCCAATTTCAAAATCAATTGAAATTAAAATTTCAATTTCAAAAACATTAAATTTACATCATTTGTGACTTAACCGATTTCCACGTGAAATCCATATTTTTGTGTGTAAAGGTGTAGTCCAGGGTTTTCACACAGTAGTGCACAACATCAATCATCACATATATATCGATAAGCGGTATAATCGATAATGCTTATCTTCATTCACAAATTCATAGATAAAATAAATTTATCAGTCACAAAGATTCACAATTATAATTCGATGTGGGTTTCGGATAACCAACTGGAATCCGACTCCCTGCCGCATCGAAATTCAAGTGCCGTTTTACGGGTCAAGGGTTGCATATTCATATAACAATATATACATCACAGATATAGAAATTTCAGATCACAACATAAATCGGGATGTATCACAAAACATCATATACCAGGGATATCAAACAATTTAACCATTCAAAGAAATCCAACATCCATAAGTAGAATCAAATAATATCTGATTATAATTAATTTATACCAGATTAATTACTTATGAATAAACTACCAATCTTGGTGAATTAATCATTAATTAATTATAAACCATTTTAATTAATTAACCTTTTATAATAAATCAATTAATTCTTTAATTAATTATCTTAACAAATTTACCTTCAATTAATCACATTAATTAATTGATCACATTAATTAATTAATCACATTAATTAATTACCATTTAATTAATTATCCTTAATTAATTACCATAAATAAATCATTCTTAAGTCAATCACATAATTAACCCTTAATTAATAAATTATCCTTTGGTTAATTATCCTTTAACTAAATAATCCTTTAATTTCTCACTTAATCCAATTGTTAAAAACAATTCAAAGATATTTAACTTAAACATTTTTTTAAACTTTGAAACTTGTTTGAATAAATTCACTTGAAAATTTAGTTAATATTTTACTTTAAATTTTTAAAGCCTGAAACCAGTTTTTTTTCTTTAAAATTTAAAGACTGGAATAAAAAACAAAACACCCGAGCCAACCACCTAAATTCTCGGGTCCATCCCCGAGTCATCTTCTTTCTCCCCCGTGCCTACTTCTGCTGAAACATTCGCACGTGAGCGCGAGAGAACTCGAGCCAAACCACCTTTTACTCGAATGCTCCCTCAAGTTTCTCCCCAGGCCCAAACTCCCTGACACGCGATCGACTTCGTGCATGTGCACAATGACGCGGCGGCGCTCCGGTCGACGTCCCCCATTCCAGCAAGTTTCAATTCACCCATAGATTCGAAACCCAACCCCATTCATGTGCTAACACTCGAAATCGAAAAAAACAGCAGTGAGCTCGAAAAACTGCGACATAGCCTACTAACAAAAAAGACAATCTCGCCGCCGCCACTCAAACCACCGGAGCTGCCCCAACTCCGGCCAACGACTCATCATCCCCCCAGCCACCATCCCCGAAGACCACACGCCACTCGATCCACCACATAGGGGAAATGAATCAAACCAATCCTCTCAACCAAAACTAGGTCTCCAGAAATGAATCACTCGCCGCCAACGCCACCGTCATCTTCGCCACCTCCGGTTATTTTTCCTAGCAACCCCGTATGCTCGTATACCACCCCGAACAACCCCGACCAACACGAACCATTCGATTACCAGAAAATGATAAAAACGCATATTTTGTTCAACTATTAACTGCTACTAGGATAGTTGACTAAAAATCTTCATATTGGTTTTAAAAATCCTATCCTTGAGTGTAGATTCCAATTATATAATCGAACTAAGATTTTTCAACATTCTAATTTCCCAGAGTTTCAAGTTTGACTGTAAAAAAAAATCTGATTTTTCCTTCTATATGCATTTATACTTCACGAAACTATTTTTAAATTGTAACTCATACATAAATACAAATATTTCATTTTGAAACCAAGGTCTGATGTTGTTTAGAAAAAAAGAAATAGAAATTTCTTGTTAGTTGGTACTTTGTAACTAAGCAGGGAAGAAGATGCATTGGCATGCATATATATACAACAAAACAATTGCAATATAGATTCAATTTACATAGCTATATGGTACTCACAGATTCACAAGCAATGAAAAAAAAAGAAAAACTGGTTTTAGAAAAATTTGAAGTTGCTCACCTTGAAATATGGTTGGACTGAGAAGAAAGTTTATGCCTGGAAGTGATTTTGTTTGAAACAAACTGGAAACTGATTGCTCTACCTTAAATCTTGTGACTTGATTTGCTTTGAAATGCTTCTTGATTTTTCACTTTGATTTATACTTTCTTTCCAAGTTTTGTTTTGAATGAACGAAATGAAGAAGATTGATATATAAAGGAATGAGATGTACAGGTGATGTTTATTTCTTTTTCTCTGGTTTGTTTTAATTGAAGTGTTGTTTGAGTTTTAAGTGATGTTTCCTCAAGTTGCTACTCAGATTTGAAGGAACGAAAATGAATTGAAGAGTTTGATAAAAGGAACTGAGTTTACAGGGTGATTACCTTTTGCTTGTACAACAGGGTATATATTTTTGTACAAAGATGAGCAGGGATATTTTATTGGAATGGTGGCTGATATATTATGTATTGTGTTCTAGAGATAATGGCATTAAATGCCTTGGTACCATCATGTTTACAATACTATTTTTTTCTTCTTAGATTACTGATATGGTTTCAACATATTTCGGCTGAGAAGATTGTTTTGTGCTTGGGTGTTAAATGCTTGTGTCTCTCCTTTTGTCTACAAGCTTACTATTTGTTATTATGTAATATGTACAGTTTTTGCTTTGTATAAGTATGCTCATATGTACTTTTGCCTATACAGTTTGCTTGAATTCAAATGTTTTGTTATTTCTTGTTTTGCTTTCATACTCACATACAATCCTATATGTATTTCATTTGTTTACTTAAGCACTTTTGTAATTTATCTTATAATTATATTTCTAACTTAAGTATTAAATTTATTGTTTGTTTCTATTCAAGTTTAACAAGCCAACTATTTAATCTATAACATATATTTTATTTTACTTTATAAACTCAAACCATTATTAACCATAAATTCTAATATTTATTATTACCATTTATTATTAAACCATTTATTTACAATTTAAATCCAAACCAATGTAAATATATATATATATATAAATTTCAAATTTACTCGTATATGCCCAAATACATATATATTCACACATATATAATATTTATATAATATTTAAATTTAATCGGTTAACACAAATTTATTCAACTCGGGGAAACTCGCAATCTATCTACCGTTTTATTTCACAAATTTTATTCAAAAATTCTTTAAATTATCAATTTAAATTTATATGAAATTCGGGGTCGTTACAATATGCTTATATATGCTTAGGAAATGTGGCAAAGGACCACTAATATCCTCTTAGGGTTAACCATGAAGTTACTCCCTTCCATACCTCTTACAGACCATGCCTTCCATGATTTGCTCAACCTTTTCCCCCTTAAATCAAGTGTCCTTATGTCCTCTTTCCAAAATCTTTTAACTTAATTAATTACCATTGGTTATAAGATGATTTAAGCATTTGTTTGTGTGTTCATATATTATCCTACACATGCACAAATATTGCTACAACTTTTATTTAATAAAAGTTGAAATTTAACAAAATGTTTTCGGTCACATTTTTAGTATTTATTCAAAGTGTATATTTTTGTAAACACATTTCAAAAATAATTTATCTATCATTAGTTATTATAAAATAATATTTAATCACATTAAATATTAGATATAAATATTTAAATAATTCAGATATTTAAATACGAAGTGTTTGAAATTCTGGGTCGTTACATTCTTCTCCCTTAAAGAATTTTGTCCCCAAAATTCCAAGAACGGAAAAATATAACAAAAACCAAACAATTAACAAAAGCTAAGCACACCAAAAATAATATCACCTATAACCCCAGTCGGAGGCACGGTGCCTTATCCTATCCATTTTTATTTATCAAATTAAGGTAGTTCCTTTTAAAATTCTTAGGTTGATTTACTAACCTAGACAAATTTTACTTAGCCACCTAACCTAAGCTCTAATACCAGCTGTGATGACTCGGAATTTCCGACTGTCAAAAATCAATGAAAACCCATATGTTCCAAAACTACTAATGAACTACCAATTTCATACATAATATTATTTGATAAATATACAACACTGCTAAATGTATAAGATAAAATTTTAATAATACAACTTATCAAAGTTCTAATCATTTATTCTACAAGGTGTGCTTTAATACATACCAAGTACAAATACTATAAATCTACCGCTACACAACTTTGATGTGAGAGACAAGAATAGTCATCCTGCAAACTCAATAAATATGTCAATGCGAAATAAAATGGTAAACATGAAAGAGACAACAACACATGATAATTATCAAACAATAAACAGGAAAAAGATACATTATTATTGGGGCCATATCACTAACACTTGTGACTGCCTACGTACCCCTATCTAATTGGGTACCCAATTAGATACAGGATCAAGCCAACATAGTTCTCCTATTCACAAACAGGACTCAAGGAGCCTACGATGCACAAACAAACAAATATGCAATTCCCAAACTACCCCTTTGGCCTAATCTTCACATTTAGATTTTTCTGAAACCTAATTAACTTTATTATATTCCAAATATAATCCTTTTCAAAAATACTTATTCGAAAACAATCTCTTCGAACTAAATTCCTAGTTTCATTTCAAATCCTTTTAAAATAATAATATATATCGTTTATATCAAATCATACTTTTCTTCGAGATTAAGTCAAACCTTTTCAAAACCGATATCAATTACTTTGTATAATAATACAGTGGTGTATTTGACATTTTTATTTGGAAATCCAAATACTCTACTATAAAAGCATATCAAAATATATGCAACAAGATTAGTAGGTTTCTCCCAATAACAAGGTAGCTGGGTACCAAACTTCAAAAGATAAATAAGCAATGTAGATTCCTATATACAAAGAGTAGACTATACTAAGGGTTAAACCACCCTATTGCCCACTTTTTAGTTACGAATTACCCGAATCATCGGTAACATGACAAATCATTTTGTTCCCCAAAGTGACAAATCATTTTGCACTAATAATCACAAATACTTTCAATCATAGTATTGTTTATTTTCCCAAAATCTTTTCGAAATCAATTTCAAACCACCGGGATTTAAGTTCTCGAAATTCTCTTTATTTATAAAACACATTTTACAAACCTGTTATATAAATCTTTTTTATATAAAAATCACTTCAAAAATATTTATTTCCATTTATTATATAACACCTTTATATAAAATCACTTTAAAATATTACTTCTAAATAATTCTATTTCTTTTCAAAGAAACCATTTCATTTATAAGATAAACATCTATAAAATTATAATAAACATCTTTTATTATAACAATTTCTTAATTAAATATTTTCATTGAACACCTTATAGTCAAACTGTGAAATTCTAATCACAAGGTGTTCGTATCTACCCAACCCATGCATATAGAAATTAATTACTCATAACCTGGCCGAGCATAATTCAAACAGTCAAACAAACAATAATAACAACACATTATTACCAACAACTCAACAAATTGAATAATAATACGTAAATCAAAATTAATTGGTGTATATATATAAATGTCCAAATTTATATAATAGTAGAATGGGGATTTATTCTGCTAAATGGATGTCACTAATGAAGTATACTTAACTCATTTTCGATATTTCAACTTATACTATTCATCATCAAAGAGTGAAGCCAGGTAAGTTAGAGCACTGGTTGCATCAAAGCCTTGCCTAGACACTTCATTCTTGAATCTCACAACTAGATAAGTATACTCATCGACTTTTAGTGTTAAGAAAAGTTGATTACCTTTTTTTAAAATTTATTCAACCCATTTACTTCCTACCAACATTTAATCAAACCACACTACACTTCCTTCCTTCAACACACAAGCCAAGAATCAAGCACAACAAGAGAAGTGGGGGACAAGAAGTGCACGGCTAAGCCTTGGACCTCCCTATTTGGGTACGGCCTTAGTGGGTTCAAGGGAAATAGCTCCTATTCTTTTGGTTTTGAGGTGGTATAATGATGTTATATGGTATAATAGGAGGATAGCATGAGTTTGGAGGAGTTTGTATTTATTTAGAATTGTTTTGATTTAAGAACTTTATGTAGAGAAAGAGAGTGAAAGAGTAGAGTTTTTAGGAGTTCGGAATTGTGCGAAGGCAGAGAGCCTTGCATTGCTTATATAGGCTTAAGAAATGTAGCAAAAGACCACCAATACCCTCCTAGGGTCAACCATGAAGTTACCCACTTCCATACCTCTTACACACCATGCCTTCCATGATTTGCTCCACCTTTTCCTCCTTAAATCAAGTGTTCTTATGTCCTCTTTCTAGAAGCATTTAACTTAATTAATTACCATCTTATAAGAGGATTTAAGCACTTTTTAATGTGTTCATATATTATCCTACACATGTACAAATATGTAGGATCGTTTTCACCGTAGAGGGGGGTGAATAGGGCGTACTAATAAATAATTAAAATTAATGCGGAAATAAAAACAATAACAAAAAATAATGCAGTAGAGATCACACACAAATTTACCTAGCTTCGGCAATAACCTACCTACGTGTTGCCCCCCAAGGTTTCTAATAGAAATTAAGTAGTCAGACGCTTACACACATAAACTTGCGACACCCACTAACTTGACTAACCAAACTCTAAGCTCAAAACCCTGTCATAACTCAGCCACTGAGTTGCGATTCTCAAACTACGCCCCGTAGTTTGTACCTAGTTACACAACTAGAAATTCACAATATTTTAAAAAGAAATTACAAATAGAAAATAAAAATAGACACAAAACCCTAATTTAAAAACTTAAGCCCAATATAAATTGAACAACCGCCCACTTAATTAATTAAAGTAAAAAGAACGTCTTCCTCTTTTCTTTTGTTTGTGATGACTTCGACCGATCGTTCCTTATTCTGAATTAAGAGTTTCCTTCAAAATTGAGGCACCGCTTAATTATCGATCGATTGAAGTGATTATTATGCTTTGATTGGCTTCGTCAATCGACTCCTTGGTTGATGATTGCTCACGGTCGCTTCTATGTTGAGTTTGAATACTGGTATGCGATTTTCCCTTTTTGATTTGTGATTATGCTTGACTCAATTTGCTTTCGAACTCGATTCGAGTTCTGGATTGGTGCTTGCTTTCTGATTTTTGCTTGAACTCGAATGCTTGTTTGCCGATGATGAATTTGGGTTAAATAGGGATCGAAGCCCTATTAATTCATTCGTATTTTTGAGTTTGAATTTTTTGTGAATTTCACTTGTCCATTCGATCTTTGCTTGAGCGCTTGTTATTATTCTGACTTGTTCATCTCATACGTATTACTACATGAATTTGAATTTTGGTCCATTCTTTTCTCTGATTCCATTCTTTGCTGGCAATGATTGAATTTTTGACCAATTCAATGATGTTGTTCATTTGTTTTTGAAACCATTCATTGACGTGTTTGAACTGCTACTGGTATTTACTGTGAATAGTAAACTGCTTCCCTGTTATAACATTGCTTTTTGCATATCACCATTCATTGTTTGCTTGGTTCATTATGATACTGACATTTTCTACTGTATCCTTAACTTTCATCGAACTGCTACATGCTTTGTAACTTTGACTACATATATGTTTCGAATATATTTCCTTGGTTGACAAGTTTAAAACTGTTGCATATTTCGAATTTTGTCCATAATCACTTGAAGTCTAGTTGCATTGTGGTGTATGCCTTTAGCTTGATATGTCTAGTTCATATTGGTCTTGTTAGCCCTGTATTACTTCGATTTCTATGTCCAACTTTTCTATGTTGATGCTTGAACTATTTTTGCACTTGACTGATCACATTAGTTTTGAACTCTGGGTTATGATGGTCTAGACTAGTTATTGTGTTCATGCTTGAAAGCTTTTGTCTGGAACCTGCTTATTTGTACATTTCTGGTTGCATTGTGAATTCCGGTTCGGTTTCATTTTTCTTCGTACGTGTCTGTTTCTTTCCATTGTTTCATGTGCATTACTATTGCTCTGTCCATATGAGCATATGCATTGCCATATTCAACTGACCATATGCTAATGTTTAGTTTGAGTCTGTTTTGATTCCTCTTGAAGTCTGGTCCATTGTGTTCATGAGCATTGCATCCTGTTTTGATCTTGTTTTCATTATCATGTTGAAATTTGAAGTGGTCTTGTTCCAATTGAGTCTGGTTCCACATGATGTTTTATCTCAGTCTTCATGTCTAGTGGTCTTGTATATTTAGAGTCTGACCATTTCTGTGTTGAGTATGTATGTTGTATGCATGTTATGTTGTTGATGTTGAAACTGAACATTGCTTTTCTGGTTTCATTCGAAGTCCTCATGTATGTTCATTTGTGTCTGAACCTTTTACTACATCCATGCTGGTCTAAAGCTTTGCTTTGTGCCTTTGTAACTATAGTCTACACTTTGATTTTCTTGCCATAAATTTTGTGCTAGTTGCTATGTCCTCGGTTGCATACATATCATTGTCTGTTGCTTCAAGTTTCATGTCCAAAATGATTCATGTGTGTGATTCTCTGAACTGGACTGTTCTGGTTGTCACTTCATGTATATATGTATACATGTGTGTTCACGCATGTATATATGTATGCTAGCTTATTGTATCCTGCTTCATGTTTTCATGTGTGGTTCATGTCACTGTGCTTGTGTAGGTTCATGCCTTCATACTTGTATTCTATGGTGTGTGTGTGTGTGTGTGTGTGTGTGTGTATTCATGTGGCCTTGTATTTGAACCTGCCTACCTCTGAACTTTGTTTTCATGTTCATGTAGTGTTGCACTTGACCATATGTTCTTGATTCATTGCTCCTGAACTGTGATAGTCTAAACTTGGTCATTGATGTGTATACATGTGCATGGTCTGGTTGTACTGTTTCACTGGCTTTGCCATGTTCGCCTGATTCAAGTTCATTTGCATGTTGGTTTGTTTTTGTTATTTTGCATTTGAGTTGAATCGAGCTTTTGCTTGGGTTTGACCTTGTGCTCACCTGTCCCTGCGATTTTAACAAGCAAGTGTATATCGGTGTGCACAACCTTGTGGCATGTACAATGATACACTGTGCATGTCACAAGTTGTTCGTGTAAGATGAATTAAAAGAAATGATGACGAACAACCCAAATAACCGAGGCAAATAATATTTTCAAAAACACACATTTTATTGTACACTGCAAAATAATTTCTTTTTCAATTTTACTGCGTCGGTGTTATTTTGCAGATAGTTCAGATGTTGGATACAGGCTGAAACAGAGTTGTAGATGAGTGAGAGTGAATTTGTAGTAAGGTGAGAATTGTAAATTGAAAATTGTGCTGTAATTGAAATTGTATTGTAATTGAAAATGTGTAAATGTAGTAAGAGCTCAAATTTGTACTATTCGAATTTGTAATAAAATATTTGTTTGAATATGAATTCTGAGTTATTTATTTTATTTAACAAATATTTATTTAATTATGTGAAAAATAAAATAGTACAACAACAATACATTTAAACGAATATATATATATATATGTTTATTATTATCAGACAAAAATCATATACTAGCATATTCTACAATCTCCCCTTTCTGATGATAACAAACATATAGTAAGATTTTGACTCTATTAAATGTATTTGGTTTTGATGAATTCTATTAGCTCCCCCTATTTGAATGCTCCCCCTACACAGATGCGTGTAGTTAAAACTGAAAAATTAATTAAAAATAACTTTGAATAAAAACACTCTCAATATTAGTAAGGATATCGCTCAAAAATCAAAATCTTAACCTCTCTCCCCCTTTTGTTATCATCAAAGATAATAATAGTAATTGAAATAGCTACGATTTTGATTAAAAATATAAAATCAAATCAAGAGGGAAATATTAATTTCAAATTCCAATTAATCAAACAAAAATCATAATATTTTATTAATTAGATACAAACTCCACTTTAGAGAAATGGCAGGATTATGGAAAATTTTATATAGTGATAAGAGTTTGATATTTTCAATAAAGGAATAATTTGTGCATTTTCTCTTTTCAAATATTATACAAAAAAAATGTGAAGAACTTACTAACCATGCATAACTATTAGGACTTTTAAATGAGGTTAGTAGTTACCCCCTTTTTAAAAAAATATGTCAAATATTTTCTAACCATGCATAACCGTGAGGACTTTTAAATGAGATTAGAATATACTTGATATTTACCCATTTCTTATATGCATCCCATCCATGCATAACCGTGAGGACTTTTAAATGAGAATGGAAGCCCATATGTAAAAATTCAAGTAGTTCACCCATGCATAACCGTGAGGACTTTTAAATGAGAGTGAATACTTTAGGATATATTTATTTTTCAAAAAATTTCTTATTTTGAAATACCAAATTCTGCACACTATATTATGATGTATGGATTGACAGAAAGGTGAAAGTGATAGAAATGATCATGGAATAAGTACTAATCTAAAAATATTATAAAATTTGTTTAATTTTCATGAAATTATAAAATTATATTTCCTCTTGTTATGAAATATAATTTAATCACTATCCATCACTTTTCAAGCACTATAATAATTTTGATGAGTTCTAAAAGATTCAATTAGTCAATGGTTATCTTTTCTAGAGTACATCTCTTACCAAAATAAACTAAAGTATTTTTAACATGATGAAAACCCAAGTTTCAAAAATTAAAATAAGTGAAAATCAATTTTCTGTAAGGGGGTTTTGTGAAAAGGACTTCTAGTTGAAAATCAATATAAATAATTAAATAATTATAAAAATGATTTCAACATGAGATGATATCAGATACCACTTGTATTTGAGGTATTCATGGTGATATATAGTGGTATATAAGAAAAACGTGTACTCCTCAACAATTCAATTGTTTTTAAAATTTTCAGCACGTCCATTTATATCAAGCACAAGTAAAGTAATCTATATTGAGCAAAAATCACACATTCAAAAAATTCATCAAAGCAGTTTTTCATGACATTCCAAAGTGAATGAATAAAAACTAAAAATAGAAAAGTTGTTGCATTATCGGTTAGCTTTCCAGAACTTCTTGAATTTTACAAATCGGAGTTAAGAAGCTCAAGATATGGCAGAAATACTTCAACAATGTCGATGAAAACATAATTAACAATATGTGAACAAAATTGAGTTAAGAGATCATACCTCACTTTCCTTCGATGCCGTGATATCTGAAATGCGATGATCTCCATCTAATCTTTATAGGCTAAGGAACATTTAAATTTTAGTTTATCAATCACCTAAAACAACTCGAAATCTATCTCCATCAAATTTGTTCCTTAGCCAACTTATGTGTCTAAATTTTGGAGAAGGTAAGTGGTCTAACTAAGAATGTAGGACCACTCTTATTATCTATTGAAATCTTTGGTACCCAAATTTGTCTATATAACAAACTGTTAGCATCTATAATTGTACCCTTGGGAATCCAAATTTGTTTAAATTTCAAACCATTTATATTCGTACTTTTTGGAATCCATATTTGTTTAACGGTTTTGTGTTTGTATATATTCGACAATTATTCTTACCATGTCCAATATTTCCACACTTTACGCATTTGGGTATCACGCTTTTCCCCTTAACAGTGTTATTAGTCGTTTGTTTATATTTTGACACTTTCGCAAATCCAAATCCTTTCCTTTTATTCACGAAGAGTTGATTTTCTAAGAGCATATTAAATGATTTTTCTCTAGGGAAAAATTTCCGAATAATCAACTCAATTTTATTAACTTTGGATTTTAAAAGTTTATTTTCATTTATTAGCTTCGAACAACAACTAATGGTACTATCTCTCTTTTCAAAATTATTCATTTTCAAGCACATATTTTCATTTTCAAGCTCTCTAACTTTTGTCTCAATTTCTAGCATCTCGGTTTCAAAGAGTTGGAGTTTTTTAAATTCAATTTTTTCAAAATCCTTGATTTTTTCAATCTCCTTTTCAAACTCGTGATTTAATTGAATAATTTCAGATTTTCTCAAAGTCACGTTTTCTTTTTCAAGGGTTTTGAAATTTTTGTTGACCTCAATTAATTTTTTTCAAAATTCACACATTTAGAACTTTCCGACCTCTTAAAACTATCCAACTCTTTTTACAAATTATTATTTTTACAAATCAACTCAGTTTTGTTTTTCTCCCGAATTAAAATTTCGTTTCCTAACTTTTGAAAGTTTTCATGAAAACAAGCAAATTCTTTTTCATAGTCCAAACACCTTTTGCAATTAGAATTTTTATTTTTCTTAATATTTTTAAGCTCATTTTCCAAATCATTATTTTTCTGACGCAGTTTAGATTGTTCCTTTTTCAACTTATTATTTTTCATCTCAAGAGCTTCATTATTTTGAATTAATTTTCACCACAAGAGAACTAAATCATTGAATGAAAGATCACTTATCTATTCGGATATTGAATCTTCATCACTGCTGTCTTTTGCAAATCCTGTCAAGCACGTTTCTTTAACTGAGTCGATTATGGAGGATTTCTCACCGTTGTTGACTTTTGCACCATATATTGCATCAAAAAATTTCCAGATTTCCTGTGCACTTTCACAATGAGAGATGCGGTTAAAATTATCTTGATTAATATGAGAATAGTATATGCATAGCAAGAGCATTAATCGAAGTATTTTTCTTGTCTACTATATCACACCCATTTTCAATAATATCCCAACATTTAAAATTAACAGATTTTAAATAAAATTCCATTTTTAATTTCTAATTTAAAAAATCTGTTCCATCAAAAATAGGAGAATAATATTGGACTGACTCTCCTAAATTTGCAACTAGGGTTAGACATATATGCTATTAACCTTGCTCTGATACCACTTATAGGATCGTTTTCACCCTAGAGGGAGGGTGAATAGGGCGTACTAATAAATAATTAAAATTTATGCGGAAATAAAAACAATAACAGGAAATAATGCAGTAGAGATCACATACAAATTTACCCAGCTTCGGCACTAACCTGCCTACGTGTTGCCCCAAGGTTTCTACTAGAAATTAAGTAGTCAGACGCTTACACACGTAAACTTGCGACACCTGCTAACTTGACTAACCTAACTCTAAGCTCAAAACTCTGCCACAACTCAGCCACTGAGTTGCGAATTCTCAAACTATGCCTCGTAGTTTGTACCTAGTTACACAACTAGAAATTCACAATATTTTAAAAAGAAATTACAAATAAAAAATAAAACTAGACGACCCTAATTTAAAAACTTAAGCCCAATATAAAAAAACAACTGACCCACTTAATTAATTAAAGAAAAAGAACGTCTTCCTCTTTTCTTTTGTTTGTGATGACTTTGGCCGATCGTTTCTCTTTCTGAATTTAGGTTTTCCTTCAAAATTGAGGCACCGCTTAATTATCGATCAATTGATGTGATTATTATGCTTTGATTGGCTTCGTCAATCGACTCCTTAGCTGATGATTGCTCACGGTCGCTTCTATGTTGAGTTCGAATACTGGTATGCTATTTTCCCTTTTTGATTTGTTATTATGCTTGACTCAATTTGCTTTCGAACTTGATTCGAGTTTTGGATTGGTGCTTGCTCTCTGATTTTTGCTTAAACTCGAATGCTTGTTTGCCGATGATGAATTTGGGTTAAATAGGGATCGAAACCCTATTAATTCATTTGTATTTTTGAGTTTGAATTTTTCGTGAATTGCACTTGTCCATTCGATCTTTGCTTGAGCGCTTGTGATTATTCTGACTTGTTCATCTCATACGTATTACTCCATGAATTTGAAATTTTCTCTGTTCTTTTCTCTGATTCCATTCTTTGCTGGAAATGATCGAATTTTTGACCAATTCAATGATGTTGTTCATTTGTTTTTGAAACCATTCCTTGACGTGTTTGAACTGCTACTGGTATTTACTGTAAATAGTAAACTGCTTCCCTGTTATAACATTGCTTTTTGCATATCACCATTCACTGTTTGCTTGGTTCATTATGATCTAACATTTTCAACTCTTTCCTTAACTTTCATTGAACCGCTACATGCTTTGTTACTTCGACTGCATATATTTTTAGAATATATTTCCTTGGTTGACAAGTTTAAAACTGCTGCATATTTCGAATTTTGTCCATAATCACTTGAAGTCTAGTTGCATTGTGTTGTATGCCTTTAGCTTGATATGTCTAGTTCATATTGGTCTTGTTAGCCCTGTATTACTTTGAGTTATATGTCTAACTTTTCTATGTTGATGCTTGAACTATTTTTGCACTTGACCGGTCATATTAGTTTCGAACTCTGGGTTATAATGGTCTGGACTAGTTGTTGTGTTCATGCTTGAAAGCTTTTGTCTGGAACCTGCTTATTTGTACATTTCTGGTTGCATTGTGAATTCTGGTTCTGTTTCATTTTGTTGTACATGTCTGTTGCTTTCCATTGTTTCATGTGCACTTATATTGCTCTGTCCATATGAGCATATGCATTACCATATTCAACTGACCATATGCATATGTTTTGTTTGAGTCTTTTTTAATTCCTCTTGAAGTCTGGTCCATTGTGTTCATAAGCATTGCATCCTGTTTTGATCTTGTTTTCATATTCGTGTTGAAATTTGAAGTGGTCTTGTTCCACTCAAGTCTGGTTCCACATGATGTTTGATATGAGTCTTCATGTCTAGTGGTCTTGTATATTTAGAGTCTGACCATTTCTGTGTTGAGTCTGTATGTTGTATGCATGTTATGTTGTTGATGTTGAAACCGAAAATTGCTTTTCTAGTTTCATTCGAAGTCCTCATGTATGTTCATTTGTGTCTGAAACTTTTACTACATCCATGCTGGTCTGAAGCTTTGCTTTGTGCCTTTGTAACTGTAGTATGCAGTTTGATTTTCTTGCCATAAATTTTTTGCTAGTTGTTGTGTCCTCTGTTGCATACATATCACTGTCTTTTGCTTCGAGTTTCATGTCCAAAATGATTCATGTGTGTGATTCTCTGAACTGGACTGTTCTGGTTGTCACTACATGTATATATGTATACTTGTGTGTTCACGCATGTATATATGTATGCTAGCTTGTTGTATCCTACTTCATGTTTTCATGTGTGGTTCATGTCACTATGCTTGTGTGCGTTCATGCCTTCATACTTGTATTCTATGGTGTGTGTGTGTGTGTGTGTGTGTTCATGTGGCCTTGTATTTGAACCTGCCTGCCTTTGAACTTTGTTTTCATGTTCATGTAGTGTTGCACTTGACCATATGTGCTTGATTCATTGCTCCTGAACTGTGATAGTCTAAACTTGGTCATTGATGTGTATACATGTGCATGGTCTGGTTATACTGTTTCACTGGCATTGCCATGTTCAGCTGATTCAAGTCCAATTGCATGTTGGTTTGTTTTTGTTATTTTGCACTTGAGTTGAATCGAGCTTTTGCTTGGGTTTGACCTTGTGCTCACATGTCCCTACGATTTTAACAAGCAAGTGTATATCGGTGTGCACGACCTTGTGGCATGTACAGTGATACATTGTGCATGTCACAAGTTGTTCGTGTAAGATGAATTAAAAGAAATGATGACGGACAACCCAAATAACTGAGGCAGATAATATTTTCAAAAACACACATTTTATTGTACACTGCAAAATAATTTCTTTTTCAATTTTATTGCGTCAGTGTTTATTTTGCAAATAGTGCAAATGCTAGATACATGCTGAAATAAAGTTGAAGATCAAATACGAGTGAGAGTGAATATGTAGTAAGGTGAGAATTGTAAATTGAAAATTGTGTTGTAATTGAAATTGTATTGTAATTTAAAATGGGTAAATGTAGTGAGAGCTTACATTTTTTACTATTCGAATTTGTAATAAAATATTTGTTTGAATAAAATATTTGTTTGAATATGAATTCCGAGTCATTTATTTTATTCAA
Organism: Allium fistulosum; assembly: GCA_030737815.1. Lineage (NCBI taxonomy): Eukaryota > Viridiplantae > Streptophyta > Magnoliopsida > Asparagales > Amaryllidaceae > Allium > Allium fistulosum. The sequence goes on from CM060905.1 coordinate 185,947,554, forward strand.
CAAATATTTATTTAATTATGTGAAAAATAAAATAGTACAACAACAAATATATTTAAATGAATATATATATGTTTATTATCATCAAACAAAACTCATATACTAGCATATTCTACAAAATATTCCTACAACTTTTATTTAACTAAAAGTTAATTTTTAACAAAAAAAATTTGGTCGCATTTTTAGTATTTATTCACAGTGAATATTTTTGTAAACAAATTTCAAAAATATGTTTTCTATCATTAGTTAATAATTAAAAAGTGCTTAACAACGTTATAAAATCAAATTTAATCACATTAAATCTTACATACAAATACTTAAATAATTCAGATATTTAAATACAAAGTGTTTGAAATTCTAGGTCGTTATAGTCTAGTATAGGACTTTTAATAAAATTTCTTCATTTATTCTTTGGACTCGTTATGTAGAATACTGAAGGAGTGAGTGCGATATATGAGCTCTAAGTAAATGGACTAGTAACACGCGGTAGTATGGAACGTTGTTGTATTATTTATTCGATTATCTTACTCGTGAATGACACTCATAAGAAGATTTGTTATGTTTAATGGGGCTCGCTATGGTTAGTCACGTATTAGCCATGTGTCAGCAATTGTATAGAGTTGTGTGTCGATATATATATATATATATATATATATATATAGTTGTATGTCAGCATATGTAAAGAGCCATATATCGACATACATATTTGGTTATGTGTTGGCCAATATCTATATATATTATGTGTATGTCTATCACTATCCAACTCCCTTTATACTACGGGAGTGAACCAGATTGGCTAGTATACATCCTAGCAGTCTGATTGCGGTGGTCATGCCCCGGATCTGTGACACATTTTCTTATTTAGCAGAGGTCGTGTGTCGACCTATTACCGTGTGTTGGTATATGCATTAGCCCCTTTGGACTACCTAAGCCAGCGGTCTACTACCATTTTAGGGGCGCGTGTAAGGACTTTGATTGAGTTCTCGCTTAGTCGAGTACATTAATGGATATGAGTCACGATGGCTGCCAAGGTAACTAAGACTGTAGGAGCTATGTCAGTTGGCCACATGTGAGTCTCCACGAGCATGTATGTCTGTAATGTCAGTCATCCGTCTGGTTTTGATGCATGATTTAGACATATACATATACTTTTTCGTGAGATGATGAGTTGTGATTATACCTTAGATTGTGTCCAGAGTATGATCAATCCCCGTATCCTTCGGCGTGTATCGCTTATTATCCCTCTTAGGCGTGTGTCATCAAATATCTTTCTTATTGGCGTATGTCGCCAACTACTATTTATTGGCATGTGTTTCCAATTATATCTTTTATGCATGTATTATCGATTATTCTTTATAGGCGTATGTCACCAACTAAACTTTCATAGGCATGTATCGCCAATTATATCATTCGTTGGTGTGTATCGCATTACTATATTTTGGTTTATGGGTGATTATTTAAATTGATATTGTGGATATTTTTATTTATTGAGATTGAGTGTTGTACTTGGTCTAAGTTATGTGTTAGCCTAATTATACATGGTGATATCTCTTTATAGACGTTTCATCAATTTAGATGATGATTTCTGGATACAAATGATTCATCGATTTATGTTGATTCTATGATTTCTGATTTAATGTGTTTTCTATATGGGTGATGACTTGTATGTCTAGTTTTGTGATTTCTGATTCGATATACTTTTATAAGTGTGATGATATTTTATGCCTGACCATGTGATATTTTGATGTTATAGGATGCATTAGAGATTGTCTCTAGTATTTTAATTGTGTGTATATATATATATGTATGTATATATATATATATATCATACATACATTACTATATATTTATTGATATTATGGATGCTATCATATGATTATACCCTGCATATATTGAGTTACTTATGTGTGTGTGTTGACCTAATGATTTAGACATAATCTGACCACATGCGTTATTTACGTAATACTCGAGTCAATCCGTGACTTTTAGATACTGGGACAATATAATTAGCTCATGATTTGAGCATGGTAGAGAGTAGTATTCAGTATAGTAGTTTATCATCATGTATTGTATGAACTCTTGTATGTATATTTATGTGATGTATATTTTACATACCTTGCATATTATGTATTATACATTATCGTTGTGATTCTGACTCTGTGTTCTCTAATATTCATTGTATATTTTGTATTGTTCTATCTTTGAGGCACATGTGTTTATTGCTTTGTGCGGATACTGTGTACGTATAGCTGAGTTATTTATTTGATGTTTAAATATGTGACGACCGCCCATGACCCCTGCACCGAATCTAGAGATAAAGCGCTGTAAAGTGTGCCAGGCGACCATGGACGATTGTCAAGGTAAGATTTAAAACAACAGAATCTATCGTATTACTCACAGCGCATGGACAAAATACAATAGAATATAAGTATAGTGAAGCTTTACAGAACAAAATGACATCATATAAAACTCCATAATAGTTGAATACAAGCATCCACATAGTCAATACATCAAGCCTCACTACATTTCTCTCAGAGAATACAAAACAGCGGAAAATCCAGTACATATAAGAAGATAATATGCAACCCTCTAGCTCGTCTTCGATATCAGCATCGTGAGAAGAGAACAGCAACTGTCACCTGCTACCTAGTCTGCCCGTCCCAAAATGGACGAACAGCCCAAGGCAATAAGAATTAAAACATAAAGCCTTGAGTCAGACAACAGTCTTAGTGAGCGGTAAATTAACTAACAACATACCAAAAGAGCATAAAGGAAAAGGAATAGGAATACAACCCTCCCACTCCAACCTCATTCTACAGTGATAGCCCCCAGACACACACTAAGTAGAAGCAAACATAGCAGAGCATACAATTTAAAGTAAAACTACTATCACTCGAGTCAAGGGCGATGTTTTCCAAGTACCAAGGCCTAAATCAGATAAGCACCCAGAAAATACCGCTCTTGAGTCCGAATGACGATACAACCAAACATCCATGACTCTGGCTATCACTGTTATCATTGCTTCGATATCACCGTTAATTGAATGACCGGCACATTCTTTCAGCCGTCCGTCAAGGGCTAATGGAAACCCCGGTTCTAGACATAACTCCCGCACGTCGTCGCAGCCCGTGCCTAGGACTATCGAATCTGCCCAGAGTACTCGACCATCAACAGTTGGCCGTTGGGACTATCGAATCTGCCCAAACGTACTCTTGCTTAGAGCATGCTAGAACCTTCAACAACGATGCTATCCAAGCCTCCTAGTCATCCTCCTCGACGACTATTCTCATATCCATTCATTATCTTCAACTCGAATCATATCACCGAGTTATCAACATGCTTGGAATGATCCCGTCTTGATTAGACCAAGTCTTCATCATATGATGCCTCGCTTCATTACATCCTTGCAAAGCTTCATCTCAACTTCACATCGTCAAATCTATGCATAAGAGCTTCATCATCCCGCTACATATGCCACGAGCAGCTTTTCCAATTCAAGAGCCTTTCCCTTAGCTTTTGAATCATCTTCGATCTAATCTAATCATCAATCATCTAGTTCATAACAATCAATCAAATCAAACATCAATCCAAGCAATCAAGCATTCAAATATGATCTAAGTAGACAATTATAACAATAATGGCATTTTCGTAATTAAAGAGTTGAAAGTCCAATAAGCATGAAAACATGGATTATATATCTACAAACTTGATGAATGAACTTGCATAGGTTAACATATGATAAAATGGATGCAACATCATCATGAACAATGGATCTATATGGATCTATACATAGGATGAAGAAAATGCATGGAAATCTCTATTTTAACACCAAATCGGGCCAACAATCCGATATACTCCTTTGGATCCGTGTGAGAGATAATCACCACTCACCAAATCACCTAAACAACCTCAAAAGATATCAACTTCAGATCTGTACAGCGAAGAACTAAGCTAGATCCGACAAGATCTCACTTCAAACGATGAAATCTCTCTTGAAAAGATGAAGATCTTCAATCCAAGCTCTTGAATCTTCAATCTTGATCTTCGATTTGGATGGATGGAAGCACTAGATTAGAGTGGAGAAAAGAAGTGAAGAAGTGTAGAAGTCGAGCTCTTAAAATGGCAGCACTTCGTCGCTTCAAAAATCCGGATCCCAAAAAGTGAGAACAACCCCTCCTATTTATAGCTGAAATCTGTCCTTAAGTCGAAATCTGGCCATCTCCCTAAGTCGCTTCCGACCTAAGCCTCTCCGACCTAAGCCTCTCCGACCTAAGCCTCTCTGACCTAAGCCTCTCCGACCTAAGCAATGCGCTTTCCTTCGACCAATGACTTAGTTGGGTTGCGACCTAACAGCTTAGACTTCTACGCGACCTAACACAACATACGACCTAACAGTTAGATCTACGCGACCTAACACTTAAACTATCCTAGCGACCTAACAACTTAGCAACCTACGCGACCTAACAGTGTTACGACCTAACACATAGCCTAACTCCTAAGGTCGCCAACTTGTTAACTCCTTAGGTCGCCAACTTGTTAACTCCTTAGGTCGCCAACTTGTTAACTCCTTAGGTCGCTAACTCGGAACCACTAGGTCGCTAACTCGGAACCACTAGGTCGCTAACTCGGAACCACTAGGTTGCTAACACGGAACCACTAGGTCGCTAACACGGCAACCATTAGGTCGCTAACTCACCCTGCCGACCTAACACTTAGCTCACCGAAACTCTTAGGTCGCTCACAACACTCTCTTAGGTCGTTGCCGACCTAACTCTAACCCAGAATACTTAGGTTGCCTGAACCTCTTAAGTCGCAGACCTTCTCTAAGTCGCCAACAACCCTTAGGTCGCGTACGACCTAGGACTTAGACAAATCTGCCTAAAAATCTGAAATGACATGAAAGTGCTTAAAATTCCAGATTTTGACGAACATGTCGATCCGTAAAAATACGGGTCGTTACATTCTGTCCCCCTTAGAAATTTCGCCCCCGAAATTCCAAGCAATCAAAACTATTCTGTACGCCTACCATCCATAACAATCAACAAACCATGCATCCAATTCTAACTTAGCGTACAGAATTCTAAAACTTAGAACAAGTTACAATATCGCGAGATGAGACGACACCTTAGGGCCATACCTTGAAGAGTTCAGGATGAGCTGCCTTCATCCTCTCTTCCACTTCCCACGTACAGTCGTTATCATCATCACTCCATTGTATCTTGAGCAACTTAACCACCTTCCTCCTAAGCTGTTTCGTGTCAGTTTCAACAACACGAAGCGGCTTACGAGGTCTTCTATCGACTGGATCAACTTCAAAATCTTCACAGCTATCTGCAGAAACTACTGCATTTGAGTCGCGCACATACTTCCGTAGATATGATACATGAAAAACATTGTGCACACTCGACATCTTCTCTGGTAATTCCAATCTATAAGCGAGCTTTCCAATTCGCTCGATAATCGGGAATGGTCCAACAAATCTCGGAGTCAATTTTCCTTTCTTTCCGAATCGAATAACATTCTTCAGAGGAGAAATCTTCACAAAAACCATATCTCCTACGTCGAATTCCAAATCCTTTCGACGTTTATCAGCATAACTCTTCTGACGGTCTTGGGCTGCCTTCATTCGTTGCCGAATGATCTCTATGCAATCCGAAGTCTGCCTAATCATCTCTGGCCCAAGTATCAGCTTTTCTCCAGTTTCCAACCAACATGTTGGAGAGTTACACGGTCTTCCGTACAATGCCTCATATGGTGCCATACCAATACTTGACTGGTAACTGTTGTTGTACGCAAACTCCACCAAATGAAGGTGATCTTCCCATGATCCTCCGAAATCCAAAGCACAAGCTCTAAGAAGATCTTCCAAAACTCGGTTGACCCTCTCGGTCTGACCATCTGTTTGGGGATGATAAGCTGTACTCAAACACAACTCGGTTCCCAAGACTTCCTGGAAGCTCTTCCAAAATCCACTAGTGAACAACGGGTCTCGATCGCTCACTATACTCTTCGGAATACCATGGAAACGAACTATCCACTTAACATACAACTCAGCCAACTTTGATGCAGTCCTAGTCGATCGAACAGGAATGAATCGTGCACTCTTAGTCAAACGATCCACAATGACCCAAATCCCTTCATTTCCCGTTCTGGTTCTAGGCAATCCATCAATAAAATCCATCGACACTTGTTCCCACTTCCATGTAGGAACTTCTAAGGGCTGAAGCAATCCACTTGGCTTCTTCTGTTCAGCCTTTACCAACTGGCAGTTCATACACTTGGAAATGAAATCTCCAACATCCTTCTTCATGCCTTCCCAGTAGTAGGTTCTCTTCATATCCCGATACATCTTGTTTCCACCTGGATGAATTGTCAACTTCGAGTGATGACTTTCCTTCAGAACTTCACTCCTCAATTCATCTATATCGGGAACAACTAGTCGTCCTTGCTTTCGAAGCCAACCCTCTCGATCGACCTCGAATCCTTTATCCTTTTCTGGATCTAATCCAGATTCCAATCCACGGATAATCTTGACAAGCTTATCATCTCGCTTTTGGCCCTTGCCAATCCTTTCCACAAGAGTGGGTCTTATCGATAAGTTTGCCAACATTTCAGGTTCCAATTCGCATCTAGGCCTGAAGTCAAATCCAGCTAAATACTCGAGACTCTTCCACTCTGAAAACATGGCTCCCAATCCTGCATGTCTTCGACTTAACGCATCAGCCACTGCGTTACCTTTTCCCGGAGTATAAGCTATACCAAAGTCATACGATGCCAAAAACTCTAGCCAACGTTGCTGCCGAAGATTCAAATCCTTTTGGGAGAAAAGATACTTCAACGACTTGTGATCCGTAAACAACTCGAATCGAACTCCCAACAGATAATGTCTCCACATCTTCAGAGCAAATACAATTGCCGCCAATTCCAAATCATGAGTTGGGTAATTCCTTTCATGCGGCTTCAGTTGTCGACTGGCATACGCAACAACTTTATCCCTCTGCATCAGCACTGCTCCAAGTCCAGTACCACATGCGTCGGTGTAAACCACCATCTCATCATTCCCATTTGGAATAGTCAAAACAGGAGAACTTGTCAATCTCTCTTTCAGGATTCCGAAAGCTTGCTCACACTTAGCATCCCAACTGAACACTTGGTTCTTCTTCGTCAATCCTGTTAACGGTGCAGCTATCTTGGAGAAGTCTTTGATAAACCGTCGATAATATCCTGCTAATCCAAGAAAACTTCTCACATCCGATGCATTCTTAGGTCTAACCCAATCCTGGATTGCTGCCACCTTAGCGGGATCAACCGCTATTCCATTTCCAGAAATCACATGGCCTAAGAACCTCACTTCACTCTTCCAGAAGTGACACTTCGAAAACTTAGCCTTCAGCTGATGTTTCCGCAAGATTTCCAAAACAATACGCAAGTGCGTCTTGTGCTCTTCTTCCGTTCTGGAATAAATCAGAATATCATCCACGAACACAAGTACGAACTTGTTCAACTAATCTCTGAACACTCTATTCATAAGATCCACAAAATATGCTGGCGCGTTAGTCAATCCAAACGGCATTACCAGCCACTCAAAGAAACCGGATGGTGTCCTAAAAGCAGTCTTCGGCACACTATCCTTAGCTACTCTTAACTGGTGAAATCCCGTTGCCAAATCCATTTGAGAAAACACCTTAGCCTCGTGAAGCTGATCAAACAAGTCATCTATTCTCGGCAATGGATACTTGTTCTTCTTAGTCACCTTATTCAGCTCACGATAATCCACACACAATCTCAACGATCCATCTGCCTTGGTTGCAAACACAACTGGTGCACCCCACTCGGACACACTACGCCGAATGAATCCTTTCTGCAAAAGATCATCAACTTGCACCCTCAACTCCTGCTGTTCCCTAGGCGCCATCCGCCTAAGAGGCATCACAACAGGTCTGGCTTCTTCAACTAGATCTATACGAAACTCGATCTCTCTATGCGGCGGCAACCCTTTGACTTCGTCAAAGACATCCTCGAATCCATTAGCGATCGGCACTGATGACAGTCCATCCCGTGGAACAACTAGCGAATACATGAAGCTCATGAAGACGCCTTCTTCATGCTTACATCGTATCACAATCTTTCGCCCCTCCACATTCTCGACTGTCACTTCCAACCTTTCGCAATCAACCTTTGCCGCATACTTCCTAAGCCAGTCCATACCCAAGATAATTCCGAACCCCGCAAAGTTCAGAACAAAGCAATCACAAACAAAAGAGCAACCATGACTCGACACAACTAGACCACGGCATAACATACACAAACAAGACGAACCCCCAACCGGATTAGTCACAACCAATGGCCTATCAACAATATCAGGTTCCAAACCTAACCGGCCTACTAGTTCATTACAAACAAATGAATGCGACGCTCCAGTATCAAACAGAACTCTAACTGGAACACCACATAGGAAAAGAGTACCTTGAACAACCACACTCTTTCCCTTCTCTTCAGCAGTAGGAGCTTTCGAAGACGACGGAACAGCCCCCAAAGCATAGGCTTGCACAATCTGCCTGTCCTTCCTTGGTTCTGGACAATTCTTCCTGAAATGCCCCGGCTTGTCACAGTTGTGACACTTCATTGGTACCTTCGGATTCTTACAATCCTTCGAGAAATGGCCCTTCTGCTGACAATTGTAGCAAGTCACCTCGCCTTTCGGCTTCTTCTGGCTATCCCTACCCTTCTGCTGCTGCTGCTTCCTCTTCTGGTTTCCACCCTGCTGTGGTTTAGATTCTCCCTTGGTAACAGCAACAACAGGTCCTTCCTTAGGAAACAGACTCTCATGCCTAAGAGCTTTCTCCACAAGCTTCTCAAATGAATCGTCCAAATGATCCACCAACTGTCTCCCAAGATAACTATCCAAACCGGTCACAAACTTCTCATTCTTCTGATAAGCAGATTCAATATATGACCGAGCATACTTGGACAAAGCTTCAAACTCAGAAACATACTCAAGAACAGATCTTCCATCTTGCTTGAGCTCCACAAACCTCTTGAACAGAACAGACTTCTGAGCTGTAGAAATGAACTTAGCTTCAAATCTGACTTAGAATTGCTCCCAAGTAATCTCTTCTTCCAGAGTAGTGATGGTAATAGAGTTCCACCAATCCGAGGCTCTCCCTTGAAGCTGCCTTGATGCCAACTTCCTCTTAGTCGCATCATCAATCCCCAAATCACCAAAGATCCTTCTACAAGCATCTATCCACCTCTGGACCTCAATAGTAGATTCTGTTCCCAAGAAAACCTTCCCTCCAAGAGCAGTATAATCCTTGCACAACTTAGCAAAATCCACTGGTTTCGGAGTTTGGACTTGAACCCCAACATCAACCGCTGCCCCCAGAACTGGTATCCTTCTCATGATCGAAGTCATCATAGCTTCGAACATGGCTGCATAGTCAGCAGTCTCTTCAGTAGCACGGCCTTCCCTAGCAGCTGGTCTCCCTCTTCGACTCATTCTCAATATCTATAAAAAGGAATGATTAGAACATCTAGAGAAACAACTGCACAAAGGACTCAAACTCTACCAAGCTACTATATTATATATAGTATTCATCCATCAAAATACAATTACGTCTCTCATACGTAGTTACGACAGCGAGCGTTGGGTAAAATCGATTAACCAATGCTCTGATACCAAATGTGACGACCGCCCATGACCCCTGCACCGAATCTAGAGATAAAGCGCTGTAAAGTGTGCCAGGCGACCATGGACGATTGTCAAGGTAAGATTTAAAACAACAGAATCTATCGTATTACTCACAGCGCATGGACAAAATACAATAGAATATAAGTATAGTGAAGCTTTACAGAACAAAATGACATCATATAAAACTCCATAATAGTTGAATACAAGCATCCACATAGTCAATACATCAAGCCTCACTACATTTCTCTCAGAGAATACAAAACAGCGGAAAATCCAGTACATATAAGAAGATAATATGCAACCCTCTAGCTCGTCTTTGATATCAGCATCGTGAGAAGAGAACAGCACCTGTCACCTGCTACCTAGTCTGCCCGTCCCAAAATGGACGAACAGCCCAAGGCAATAAGAATTAAAACATAAAGCCTTGAGTCAGACAACAGTCTTAGTGAGCGGTAAATTAACTAACAACATACCAAAAGAGCATAAAGGAAAAGGAATAGGAATACAACCCTCCCACTCCAACCTCATTCTACAGTGATAGCCCCCAGACACACACTAAGTAGAAGCAAACATAGCAGAGCATACAATTTAAAGTAAAACTACTATCACTCGAGTCAAGGGCGATGTTTTCCAAGTACCAAGGCCTAAATCAGATAAGCACCCAGAAAATACCGCTCTTGAGTCCGAATGACGATACAACCAAACATCCATGACTCTGGCTATCACTGTTATCATTGCTTCGATATCACCGTTAATTGAATGACCGGCACATTCTTTCAGCCGTCCGTCAAGGGCTAATGGAAACCCCGGTTCTAGACATAACTCCCGCACGTCGTCGCAGCCCGTGCCTAGGACTATCGAATCTGCCCAGAGTACTCGACCATCAACAGTTGGCCGTTGGGACTATCGAATCTGCCCAAACGTACTCTTGCTTAGAGCATGCTAGAACCTTCAACAACGATGCTATCCAAGCCTCCTAGTCATCCTCCTCGACGACTATTCTCATATCCATTCATTATCTTCAACTCGAATCATATCACCGAGTTATCAACATGCTTGGAATGATCCCGTCTGGATTAGACCAAGTCTTCATCATATGATGCCTCGCTTCATTACATCCTTGCAAAGCTTCATCTCAACTTCACATCGTCAAATCTATGCATAAGAGCTTCATCATCCCGCTACATATGCCACGAGCAGCTTTTCCAATTCAAGAGCCTTTCCCTTAGCTTTTGAATCATCTTCGATCTAATCTAATCATCAATCATCTAGTTCATAACAATCAATCAAATCAAACATCAATCCAAGCAATCAAGCATTCAAATATGATCTAAGTAGACAATTATAACAATAATGGCATTTTCGTAATTAAAGAGTTGAAAGTCCAATAAGCATGAAAACATGGATTATATATCTACAAACTTGATGAATGAACTTGCATAGGTTAACATATGATAAAATGGATGCAACATCATCATGAACAATGGATCTATATGGATCTATACATAGGATGAAGAAAATGCATGGAAATCTCTATTTTAACACCAAATCGGGCCAACAATCCGATATACTCCTTTGGATCCGTGTGAGAGATAATCACCACTCACCAAATCACCTAAACAACCTCAAAAGATATCAACTTCAGATCTGTACAGCGAAGAACTAAGCTAGATCCGACAAGATCTCACTTCAAACGATGAAATCTCTCTTGAAAAGATGAAGATCTTCAATCCAAGCTCTTGAATCTTCAATCTTGATCTTCGATTTGGATGGATGGAAGCACTAGATTAGAGTGGAGAAAAGAAGTGAAGAAGTGTAGAAGTCGAGCTCTTAAAATGGCAGCACTTCGTCGCTTCAAAAATCCGGATCCCAAAAAGTGAGAACAACCCCTCCTATTTATAGCTGAAATCTGTCCTTAAGTCGAAATCTGGCCATCTCCCTAAGTCGCTTCCGACCTAAGCCTATCCGACCTAAGCCTCTCCGACCTAAGCCTCTCCGACCTAAGCCTCTCCGACCTAAGCCTCTCCGACCTAAGCAATGCGCTTTCCTTCGACCAATGACTTAGTTGGGTTGCGACCTAACAGCTTAGACTTCTACGCGACCTAACACAACATACGACCTAACAGTTAGATCTACGCGACCTAACACTTAAACTATCCTAGCGACCTAACAACTTAGCAACCTACGCGACCTAACAGTGTTACGACCTAACACATAGCCTAACTCCTAAGGTCGCCAACTTGTTAACTCCTTAGGTCGCCAACTTGTTAACTCCTTAGGTCGCCAACTTGTTAACTCCTTAGGTCGCTAACTCGGAACCACTAGGTCGCTAACTCGGAACCACTAGGTCGCTAACTCGGAACCACTAGGTCGCTAACACGGAACCACTAGGTCGCTAACACGGCAACCATTAGGTCGCTAACTCACCCTGCCGACCTAACACTTAGCTCACCGAAACTCTTAGGTCGCTCACAACACTCTCTTAGGTCGTTGCCGACCTAACTCTAACCCAGAATACTTAGGTTGCCTGAACCTCTTAAGTCGCAGACCTTCTCTAAGTCGCCAACAACCCTTAGGTCGCGTACGACCTAGGACTTAGACAAATCTACCTAAAAATCTGAAATGACATGAAAGTGCTTAAAATTCCAGATTTTGACGAACATGTCGATCCGTAAAAATACGGGTCGTTACAAAATACGTACCAGTGTTAGCCCAAGGGAATATTCACATGTGTACTCCATATAGCCTATTCTCTGTATTATCTGATAGTATTACCCAGCAATACTCTTGGATAGTATGGGTATAAAGGTAGGGTGTTACAAATTGATATCAGAGTGAGGTTCGGAACAATACGTCATTTATAAGAGACACGAGTCAAGAAATTAGATGAGACTTAGAGTCTCTGTCCCTTTGGATGTGTTGGGTGTTACCCTATAATCAGGGATAGTAGGAGTTATGATGATTACTAGATTAATCATCTAGGGATATATTTGTTTTTTGTATATATATACACTATTTATTACTATCTATTAAGTATGAAATATAAAATAATTGACCTATGGTGGCTTGGTATAAATCTTTAAATTCTAATCTGTTAGAGATCAGAATGCACAGTGGAAACGAATAAATTGCATTCAGTTGAGCACATTGGATGTTTGTTTATATCCATGCTTGATTAGTGGATGATTACTTGTGTTAAATTTAAAATTTATTGATATGAAAGTCCTTATAGTGTCTTCGATAATGAAGTTACCGCTAGGAATTTTGAAGGTTGTAATTTATAATATATATATATATATATGTCTCATTAATTAAAACTTGTAATGTGATTGTAAAATTTGATGTTTTCTTGATGTAGTATGATGTTTGAATGTTGGAAGTGATTTATTATTTTATTTTAGTAAAAATCATTTGTAAATGTTTTAATGTAAGTAAGTAAATGTTTTACAATGAATTCTTGTGATTTTGATTTATCTCCATATACATATACATAGTACTAGAAATGTTTTATGAATATAAAAAAATGTGTTCATTAGAAAAAAAATTGATAAAATTTTATGTTTACAAAAGTCATTATTGGTTATGTTTTATTGGAAGAAAATGTCTGTTTTATAAAGTGAGCTTTTATAAAAATTTATGTATAAAATGTTTGAAGGTGTTAATCTGTCCGTTGAGTGCCTTAAGAAATCTGATTGATAGATCTGGCTAACGCTATCGATAGGGATTCCTAAATATTAGGACGAGACATTTGGACACAACAATTTAGAAAAAGATTTAAATATTTTGTTAGGTTTCAAAGGATTAATATTTTAATTAATATTTGAGGGAAGTTGATGATTTTGAAAAGCGGATGTTTAAGGAAATCTTTGTAATAATTATTGGAAAAGTATGTTTAAAAAAAAGTGGAAATTTTGAAGAAGTGTTTATGCAATTATTTGGATAAAATGTATAAAGTAGTTTTATATGATAGTATATCTCTTACATGAAAAGATAAGTTATTATTTGTAAAGATGTTTTGATAAATATCTTAAAATGAGACATTATTTATTATTCTGATATAATGGTGAATTGTTTTGAAAATAGTAAAGATATTTTATGCTTACAATTATTTAAGCAATGATTGTAGCCATAGGACTTTAGTTGACAGTTGTGGTCGCTGGCGAGGTAGTGTTGATTAAATGATTAACATTGCAGCCATTCGGCAAACATAGCCGCTAAGAAATTAATGGCAAGGCAACGTTATTCTATTTTAAAGTAATTGTAAATTTGATATTTTTGTGTGTGTGTGTGTGTGTGTGTTTGTGTGTATGTGTGTAGTATTATTATTAATAAGTTTTAGTAAATACTTCTCATCAAAATGGTTTATAGTGTGCATCTTTTGAATGAGTTTAGAAAATGAATATTATTCCATAAAGTCGTATATATTGAATTTAAAAATGAAATTTAAATGATGGAGTGTTTTATTTTAAGAAAAGAAAATCTCATTTTGTTTTATGTACATCAATTACTAGTAGATAAATCTTGCTAAATCTAGATTTTGAAATGGGAAATTTGGAATGGAAAATAATTTAAAAGTTGATTAGTAATTAAAATTTTGTGGATTTTCTTTTAAATAGAAAATAATTATTTCATGAAATAAGTTTTTGTGTTAAATTTAGTTGCAAGATTATAAAGTTTATAATATTAAATGAAGTTATTAAATAGTAAACTTGTTTTGGAAAGAAATATTTGAGGAATATTTATATACTTATATAGCGAATTTTTTAAGGAAAGGTATTTTGAAATAAGATTTAACTTAGTGAAAGGATTTAGAATTAATGAAACGTTTTGAAGTGTGATTAAAGTAAGGGTAAAGAAACCGATATAGTTTTAGTAATGGCTTTTCACTAAAGGGATGAATTATGAAAATTATAATTTTTGAAAGTGGAATGGAAATTAAATATTTTGAAATGAGTTGATATTTATTCCAACCTTAAAATATTAAGATGAGATGTGGATTTTAAAGGGTAAATTATAAGTTAATGTTTTAATATATTCTAAAGATAAATAAGTTTTAGTGTTTATAATATAAAATAATTTGTTTGAATATTGGTATATGATGTTTGGAGTGTTGAAGGTTTTCGGGATCTACTTCGTGCCATAGAGACACTCTGAAGCATCCTGGAAGTTTCAACATGTTGAGAATACTTTATTTGCTTATGCAAATATTAGAATCTTCTTAATGTGATTATACAAACTCATAGCTCATAATTTTGAATAATAGGCAGGAAGGTAAAATCTGAGTCTTGTATGCCATCGATGAAAGGTCTAATCATTAGTTTTTGTTGATCTATTTATATACTTGTTGGGTCGAAACAGATCACTATATGTGCTAACCCATAATAGTGAAGGTGGAGCAATATGACTTTGTTGTTCGATATTAAATATAAATTAATCAATGGTGTAGATGAGCTAGAATTTATCTAGCTAGTTATAGATTTTCCCTAAGAAGGAATTGCGAGAACGCAATTTTCTTAAGAGAGGAGTCTGTAACAACCTGTTGTTGTGAAGCAATAAATTAACAATTAAATAATAATAAATAATGAATTAATCGTGATTTGAATTAATTAATATGGAATTGTGGAAATGATTTGGAAAATTTGATGGACAATATTTTATTAAATGATAAGAATTGAAAATGAAAAGGAAAGGATTTAATAATTTATTTGGTTATTTTGGAATATGAAAATATAAATTAATTATTTGGAATAAAATGTTAAATTAAATCTTTGTAAGTTTTAGTTTATTTTTGTGAAAGAAAGTATTTTATTAAAGAAGTTTGAATTTAAGCAGTAAATGGATTAAATTAAAATAATTTAATTAAATAAATAAAACTAAAGAACATAATTTTGTAAAATAAATAATGTCGTAATTCATTAGAAAGTAGTTTTGTGATAGAAGTGATATTATAATTGGGCTTGAATATTTGTTTCATGTAATGAAAGTAAAAGAAAGAAATAAAATAGAAAAGAGTATGAAAGAAATGAAGCTCAAAGCCAATGTACCCAAAACCCTAACTCAAAATTCTTTATTTTTCTTTCTCTAGACTCTTCCATTTCCTGATCATTTCTTTTCATCTATAAATATAGCATCGTGTTATGTTTTCTTGACTTTAAAAAATTGGATTTTCCCAAAACCTACCACCTAAATAATTCAAATTAAATTCAAAATAAATTTATAAATCTCAATAGCTTAAAACCATGCCTCTCAATAGCTCTACACCACTTAGAAAATAAGAAATTGAGAATTCGTTCACCAATTTGAGGCAGAAGTCAATTACAGTGAAGGGAAGAGGACCTGGAAGAAGAAAATAGGCGTGTTAGTGCAATTTTCCAATCAAGGTGAGTGTCTCTTCTAACATCTATGTCTATTTATGATGATAAGTAGAATTCTTGTATGGTGTATGTTCCTGCATTTATATCATCATGGTATTATCTTCCTGTGCCACTCCTTCAACCCTGTAACATTGATATTGATTGTTATTTTGAGACAACTTGTTGAATAATTTGATTTGCTTGGATCATTGAGTGTTGGAGTTTAGTTGTGTGATGTGGTATGATGAAGGAGTGGTGGAGATAGGGAAGAAGTTGGTTAGAGATGACCTAAAATGCATGAAAACAGACACACAAAATCGCATACCTGTGCCTTTAACCGGTCAACCACCTAGGCCAAACGGTCGATCACTTAGGTCGATAGATCATGCATAAATTGCACGTGTCTATACATTTTGTTTGTTTATTTTACTATATATATACAACTTGTATAAATAATAATGTTTATAAATAAAAAGAGGTTTTTAGTATAGTGTTAAATTTAATTAGAAATTTTTTTTATTTAATAATAATAATTATTATTTATTTAGTTTAGAGAAAAACTATTTAATAAAAATTTAGTTTTTGATTTTAATAAATCTATAAAAAAATTATAAAATTCTAGAAATATATGAAAATTTTCCTAACTGATATTTAAGAATTTCCAAAGTATATTTTATGTCATTTTGAATATTATTAAAGTTTTTAAAAAAACTTATTTTATAGATTATAAATTTATTTGATTGAATTAGATCTTATAAAATTATTAAAAAATATTATTTAACAATAGAAAATTATGAAATAATTATTATGTGAAATATTTAGTTGTACAAACTATTTTTGGGGTTCTAAAAGAACGAATGGGTTTTCAAAAGTTATTGGTGAATATTAAATTAATATTTAAATTTATAAAAGTTTATGAAATTAGTAATTTATTGAAAAAAATATTATATTATATTTAAAGTAATTATCTAGTTTAATTCTAGAATATATGTGTGTGTGTTAACCACTCTTAGTACTTACTTTGTTATATAAGATTATACGTTGCGAATGATTCATTATTAAATATTGATTTGTTTATTGTTACATATATTTATTTGAGTAATCTATTTTATATTACATTTCTGATCATTCTTTCCTGGTATGTTGAATTGGATTATATGAATGATTCACCGTTGATGTTGATTTTGTTTAATAATTTGATATGATACGGTGATGACAACCTTCTATATGATTTTATGATGATTTTTATTCTGTGTGTCGAGGAATATGAATAAACTGAGTTATAATACTGTCTTGTATGGGCTTTCGGTAATATTTATCTGGGTATTCTTGTAATATCCCGGAAATTTTGGACAATATCAATTTAATAATCTGTTTAAATAATTAAATTGATTTGTTAATCTTTGATAATAAATATTTGAATTGATTTAATAATCTAATTAAATGAATATTTAATTAGTAAATTTATCCTTTAAAAATTTATAAGATGATTTCTATTTATAATGTATATACAATTGTATATATTGTAAATGGATAAGCTGGTGTTTGAAATTTAATTAATAAATAAAATCTTGTTTTAAAATTTCTAATATATAATATTGATAGTTTGGATATTTGGATTTATTTAATATTAGCTTTTCAAAGTTATTTAAAATTTATAACTATATGGTTTTAAACTAGATTAATAATAAGGATTATTTTATTTTCTTATTAAATATGATTTAAAAGTGAATATATATATAGGTTTAAAATACAATTTACCTATGATATGTTAATTCAATTAGTAATAGTGATAATTTATAATCTCTTTTATAAATTATTTTAAAATTGATAAATGAGTTATTTTTAAACAATATTAATAGTGTATTGTTTTTATAAATAGATTTTATATATAAAATAATATGGTTATTTCAAATTTAATGTGTAGTTATATATGTATGTATATAACTTGACTTTAAATTGGATTTTAAATATAATTTGCATTTGAATTTAAATTAATTTTGAAATTCAAAAGAGTGATATTTTAAATAGTTTTGGATTTTAAAATATATATATAAACTTTTACTTATAAAAATAATTAGCTTTGTTTCTTTATAAGTAATATATATAAATAGATAAGGGTTTAATAAATAAAGAAAAAGGTTTTTACATTTACAATAAATAAAATTAATTAAAAGACAAGTGTTAATTTATTAAGTAACCATGGTGACATGTGTTAGTTAGTAAATTAGAGTAAATGCCAAATGTCAAGTTCTTAATCTTTGTTTTCTTTTTTAGTAAACTACCTTTTTCTTATATAAACATATGTTCTTATCTACATTTTCTTTTCTAATTCTTTTTCAAAATTAAAGAGATTTCAGCCTGTAACAAGAATACTCAAAACAAAATCTGAAACAAGATTTCTTTCAATAAAACAAAATTCTCAAACAAATTCTCAACCGAAATGTTCTCAAATAAAATCAGTAATCCTCAAACCATAATCTCAAATAACCTGTAACCTCTCTTCAAATCTGAAAGCCTGCAATTTTTCTAAAAATCTGGAAGCAAAATCAAAGTTCTTTAAATCTGGAATCTAAGGCAACATATCAACAATACAAGGCTATAGCAACATGCAAGTTTCCAAATCAAGCAATTAAAGTTTTAAATCGAAGGAGCAACAAGGCAACTCAAGTTAAAAGATTTTAAAGTTTTCAAAATCAAAACTGAAGTAGCTCTGTTATTCATTTGAAATCTGGTGAGTAACTTTCTTCTTAAAAATTTAAATATATGAGTATCTGTTTGCATGTGAAATTCTGGATTAAAATGTGTATTGTGGAGAATGAATATGATTGAATTGCTATATATAGATTTGGATGTATAGATGTATGTTACTGTGGTATCTGTTTTTTTTACCTGTTCTATTTTTAGTAGCTTAGAGTATGATAAAAATTCAATACCTCTTAATATAATCTCTGTTTAGACTTAGATTTCAAACCAGTAGTGATTGTTTAAATATAACTTAAAGTTTAAATTTTATTTAAATAGATTAAAATGGAGATTGTTCTGGAAAACTAAATAGAACAGGGAAACTTGAGTTATTTTAATTTTTTGTAAAAATTCAAATTACTTAATTCATCGATTCAGGCATATGATCTGAATCGTTGTTTGAAAACATGAATTTTAGAGGTGAAACTATAATTTTTAGCATCAAATTTAGAAAGCAGTTCAAGGTTGATCGAAATAGGAGTTTTAAGCTGTCTCTGGTGATCTAGTTGTCTAGCGAGGTTGTGGTTTCAACTGTAGATAGAGGGATGATCGGAGAGTTCGAGAAAAATGTCAGATGATGGTGAAAAGCACGGTGGTGGCAACAATGTTCGTTCTAAGTTTATAACCCTAGTTTTAGTGAGGTTGGGAAATATGTTCGTCATGACGTCCAGAGGGGATCGAGTTCATCTGAACTCTGGGAATCTGAAGCTTGAAGGATGACGAAGACTTGGCCAGAAGTTCTGGTGCTCAGGTGGTCTCGATCGTCGAGGCGAGTTGAATTTGTGATCGTAGTTCTGGTTCCAGGTGAGGATCGTGATGCTCGATTTCGATGGTGAAGTTTGTTCGAGGTTCTGGTGATTGGGATCGTGGATGGGGGTCGTAGACGATGTGCCGGCGTTGGCATGGGTGGTCGAAGGCGATCGAGTTGCCTGTGCACGTGCACAAGGTAGCAGCAATGTCTGTTGAGTTTGGGGAAGAAACAGACGTTCTCGAGTAGGTGATGGGTTTGACTCGAAGTCGTACTCGAGAAATTGGGGACTGGGCTCGGGTTCGTACAGGGGAGACTCGCGTGGATTAACAGTTTTAAAATTTGAACTTAACAAAGTTTTAAATATAAGAACGAAGAAAAACTCGAAGGGATACTCGGGGGTTTCCAGTTTTTACTCGAAGCATTTAGTGGTAGGCTCGGGTAATTTGAGTTGGTACAGGCCTTAAGCCTGTTTGTTTTTAACTTTTAAATTTGGTTTAAAATTTTGGAAACTGAAATTTTAAACAAAGTTTTAAAGCAAATTTGGAAGTATGGATTCAAATTTAAAATTGTATCCTTGTTTGAAATAAATAGGTTGATAAAATTTATGATGTTTTAAAATTTAAATTGTTAAAAGTATATTTTAAAAAGGATTTTGAATTCAAATAAATTGGTTTAAAATCTTATAAATGTTAAGTGTTCTTAACATTTGATTTAAAAAGATTTTGTATATTTGATTTAAATATTGGTTAAAGTTAAATTGTAATCTATTTAAATCTTTTAATTTAAATGAATTAAAAGAAAGATTTTAAAGTAAAATGTTTTAAAGACTTTTGTTAATAATAACTAAAGTAGTTAAAGGTTAATACTTTAGTCAGAAAGTAATTAAGATTTAATTATATAAGAGTAATTAAATTAATAAGGTAATTAAAGAATAATTGATAATTTAATTAATTAATTGATAAATAAGAGTTTATCAAGTTGTTTTAATAAATAATTGATTAAAGATTAATTACCTAAAGAAGTAATTAAAGAATTGTTAAATAATTAATGAGGGATCATTAATTAGGGATAAATAAATAATTAATTAATGAGATTAATTTTGGTAATCAATTTGATTAATAAATTAATAATAATCATTTATGGAAATTGGTTAAGTATAATTACTTAATGGAAGTAATTAAGGTAATTAATTACTTAAGGTAATTAATTAAATAAATTTGATAAGTTTAAATTAATTTATTTAATTAATTTAAGAAAATCACTGGGTGATTAGATAATTACTTAAAAGTAATTAAGTGAAAGTATAAATTACTTAGAAAAGTAATTAAAGTTAATTAGTGGATATAATTAACTAAAGGTGGTTTAATAAAAGTAATTTGAGTTTAGTACTTTTAATAATTAATCAAGGGATTAATTAAAGGATAATTAATTAAGGAGTAATTAATTTATGAAGTGTAGTAATTAAGAGTAGTTAATTACTAAATGAGATTAATCAAAGGTGATTAATAAATGTGACTAATTATTTATTAATTTAAATAAGATAATTAATTAAGAATAATTAAGGATCATTAATTAATATAATTAATGATGTAATTAAGAATTTTAATGATGTAATTAAGGATTAATGTAATTAAATATAGTTAATTAATTAATGAAGTAATTAAGGATTAATTACTGTAATGGATTAAGATAATTAATTTGTGGAATTAATTAAGGATTAATTACTTGAAGTAATTAAAGGGTAATTAATCAGGAATGATTAATTAAATAGATACTTAGAGTATGATTAATTAATTGGTTTAATTAATAATTAAGTAAGCAGGATTTATAAGATGAGGTAATTAATTTAATTCACTTTAAATTAATTAGAGATGATATAAATCATTACTTAGGGATGGATGAATAATATAGAATGCTTTGCATTGTTGTTATCTCTGATAAGAGATGTGCTGATCTATGATATGGATGCTTTGGTTAAATTGAAATGATAATATGAATTGTCTGTTTGTGATAATGTAGATTATCTGTTGTGAATTATCTATCCCTGTAGTATAGATAACTGAAATGAATTGTTTTAACCTTAAAACAACTTGGACCTTAAAAGATACGTTTTGGATTTCGATGAGACCGGGATCGGGTTTCCGTATACCGGAATTCCAGGTCTGGAGACCCGAATACCACATCGATCCAAATTAACGTTAGGTCGTGAATCTCAAGTGAAGATGAAGATTTAGAGTGCAAGGGTTATTGTCGTTAACTCTGAGGGTGATTCCAACACGAGTGTAACGAGATAATGCCTTCGGTTTCGTTCGAACCCGGAACGAACTTGTATGGATTGAATGCTTTCAGAACATCGTCAGGTGGACGATGAGCATTCTAAGTGATGTGTTCTGATTAAAGGTAATCGTGACCTCAAGCCTCATCAACCGGGAATGGCTAAAACAGGGGAGGTGCAGCAAGGCTTCGTGGGTAGCACCCACTGAGAGTAAGGTCATCCCTGTCTAGAGAGTTCCTTCTTTTATTTCGGCTTAGTGGTGCAGTTGGCGACGGCCATCTGTGGGGTGATTTTATTCGGGATTATCCAGTAAGGGATGGTTCCGGCTTTGTGTTGCAGGGGATTGGGAGTGATCCTCGGTACGGTGATCTAGGCCCCGTACTGTGATGAGCGGTACCCCGGTAGCTCTGCCATTGTATGGAAATCCAGATTCCAATAAGTGATAACGGACTTGATTGTATACTTATGTATGCTGGAATTTAATAATGTAACAATTTCAGCTATTTCATATTTATTTGAAAACCCTAGACCCTATTATAATACAATCGAATTTCCTATCAAATATTTTGGTTAGCATAAGGTAAAAACTTACCCATATTTATGTGTGGGGAGTCTTACGTGATACTTTTTCTTTCAAAAGGTTTTGAAGTTAAACAAGTTTAACCTGTTACTCACACCAGACCCATGTCTGACCCAAGTTGTTTATTTCTGTTTTATAAACTCTTGGGTACTCAAATTTTTACGAGTAACCAAGGGATTCAGGTTTAGCTTTGACGAATTGTGGAGGAGCAATGGAGCAGGAGGCTTCGGCGTTCGTAGATATAGTATTCCGCTGTGTTGATATCTGTGTTAGAGTCTTGTATTGTATTTGAGTTGTAATATCTAGACAGATGTTTATAACTGTCTAGTATGTGTTGTATAGTTGTGTAAACTCTGATAAGTGTTGTATACTATGTAATAGTTTCTTTATGTTATTTATATAAATTATTCGTTCCGCTGTGAGATCGTTGTTGTTGTCTCTTCTTTCTTCTATTCTTTTCTATTTTCTACCTCTTTCTTTCTTATTAACGATGCGTCATTCTGTGGAATGAATGGCGGGTCGTTACATATGGTATCAGAGCATAGGTTGAGCGAATACCTAAGCTTTTGGTTAAGTGAATATCAGAGCGCTAGGTTGAGTGAATACCTAGGTTCGGAAGGGTTGTTCATTAGAGATAGGATCTGTAGCAACCTGTTTGAGTCTGAGTGTATATATATATATATGAGAGCGCGTATTTGTTAGTTATATAAAATGGTTTTATATTGTGTTAATTGATCGGTTGAGTGGTATATGGATTCTGGTCAATACGAGTAGCTAACGTTATTGATAGGGATCTCTAAACACTTGGACCAGGCCAACGGACACAATATTGTTTTAAAAAGGGAAGGTGAAATAATTTTACCCAGATATATTTTCTATATATAAAAAGTATCATTTTAAAAGTATATGGTATTTATAATGATTGGTTGAGATGATAATAATTTATCATCTAAGATTAGGAGTCTGAGTGTTGAGGTTGGAAGTGTATTTGTCGAGACTGTAAACCTAATACCGTGTAACATCCCGTATTTTTAAGCTATTGAATTTGAACATTTAATTCATTTTAAATGTTAATGTGGATTCTTAATTGATTTTAAAATGAATAGATTCAGATTCAATCAATGAAATAAGCTGTAATTTTTAATTATAGTAATTTCGGGTTGAATTTGATTAATGGAAAAATAATAATTAAATATTCGAATTTGAGATAAAGGTAAATCTGGATTTAAATAGTGATAAAAATGGTTTTGAAAGTTATTTTGAGTTATTTGAGTGGGCATAGCGTGGTAGGAATTTTAGATGAATTTTAAAGTTGATAAATTATTACTTGGAATTTTATATTAATTTTAAAATGAAATTAATATCATTAAAATGCAATTTAATCAGATTTGAGTCTGGGATGAGCCAGAATGATTTTTAATGTTGTTATAAATTTTATATGATTTATTGTTAAGTTAATAAAATTTTAAAGGTGAAATTTGAAGCGTTTTCGACGGTGTTCAGAAATCGCCTGATTTAATAGACGAGTTAAAATAGCCTTCCGGGGCGCAGTCTCAGAATTCGACGAAACCAGTTCCATTGGATCCGTAATAGTTAATTATTATCGGATTTCAATTTTCGTAGCGATCGGAGTTGTCGTGTGACCGTGGCAGCTCGAAACGCATCGAAATCGATTTAACCGATTTAATTTTAAATTGATCGTTTAATTCCGTATCTCGCGCATACGATCAAATTAGCTTATGAAACCTGTTCCATTGTGTCCGGAACATGGAAAAACCCTAGGGACGCCTGGCGGCACGTCAGATTTGGAGTTCGTTTGTAAATGTTCATTATTATTAAATTTAATATTAAATAAATAATGTTATACGTATATATTCACGTTTAAGGAACCCTAACCCTAAGACATTTTCCTCAGCCGCCACGATATACTCCAATGGACGAACTCTTCCCACCTTCTTCCCTTAATCTCCACTCATCCACACAATGTTATCGAATGATTTCAACATGGAAGTTGAGGAGAGCGTCACGATCTACAAATCTGTACGGTTGAGATGTTGGTTAGTCGACTAGAGGAGGCGCTTAGGGGCCGCGTTTGGGTAGGAGTCAGGCACGATTTTCGGCGCTTTAGGGAAGCCGAGCTTGGTCGCCTTCTGGCCATAGGCGCGCGCGACGTAGAGCGTCGAGATGGAGGCGTTTGATCGACGTAGCGGCGATCGATGGTGGTGGGGTTCGAAGCCCTAGATTAGCCGATGTTGGGTTTCGTTCTTCCTGAAGTTGCGTTGCGTGAGGAAGATGGCTTCGGCCTTGTTTCTGAAACATGATCAACGGTCATGATTTGGTAAATAAAAAAAAACAAAATAAAAGAAGAAATTATTTTTAAATTACAATTCAAAAGCTTTAAAATTTAATAACTTTTCCAAACGATTTCAGATTGCGATGAAACTAGATGCGTTGGAATCGCAGAGAAATGTACTACGAGATGGTGTAGATCCGGATTCATTCCGGGCAAGTAGGAATTTGGGGTTAAATCGGACGTCGTTCGGTTTAATTCAAAATTTCGAACGCTCGTCGGAAACTCAAGGTGAGTTTTTCTCACTCACATCTGGATCCTAGGCATTATAAATAATTGATATTTAAATATCTGAATGATTGGTTGACTATGACTGCTGTTATCTGTCTGGATTGATATTATATTGAGTTGTGCTAATATCTGTGATGCAGGGAGAAACAGGTTGGAGGGATCCAACTGGATTCCTCACAATGTAGCAGTTATTTTATAATTGATAGTCATACCTGTTTATATGTTGTGATTGATAAATCTGGAAATTTAATTGTATTGTGAAATTGTTGTATAAAATTATAATTATAGAATTTAATTATAAATGGATTAAATTGGTTTTTACGAATTAAATGAATTATTGAAATAAGAGTTTCAAAGAATGAATTTTCTGTTTGGGATGGAAAATGAAATTAGTAAATTGGGTTTCAAAATACAATGGAAAATTTATCAATCAATAAATGTGAAGTATAGATTTTTGGAAATGAATTCTATAGAATTGTAAATATATTAAAATAACGATGGGTTATTTTAATAATGAATATTGTTATTCGGGAAATTTAGAGTATGTATAATAAGGTTTCAAATATAAATCTGCAAATTTAAGTGTTAATAGAATGTATTGAAAGCTGTTTCCTCTATTGGAATTATATTTAAGTAAATTGAAAATATGGTTTTCATTTAAGAATTCTCCAATGTTTATTTTAAAAATGTTTAAACTATGATTTTAAAAATGAATTTTCGAATGTGGGAAATTGGGTATGAACTTCAGATGAAGTCATAGTTAAATATGAGATTTGGGATTTATGTTGTAAAACATAATTGACTTGAAATAAATCAGTGGATTTATATGAAGGATACTTTGGAATGTTTGAACGGGATAGTGTTTCCCTGGGAAAAACCAAGTTAGAGTTTTAAAGGTTTTTATTTAATTAAAGTTAAAGTTTAAATTGTTTAAAGAGTATTTTCAAGAAATTATTATTTTTAGAGAAGAAAAGTTTAAATTATTTTAAAGTTATTTGTTTAAGTTATGGAAGGTTAGTATTATTTTTTTTAAAAAAAAAACACTACCTGTAAATATTTAGTAAATTGAACCCTTATTTAAATCGAGTTATATCCTATTAAATAAATACTATTTAAAGTAGTTTTGAAATTATATTTTGAGTAAATAACTAGAAGTACATTTATATATTTATAAGTATATTTCGCTATAAAGTATTTTAATTGTTTTTAATCTAAATTGTTTAAGCTTGGTTTTTCCAAATGGGAATAAATGGTAAGGCTTTACCCTGTAAAGGAAGAAATTGGGAAGTCGTTTAAAATGAGTTTTGAAATGTGAAAATATATCTTTTAAAGATATTAAAGGGGAAGAATAAATAATGGGTGATATTATTTATTGTGTGATGGATGCTTATGGATGCTTGTGAATGTGAATTGATAGTTAAATCACCGACTATCAATATTGGCCAAATGCGCTGATCGTTTCGAAGAGACCGGGATCGAGTTTCCGTATACCGGGATTCTAGGTCTGGAGACTCGAAAACCACTTCGATCCGGTTTGTACATTTCGTGTAACGTGTTCGGAGTCGAAGATGAAGCAGTGAAGTGCAAGGGCTAGTCGCTACTAATCCTGAGGATATTTCCAAAATGGATGTAGTAGGAATAGTGCCTTCGGTTCCGTTCGGACCCGGGACGGACTTGTATGGACGAATGCTTTCGTGACATCGTCAGGTGGACGATGGGCATTCAAAGTGAAATGTTCTGTAAAGGTAACGCTAAGCCTCAAGCCTCATCAACCGGGAATGACTGAAAATCAGGGGTTATGCAGCAAGGCTTCGTGGGTAGCCCCCACTTGAGAGTAAGGTCATCCCTGTCTAGATGTCCCTTTTATTTCGGCTTAGTGGTGCGGTTGCTGATCACAACCGTGGGGTGATTTTACTTGGAATTATCCAGTAAGGGATGATTCCGGCCTTGTGTTGCAGGGGAGCGGGCGTACTCCTCGGTACTGTGATCTAGGCCACGTACTGTGACAGGTGGTACCCCAGTGCCTAGTCATTCGTTGGAAATCCATTCTCCCTACGTTCCTTGTACGAGTTTTGTTTGTATTACCCACGTTGTGGCTAGTATGCCGGAATTTAATAGATGTAACAATTTCGGCTATTTTATAAGTATTTGTATCTAGACACTATTATAATATCAGAGGATTTTTATAAAAAGTGTTTTAGCTATCGTAAGGTAAAAACCCGACATGTTTATTTGTGGCGTGGTCTTACGAGATGCTTTTGTTTCAAAGGATTTTTGAACTTAAATAATCAGTTTGGATGTATTTATGATGCGCTGGTATTCCAGACTGACTCGGGTGTTATTTTATTATAATGCTCGGGTCAGACCGAGTATATTTTCAGGATAGGTTGCTATGGAGCAGGAGAGGAGCTGGAGTCGGGACGTATCATTCGTACTTGTATTATTCCGCTGCTGTGATTGTTGTATTGACTGATTGACTGGATATTGATGATTGTATTATGACATACTCTGATGATGATGTATTGTATATAAACAGATATAGTTTTCATTTTGTGTAAAAATCTGTTCTATATATTATATTTTATCCGCTGCGACTGTGAGGTTCTGATTTTGTTTAGTTCATTCTTCTTCTTCTACCTTCTTTCTTTTCCTACAATCTGTCTTTTCCGGCGTTCGATCGTCGGCATATTATACTGTTGAGTATTTTGTGTCGATTTTCGAGGGTCGAGAAGGGCGGGTCGTGACAGTTGGTATCAGAGCTTAGATTGGCGACAACCTAGGCTTTGGTGGGAAAATTACTCATTTTAAATAGAGTTGGAAGTACTCTATAATGAGTTGAGTGTAATAATAGCTATGAGAGCGTACTTGTTAGTGGATGTAGAATTGTTTTTGTACTGTGTTGACTTATCGGTTGAGTGTTTATGAATTCTGGTCGGTACGGGAAGTACAACCGTATCGATAGGGGTTTCTAAACTCTTAAACAAGATAAACCGACATAGTATTGTTTTTAAAATGGGTAAATGAAATAATTTTACTCAAAATTGTATTTTGATATAAAAAGAAATAATTTTCTAAATTATTATATGTATTGGATGCTTGTTTGGTTGTTTCTTCTATAATCAAATAAGAAATTAAAACATGATCTAAAATTTGAAATGATATATATAAGAAAATAAGAAGTTAAAATATTAAAATGGTTTATAACTAAACAGAATTAACTAAATATGGTTTAATTAAGAAGAAGTATAATTAAAATTCGATTTAAACCAGAATTTTGATTCCGGAAATTTTGGAAAGGGTTTTAAATTGAATTTGATTGAAATTTTGGGAATGTTGAAATGTTTTCCAAAGGTTTTGAAGTCAATGATGGAGTATATTTTGGGAAAATATTTTTGAATAGAAATTGTTTGAGGTGGATTTTGGAAGTGGAAAGCATTGAACTCACTGCAGTCGCTGGAAAATAATCCTGATGATGCTGGCCACATCATTAGAATTCATTTTCGAGTTTCTAAAGTGATGGATTGCTTCCGTGGTGATTGGTTAAGGTATTTGTTTACACTGGTTTTATATACCAGTTGTTTTCACAGTTTCAAAGGAGAAAACTGTTTTGGTAAAACCTGATTGTTTTGGAATTGGGTATTTGATTTGAATATCAAAAAGGGAAGTATGTTGATTTTATTTCAAAAGTGGTTTTGAAATAAATCCGGGTAAATTGAATTCTGGGAATTCTGTTTAAAATAAAAGGGTAAAATTTGGAATAAATCAACTATAACCTTGAAAGTAAAGTTGATTTAAGTGAGGAAGGAAGGATGAAAATTTTAATCCTGAAATTAAAATTTAATTTGGGTAAATGGAAGTAAATGAAGTTATTGAAGTGAATAGAAGTTGAATTTAACTTGGAATAAGTTAAGTAAATTTGAGAATTGGGATTAAATTGATTTGGGTTAAGTTGGAGGATAAAATAACTTTGTAATTATGGGTCGTTGTGTAATAAATTGTACCCATAAGCTATTAAGTATTTTACTTACAATCTAAAAATTGTGAATTCAAGATGGTGCAAATAACTTCATATTCTTAAGTTATAAAGTGTTATAATTTGACTTTGTAATTACAAAATGTAAATTGGTTTGAAATGAGCAATATAAACTTACAAGTAAATAAGTTGGAGAACTTGAGAATGGAAGATTTTATTTTAACTCAAGTAAAATGGAATTATAATCACAAATGGAAATAATAAATGGAATGGTGAATTCGAACTTAATTTTAAATGGAATGCAAAGTAAGGTGAAACAATTATAAAATATAAAAGAGGTAAGTGAACTGAAGTTAGTAAATAAGTTGAACTTGGATATGGAGAATTAAGATTAAATTGAATTTGGTTTAACTTCGACTAAGATGGAATTAAGCTGAATATTAAAATTTCTGTTGTGTTATGAATAAGAATGAATGTAATTAAATTCTTATTTAAAGTAGTAAAGGAAATGGTTTAAATTCAGGTGGGCTAAAAAAAACGTAGATGAACTTGAATTAATCCTGGAAAGGAATTAAATTGAAATGCATATATAATTTAGTTAACCTTGAATTAAAATGGGATAAGAATTTAGTTTAATGGAAATTTAATTTAGTTGAGGTGATGATGAATGAAGTAAATGTTTACTCAACTAAATCCAAAATGATTGTTTGGAAATAAATCTTGTGTAAGCTAAATTAAATGGAATTTGTATTGCAATAAATAGGATTTTGATAGTTGGTCAAAGTTTGAAAGGTAAATAAAATCCAGTTTTGGGATGGAAATTAAGTTTGGCAATAAATGTTGGAAGTGAGAATGAATAATGTAATTAGCTTATAATAGTGATGGTTTGAATTGTAAATAAAATTCAAATGAGAGAAATAATTTAAGTGGCCTCTTTGTTAATAAAATAAATTTGTACATGGATTGGATAAATAAACAAAGAGCATTAAAGTTGTAAATGAATTGAATTTGATTTGAATGAGAATCAAATGAAAATAAAATAAAATTGATATAAGAAGATGATGGAAATTTTGTGAAAGAACTTAAGTAACTTGGAAGAAAAACAAATGATTGTGAATGGGCTTATATAAGTAATTCCGAATGAAATTTGTTAGGAAATAAACTGAAATGCAAGTGAAATGAGTTTTAAATTAATTAATGTGATGAGTTAAAAATATAAGAGTTGTAAATAACTCAGGAATGAATGATATTAATGTAAATTTGAATTGGTTAATGAGATTAAAATGTAAATGAAATATTGAATTTAACAATTGCATTCGGAAAAGAAAATACTTGGATTGTGAACAATGCAAAAATTGAATAAAATTAATACACATCCAAGTTGAAATTAATTTTGAATGGTGATAAGCTTAAGTGACAATAATTTTTGCTTGAATGGCGTGAAAATTTGCATGTATTCAGAATTGAGTTGTTTAAAAAGCAATTGAAGTTGACCTTTGAATAAATTGATATGGATTGGATCTAATTCAAAAGTTTGTATATAAATGCAAGTGAATTGATTTAAAGAGAGAATGGAATTAGTTTTGAATCAATCAGAATGGGTTGCATTTTAATAAGTAATGTTTGCATATGAATGGAAATGGATTATAAAAGAAATGCAAATGTTTCAAGTTTAAAATGAAGTTTGATTGTAAATCAAATTTGGAATGTAAGTTAAATTTAAAAATGTAAGAGAGGCATATGTTAATCATATTGAAATAGAAATGGATTGTTTATAATTAATATAGATTGTATGTAGCGAAACTTGAATTTAAGGCATTCAAGTGAAATAAAATGAAGTAGACTTGAATAAGTAATTCGAATGTGATTGAAACCTTTAAATTGTTGATAAAATATGGTTAACATTGTTAATGATGAAGTTTGCTTGGTTTGGTTATGAAATGGATATGTTTGGCTTGCATTTATATTGGAAATGTTATGAAAATGCTCATATCTTTGAAAACTGATGAGTTTGTTGAGTAAGTACAGGTACGGGAGGCGTTCGAGAGAGTTGGAGCGCGTATATGCGTTATATTAGCCGCTCGCTATTAAAATTTGCTTAAAAGGTACGCCTACGCAAATATAATTGGGAAAATGATATATATATTGTGATATATTTTGGTTTCCGGCCGTGTGAGCCGATGTATATATATTTGTGTATCCTGCGATATCGCAGAAGCTCCTCCGTGCAAAGGAGACTCTGCCAAAAAATTTTCGAAAATTTTGGGAGTTAGAAAATTTTTGGGGTTTTGGGAAAATTTTTAATAACTAGTAAAGTTATTTTGGAAGCGAATGTTAAAATGAAGGCTTTAGAGTAAAGAAAGCAAAGGGTTTTGAAATGGAGCTGAAACTTTTTGGGAAAGTGAATATAAGCTTTTAACTAAGCAAATTTGGGAATAAATGGGTTGGAGAGTATTTTCTACCTTAGCAAATTTCGGGGACGAAATTTTTATAAGGGGGGAGGAATGTAACATCCCGTATTTTTAAGCTATTGAATTTGAACATTTAATTCATTTTAAATGTTAATGTGGATTCTTAATTGATTTTAAAATGAATAGATTCAGATTCAATCAATGAAATAAGCTGTAATTTTTAATTATAGTAATTTCGGGTTGAATTTGATTAATGGAAAAATAATAATTAAATATTCGAATTTGAGATAAAGGTAAATCTGGATTTAAATAGTGATAAAAATGGTTTTGAAAGTTATTTTGAGTTATTTGAGTGGGCATAGCGTGGTAGGAATTTTAGATGAATTTTAAAGTTGATAAATTATTACTTGGAATTTTATATTAATTTTAAAATGAAATTAATATCATTAAAATGCAATTTAATCAGATTTGAGTCTGGGATGAGCCAGAATGATTTTTAATGTTGTTATAAATTTTATATGATTTATTGTTAAGTTAATAAAATTTTAAAGGTGAAATTTGAAGCGTTTTCGACGGTGTTCAGAAATCGCCTGATTTAATAGACGAGTTAAAATAGCCTTCCGGGGCGCAGTCTCAGAATTCGACGAAACCAGTTCCATTGGATCCGTAATAGTTAATTATTATCGGATTTCAATTTTCGTAGCGATCGGAGTTGTCGTGTGACCGTGGCAGCTCGAAACGCATCAAAATCGATTTAACCGATTTAATTTTAAATTGATCGTTTAATTCCGTATCTCGCGCATACGATCAAATTAGCTTATGAAACCTGTTCCATTGTGTCCGGAACATGGAAAAACCCTAGGGACGCCTGGCGGCACGTCAGATTTGGAGTTCGTTTGTAAATGTTCATTATTATTAAATTTAATATTAAATAAATAATGTTATACGTATATATTCACGTTTAAGGAACCCTAACCCTAAGACATTTTCCTCAGCCGCCACGATATACTCCAATGGCCGAACTCTTCCCACCTTCTTCCCTTAATCTCCACTCATCCACACAATGTTATCGAATGATTTCAACATGGAAGTTGAGGAGAGCGTCACGATCTACAAATCTGTACGGTTGAGATGTTGGTTAGTCGACTAGAGGAGGCGCTTAGGGGCCGCGTTTGGGTAGGAGTCAGGCACGATTTTCGGCGCTTTAGGGAAGCCGAGCTTGGTCGCCTTCTGGCCATAGGCGCGCGCGACGTAGAGCGTCGAGATGGAGGCGTTTGATCGACGTAGCGGCGATCGATGGTGGTGGGGTTCGAAGCCCTAGATTAGCCGATGTTGGGTTTCGTTCTTCCTGAAGTTGCGTTGCGTGAGGAAGATGGCTTCGGCCTTGTTTCTGAAACATGATCAACGGTCATGATTTGGTAAATAAAAAAAAACAAAATAAAAGAAGAAATTATTTTTAAATTACAATTCAAAAGCTTTAAAATTTAATAACTTTTCCAAACGATTTCAGATTGCGATGAAACTGGATGCGTTGGAATCGCAGAGAAATGTACTACGAGATGGTGTAGATCCGGATTCATTCCGGGCAAGTAGGAATTTGGGGTTAAATCGGACGTCGTTCGGTTTAATTCAAAATTTCGAACGCTCGTCGGAAACTCAAGGTGAGTTTTTCTCACTCACATCTGGATCCTAGGCATTATAAATAATTGATATTTAAATATCTGAATGATTGGTTGACTATGACTGCTGTTATCTGTCTGGATTGATATTATATTGAGTTGTGCTAATATCTGTGATGCAGGGAGAAACAGGTTGGAGGGATCCAACTGGATTCCTCACAATGTAGCAGTTATTTTATAATTGATAGTCATACCTGTTTATATGTTGTGATTGATAAATCTGGAAATTTAATTGTATTGTGAAATTGTTGTATAAAATTATAATTATAGAATTTAATTATAAATGGATTAAATTGGTTTTTACGAATTAAATGAATTATTGAAATAAGAGTTTCAAAGAATGAATTTTCTATTTGGGATGGAAAATGAAATTAGTAAATTGGGTTTCAAAATACAATGGAAAATTTATCAATCAATAAATGTGAAGTATAGATTTTTGGAAATGAATTCTATAGAATTGTAAATATATTAAAATAACGATGGGTTATTTTAATAATGAATATTGTTATTCGGGAAATTTAGAGTATGTATAATAAGGTTTCAAATATAAATCTGCAAATTTAAGTGTTAATAGAATGTATTGAAAGCTGTTTCCTCTATTGGAATTATATTTAAGTAAATTGAAAATATGGTTTTCATTTAAGAATTCTCCAATGTTTATTTTAAAAATGTTTAAACTATGATTTTAAAAATGAATTTTCGAATGTGGGAAATTGGGTATGAACTTCAGATGAAGTCATAGTTAAATATGAGATTTGGGATTTATGTTGTAAAACATAATTGACTTGAAATAAATCAGTGGATTTATATGAAGGATACTTTGGAATGTTTGAACGGGATAGTGTTTCCCTGGGAAAAACCAAGTTAGAGTTTTAAAGGTTTTTATTTAATTAAAGTTAAAGTTTAAATTGTTTAAAGAGTATTTTCAAGAAATTATTATTTTTAGAGAAGAAAAGTTTAAATTATTTTAAAGTTATTTGTTTAAGTTATGGAAGGTTAGTATTATTTTTTTTAAAAAAAAAACACTACCTGTAAATATTTAGTAAATTGAACCCTTATTTAAATCGAGTTATATCCTATTAAATAAATACTATTTAAAGTAGTTTTGAAATTATATTTTGAGTAAATAACTAGAAGTACATTTATATATTTATAAGTATATTTCGCTATAAAGTATTTTAATTGTTTTTAATCTAAATTGTTTAAGCTTGGTTTTTCCAAATGGGAATAAATGGTAAGGCTTTACCCTGTAAAGGAAGAAATTGGGAAGTCGTTTAAAATGAGTTTTGAAATGTGAAAATATATCTTTTAAAGATATTAAAGGGGAAGAATAAATAATGGGTGATATTATTTATTGTGTGATGGATGCTTATGGATGCTTGTGAATGTGAATTGATAGTTAAATCACCGACTATCAATATTGGCCAAATGCGCTGATCGTTTCGAAGAGACCGGGATCGAGTTTCCGTATACCGGGATTCTAGGTCTGGAGACTCGAAAACCACTTCGATCCGGTTTGTACGTTTCGTGTAACGTGTTCGGAGTCGAAGATGAAGCAGTGAAGTGCAAGGGCTAGTCGCTACTAATCCTGAGGATATTTCCAAAATGGATGTAGTAGGAATAGTGCCTTCGGTTCCGTTCGGACCCGGGACGGACTTGTATGGACGAATGCTTTCGTGACATCGTCAGGTGGACGATGGGCATTCAAAGTGAAATGTTCTGTAAAGGTAACGCTAAGCCTCAAGCCTCATCAACCGGGAATGACTGAAAATCAGGGGTTATGCAGCAAGGCTTCGTGGGTAGCCCCCACTTGAGAGTAAGGTCATCCCTGTCTAGATGTCCCTTTTATTTCGGCTTAGTGGTGCGGTTGCTGATCACAACCGTGGGGTGATTTTACTTGGAATTATCCAGTAAGGGATGATTCCGGCCTTGTGTTGCAGGGGAGCGGGCGTACTCCTCGGTACTGTGATCTAGGCCACGTACTGTGACAGGTGGTACCCCAGTGCCTAGTCATTCGTTGGAAATCCATTCTCCCTACGTTCCTTGTACGAGTTTTGTTTGTATTACCCACGTTGTGGCTAGTATGCCGGAATTTAATAGATGTAACAATTTCGGCTATTTTATAAGTATTTGTATCTAGACACTATTATAATATCAGAGGATTTTTATAAAAAGTGTTTTAGCTATCGTAAGGTAAAAACCCGACATGTTTATTTGTGGCGTGGTCTTACGAGATGCTTTTGTTTCAAAGGATTTTTGAACTTAAATAATCAGTTTGGATGTATTTATGATGCGCTGGTATTCCAGACTGACTCGGGTGTTATTTTATTATAATGCTCGGGTCAGACCGAGTATATTTTCAGGATAGGTTGCTATGGAGCAGGAGAGGAGCTGGAGTCGGGACGTATCATTCGTACTTGTATTATTCCGCTGCTGTGATTGTTGTATTGACTGATTGACTGGATATTGATGATTGTATTATGACATACTCTGATGATGATGTATTGTATATAAACAGATATAGTTTTCATTTTGTGTAAAAATCTGTTCTATATATTATATTTTATCCGCTGCGACTGTGAGGTTCTGATTTTGTTTAGTTCATTCTTCTTCTTCTACCTTCTTTCTTTTCCTACAATCTGTCTTTTCCGGCGTTCGATCGTCGGCATATTATACTGTTGAGTATTTTGTGTCGATTTTCGAGGGTCGAGAAGGGCGGGTCGTGACATACCGTCTCGAGTAAACTTTACTGTGGTAAAGAATTTCATCGATCTCCGAAGGAAACTGTTATGGTTCGGAGTTTATCTTTGTAGTTTGGATGAGTAAAGTTGGAGCTGTCGGTTGGACAGAAGCGAGTGATGGTATCTTGATACTTCTGGAAGAAGTAGCTGCGTGATGAGATGCAGTGACTATGGATGTTCCCGAAGATGTTTTCTTTGGAACAAGTTAATGAAGTGTGTCTGCTTCGGTGTCGAGGCTGAGTTCAGCAAGATGTTTTTGTTCTGTTTGAAGTCCGAATTTCTCGAAGAACTTTGGATTGAGAAGTCTGTGGTATCTGTGGCAGTAGTGCAGCTCGGAGTGTTCTGTTTTCGGCAGAAGTTTTTCTGAAGGTGAAGTTCAGAAGCAGCAGAGAGAATCCATTTCTTCGATGGATTGGATAGTCAAGTGTGAACTGTTCTGATTGGTAAAGAGAGAACAGTTTTATTTGGCTGGGTGGATCGCAAAAGTGACTTGCGATAGTTTGAGTATTCTTTTGAGTTATCCGATATTTTCTGGAATGTGTTGTCCAGTCTGTGCTTGTGTTCATCATCAGCATTTTCATTCTACTCCAGATCAGAGTGGTGCAGCAGGAACAGTTTTGGCGAGTGCTCCTGTTTGTCTTTTCCAGATAGGAGAAGTTAGTTTGGAATCTTCGGATATTGGTGAAATAGAGTTTGGTTTTGGATTGGGTAGATCTTGAGAGGATCATTGGTTGAGTTATCTTTGGTCCGGTTTGTTTCTAGAAGCATCGGCGAAGGTTGAGTTGATCAGGAAGGATTTTGTGGATAAGAGACGATAGAATTTGAAATTCGAAATTGGAGACTTCGTGGTTGTGAAGTTTTTCTCTGGTTAAAGGGAGCAATAAGATTTGGTAAGTCTGGAAAGTCAGCTCCGAATTGTTTTGGATCTTTTCTGTGATCTAATTTGGATAAGTGCTTTGATCTACTGGATTGAATTGTCAGTTTGGATAACTGGAATTCATTGTGTTTTACGTATCTCTGAGGGAGTACGTGTTTGATCTATCTCGGGTTTTGGAACCAGCAGTTCTGGAGGATTTGGTTGTTGAGTCAGACTCGTCTGTAGTCTGATATCTTGTTTAGTTCTGTAGATCTAGATGAGTAGAAGCTCTATAGCTTAGTAGTATTGATTGTTTGGATTCTGTAGAGCGAGTATCCCGGTATATATATACTTGGGGAAACTCGAGGAAATTTTATTCAGAATTTTGTCTGGATAATTAAAATTGTTTGTTTGGATGAATTGTTTGCTATGGTTGTTAGCATATGGATGATAATATATGCTTGTGATTTAAATGGATTATTAAATTACCTTTGTTTTAAATTTCGGGGACGAAATTATTTTAAGGGGGGAGGAATGTAATATCCCGGAAATTTTGGACAATATCAATTTAATAATCTGTTTAAATAATTAAATTGATTTGTTAATCTTTGATAATAAATATTTGAATTGATTTAATAATCTAATTAAATGAATATTTAATTAGTAAATTTATCCTTTAAAAATTTATAAGATGATTTCTATTTATAATGTATATACAATTGTATATATTGTAAATGGATAAGCTGGTGTTTGAAATTTAATTAATAAATAAAATCTTGTTTTAAAATTTCTAATATATAATATTGATAGTTTGGATATTTGGATTTATTTAATATTAGCTTTTCAAAGTTATTTAAAATTTATAACTATATGGTTTTAAACTAGATTAATAATAAGGATTATTTTATTTTCTTATTAAATATGATTTAAAAGTGAATATATATATAGGTTTAAAATACAATTTACCTATGATATGTTAATTCAATTAGTAATAGTGATAATTTATAATCTCTTTTATAAATTATTTTAAAATTGATAAATGAGTTATTTTTAGACAATATTAATAGTGTATTGTTTTTATAAATAGATTTTATATATAAAATAATATGGTTATTTCAAATTTAATGTGTAGTTATATATGTATGTATATAACTTGACTTTAAATTGGATTTTAAATATAATTTGCATTTGAATTTAAATTAATTTTGAAATTCAAAAGAGTGATATTTTAAATAGTTTTGGATTTTAAAATATATATATAAACTTTTACTTATAAAAATAATTAGCTTTGTTTCTTTATAAGTAATATATATAAATAGATAAGGGTTTAATAAATAAAGAAAAAGGTTTTTACATTTACAATAAATAAAATTAATTAAAAGACAAGTGTTAATTTATTAAGTAACCATGGTGACATGTGTTAGTTAGTAAATTAGAGTAAATGCCAAATGTCAAGTTCTTAATCTTTGTTTTCTTTTTTAGTAAACTACCTTTTTCTTATATAAACATATGTTCTTATCTACATTTTCTTTTCTAATTCTTTTTCAAAATTAAAGAGATTTCAGCCTGTAACAAGAATACTCAAAACAAAATCTGAAACAAGATTTCTTTCAATAAAACAAAATTCTCAAACAAATTCTCAACCGAAATGTTCTCAAATAAAATCAGTAATCCTCAAACCATAATCTCAAATAACCTGTAACCTCTCTTCAAATCTGAAAGCCTGCAATTTTTCTAAAAATCTGGAAGCAAAATCAAAGTTCTTTAAATCTGGAATCTAAGGCAACATATCAACAATACAAGGCTATAGCAACATGCAAGTTTCCAAATCAAGCAATTAAAGTTTTAAATCGAAGGAGCAACAAGGCAACTCAAGTTAAAAGATTTTAAAGTTTTCAAAATCAAAACTGAAGTAGCTCTGTTATTCATTTGAAATCTGGTGAGTAACTTTCTTCTTAAAAATTTAAATATATGAGTATCTGTTTGCATGTGAAATTCTGGATTAAAATGTGTATTGTGGAGAATGAATATGATTGAATTGCTATATATAGATTTGGATGTATAGATGTATGTTACTGTGGTATCTGTTTTTTTTACCTGTTCTATTTTTAGTAGCTTAGAGTATGATAAAAATTCAATACCTCTTAATATAATCTCTGTTTAGACTTAGATTTCAAACCAGTAGTGATTGTTTAAATATAACTTAAAGTTTAAATTTTATTTAAATAGATTAAAATGGAGATTGTTCTGGAAAACTAAATAGAACAGGGAAACTTGAGTTATTTTAATTTTTTTGTAAAAATTCAAATTACTTAATTCATCGATTCAGGCATATGATCTGAATCGTTGTTTGAAAACATGAATTTTAGAGGTGAAACTATAATTTTTAGCATCAAATTTAGAAAGCAGTTCAAGGTTGATCGAAATAGGAGTTTTAAGCTGTCTCTGGTGATCTAGTTGTCTGGTGAGGTTGTGGTTTCAACTGTAGATAGAGGGATGATCGGAGAGTTCGAGAAAAATGTCAGATGATGGTGAAAAGCACGGTGGTGGCAACAATGTTCGTTCTAAGTTTATAACCCTAGTTTTAGTGAGGTTGGGAAATATGTTTGTCACGACGTCCAGAGGGGATCGAGTTCATCTGAACTCTGGGAATCTGAAGCTTGAAGGATGACGAAGACTTGGCCAGAAGTTCTGGTGCTCAGGTGGTCTCGATCGTCGAGGCGAGTTGAATTTGTGATCGTAGTTCTGGTTCCAGGTGAGGATCGTGATGCTCGATTTCGATGGTGAAGTTTGTTCGAGGTTCTGGTGATTGGGATCGTGGATGGGGGTCGTAGACGATGTGCCGGCGTTGGCATGGGTGGTCGAAGGCGATCGAGTTGCCTGTGCACGTGCACAAGGTAGCAGCAATGTCTGTTGAGTTTGGGGAAGAAACAGACGTTCTCGAGTAGGTGATGGGTTTGACTCGAAGTCGTACTCGAGAAATTGGGGACTGGGCTCGGGTTCGTACAGGGGAGACTCGCGTGGATTAACAGTTTTAAAATTTGAACTTAACAAAGTTTTAAATATAAGAACGAAGAAAAACTCGAAGGGATACTCGGGGGTTTCCAGTTTTTACTCGAAGCATTTAGTGGTAGGCTCGGGTAATTTGAGTTGGTACAGGCCTTAAGCCTGTTTGTTTTTAACTTTTAAATTTGGTTTAAAATTTTGGAAACTGAAATTTTAAACAAAGTTTTAAAGCAAATTTGGAAGTATGGATTCAAATTTAAAATTGTATCCTTGTTTGAAATAAATAGGTTGATAAAATTTATGATGTTTTAAAATTTAAATTGTTAAAAGTATATTTTAAAAAGGATTTTGAATTCAAATAAATTGGTTTAAAATCTTATAAATGTTAAGTGTTCTTAACATTTGATTTAAAAAGATTTTGTATATTTGATTTAAATATTGGTTAAAGTTAAATTGTAATCTATTTAAATCTTTTAATTTAAATGAATTAAAAGAAAGATTTTAAAGTAAAATGTTTTAAAGACTTTTGTTAATAATAACTAAAGTAGTTAAAGGTTAATACTTTAGTCAGAAAGTAATTAAGATTTAATTATATAAGAGTAATTAAATTAATAAGGTAATTAAAGAATAATTGATAATTTAATTAATTAATTGATAAATAAGAGTTTATCAAGTTGTTTTAATAAATAATTGATTAAAGATTAATTACCTAAAGAAGTAATTAAAGAATTGTTAAATAATTAATGAGGGATCATTAATTAGGGATAAATAAATAATTAATTAATGAGATTAATTTTGGTA
Organism: Allium fistulosum; assembly: GCA_030737815.1. Taxonomy (NCBI): domain Eukaryota; kingdom Viridiplantae; phylum Streptophyta; class Magnoliopsida; order Asparagales; family Amaryllidaceae; genus Allium; species Allium fistulosum. The sequence goes on from CM060905.1 coordinate 185,987,994, forward strand.
ATCAATTTGATTAATAAATTAATAATAATCATTTATGGAAATTGGTTAAGTATAATTACTTAATGGAAGTAATTAAGGTAATTAATTACTTAAGGTAATTAATTAAATAAATTTGATAAGTTTAAATTAATTTATTTAATTAATTTAAGAAAATCACTGGGTGATTAGATAATTACTTAAAAGTAATTAAGTGAAAGTATAAATTACTTAGAAAAGTAATTAAAGTTAATTAGTGGATATAATTAACTAAAGGTGGTTTAATAAAAGTAATTTGAGTTTAGTACTTTTAATAATTAATCAAGGGATTAATTAAAGGATAATTAATTAAGGAGTAATTAATTTATGAAGTGTAGTAATTAAGAGTAGTTAATTACTAAATGAGATTAATCAAAGGTGATTAATAAATGTGACTAATTAATTATTAATTTAAATAAGATAATTAATTAAGAATAATTAAGGATCATTAATTAATATAATTAATGATGTAATTAAGAATTTTAATGATGTAATTAAGGATTAATGTAATTAAATATAGTTAATTAATTAATGAAGTAATTAAGGATTAATTACTGTAATGGATTAAGATAATTAATTTGTGGAATTAATTAAGGATTAATTACTTGAAGTAATTAAAGGGTAATTAATCAGGAATGATTAATTAAATAGATACTTAGAGTATGATTAATTAATTGGTTTAATTAATAATTAAGTAAGCAGGATTTATAAGATGAGGTAATTAATTTAATTCACTTTAAATTAATTAGAGATGATATAAATCATTACTTAGGGATGGATGAATAATATAGAATGCTTTGCATTGTTGTTATCTCTGATAAGAGATGTGCTGATCTATGATATGGATGCTTTGGTTAAATTGAAACGATAATATGAATTGTCTGTTTGTGATAATGTAGATTATCTGTTGTGAATTATCTATCCCTGTAGTATAGATAACTGAAATGAATTGTTTTAACCTTAAAACAACTTGGACCTTAAAAGATACGTTTTGGATTTCGATGAGACCGGGATCGGGTTTCCGTATACCGGAATTCCAGGTCTGGAGACCCGAATACCACATCGATCCAAATTAACGTTAGGTCGTGAATCTCAAGTGAAGATGAAGATTTAGAGTGCAAGGGTTATTGTCGTTAACTCTGAGGGTGATTCCAACACGAGTGTAACGAGATAATGCCTTCGGTTTCGTTCGAACCCGGAACGAACTTGTATGGATTGAATGCTTTCAGAACATCGTCAGGTGGACGATGAGCATTCTAAGTGATGTGTTCTGATTAAAGGTAATCGTGACCTCAAGCCTCATCAACCGGGAATGGCTAAAACAGGGGAGGTGCAGCAAGGCTTCGTGGGTAGCACCCACTGAGAGTAAGGTCATCCCTGTCTAGAGAGTTCCTTCTTTTATTTCGGCTTAGTGGTGCAGTTGGCGACGGCCATCTGTGGGGTGATTTTATTCGGGATTATCCAGTAAGGGATGGTTCCGGCTTTGTGTTGCAGGGGATTGGGAGTGATCCTCGGTACGGTGATCTAGGCCCCGTACTGTGATGAGCGGTACCCCGGTAGCTCTGCCATTGTATGGAAATCCAGATTCCAATAAGTGATAACGGACTTGATTGTATACTTATGTATGCTGGAATTTAATAATGTAACAATTTCAGCTATTTCATATTTATTTGAAAACCCTAGACCCTATTATAATACAATCGAATTTCCTATCAAATATTTTGGTTAGCGTAAGGTAAAAACTTACCCATATTTATGTGTGGGGAGTCTTACGTGATACTTTTTCTTTCAAAAGGTTTTGAAGTTAAACAAGTTTAACCTGTTACTCACACCAGACCCATGTCTGACCCAAGTTGTTTATTTCTGTTTTATAAACTCTTGGGTACTCAAATTTTTACGAGTAGCCAAGGGATTCAGGTTTAGCTTTGACGAATTGTGGAGGAGCAATGGAGCAGGAGGCTTCGGCGTTCGTAGATATAGTATTCCGCTGTGTTGATATCTGTGTTAGAGTCTTGTATTGTATTTGAGTTGTAATATCTAGACAGATGTTTATAACTGTCTAGTATGTGTTGTATAGTTGTGTAAACTCTGATAAGTGTTGTATACTATGTAATAGTTTCTTTATGTTATTTATATAAATTATTCGTTCCGCTGTGAGATCGTTGTTGTTGTCTCTTCTTTCTTCTATTCTTTTCTATTTTCTACCTCTTTCTTTCTTATTAACGATGCGTCATTCTGTGGAATGAATGGCGGGTCGTTACAATTCTTTGGACTCGTTATATTGAATACTGAAGGAGGGTGTGTGATACATGAGCTCTGAGTAAACGGACTAGTAACACATGGTGGTATGAGACGGCGTTGTATTATTTATTCGATTATTCTTTGCTCGTGAATGACACTCATATCGGGATTGGTTATGTATGATGGCGCTCGCTGCAATGAGCCATGTATTTAGCTATATGTCAGTAATTGTATGGAGCTGTATGTCGATATATGTATTTAGCTATGTGTCAGCTTATGTAAAGAGCCGTGTGTCAGCATACATATTTGGTTGTGTGTCGGCTAATATCTATATATATATATATATTACATGTATATCTATCACTGTCCAACTCCTTTTATGGTGCGGGAGTGAACCAGATTGGTTAGTATCCATTCTAGTGACCTAATTGCGGTGGTCGCGCCCCGGATCTATGACATGTTTTCTTATTTAGTAGAGGTCGTATGTCAGCCTATTATCGTGTGTCGGTATATGAATTAGCCCCTTTGGGTCACTCAGGCCAGCAGTCTGTTACCATTTTGAGGGCACGTGTAGGGTCGTGACCGAGTTCTTGTATAGTCGAGTACATTGATGGATACGTGTAACGACCCGGATTTTCCGTCGTTTGATTTTGAATATTTAAATTGTTTTAAATATTGAATTTGGAATATAAGTTGATTTTGAATATGAAGATTTTGGTTGAAATTATAAAAAAGAAATTAAATTTCAAATATAGCGATCTATTGTAATACGAAATATTGAATAATTGAAATTTGAGTTGAATATGAATCGAAACGATTTCTAATGTTGATACAAATTCTATTTGAATTAGAATTGAGTTAGTGAGTTTTTAAAATTGAAATTTCAAGTGATTTCGTCAATTTTTGAAAATCGAGCATTTAATCAACGCCTTAAAATAGCGATCCGGGGTACAGTCATGGAATTCGACGAGACTTGTTCCATTAGATCCATAATAGTGTATTATTATCGGATTTCAAATTTCGTAGCGTTTGAAGTTACCGTTTGGTAGTACATATAAGAAACGCGTTGAATTTAATATCGAAAATTTAATATTTTAATTAAGTCCAAAAAGCTATCTTCGCCATACGATCGAATTGGGGTTTGAGACTAGTTCTATTGCGTTCGGAATAGGGGTATAACATTAGAAATGCCAGGCGTCACACCTCAATAGGAGTTCGGGATTTCGAGAAATGTAATGTGAGATATTTTAAATAAAATAAAATATAAGATTTCAAATCGTAGCCTCGAGCTACTCTAACCATGTACAGCGTCGGCCAATATGCCGACCAAAGCCATCTTCTCTACAGTTTATAATCACGTGTGCTTCCTTTCTTCCTTTAGAAATGTAATACATTCAAATAAAAAAAATTGAATCTCCTCATCTCCATCGTTTTCTTCCCCACCTTCTTCTCCATGATAATCTGCAAAACTTTAACTCTAATATATTCAGCCGCAAGCGCACAATTGAAGATCGGTTCAAATCAAACGGAATCTCGCTTCAAATCTGTTGTCTGTTCAGATCGGTTCAAATCGAACGGACTCCTATGGAGAGAATCTCGCTTCAAATCTGCTGTTTGAAGGTCTCCGCCTGCCTCCATGGCTGTGGATTTCGAGATCGCTTTGTCCGAATCTAAGAGGTATGAATTTGGAGTTGTGTTTGGTGTGTAGTTCTGATATATCTGCCTGAGTTTGCATCCAGATTCTTGATTGTGGTTTCGGCTAGAACCGATCTGCAAGGAGATTTTGTATTAGTCTGGAGCTTCTCTTTCTGATAAATATTTAGTAATTGGGCTAGAAAGCATTCGATTTCTACATTTTCAATCTCAGGAGTGATGGGTCTGATTGTTCACATTCTTTGTGTCATATTTATGGGATGATTTTCTTTTCTTAATTCGATGCTAATGCTATAGCATATTGGGCATATTAAGGGGTGTATTTGCATACGAGGTTTAATCGAACGGAATCAGTCGTGTGGGATTTGTAGCTGCAGAATCTACGTAATAGAATTAATTTGGAACGATTGGCAATTTCAAAGAAAAAAATAAAAGGTGGGTAAATCTCACTCAATTTTGTTGACTGGTTTAATTTATAATAATTGAAATTAATTATTGGATGATGGGTTGAATTGATATATTATTATCAGTTGAATATTATATTATATATAGTAGTATTTATATTAGTATTTGGATAAAATTCCTGTCGATTAGAGTGGATGAGACACTATACGCCCCGCATAATAGTGGATGACCCTATATTACCGCAATATCCCGCCTCGAAGCGGGATTGGTATTTTATGTTATATAACATTGTGGATGCAGGGAAACAGGTTGGAGGGATCCAACTGGATTCCTCAAATATATTGTTTGTTTTTTATATATAGCGATATATGATGTGATTAAATAATCTGTTATGAATTGTTGTGTGATTTGATTTATTGGATGTTATAGTAGCACTGGCCTTAATTTTGGTATTTTTAATACCATAAGTATTTTCTTTTGAATTTGAAGGAATTAAAAGGATATTTTGAATATAAAAATATTTATATCGAAATTTGGATTATTTTAGAAGAAATTGATTTGAATAAAACAATAATTTTATTTTGAGTTTGTACTAAACTATTCGTAAAATATTTTAAATAGAGATTTTAAAATAATTTATATAAGGGATTTTTAACCAGGGATTTCTAAATGATATTTATGAAAATATGGATAAGTAGTTTAAATCAAGATTAAAATGGAATTGAAAAATAAATGGGATTTATAAAGTGATAGATTTAAAAATGAAGTTTATAAATGAGAATGTTTTATAAACAAGTGAAATTCGAATGAGTTTATCAATTTATAAACGATGTTTATAAATAAAGAGAACTGATTATCATTCGATAAAATTGGAAATATAAATTCACAAGAGTGAATTTATAAAGAGAAGTGAAAATCAATTTTTGAAAAAATAGTGGATTCTACTTTTGAAATGTGAGAATGGTTAGGGAATCGGAATGAAATCGATGTGTTATGAATCGAGAGGGATTTATAAATTGAAATTGGTTATTGGAATTTTAAAAATATATTTTTATCGAGAAGTTAACTTTATTTTAAAAGGAAAATTTTATTTATTAAAACTATGTAATTTAAAGCTGTTTTAGTATTAAAATACTTCGAAAAGTGGATTTTTCAAATATTTAATATTAATTGAAATAAATTCTAATTTTTATAATAAGCTTTGTAAATTGATTAGTTTTAATTAAAATGATTTGGAAATGAGCTATCGAGGTTTATTTAAAGTGTTTTAATATTTTAAATAATTACTTGAACATGTTTTAAAAATAAATTATTATTCTTTAAAAATTACTTATTATTTTGTATATGGAATATAAAGGCAAGTGATTGGGATGTGTTTATAAATACTCTCGAGATTTGTAGACCAAGTTATTTAATGTAGGTGGTTGTAAGAGAAATTTTATAATGAAAATTCAAGAAACTTAAGGAAATTCCTAAAGTGTTTAAATACAGAAACTTTGGAAATGAAATAGAATTCATAAAAGAAGTTAGAAATGGGTAGTTGGAATTATAGACAAGTATATTCGATTTTGGAATTTTAAAGAAAATTAATTTATGAATTCCGGAAGCTTATAGAATCTGTTATAAATGAGTTAAGGAATTTACAAATAAATGGTAAAGGAATTTGGAGAAGTATGAATAAATGGAATCTTTCCTAAGTATCGAAAATAAAATAATTTTAGGAAAATATACTTATAAACATTTCCTAAGTGTTGGACTGGAAGGATTTGAAATATTTTAACCATGAGATTATTATTAATATTATCAAAGTGTTGAATTGTAAATGGAAATTGAAAATATTCTAAGTGTTGATATGGTTTGAAATATCCTGTTATGGATATAAGAATTTTGAATTTGTTTCAAAAATTGAAATACTGGCAGAGATTTGAATATATATCTTTGTAAAGATATTTTGAAATAAATGTTTTGAAAATTTATAAAGTAGGGCCTAGTGACTGCTTATGGATGTTATTTGATAGCTAAATAACCAACTACCAAATTTGACCAAATTCGTTAATCGTTTCGAAGAGACCGAGATCGGATTTAATTATCCGAAAACCACTTCGATCTTATTTGTGCGTTATGAATTGTGATAGCGTGAAGCTAATGAAGACAGTGAATTTGAAGATTCGGTTTGTTCAGACGTAGAACAACTTGTATGGATGAATGCTATCATTCGCATCGTGGTCTGGAGGGCAGTGTTAGCATTCTAAGTATGAATCTTATTCTAAAGGTAAAACGTAGCCTCAAGCCTCATCAACCGAGAATGATTAAAACATGGGAGATGCAGCAGGCCTAAGTGGGTTGCACCCAAGTAGGGTATGTTATTACTCTTCTAGATACCCTCGGATATATTATAATATAACCATGGATATGGTTGTGCATGGAAAAGAGAGCACTCGAATTAGGGTGGGAACACCCAGGGTGATAACATATTCGGTACTATCCAGGTCAGGGGTAGGACGGTCCTGTGTTTGCAGGGTATCCAAGCGAGGTCCTCGGTACATTTTTCTAGAGGTGTACCATGAAGGCCACACCCCAGTAGCCCAGTCATTGTATGGAATACAATATCCACTACGAGCATGTACGGTTTTAGTTGTGCCCAACTATGCTGAAACGTGAGATGCATGCATTTCAGCTATTTTCTAGTTTACTTTCTGTAGATACTATTATAATATCAGATGATTTTGATATAAAATGTTTTGGTTATCATAAGGTAAAAACCCATCGTGTTTATGTGTGACGTGGTCTTACGAGATACCTTTGTTTTCAAAGGATTTTGATAACAATAATAATTCAAATTGAGTGTGTTTTCTCACGTTGGTTTTCCAGACTGACTCGAGTGTTATTTTATTATAATGCTCGGGTTAGACCGAGTATTACAAATTCAGGTTAGGATGCTATGGTGCTCTGGAGACGAGCTGGAGGATTCCCAGGCGTATTCCACGTACTTGATTATATTCCGCTGTGTGTGTTAGGCTGTATAGTCAGCACTGGTGAGGACAAGTAATAATAATTGTCCATATTGATTTGTTGATCGTTGTACTCTGATGATTGTATGTATATTAACAGTTGCAATTTCTTTTGTATAAAGATCTGTATTTATATATTAAATATTGTTCCGCTGTGATTGTGAGATTCTATGTGTTGTTTCTGTTTTCTTCTATCCTCTTCTTTCTCTTAGTTATTCGTCTTTCCGTACAATTTGTGTTGGACAAGTGTGATTAAATGTCAGCTCAAAGGGTAAGGAATGGCGGGTTGCTACACTTGGTATCAGAGCTGAAGGATAAACAAGAACCTTGGCTTTGGTGGGAGTTACTCATTAGAGATAGAGTCAGTAGTACTCTAGAATGAGTGAGTGTATTAATAGACATGAGCGCGTATTTTTTAGTGAATGTAAAATGTTTAATATTGTGTTGACTTATCGGTTGAGTGTTTATAAATTCTGGTCGGTACAGTCTTGACAATTGTACCGATAGGGGTTTCTAAACTCTGAACAAGTTAAATCGAAATAGTATTGTTTTAAAGTGGGTAAGAAATAATTATACCCAAATTATATTTTGATATAAAAGAATCGAAAATTATTATAGTTATGTATAGTGTGTTTGGTTGCTAGGATGATAATATTGATTATTATCATTAATTGGTTGTTGTGCCTTGATAAAAGATGTTTATTATAAAATAAACAATGATAAATAACTGTGAAATGAATTATACAAATAAATTTATAAATGTGATTTATAAATGAAAATGGATTTAAACCGAGAATCTTGGAATCTAAATCCCGGAGTTTTGAAATGTTTTCAAGTATTGTGAAAAATAATAATAGTATTATTTTGGAAGTATTTTTAAATGAAAATATTTTAAAAAGGATTTTTGGAAGAATAAAAGCACTGAACTCACTTCGGTCGCTGGAAGATAATTCCGATGATGATCGCGACATCATCGGTGTTCATTTTCGAGTTTCTAAGTGACGGATTGCTACCATGATTATTTGTTATAGACTTGTTTGGTAAACAAGTCTTGTTTTAGAAATTCCGAAGTGAGTTTTGTTTTGGGTAAACTAGTTTGTTTTTAAATTCTGAAGGGAATTGTTTTGGATAGAACCAAGTTGATTTGGAAATTCCAAAGTGTGATTTGATATACCAAGAAAATATATGTATATTTTGATTTCAAAATGATTTGAAATAAAACTGGGCATTGAAATTCTAAAATTTGTTATCTAAGTGTTTTGTGAAATAAGAAATAAGTTTTGAACCTATAATTTGAGAAATGATATAAATAAGAAAGGGAAAATGTGGAATTGAGATATAAAATTAAATGGAATTCAACTTAAGTTAAGTTGAATGAATTAAATTTTAGAAATTTAATGGATTGTGGTTTGAATGGAATTAATGAAGTGAATTAATGAAATGGTGAGTTTAACTTAAGCAAAGTCAAATGAAGTGATTGTTAATAATTGAATGTGATGAATGGAATGAAATAAATAGAATGTAATGAAATTAACTTAATGTAAATGCATACGAATATGAATGAAGAATGTGTATAAATGAATGGAACAAATGAATATAAGTATGAAAGTGAATGTAAATGAATATGGATGTGAACCAGTAGAGGTAAATTTATTGGGTGAAAATTAAGTTGGCATGAATGAATGAGATATAAATTGAATTAAAAGGGAATGATAGTAAATTGAACGGAATTAGTGAATGTAAGTAAAAAAACCGGGTGTTTAATTCTGAAATCCTTATCTAAATGTTTTAGATAATATTGGGAGATAAGTTTGAACTTATAACTTGAAATTGAGACAGGTAAGTAAGGAAAGTGTAAATTTTGAATTTTAACTTAAGTTAAAATGGATTGTATAGATTGAAATTTAACTTAGGCTAGTTAAATAAAAATTGAATTGGTATTGAAGTAATATCAAATTGTATTGTATATAGATTTGAGTTGTAAAATAATTATATAACTATAAGTTATGATTTTGGATGGAATCAACTCAAGTATAGAATTGATGAAATGTGAAAAATAAGTTGTGTAACTTATAAATTGGAAAAGTGGGATAGAAAAACCAAAATAGAAATAGTTTGATGTTTTCGTGAAGAAAAGAAAATCCAAATCTGAATTATAAAATGTGATTAAACTCAAGTCAAACCAAATAAGCCAGATTTTTGGAAATGAAACTTCACTTAGATAAGTAAATTAGAAGCAAACTAATTAGAGAATTAATTAGTGAATTGAATGTTGGAAATGAGAATTGAGTTATAAATGAAATTCGACAAAAATGTAAGCAAATTAAATATATTGGAAATGTTGTCGAATAAAATAGAAATGGATTGAAATGGTGATGACTTAAGTTATAAATAAATTCAATTTAAGTGTAAATTGAATATGGTCGGGAATACTATTGATAAGAATGGAATTCAATATAAGTAACTAATTTATGAAATGGATCATAAATAAATTGATATGGAATGAAATTCAACGTAAGTGTGAATAAATTGAATTCGAATTGTAATGGATTAATTATGAATATGGATTGGGATTTGGAATAGGGTAATGGAATGAACTAATAAATTAAATTTGTGAATGAAATTGGATTTGTTTGGAAATGAATTAAAGGAGCAAATATGAATATGTTAAGTGAAAATATGAATTGAATACAAATAAATTGTTTGTGAATCACTTGGAATTGAATGAAATGGTATATGAATCGATTGAAAGTAACTAACTTGGTATTGGAACCTTATGATTGCTTATAAATACATGTTTGACATGTTTAGTTATGCAAAGTATGTGTTTAACTATTAAATGAATGAAAGTTGTTAAATTTCATATATTTGGTACTTATGGGTTTTATTTGAGTAAGTATGGGTACATGAAGCTGTTTGGATAGATTTTGGTTGTGTAATTGCAAATAAATTAAGCGAACTCGCTTAATAACGCTAAAATAAGGTACATTTATGAATATAGCGCGAAAAATAAAAATATTAATATATATATACTGCATTTTCCGGCCATGAGAGCCGATGTATATCTTTTTATCATATTTTTCATATTGCAAAAGGCTCTCCGTACAAGGGAGACTTTGCCAAAAAAAATTCAGAAATTTAAGGTGTTCGAAAAATTTGGAAAATTTTTGAAAATTTTTTGTTAACTAAAATTTGATTCTGAATTATAATTGAAATAAGGGGTTTGATTTTGAAATGAAAACTAATTGTTTTGAATGGAACTAAGGGATTTGGGAAAATAAAATATCAAATTTTCACTAAGCGGGTTTTTGAAAAGTAATGGGTTGGGATCATTCATACTACCTTAGCAATTTCGGGGACGAAATCCTTTTAAGAGGGAAGAAATGTAACAACCAGGATTTTCCATCGTTTGATTTTGAATATTTAAATGGTTTTAAATATTGAATTTGGAATATAAGTTGATTTTGAATATGAAGATTTTGGTTGAAATTATAAAATAGAATTTAAATTTCAAATATAGCAATTTATTGTAATACGAAAAATGGTGAATAATTGAAATTTGAGTTGAATATGAATCGAAACGATTTCTAATGTTCATATAAATTCTATTTGAATTAGAATTGAGTTAGTGAGTATTTAAAACTGAAATTTCAAGTGATTTCGTCAATTTCTGAAAATCGACGATTTAATCGACGCATTAAAATAGCGATCCGGGGCACAGTCACATAATTTGACGAGACTAGTTCCATTGGATCCGTAATAGTGTATTATTATCGGATTTCAAATTTCATAGCGTTTGGAGTTACCGTTTGGTCGTACAGATTAAAAACGCGTTAAATTTAATATTAAAATTTTAATATTTTAATTAAGTCCAAAAAGCTATCTTCGCCATACGATCGAATTAGGGCTCGAGACTAGTTCCATTGCATTCAGAATAGAGGTATTAGAAACGCCAGGTGGCACGTGTAACGACCCTGAATTTTGAACAATTTAAATTGAAAAATATTTAATTAATTTTAAATATTTGAACGATGATTTGACTTGAATTTCAAATTATCAGAATGAATTGGCGAATTAATTTTTGAATTTAATCTATTGAAAGTTGAATAAAATTTGAATCTTCAATATTAAGTCGGTTAAAAATAATTTAAAGGCTTAGAAAATTCATATTGATAATACTGAAGGTAATAGAAGCTTCAGAATTGAATTTGAAAGCGATTTGTTTAGTTTTGAAATTGTATCGTTTAAATTGAATTTAAAAATAGTCTTCCTAGGCACAGTCTCGGAATTTAACGAAACCAGTTCCATTGGGTCCGTAATATTAAATTATTACCGGATTTCAAATTTCGTATTTATCAGAGTTGTTTTGTGAATATACGACGTATAAACGCGTAGAAAATCTATTCGGATTCAATTTAAATTTCGGTGATAACCGGGGTTTTCGCATCGATTTGATATCATTGTTAAACGATTTCTCTGCTAGTTAATTGCTTATAGGAGCTTCGATTCGAATTGGAATTCGTTTAATAAAAATTGTTGTTGGAATTTTTGAATCGGTTAGAATCCTTTTGGAAGAAAACAAGAAAAAAATTGTTAAAGGGTTTTGGGCTTTAAAATTTTATCTTGGCCCATTCATTTCGTTTAAAACCCTATACCCGATCCCTTTCTCATTTCATTCACAAACCCTAAACCTAAATCGAAGAAAAGAAAATAAATGGCGGCCACGATTCTCTCGTTCGTTCTCCCCCGTTCATCCAAATTTAGGGCCTCGAGACCTTTGTATTGGCGTCGCTGGAAAGGGCTTCTTCGCGTTCGTCTTCCTCTTCGTTCGTCCCCCGTTCTTCAATCCAAATTAGGGCTTCAATTTTTCTTCGATCGCGGCTCCTTCAATCTGCAGCTGCCCCAATCCGATAGCGAAGGTGAGTAATTTATGTTACTCACATCTGATTCGAACAGTTCGAATTCGTTTGCTTGTTTGTTTTCGTGGTCTTTGGTTTCGATGTTGATTTAGAACTATTCGATTTTTTTTCTGTCATCTCTGTTTCGATTTTGGATTTTTCTCTGATTTTCATTGGGCTTCGTCTCAGCCATTTGTTGTTTCGGTGTTGATGTTTTTGGTGAGATTTTGAACTGTTTCGATATCGACTTCTTACTGATTAAGTTACAGTTAGTATAAATCTGACACCGGATACTCTTGGTGTCGATTTGTGACTCAGTTACATTTTTTGGTTACCACGGTCTCGAATTCATTTAGTTGAGTTGATTTTGATATTGGAGATTTATTTCTGATTTTTCCACTTACCCGAATACCATAGTTCAGTTCCACCTTACTTCGTTGAATCTACACTATTAAGTGGCGGTGAGCAAACCCACTTATCTACTCTGTACCTTGATATTCTGTGCCTGTATGTTGTTTAAAAATGAAGTTGTGAATGGGCATGCCTGTATATGCTCTTGATCGCTGTTTACAGACATGGGATAAGTTTAAAAAAAAAACCTCCTTTAAGTTTTGATGTTTGAACAATTTATGTTTGAATTTGCAAGATCCAAGTTTTAAGAACACTGTGAGCAAACTATCCTTTTTGAATCTAAAACTGCTATGGTACCTTGATGATACTAAAGTTAGTTGTTTGAGTGTTAATATGCAGGCATGTCTTTTGCACTGTTACATTGTACGGTCGGTATTAGTTGGTTTCATTTGCATATGTTGTTATTCTGAGTGTCACTGCATCTTGAACTTCACTGGAACTTGCGCCTTATTGCTATTCATTTTATATATGTTGACTTGAGCTACTCCTGATTGCTCTCACTCTGAAATTTCTCGAACTCTGATCTGTGATTTTTGACTTGAGTGTATTTGAATTACATTCAGTAGTTGCCTTCACTGTAGTCTAGTTCAATTGGATTTGAGCCTGACTTTGATGTTGCCTGCATTCATGCGTTTGATATTTCAGTCTAATAATCTTCACTCTGTATGAAAAGAGTTTCACCTGACACCATAGTGTAGACTTATACATGATCATAAGTTTGATTTATTACTGGTTCATTTGGAGTTGCCATCTTCTGACTTGTTTGCCTGAACTGTTGATGACGTCTTAGTTCATCTAGACGTGTATTAGTCGCCAGTTTCTTTTGCATGTTGAACTAACTCATGTAGACAGTGATCCCTAGGTACATTTAACTGTTATCATTTGAGTTTGTTCATGTTGTCATTCTTTGATCTGCATCATGATATTCTTGGTTGGATGGTCTCGGATCTTGTAGATAATTCACTCAGTCTCCTTTGCATTATAGTCTGCATTCATACTGAAGTATTTTGTTATCACTGTTTCACGCTGTCTGTGATTTACCACTGTCTTCACTTGAGTTGCAGTTTTACCCTTGTTCCTTGTGGTGACTTTATATTCGGTAGTGGCGGGGCGGTGCACGCGTGCGTGCACTGCAGCCACCCAAACTCGACAGTTTTTGAATTGATATTTCTTTGCTCGTGATGCATGGATTTTTATACCATATTGGCGAGGCCGTACACGCGTGCGTGTACGGTAGCCAATCGAGTTTTGATGGTTTTAAAGTGACAATCTCAATTGTTTTAAATTGATTTAGGCGATTTGATAAATTGTTTATTTATCTCTGTTGATGATTTAAATCTGCTGATTTATTGTTTAACACTGTTAAGTGTTATATTTTCGTTATCCGATTTCTTTGTTAAAAGAGTTGGATAGATGAGAATTATTGTGACTGTCGTCTATTTAAATTATTACTGCCTATATGCACTCATAAACTGGTTTGAATTAGACTGACCTGTGTATTATTTTCTTTTGAATATAATACTCGGGTCAGACCGAGTATTTTTACAGCTTGAAGATTTTCAGGCAGCGAAGTTAGAGAGAGAGTAAAGAATCACTATAGTTTTCAGAAGAAAATTGTATTTTAAGATATTCCGCTGTATCAGTATTAAAATTGTATAAAACTCTGATGTATTCTAAAAGATTTATAGTAATGAAATCAAGATTCATTTGTTTAAATTCATTGTTATTATATGTGTTTCTGTGGCTGATTCTGTTTAAACCTTATAAACTAAATAACAATTCGTCTTTTTGAACGTTTCGAGTTGGTTTAATTACCGACTGGAGGCGGTCAAAAGGGGGAATGTTATAGAGTGGTATCAGAGCTTTGGTTTACACAAAGCTTAGTTTATGATGTTTAATATGAATAGTTACTAGAAACACTTTAAAAGAAAATGTTTTTTCAAAGCTAAAGAAGTATAAAATTGTTTTAGAAAATATAAGATGAATGAATTTGGAATAGATCTTATATAAGTAAAGTGAATATTGAATATGAAATAAAGATTTTTAACTTAAGAAAAGTTAAATTGAAGTGAGTTGGCATTAATAAATATATGGATTTGAAATTTAACTAAAAGAAAAGTTAAATTGAATTAAATTAGTATCAATAAATATATGATTTGAAATTTAACTAAAGGAAGTTAAATAAATTGAACTTGATTTGATAAATTTTTGAGATAGAAGTTTAAACTTTAAAAGATAAGTGATTATATAATATGAATCGGAAAGTTTAAATTTATAAGTTGTTTAACTTATAAAATGAGAAATTTAAATGAAACCAGTTGTTAAATGTTTGAATAGTTTTGTTAAGTGAAACAAAATCTGAATTTTGAATGTGATATGAATTTGACTTTAGTAAAGTTAAATAAAATAGAATTTCAAATAATTTTGAGACGAACTTAAGTTTTATGGTGAAAATAAGTCAAGTGAAGATAAAATGAAACATGACTTAAGTAATGTTGAATGAGGTTGAATTTGATATCAAAATGAATTGATAAAGTGAAGTAATGAATATGAATTTGAGTTATAGAAAGGAAAATTCGACTTTAATTGTAAAAGTGAATTAGTGAATATGGTGAGTATAAAAATTCAATCAGAATTAGAATATAAACCAATTGAAATTAAGTGTGTTAAACCAAATTGAATGTAAGCAAAGTAAATAAATTTGGTTAAGTTGAATGTGCATTGGTTATTAGTTGATTGTATGAGAATTCATTAAGTATTAATGAAATTGAATTAATGGAAATTGAAAACTATGTAAATTGAAGTCAAATTGAAGGATAAGTAAATTTAACTAGAATCAAATTTGATTTGAATCGAAAGCAAACTAACTTGAATATGAATTAGTGAATGTGAACTAATTGAATATGAATGAATGTTAGTAAAATCCAATATGAATGAATCAAATGTGATTTAGATTGAAAAACCAAGTGGATGAATGATTTCCTAAAGAACTAGTTGATTATCTTGGAAATGGAAAACTGATAAATTTATATAATAGTTTAAAGTGGAAATTTTGAATTATTATAAACGGGCTATATTGAAGATTTGAAAGTGTTGATAAAATATTGGAATTGTATAAGTGTTAAAAGTGAAATATTTAATGGATTTCATAAGTGGATGAAAAGTTTCAGAATTAAAAGTTTTATAATGTGAAGTTATAAAATGAATCGAAGTTGCGAAATAAAAGAATTTATAAGTAATTCACTTATAAATTAAAATTCTGATATAAAATTGAGTTATAAAGGAATGGTTAATAAAGCAATTTTTATAAATTGAAGTCTTTATGAATAGGAATAGAATTTATAACATTGTTTATAAATTCGAAACTGACTTATTTTGATAAGTAAATTCTTATAGCTTGTTAAAAGTAGTATATTCACAATTTTGGACCGTGAATATATATTGAATAAAATGGACATGTTTTGGGAAAGTGATATTTTAAAACGAAGTTAATTGTTTTAAAAGATGTTTTCAAAAGGCATTGAATATCGAAACCATAGATTTCAACATTTATTGTTGAAATAGACGTTTTTGAATAAAAGGAAATAGTGGACTATAACACTGTTGTTATAGTAAATGATTTCCAAAAGGAAATGTTTTGTGTAGTATTGGGATTTATATATCTATCTAAATTTCGAATCCCTATACTAGTGATTTTGAGTTGTCGTAACGATGTTTTACGTAACATTCGTTTTAGCTCAAATAAATGTGTAAAAGAGAATGATTTCCTTAAAGAATGAAATATATACTTAATTTTGATTTAAGTATATCGAATATTTTCAAATGTTGAAAATAAATGGATTTGTGAATTACTTATTTTAAATAAGTATGGAAATGTTTTTCCAAATGTGAAATGTTGTGAATATATTCCGTAAGGGATAAATGATTTGAAATTCATTTTCGAAGTCGAAGTTGAAAAGTTAAATGAGGATTTGAACAATTTGTTCAATTTGGAATTTTTCAAAAAAGATTGAATCGTTAAGTTAAAATTGAGTTTAACTTCGACATCAAAGACAATATAAGTTGAGCTTTGAATTTCAGATGATGATTTGGATTGCATGTCTAACATTGTGAATTGATGACATAGCAATTGATCTCTATTAAATATGTATCTGTTGGTGGCGGAGAATTTATTCTCTTAGCTTAACACCCTTCTCTGAGACGTACGAGCTCAGAGGTTATATATTGATAGACATCAATTCTGTGTTGAGAATTGACGATGTAAGCGTGAAATCCAAATTGAATGTGAAAGTCGATAATGAATGGAATTATGAATATGAATTAGGTTTGAGATAACCTTAAATTTCCAAATCGACTTAGAGGGAAATTTTGAAATCCTCTATTTTGTTATGAATATGGAGTATGTAAGTTTTAGAACTTATATATATGAATACGGTAAATTTGAAACCGTTAGTTTAGAAAGACATTGTTATGGAAATCTTATGTATGTTTACATAGATGTTATATGTACGAAATGTGAAATGAAAGTACTACATATATGATATTATGTTTTCTAAACTGAGGATGTGGAAAAGTACCTTCCATTTATTATTAGAGAAGGTATTGGAACTCGTGAAGAGTGTCCATTTGAAATTCGTAGCTACGTAGAATTTACATTTAGTCAGAGTGACTATTTAAATCGGAAATCCTTCGCGATAGATCATCGCGATGAGATTAGATTTGATTGATGATTAGCGTAATTTGAGGGGCGAGATGCCCACAGTTACAAGCGATTCCACTGGGATAGTGGCGTAACCGCCGGGTAAACTGCAATCTAATGCCAGGCGAAATTTGAGGGGCGTGATGCCTACAGACACGAGCGATTCTACTGGGATAGTAGCGTAACCGCCGTGTGTACTGCAATCTATGGCGACAACCATGGCGAAATTTAAGAGATGAGAAATCTACAGCCACAAGCGACTCTACTGGGATAGTAGCGTAACCGCCGGGTGGAACTGTAATCCATGGGGGAACGTGCTTTCCATATCCATTTTTTAAAAGAATTTTTAAAAGTATTTTCACTGGGAATTGAAGCAAGTATATTTAGTACTTGGAGATTTTTAGACCTGCGCCTGGCCAGCGTATGTCTAATGTCTGTGAGAACGAAGATGAACTTGTTAAATTTCGAGTTAGCAAGTATTTTCAAACTTTAAATATCGAATCAATAGTTTGAAATTAAAATTTCAAAATTCCTACCTAATAAACTAAGGAAGAGGATCTTTGTAATGTTTTGAAAGTCCACAGCTTTGGAAGAGATATATATTATATAAATCTCTAACGTGAAGAATTTTAAGTTTGAATCTGAGTTGTAAATCGAAAATGTTGATAAAAGACTTTTGCGTTTTGAATTTAGAAATCAATGATTGTAGAAATCATTGAATAAAAGAGAAGATAAACAAAACTAGTGAGATTAAACAAATGAAATGAATCCTATATTCATTTATTTGTAATAAGTTTTAAGCTTAGAAAATTTTTACTAGAGTATAAATATCGATGAAATTTTAACAACTTTTCCTTTTCGTGGACGAAAAGTTTTTAAGGAGGGGAGTTTGTAACGACCCTGAATTTTGAACAATTTAAATTGAAAAATATTTAATTAATTTTAAATATTTGAACGATGATTTGACTTGAATTTCAAATTATCAGAATGAATTGGCGATTTAATTTTTGAATTTAATCTATTGAAAGTTGAATAAAATTTGAATCTTCAATATTAAGTCGGTTAAAAATAATTTAAAGGCTTAGAAAATTCATATTGATAATACTGAAGGTAATAGAAGCTTCAGAATTGAATTTGAAAGCGATTTGTTTAGTTTTGAAATTGTATCGTTTAAATTGAATTTAAAAATAGTCTTCCTAGGCACAGTCTCGGAATTTAACGAAACCAGTTCCATTGGGTCCGTAATATTAAATTATTATCGGATTTCAAATTTCGTATTTATCAGAGTTGTTTTGTGAATATACGACGTATAAACGCGTAGAAAATCTATTCGGATTCAATTTAAATTTCGGTGATAACCGGGGTTTTCGCATCGATTTGATATCATTGTTAAACGATTTCTCTGCTAGTTAATTGCTTATAGGAGCTTCGATTCGAATTGGAATTCGTTTAATAAAAATTGTTGTTGGAATTTTTGAATCGGTTAGAATCCTTTTGGAAGAAAACAAGAAAAAAATTGTTAAAGGGTTTTGGGCTTTAAAATTTTATCTCGGCCCATTCATTTCGTTTAAAACCCTATACCCGATCCCTTTCTCATTTCATTCACAAACCCTAAACCTAAATCGAAGAAAAGAAAATAAATGGCGGCCACGATTCTCTCGTTCGTTCTCCCCCGTTCATCCAAATTTAGGGCCTCGAGACCTTTGTATTGGCGTCGCTGGAAAGGGCTTCTTCGCGTTCGTCTTCCTCTTCGTTCGTCCCCCGTTCTTCAATCCAAATTAGGGCTTCAATTTTTCTTCGATCGCAGCTCCTTCAATCTGCAGCTGCCCCAATCCGATAGCGAAGGTGAGTAATTTATCTTACTCACATCTGATTCGAACAGTTCGAATTCGTTTGCTTGTTTGTTTTCGTGGTCTTTAGTTTCGATGTTGATTTAGAACTATTCGATTTTTTTTCTGTCATCTCTGTTTCGATTTTGGATTTTTCTCTGATTTTCATTGGGCTTCGTCTCAGCCATTTGTTGTTTCGGTGTTGATGTTTTTGGTGAGATTTTGAACTGTTTCGATATCGACTTCTTACTGATTAAGTTACAGTTAGTATAAATCTGACACCGGATACTCTTGGTGTCGATTTGTGACTCAGTTACATTTTTTGGTTACCACGGTCTCGAATTCATTTAGTTGAGTTGATTTTGATATTGGAGATTTATTTCTGATTTTTCCACTTACCCGAATACCATAGTTCAGTTCTACCTTACTTCGTTGAATCTACACTATTAAGTGGCGGTGAGCAAACCCACTTATCTACTCTGTACCTTGATATTCTGTGCCTGTATGTTGTTTAAAAATGAAGTTGTGAATGGGCATGCCTGTATATGCTCTTGATCGCTGTTTACAGACATGGGATAAGTTTAAAAAAAAAACAACCTCCTTTAAGTTTTGATGTTTGAACAATTTATGTTTGAATTTGCAAGATCCAAGTTTTAAGAACACTGTGAGCAAACTATCCTTTTTGAATCTAAAACTGCTATGGTACCTTGATGATACTAAAGTTAGTTGTTTGAGTGTTAATATGCAGGCATGTCTTTTGCACTGTTACATTGTACGGTCGGTATTAGTTGGTTTCATTTGCATATGTTGTTATTCTGAGTGTCACTGCATCTTGAACTTCACTGGAACTTGCGCCTTATTGCTATTCATTTTATATATGTTGACTTGAGCTACTCCTGATTGCTCTCACTCTGAAATTTCTCGAACTCTGATCTGTGATTTTTGACTTGAGTGTATTTGAATTACATTCAGTAGTTGCCTTCACTGTAGTCTAGTTCAATTGGATTTGAGCCTGACTTTGATGTTGCCTGCATTCATGCGTTTGATATTTCAGTCTAATAATCTTCACTCTGTATGAAAAGAGTTTCACCTGACACCATAGTGTAGACTTATACATGATCATAAGTTTGATTTATTACTGGTTCATTTGGAGTTGCCATCTTCTGACTTGTTTGCCTGAACTGTTGATGACGTCTTAGTTCATCTAGACGTGTATTAGTCGCCAGTTTCTTTTGCATGTTGAACTAACTCATGTAGACAGTGATCCCTAGGTACATTTAACTGTTATCATTTGAGTTTGTTCATGTTGTCATTCTTTGATCTGCATCATGATATTCTTGGTTGGATGGTCTCGGATCTTGTAGATAATTCACTCAGTCTCCTTTGCATTATAGTCTGCATTCATACTGAAGTATTTTGTTATCACTGTTTCACGCTGTCTGTGATTTACCACTGTCTTCACTTGAGTTGCAGTTTTACCCTTGTTCCTTGTGGTGACTTTATATTCGGTAGTGGCGGGGCGGTGCACGCGTGCGTGCACTGCAGCCACCCAAACTCGACAGTTTTTGAATTGATATTTCTTTGCTCGTGATGCATGGATTTTTATACCATATTGGCGAGGCCGTACACGCGTGCGTGTACGGCAGCCAATCGAGTTTTGATGGTTTTAAAGTGACAATCTCAATTGTTTTAAATTGATTTAGGCGATTTGATAAATTGTTTATTTATCTCTGTTGATGATTTAAATCTGCTGATTTATTGTTTAACACTGTTAAGTGTTATATTTTCGTTATCCGATTTCTTTGTTAAAAGAGTTGGATAGATGAGAATTATTGTGACTGTCGTCTATTTAAATTATTACTGCCTATATGCACTCATAAACTGGTTTGAATTAGACTGACCTGTGTATTATTTTCTTTTGAATATAATACTCGGGTCAGACCGAGTATTTTTACAGATTGAAGATTTTCAGGCAGCGAAGTTAGAGAGAGAGTAAAGAATCACTATAGTTTTCAGAAGAAAATTGTATTTTAAGATATTCCGCTGTATCAGTATTAAAATTGTATAAAACTCTGATGTATTCTAAAAGATTTATAGTAATGAAATCAAGATTCATTTGTTTAAATTCATTGTTATTATCTGTGTTTCTGTGGCTGATTCTGTTTAAACCTTATAAACTAAATAACAATTCGTCTTTTTGAACGTTTCGAGTTGGTTTAATTACCGACTGGAGGCGGTCAAAAGGGGGAATGTTATAGAGTGGTATCAGAGCTTTGGTTTACACAAAGCTTAGTTTATGATGTTTAATATGAATAGTTACTAGAAACACTTTAAAAGAAAATGTTTTTTCAAAGCTAAAGAAGTATAAAATTGTTTTAGAAAATATAAGATGAATGAATTTGGAATAGATCTTATATAAGTAAAGTGAATATTGAATATGAAATAAAGATTTTTAACTTAAGAAAAGTTAAATTGAAGTGAGTTGGCATTAATAAATATATGGATTTGAAATTTAACTAAAATAAAAGTTAAATTGAATTGAATTAGTATCAATAAATATATGATTTGAAATTTAACTAAAGGAAGTTAAATAAATTGAACTTGATTTGATAAATTTTTGAGATAGAAGTTTAAACTTTAAAAGATTAGTGATTATATAATATGAATCGGAAAGTTTAAATTTATAAGTTGTTTAACTTATAAAATGAGAAATTTAAATGAAACCAGTTGTTAAATGTTTGAATAGTTTTGTTAAGTGAAACAAAATCTGAATTTTGAATGTGATATGAATTTGACTTTAGTAAAGTTAAATAAAATAGAATTTCAAATAATTTTGAGACGAAGTTAAGTTTTATGGTGAAAATAAGTCAAGTGAAGATAAAATGAAACATGACTTAAGTAATGTTGAATGAGGTTGAATTTGATATCAAAATGAATTGATAAAGTGAAGTAATGAATATGAATTTGAGTTATAGAAAGGAAAATTCGACTTTAATTGTAAAAGTGAATTAGTGAATATGGTGAGTATAAAAATTCAATCAGAATTAGAATATAAACCAATTGAAATTAAGTGTGTTAAACCAAATTGAATGTAAGCAAAGTAAATAAATTTGGTTAAGTTGAATGTGCATTGGTTGTTAGTTGATTGTATGAGAATTCATTAAGTATTAATGAAATTGAATTAATGGAAATTGAAAACTATGTAAATTGAATTCAAATTGAAGGATAAGTAAATTTAACTAGAATCAAATTTGATTTGAATCGAAAGCAAACTAACTTGAATATGAATTAGTGAATGTGAACTAATTGAATATGAATGAATGTTAGTAAAATCCAATGTGAATGAATCAAATGTGATTTAGATTGAAAAACCAAGTGGATGAATGATTTCCTAAAGAACTAGTTGATTATCTTGGAAATGGAAAACTGATAAATTTATATAATAGTTTAAAGTGGAAATTTTGAATTATTATAAACGGGCTATATTGAAGATTTGAAAGTGTTGATAAAATATTGGAATTGTATAAGTGTTAAAAGTGAAATATTTAATGGATTTCATAAGTGGATGAAAAGTTTCAGAATTAAAAGTTTTATAATGTGAAGTTATAAAATGAATCGAAGTTGCGAAATAAAAGAATTTATAAGTAATTCACTTATAAATTAAAATTCTGATATAAAATTGAGTTATAAAGGAATGGTTAATAAAGCAATTTTTATAAATTGAAGTCTTTATGAATAGGAATAGAATTTATAACATTGTTTATAAATTCGAAACTGACTTATTTTGATAAGTAAATTCTTATAGCTTGTTAAAAGTAGTATATTCACAATTTTGGACCGTGAATATATATTGAATAAAATGGACATGTTTTGGGAAAGTGATATTTTAAAACGAAGTTAATTGTTTTAAAAGATGTTTTCAAAAGGCATTGAATATCGAAACCATAGATTTCAACATTTATTGTTGAAATAGACGTTTTCGAATAAAAGGAAATAGTGGACTATAACACTGTTGTTATAGTAAATGATTTCCAAAAGGAAATGTTTTGTGTAGTATTGGGATTTATATATCTATCTAAATTTCGAATCCCTATACTAGTGATTTTGAGTTGTCGTAACGATGTTTTACGTAACATTCGTTTTAGCTCAAATAAATGTGTAAAAGAGAATGATTTCCTTAAAGAATGAAATATATACTTAATTTTGATTTAAGTATATCGAATATTTTCAAATGTTGAAAATAAATGGATTTGTGAATTACTTATTTTAAATAAGTATGGAAATGTTTTTCCAAATGTGAAATGTTGTGAATATATTCCGTAAGGGATAAATGATTTGAAATTCATTTTCGAAGTCGAAGTTGAAAAGTTAAATGAGGATTTGAACAATTTGTTCAATTTGGAATTTTTCAAAAAAGATTGAATCGTTAAGTTAAAATTGAGTTTAACTTCGACATCAAAGACAATATAAGTTGAGCTTTGAATTTCAGATGATGATTTGGATTGCATGTCTAACATTGTGAATTGATGACATAGCAATTGATCTCTATTAAATATGTATCTGTTGGTGGCGGAGAATTTATTCTCTTAGCTTAACACCCTTCTCTGAGACGTACGAGCTCAGAGGTTATATATTGATAGACATCAATTCTGTGTTGAGAATTGACGATGTAAGCGTGAAATCCAAATTGAATGTGAAAGTCGATAATGAATGGAATTATGAATATGAATTAGGTTTGAGATAACCTTAAATTTCCAAATCGACTTAGAGGGAAATTTTGAAATCCTCTATTTTGTTATGAATATGGAGTATGTAAGTTTTAGAACTTATATATATGAATACGGTAAATTTGAAACCGTTAGTTTAGAAAGACATTGTTATGGAAATCTTATGTATGTTTACATAGATGTTATATGTACGAAATGTGAAATGAAAGTACTACATATATGATATTATGTTTTCTAAACTGAGGATGTGGAAAAGTACCTTCCATTTATTATTAGAGAAGGTATTGGAACTCGTGAAGAGTGTCCATTTGAAATTCGTAGCTACGTAGAATTTACATTTAGTCAGAGTGACTATTTAAATCGGAAATCCTTCGCGATAGATCATCGCGATGAGATTAGATTTGATTGATGATTAGCGTAATTTGAGGGGCGAGATGCCCACAGTTACAAGCGATTCCACTGGGATAGTGGCGTAACCGCCGGGTAAACTGCAATCTAATGCCAGGCGAAATTTGAGGGGCGTGATGCCTACAGACACGAGCGATTCTACTGGGATAGTAGCGTAACCGCCGTGTGTACTGCAATCTATGGCGACAACCATGGCGAAATTTAAGAGATGAGAAATCTACAGCCACAAGCGACTCTACTGGGATAGTAGCGTAACCGCCGGGTGGAACTGTAATCCATGGGGGAACGTGCTTTCCATATCCATTTTTTAAAAGAATTTTTAAAAGTATTTTCACTGGGAATTGAAGCAAGTATATTTAGTACTTGGAGATTTTTAGACCTGCGCCTGGCCAGCGTATGTCTAATGTCTGTGAGAACGAAGATGAACTTGTTAAATTTCGAGTTAGCAAGTATTTTCAAACTTTAAATATCGAATCAATAGTTTGAAATTAAAATTTCAAAATTCCTACCTAATAAACTAAGGAAGAGGATCTTTGTAATGTTTTGAAAGTCCACAGCTTTGGAAGAGATATATATTATATAAATCTCTAACGTGAAGAATTTTAAGTTTGAATCTGAGTTGTAAATCAAAAATGTTGATAAAAGACTTTTGCGTTTTGAATTTAGAAATCAATGATTGTAGAAATCATTGAATAAAAGAGAAGATAAACAAAACTAGTGAGATTAAACAAATGAAATGAATCCTATATTCATTTATTTGTAATAAGTTTTAAGCTTAGAAAATTTTTACTAGAGTATAAATATCGATGAAATTTTAACAACTTTTCCTTTTCGTTGACGAAAAGTTTTTAAGGAGGGGAGTTTGTAACGACCCTGAATTTTGAACAATTTAAATTGAAAAATATTTAATTAATTTTAAATATTTGAACGATGATTTGACTTGAATTTCAAATTATCAGAATGAATTGGCGATTTAATTTTTGAATTTAATCTATTGAAAGTTGAATAAAATTTGAATCTTCAATATTAAGTCGGTTAAAAATAATTTAAAGGCTTAGAAAATTCATATTGATAATACTGAAGGTAATAGAAGCTTCAGAATTGAATTTGAAAGCGATTTGTTTAGTTTTGAAATTGTATCGTTTAAATTGAATTTAAAAATAGTCTTCCTAGGCACAGTCTCGGAATTTAACGAAACCAGTTCCATTGGGTCCGTAATATTAAATTATTACCGGATTTCAAATTTCGTATTTATCAGAGTTGTTTTGTGAATATACGACGTATAAACGCGTAGAAAATCTATTCGGATTCAATTTAAATTTCGGTGATAACCGGGGTTTTCGCATCGATTTGATATCATTGTTAAACGATTTCTCTGCTAGTTAATTGCTTATAGGAGCTTCGATTCGAATTGGAATTCGTTTAATAAAAATTGTTGTTGGAATTTTTGAATCGGTTAGAATCCTTTTGGAAGAAAACAAGAAAAAAATTGTTAAAGGGTTTTGGGCTTTAAAATTTTATCTCGGCCCATTCATTTCGTTTAAAACCCTATACCCGATCCCTTTCTCATTTCATTCACAAACCCTAAACCTAAATCGAAGAAAAGAAAATAAATGGCGGCCACGATTCTCTCGTTCGTTCTCCCCCGTTCATCCAAATTTAGGGCCTCGAGACCTTTGTATTGGCGTCGCTGGAAAGGGCTTCTTCGCGTTCGTCTTCCTCTTCGTTCGTCCCCCGTTCTTCAATCCAAATTAGGGCTTCAATTTTTCTTCGATCGCGGCTCCTTCAATCTGCAGCTGCCCCAATCCGATAGCGAAGGTGAGTAATTTATCTTACTCACATCTGATTCGAACAATTCGAATTCGTTTGCTTGTTTGTTTTCGTGGTCTTTAGTTTCGATGTTGATTTAGAACTATTCGATTTTTTTTCTGTCATCTCTGTTTCGATTTTGGATTTTTCTCTGATTTTCATTGGGCTTCGTCTCAGCCATTTGTTGTTTCGGTGTTGATGTTTTTGGTGAGATTTTGAACTGTTTCGATATCGACTTCTTACTGATTAAGTTACAGTTAGTATAAATCTGACACCGGATACTCTTGGTGTCGATTTGTGACTCAGTTACATTTTTTGGTTACCACGGTCTCGAATTCATTTAGTTGAGTTGATTTTGACATTGGAGATTTATTTCTGATTTTTCCACTTACCCGAATACCATAGTTCAGTTCCACCTTACTTCGTTGAATCTACACTATTAAGTGGCGGTGAGCAAACCCACTTATCTACTCTGTACCTTGATATTCTGTGCCTGTATGTTGTTTAAAAATGAAGTTGTGAATGGGCATGCCTGTATATGCTCTTGATCGCTGTTTACAGACATGGGATAAGTTTAAAAAAAAACAACCTCCTTTAAGTTTTGATGTTTGAACAATTTATGTTTGAATTTGCAAGATCCAAGTTTTAAGAACACTGTGAGCAAACTATCCTTTTTGAATCTAAAACTGCTATGGTACCTTGATGATACTAAAGTTAGTTGTTTGAGTGTTAATATGCAGGCATGTCTTTTGCACTATTACATTGTACGGTCGGTATTAGTTGGTTTCATTTGCATATGTTGTTATTCTGAGTGTCACTGCATCTTGAACTTCACTGGAACTTGCGCCTTATTGCTATTCATTTTATATATGTTGACTTGAGCTACTCCTGATTGCTCTCACTCTGAAATTTCTCGAACTCTGATCTGTGATTTTTGACTTGAGTGTATTTGAATTACATTCAGTAGTTGCCTTCACTGTAGTCTAGTTCAATTGGATTTGAGCCTGACTTTGATGTTGCCTGCATTCATGCGTTTGATATTTCAGTCTAATAATCTTCACTCTGTATGAAAAGAGTTTCACCTGACACCATAGTGTAGACTTATACATGATCATAAGTTTGATTTATTACTGGTTCATTTGGAGTTGCCATCTTCTGACTTGTTTGCCTGAATTGTTGATGACGTCTTAGTTCATCTAGACGTGTATTAGTCGCCAGTTTCTTTTGCATGTTGAACTAACTCATGTAGACAGTGATCCCTAGGTACATTTAACTGTTATCATTTGAGTTTGTTCATGTTGTCATTCTTTGATCTGCATCATGATATTCTTGGTTGGATGGTCTCGGATCTTGTAGATAATTCACTCAGTCTCCTTTGCATTATAGTCTGCATTCATACTGAAGTATTTTGTTATCACTGTTTCACGCTGTCTGTGATTTACCACTGTCTTCACTTGAGTTGCAGTTTTACCCTTGTTCCTTGTGGTGACTTTATATTCGGTAGTGGCGGGGCGGTGCACGCGTGCGTGCACTGCAGCCACCCAAACTCGACAGTTTTTGAATTGATATTTCTTTGCTCGTGATGCATGGATTTTTATACCATATTGGCGAGGCCGTACACGCGTGCGTGTACGACAGCCAATCGAGTTTTGATGGTTTTAAAGTGACAATCTCAATTGTTTTAAATTGATTTAGGCGATTTGATAAATTGTTTATTTATCTCTGTTGATGATTTAAATCTGCTGATTTATTGTTTAACACTGTTAAGTGTTATATTTTCGTTATCCGATTTCTTTGTTAAAAGAGTTGGATAGATGAGAATTATTGTGACTGTCGTCTATTTAAATTATTACTGCCTATATGCACTCATAAACTGGTTTGAATTAGACTGACCTGTGTATTATTTTATTTTGAATATAATACTCGGGTCAGACCGAGTATTTTTACAGCTTGAAGATTTTCAGGCAGCGAAGTTAGAGAGAGAGTAAAGAATCACTATAGTTTTCAGAAGAAAATTGTATTTTAAGATATTCCGCTGTATCAGTATTAAAATTGTATAAAACTCTGATGTATTCTAAAAGATTTATAGTAATGAAATCAAGATTCATTTGTTTAAATTCATTGTTATTATCTGTGTTTCTGTGGCTGATTCTGTTTAAACCTTATAAACTAAATAACAATTCGTCTTTTTGAACGTTTCGAGTTGGTTTAATTACCGACTGGAGGCGGTCAAAAGGGGGAATGTTATAGAGTGGTATCAGAGCTTTGGTTTACACAAAGCTTAGTTTATGATGTTTAATATGAATAGTTACTAGAAACACTTTAAAAGAAAATGTTTTTTCAAAGCTAAAGAAGTATAAAATTGTTTTAGAAAATATAAGATGAATGAATTTGGAATAGATCTTATATAAGTAAAGTGAATATTGAATATGAAATAAAGATTTTTAACTTAAGAAAAGTTAAATTGAAGTGAGTTGGCATTAATAAATATATGGATTTGAAATTTAACTAAAATAAAAGTTAAATTGAATTGAATTAGTATCAATAAATATATGATTTGAAATTTAACTAAAGGAAGTTAAATAAATTGAACTTGATTTGATAAATTTTTGAGATAGAAGTTTAAACTTTAAAAGATAAGTGATTATATAATATGAATCGGAAAGTTTAAATTTATAAGTTGTTTAACTTATAAAATGAGAAATTTAAATGAAACCAGTTGTTAAATGTTTGAATAGTTTTGTTAAGTGAAACAAAATCTGAATTTTGAATGTGATATGAATTTGACTTTAGTAAAGTTAAATAAAATAGAATTTCAAATAATTTTGAGACGAAGTTAAGTTTTATGGTGAAAATAAGTCAAGTGAAGATAAAATGAAACATGACTTAAGTAATGTTGAATGAGGTTGAATTTGATATCAAAATGAATTGATAAAGTGAAGTAATGAATATGAATTTGAGTTATAGAAAGGAAAATTCGACTTTAATTGTAAAAGTGAATTAGTGAATATGGTGAGTATAAAAATTCAATGTAACGACCCGCCACTCATTCCACAGAATGACGCATCATTAATAAGAAAGAAAGAGGTGAGAAAGTAGAAAAGAAGAGAAGAAAGAAAGAACAACAACAGAATCTCAACAGCGGAACGAATAAATTATATTAATAACAAAAGTATTACATAACATACAACGACTATCAGAGTTACACAGATTATACAACACATACTAGACAGTTATAAACATCTGTCTAGTTATTACAACTCAACACAAAACTCTATTCAGAGATTAACACAGCGGAACTACTATCTATATCTACAACGCCGAAGCCTCCTGCTCCATTGCTCCTCCAGATAACTCGTCAAAGCTAACCTGAATCCCTTATCTACTCGTAAAAATTTGAGTACCCAAGAGTTTATATTCAATCAGAATTAGAATATAAACCAATTGAAATTAAGTGTGTTAAACCAAATTGAATGTAAGCAAAGTAAATAAATTTGGTTAAGTTGAATGTGCATTGGTTGTTAGTTGATTGTATGAGAATTCATTAAGTATTAATGAAATTGAATTAATGGAAATTGAAAACTATGTAAATTGAATTCAAATTGAAGGATAAGTAAATTTAACTAGAATCAAATTTGATTTGAATCGAAAGCAAACTAACTTGAATATGAATTAGTGAATGTGAACTAATTGAATATGAATGAATGTTAGTAAAATCCAATGTGAATGAATCAAATGTGATTTAGATTGAAAAACCAAGTGGATGAATGATTTCCTAAAGAACTAGTTGATTATCTTGGAAATGGAAAACTGATAAATTTATATAATAGTTTAAAGTGGAAATTTTGAATTATTATAAACGGGCTATATTGAAGATTTGAAAGTGTTGATAAAATATTGGAATTGTATAAGTGTTAAAAGTGAAATATTTAATGGATTTCATAAGTGGATGAAAAGTTTCAGAATTAAAAGTTTTATAATGTGAAGTTATAAAATGAATCGAAGTTGCGAAATAAAAGAATTTATAAGTAATTCACTTATAAATTAAAATTCTGATATAAAATTGAGTTATAAAGGAATGGTTAATAAAGCAATTTTTATAAATTGAAGTCTTTATGAATAGGAATAGAATTTATAACATTGTTTATAAATTCGAAACTGACTTATTTTGATAAGTAAATTCTTATAGCTTGTTAAAAGTAGTATATTCACAATTTTGGACTGTGAATATATATTGAATAAAATGGACATGTTTTGGGAAAGTGATATTTTAAAACGAAGTTAATTGTTTTAAAAGATGTTTTCAAAAGGCATTGAATATCGAAACCATAGATTTCAACATTTATTGTTGAAATAGACGTTTTTGAATAAAAGGAAATAGTGGACTATAACACTGTTGTTATAGTAAATGATTTCCAAAAGGAAATGTTTTGTGTAGTATTGGGATTTATATATCTATCTAAATTTCGAATCCCTATACTAGTGATTTTGAGTTGTCGTAACGATGTTTTACGTAACATTCGTTTTAGCTCAAATAAATGTGTAAAAGAGAATGATTTCCTTAAAGAATGAAATATATACTTAATTTTGATTTAAGTATATCGAATATTTTCAAATGTTGAAAATAAATGGATTTGTGAATTACTTATTTTAAATAAGTATGGAAATGTTTTTCCAAATGTGAAATGTTGTGAATATATTCCGTAAGGGATAAATGATTTGAAATTCATTTTCGAAGTCGAAGTTGAAAAGTTAAATGAGGATTTGAACAATTTGTTCAATTTGGAATTTTTCAAAAAAGATTGAATCGTTAAGTTAAAATTGAGTTTAACTTCGACATCAAAGACAATATAAGTTGAGCTTTGAATTTCAGATGATGATTTGGATTGCATGTCTAACATTGTGAATTGATGACATAGCAATTGATCTCTATTAAATATGTATCTGTTGGTGGCGGAGAATTTATTCTCTTAGCTTAACACCCTTCTCTGAGACGTACGAGCTCAGAGGTTATATATTGATAGACATCAATTCTGTGTTGAGAATTGACGATGTAAGCGTGAAATCCAAATTGAATGTGAAAGTCGATAATGAATGGAATTATGAATATGAATTAGGTTTGAGATAACCTTAAATTTCCAAATCGACTTAGAGGGAAATTTTGAAATCCTCTATTTTGTTATGAATATGGAGTATGTAAGTTTTAGAACTTATATATATGAATACGGTAAATTTGAAACCGTTAGTTTAGAAAGACATTGTTATGGAAATCTTATGTATGTTTACATAGATGTTATATGTACGAAATGTGAAATGAAAGTACTACATATATGATATTATGTTTTCTAAACTGAGGATGTGGAAAAGTACCTTCCATTTATTATTAGAGAAGGTATTGGAACTCGTGAAGAGTGTCCATTTGAAATTCGTAGCTACGTAGAATTTACATTTAGTCAGAGTGACTATTTAAATCGGAAATCCTTCGCGATAGATCATCGCGATGAGATTAGATTTGATTGATGATTAGCGTAATTTGAGGGGCGAGATGCCCACAGTTACAAGCGATTCCACTGGGATAGTGGCGTAACCGCCGGGTAAACTGCAATCTAATGCCAGGCGAAATTTGAGGGGCGTGATGCCTACAGACACGAGCGATTCTACTGGGATAGTAGCGTAACCGCCATGTGTACTGCAATCTATGGCGACAACCATGGCGAAATTTAAGAGATGAGAAATCTACAGCCACAAGCGACTCTACTGGGATAGTAGCGTAACCGCCGGGTGGAACTGTAATCCATGGGGGAACGTGCTTTCCATATCCATTTTTTAAAAGAATTTTTAAAAGTATTTTCACTGGGAATTGAAGCAAGTATATTTAGTACTTGGAGATTTTTAGACCTGCGCCTGGCCAGCGTATGTCTAATGTCTGTGAGAACGAAGATGAACTTGTTAAATTTCGAGTTAGCAAGTATTTTCAAACTTTAAATATCGAATCAATAGTTTGAAATTAAAATTTCAAAATTCCTACCTAATAAACTAAGGAAGAGGATCTTTGTAATGTTTTGAAAGTCCACAGCTTTGGAAGAGATATATATTATATAAATCTCTAACGTGAAGAATTTTAAGTTTGAATCTGAGTTGTAAATCGAAAATGTTGATAAAAGACTTTTGCGTTTTGAATTTAGAAATCAATGATTGTAGAAATCATTGAATAAAAGAGAAGATAAACAAAACTAGTGAGATTAAACAAATGAAATGAATCCTATATTCATTTATTTGTAATAAGTTTTAAGCTTAGAAAATTTTTACTAGAGTATAAATATCGATGAAATTTTAACAACTTTTCCTTTTCGTGGACGAAAAGTTTTTAAGGAGGGGAGTTTGTAACGACCCTGAATTTTGAACAATTTAAATTGAAAAATATTTAATTAATTTTAAATATTTGAACGATGATTTGACTTGAATTTCAAATTATCAGAATGAATTGGCGAATTAATTTTTGAATTTAATCTATTGAAAGTTGAATAAAATTTGAATCTTCAATATTAAGTCGGTTAAAAATAATTTAAAGGCTTAGAAAATTCATATTGATAATACTGAAGGTAATAGAAGCTTCAGAATTGAATTTGAAAGCGATTTGTTTAGTTTTGAAATTGTATCGTTTAAATTGAATTTAAAAATAGTCTTCCTAGGCACAGTCTCGGAATTTAACGAAACCAGTTCCATTGGGTCCGTAATATTAAATTATTACCGGATTTCAAATTTCGTATTTATCAGAGTTGTTTTGTGAATATACGACGTATAAACGCGTAGAAAATCTATTCGGATTCAATTTAAATTTCGGTGATAACCGAGGTTTTCGCATCGATTTGATATCATTGTTAAACGATTTCTCTGCTAGTTAATTGCTTATAGGAGCTTCGATTCGAATTGGAATTCGTTTAATAAAAATTGTTGTTGGAATTTTTGAATCGGTTAGAATCCTTTTGGAAGAAAACAAGAAAAAAATTGTTAAAGGGTTTTGGGCTTTAAAATTTTATCTCGGCCCATTCATTTCGTTTAAAACCCTATACCCGATCCCTTTCTCATTTCATTCACAAACCCTAAACCTAAATCGAAGAAAAGAAAATAAATGGCGGCCACGATTCTCTCGTTCGTTCTCCCCCGTTCATCCAAATTTAGGCCCTCGAGACCTTTGTATTGGCGTCGCTGGAAAGGGCTTCTTCGCGTTCGTCTTCCTCTTCGTTCGTCCCCCGTTCTTCAATCCAAATTAGGGCTTCAATTTTTCTTCGATCGCGGCTCCTTCAATCTGCAGCAGCCCCAATCCGATAGCGAAGGTGAGTAATTTATCTTACTCACATCTGATTCGAACAATTCGAATTCGTTTGCTTGTTTGTTTTCGTGGTCTTTAGTTTCGATGTTGATTTAGAACTATTTGATTTTTTTTCTGTCATCTCTGTTTCGATTTTGGATTTTTCTCTGATTTTCATTGGGCTTCGTCTCAGCCATTTGTTGTTTCGGTGTTGATGTTTTTGGTGAGATTTTGAACTGTTTCGATATCGACTTCTTACTGATTAAGTTACAGTTAGTATAAATCTGACACCAGATACTCTTGGTGTCGATTTGTGACTCAGTTACATTTTTTGGTTACCACGGTCTCGAATTCATTTAGTTGAGTTGATTTTGATATTGGAGATTTATTTCTGATTTTTCCACTTACCCGAATACCATAGTTCAGTTCCACCTTACTTCGTTGAATCTACACTATTAAGTGGCGGTGAGCAAACCCACTTATCTACTCTGTACCTTGATATTCTGTGCCTGTATGTTGTTTAAAAATGAAGTTGTGAATGGGCATGCCTGTATATGCTCTTGATCGCTGTTTACAGACATGGGATAAGTTTAAAAAAAAAAACAACCTCCTTTAAGTTTTGATGTTTGAACAATTTATGTTTGAATCTGCAAGATCCAAGTTTTAAGAACACTATGAGCAAACTATCCTTTTTGAATCTAAAACTGCTATGGTACCTTGATGATACTAAAGTTAGTTGTTTGAGTGTTAATATGCAGGCATGTCTTTTGCACTGTTACATTGTACGGTCGGTATTAGTTGGTTTCATTTGCATATGTTGTTATTCTGAGTGTCACTGCATCTTGAACTTCACTGGAACTTGCGCCTTATTGCTATTCATTTTATATATGTTGACTTGAGCTACTCCTGATTGCTCTCACTCTGAAATTTCTCGAACTCTGATCTGTGATTTTTGACTTGAGTGTATTTGAATTACATTCAGTAGTTGCCTTCACTGTAGTCTAGTTCAATTGGATTTGAGCCTGACTTTGATGTTGCCTGCATTCATGCGTTTGATATTTCAGTCTAATAATCTTCACTCTGTATGAAAAGAGTTTCACCTGACACCATAGTGTAGACTTATACATGATCATAAGTTTGATTTATTACTGGTTCATTTGGAGTTGCCATCTTCTGACTTGTTTGCCTGAACTGTTGATGACGTCTTAGTTCATCTAGACGTGTATTAGTCGCCAGTTTCTTTTGCATGTTGAACTAACTCATGTAGACAGTGATCCCTAGGTACATTTAACTGTTATCATTTGAGTTTGTTCATGTTGTCATTCTTTGATCTGCATCATGATATTCTTGGTTGGATGGTCTCGGACCTTGTAGATAATTCACTCAGTCTCCTTTGCATTATAGTCTGCATTCATACTGAAGTATTTTGTTATCACTGTTTCACGCTGTCTGTGATTTACCACTGTCTTCACTTGAGTTGCAGTTTTACCCTTGTTCCTTGTGGTGACTTTATATTCGGTAGTGGCGGGGCGGTGCACGCGTGCGTGCACTGCAGCCACCCAAACTCGACAGTTTTTGAATTGATATTTCTTTGCTCGTGATGCATGGATTTTTATACCATATTGGCGAGGCCGTACACGCGTGCGTGTACGACAGCCAATCGAGTTTTGATGGTTTTAAAGTGACAATCTCAATTGTTTTAAATTGATTTAGGCGATTTGATAAATTGTTTATTTATCTCTGTTGATGATTTAAATCTGCTGATTTATTGTTTAACACTGTTAAGTGTTATATTTTCGTTATCCGATTTCTTTGTTAAAAGAGTTGGATAGATGAGAATTATTGTGACTGTCGTCTATTTAAATTATTACTGCCTATATGCACTCATAAACTGGTTTGAAT
Source organism: Allium fistulosum (assembly GCA_030737815.1). NCBI lineage: Eukaryota > Viridiplantae > Streptophyta > Magnoliopsida > Asparagales > Amaryllidaceae > Allium > Allium fistulosum. The sequence continues at coordinate 186,023,314 of CM060905.1, forward strand.
TAGACTGACCTGTGTATTATTTTCTTTTGAATATAATACTCGGGTCAGACCGAGTATTTTTACAGATTGAAGATTTTCAGGCAGCGAAGTTAGAGAGAGAGTAAAGAATCACTATAGTTTTCAGAAGAAAATTGTATTTTAAGATATTCCGCTGTATCAGTATTAAAATTGTATAAAACTCTGATGTATTCTAAAAGATTTATAGTAATGAAATCAAGATTCATTTGTTTAAATTCATTGTTATTATCTGTGTTTCTGTGGCTGATTCTGTTTAAACCTTATAAACTAAATAACAATTCGTCTTTTTGAACATTTCGAGTTGGTTTAATTACCGACTGGAGGCGGTCAAAAGGGGGAATGTTATAGAGTGGTATCAGAGCTTTGGTTTACACAAAGCTTAGTTTATGATGTTTAATATGAATAGTTACTAGAAACACTTTAAAAGAAAATGTTTTTTCAAAGCTAAAGAAGTATAAAATTGTTTTAGAAAATATAAGATGAATGAATTTGGAATAGATCTTATATAAGTAAAGTGAATATTGAATATGAAATAAAGATTTTTAACTTAAGAAAAGTTAAATTGAAGTGAGTTGGCATTAATAAATATATGGATTTGAAATTTAACTAAAATAAAAGTTAAATTGAATTGAATTAGTATCAATAAATATATGATTTGAAATTTAACTAAAGGAAGTTAAATAAATTGAACTTGATTTGATAAATTTTTGAGATAGAAGTTTAAACTTTAAAAGATTAGTGATTATATAATATGAATCGGAAAGTTTAAATTTATAAGTTGTTTAACTTATAAAATGAGAAATTTAAATGAAACCAGTTGTTAAATGTTTGAATAGTTTTGTTAAGTGAAACAAAATCTGAATTTTGAATGTGATATGAATTTGACTTTAGTAAAGTTAAATAAAATAGAATTTCAAATAATTTTGAGACGAAGTTAAGTTTTATGGTGAAAATAAGTCAAGTGAAGATAAAATGAAACATGACTTAAGTAATGTTGAATGAGGTTGAATTTGATATCAAAATGAATTGATAAAGTGAAGTAATGAATATGAATTTGAGTTATAGAAAGGAAAATTCGACTTTAATTGTAAAAGTGAATTAGTGAATATGGTGAGTATAAAAATTCAATCAGAATTAGAATATAAACCAATTGAAATTAAGTGTGTTAAACCAAATTGAATGTAAGCAAAGTAAATAAATTTGGTTAAGTTGAATGTGCATTGGTTGTTAGTTGATTGTATGAGAATTCATTAAGTATTAATGAAATTGAATTAATGGAAATTGAAAACTATGTAAATTGAATTCAAATTGAAGGATAAGTAAATTTAACTAGAATCAAATTTGATTTGAATCGAAAGCAAACTAACTTGAATATGAATTAGTGAATGTGAACTAATTGAATATGAATGAATGTTAGTAAAATCCAATGTGAATGAATCAAATGTGATTTAGATTGAAAAACCAAGTGGATGAATGATTTCCTAAAGAACTAGTTGATTATCTTGGAAATGGAAAACTGATAAATTTATATAATAGTTTAAAGTGGAAATTTTGAATTATTATAAACGGGCTATATTGAAGATTTGAAAGTGTTGATAAAATATTGGAATTGTATAAGTGTTAAAAGTGAAATATTTAATGGATTTCATAAGTGGATGAAAAGTTTCAGAATTAAAAGTTTTATAATGTGAAGTTATAAAATGAATCGAAGTTGCGAAATAAAAGAATTTATAAGTAATTCACTTATAAATTAAAATTCTGATATAAAATTGAGTTATAAAGGAATGGTTAATAAAGCAATTTTTATAAATTGAAGTCTTTATGAATAGGAATAGAATTTATAACATTGTTTATAAATTCGAAACTGACTTATTTTGATAAGTAAATTCTTATAGCTTGTTAAAAGTAGTATATTCACAATTTTGGACCGTGAATATATATTGAATAAAATGGACATGTTTTGGGAAAGTGATATTTTAAAACGAAGTTAATTGTTTTAAAAGATGTTTTCAAAAGGCATTGAATATCGAAACCATAGATTTCAACATTTATTGTTGAAATAGACGTTTTCGAATAAAAGGAAATAGTGGACTATAACACTGTTGTTATAGTAAATGATTTCCAAAAGGAAATGTTTTGTGTAGTATTGGGATTTATATATCTATCTAAATTTCGAATCCCTATACTAGTGATTTTGAGTTGTCGTAACGATGTTTTACGTAACATTCGTTTTAGCTCAAATAAATGTGTAAAAGAGAATGATTTCCTTAAAGAATGAAATATATACTTAATTTTGATTTAAGTATATCGAATATTTTCAAATGTTGAAAATAAATGGATTTGTGAATTACTTATTTTAAATAAGTATGGAAATGTTTTTCCAAATGTGAAATGTTGTGAATATATTCCGTAAGGGATAAATGATTTGAAATTCATTTTCGAAGTCGAAGTTGAAAAGTTAAATGAGGATTTGAACAATTTGTTCAATTTGGAATTTTTCAAAAAAGATTGAATCGTTAAGTTAAAATTGAGTTTAACTTCGACATCAAAGACAATATAAGTTGAGCTTTGAATTTCAGATGATGATTTGGATTGCATGTCTAACATTGTGAATTGATGACATAGCAATTGATCTTTATTAAATATGTATCTGTTGGTGGCGGAGAATTTATTCTCTTAGCTTAACACCCTTCTCTGAGACGTACGAGCTCAGAGGTTATATATTGATAGACATCAATTCTGTGTTGAGAATTGACGATGTAAGCGTGAAATCCAAATTGAATGTGAAAGTCGATAATGAATGGAATTATGAATATGAATTAGGTTTGAGATAACCTTAAATTTCCAAATCGACTTAGAGGGAAATTTTGAAATCCTCTATTTTGTTATGAATATGGAGTATGTAAGTTTTAGAACTTATATATATGAATACGGTAAATTTGAAACCGTTAGTTTAGAAAGACATTGTTATGGAAATCTTATGTATGTTTACATAGATGTTATATGTACGAAATGTGAAATGAAAGTACTACATATATGATATTATGTTTTCTAAACTGAGGATGTGGAAAAGTACCTTCCATTTATTATTAGAGAAGGTATTGGAACTCGTGAAGAGTGTCCATTTGAAATTCGTAGCTACGTAGAATTTACATTTAGTCAGAGTGACTATTTAAATCGGAAATCCTTCGCGATAGATCATCGCGATGAGATTAGATTTGATTGATGATTAGCGTAATTTGAGGGGCGAGATGCCCACAGTTACAAGCGATTCCACTGGGATAGTGGCGTAACCGCCGGGTAAACTGCAATCTAATGCCAGGCGAAATTTGAGGGGCGTGATGCCTACAGACACGAGCGATTCTACTGGGATAGTAGCGTAACCGCCATGTGTACTGCAATCTATGGCGACAACCATGGCGAAATTTAAGAGATGAGAAATCTACAGCCACAAGCGACTCTACTGGGATAGTAGCGTAACCGCCGGGTGGAACTGTAATCCATGGGGGAACGTGCTTTCCATATCCATTTTTTAAAAGAATTTTTAAAAGTATTTTCACTGGGAATTGAAGCAAGTATATTTAGTACTTGGAGATTTTTAGACCTGCGCCTGGCCAGCGTATGTCTAATGTCTGTGAGAACGAAGATGAACTTGTTAAATTTCGAGTTAGCAAGTATTTTCAAACTTTAAATATCGAATCAATAGTTTGAAATTAAAATTTCAAAATTCCTACCTAATAAACTAAGGAAGAGGATCTTTGTAATGTTTTGAAAGTCCACAGCTTTGGAAGAGATATATATTATATAAATCTCTAACGTGAAGAATTTTAAGTTTGAATCTGAGTTGTAAATCGAAAATGTTGATAAAAGACTTTTGCGTTTTGAATTTAGAAATCAATGATTGTAGAAATCATTGAATAAAAGAGAAGATAAACAAAACTAGTGAGATTAAACAAATGAAATGAATCCTATATTCATTTATTTGTAATAAGTTTTAAGCTTAGAAAATTTTTACTAGAGTATAAATATCGATGAAATTTTAACAACTTTTCCTTTTCGTGGACGAAAAGTTTTTAAGGAGGGGAGTTTGTAACGACCCTGAATTTTGAACAATTTAAATTGAAAAATATTTAATTAATTTTAAATATTTGAACGATGATTTGACTTGAATTTCAAATTATCAGAATGAATTGGCGATTTAAATATGAATTTAATCTATTGAAAGTTGAATAAAATTTGAATCTTCAATATTAAGTCGGTTAAAAATAATTTAAAGGCTTAGAAAATTCATATTGATAATACTGAAGGTAATAGAAGCTTCAGAATTGAATTTGAAAGCGATTTGTTTAGTTTTGAAATTGTATCGTTTAAATTGAATTTAAAAATAGTCTTCCTAGGCACAGTCTCGGAATTTAACGAAACCAGTTCCATTGGGTCCGTAATATTAAATTATTACTGGATTTCAAATTTCGTATTTATCAGAGTTGTTTTGTGAATATACGACGTATAAACGCGTAGAAAATCTATTCGGATTCAATTTAAATTTCGGTGATAACCGGGGTTTTCGCATCGATTTGATATCATTGTTAAACGATTTCTCTGCTAGTTAATTGCTTATAGGAGCTTCGATTCGAATTGGAATTCGTTTAATAAAAATTGTTGTTGGAATTTTTGAATCGGTTAGAATCCTTTTGGAAGAAAACAAGAAAAAAATTGTTAAAGGGTTTTGGGCTTTAAAATTTTATCTCGGCCCCTTCATTTCGTTTAAAACCCTATACCCGATCCCTTTCTCATTTCATTCACAAACCCTAAACCTAAATCGAAGAAAAGAAAATAAATGGCGGCCACGATTCTCTCGTTCGTTCTCCCCCGTTCATCCAAATTTAGGGCCTTGAGACCTTTGTATTGGCGTCGCTGGAAAGGGCTTCTTCGCGTTCGTCTTCCTCTTCGTTCGTCCCCCGTTCTTCAATCCAAATTAGGGCTTCAATTTTTCTTCGATCGCGGCTCCTTCAATCTACAGCTGCCCCAATCCGATAGCGAAGGTGAGTAATTTATGTTACTCACATCTGATTCGAACAGTTCGAATTCGTTTGCTTGTTTGTTTTCGTGGTCTTTGGTTTCGATGTTGATTTAGAACTATTCGATTTTTTTTCTGTCATCTCTGTTTCGATTTTGGATTTTTCTCTGATTTTCATTGGGCTTCGTCTCAGCCATTTGTTGTTTCGGTGTTGATGTTTTTGGTGAGATTTTGAACTGTTTCGATATCGACTTCTTACTGATTAAGTTACAGTTAGTATAAATCTGACACCGGATACTCTTGGTGTCGATTTGTGACTCAGTTACATTTTTTGGTTACCACGGTCTCGAATTCATTTAGTTGAGTTGATTTTGATATTGGAGATTTATTTCTGATTTTTCCACTTACCCGAATACCATAGTTCAGTTCCACCTTACTTCGTTGAATCTACACTATTAAGTGGCGGTGAGCAAACCCATTTATCTACTCTGTACCTTGATATTCTGTGCCTGTATGTTGTTTAAAAATGAAGTTGTGAATGGTCATGCCTGTATATGCTCTTGATCGCTGTTTACAGACATGGGATAAGTTTAAAAAAAAAACAACCTCCTTTAAGTTTTGATGTTTGAACAATTTATGTTTGAATTTGCAAGATCCAAGTTTTAAGAACACTGTGAGCAAACTATCCTTTTTGAATCTAAAACTACTATGGTACCTTGATGATACTAAAGTTAGTTGTTTGAGTGTTAATATGCATGCATGTCTTTTGCACTGTTACATTGTACGGTCGGTATTAGTTGGTTTCATTTGCATATGTTGTTATTCTGAGTGTCACTGCATCTTGAACTTCATTGGAACTTGCGCCTTATTGCTATTCATTTTATATATGTTGACTTGAGCTACTCCTGATTGCTCTCACTCTGAAATTTCTCGAACTCTGATCTGTGATTTTTGACTTGAGTGTATTTGAATTACATTCAGTAGTTGCCTTCACTGTAGTCTAGTTCAATTGGATTTGAGCCTGACTTTGATGTTGCCTGCATTCATGCGTTTGATATTTCAGTCTAATAATCTTCACTCTGTATGAAAAGAGTTTCACCTGACACCATAGTGTAGACTTATACATGATCATAAGTTTGATTTATTACTGGTTCATTTGGAGTTGCCATCTTCTGACTTGTTTGCCTGAACTGTTGATGACGTCTTAGTTCATCTAGACGTGTATTAGTCGCCAGTTTCTTTTGCATGTTGAACTAACTCATGTAGACAGTGATCCCTAGGTACATTTAACTGTTATCATTTGAGTTTGTTCATGTTGTCATTCTTTGATCTGCATCATGATATTCTTGGTTAGATGGTCTCGGATCTTGTAGATAATTCACTCAGTCTCCTTTGCATTATAGTCTGCATTCATACTGAAGTATTTTGTTATCACTGTTTCACGCTGTCTGTGATTTACCACTGTCATCACTTGAGTTGCAGTTTTACCCTTGTTCCTTGTGGTGACTTTATATTCGGTAGTGGCGGGGCGGTGCACGCGTGCGTGCACTGCAGCCACCCAAACTCGACAGTTTTTGAATTGATATTTCTTTGCTCGTGATGCATGGATTTTTATACCATATTGGCGAGGCCGTACACGCGTGCGTGTACGGCAGCCAATCGAGTTTTGATGGTTTTAAAGTGACAATCTCAATTGTTTTAAATTGATTTAGGCGATTTGATAAATTGTTTATTTATCTCTGTTGATGATTTAAATCTGCTGATTTATTGTTTAACACTGTTAAGTGTTATATTTTCGTTATCCGATTTCTTTGTTAAAAGAGTTGGATAGATGAGAATTATTGTGACTGTCGTCTATTTAAATTATTACTGCCTATATGCACTCATAAACTGGTTTGAATTAGACTGACCTGTGTATTATTTTCTTTTGAATATAATACTCGGGTCAGACCGAGTATTTTTACAGCTTGAAGATTTTCAGGCAGCGAAGTTAGAGAGAGAGTAAAGAATCACTTTAGTTTTCAGAAGAAAATTGTATTTTAAGATATTCCGCTGTATCAGTATTAAAATTGTATAAAACTCTGATGTATTCTAAAAGATTTATAGTAATGAAATCAAGATTCATTTGTTTAAATTCATTGTTATTATCTATGTTTCTGTGGCTGATTCTGTTTAAACCTTATAAACTAAATAACAATTCGTCTTTTTGAACGTTTCGAGTTGGTTTAATTACCGACTGGAGGCGGTCAAAAGGGGGAATGTTATAGCACGCCTTTATAGGAGTTTGGGATTTCGAGATATGTAATGTGAGATATTTTAAATAAAATAAAATATAAGATTTCAAATCGTAGCCTCGAGCCACCCTAACCATGTACAGCGCCGGCCTATATGCTGACCAAAGCTGCTTTCTCTACATTTTATAACCGTGTATGCTTCCTTTCTTCCTTCAGAAACGTAATTCATTTAAATAAAAAAATTGAATCTCTTCATCTCCGTCGTTTTCTTCCCCACCTTCTTCTCCATGATAATCCGCAAAACCCTCACTCTAATATATTCAGCCGTAAGCGCTCGATTGAAGATCAGTTCAAGCATCAAGTTTAATCCTATGGAGAGAATCTCCCTTTAAATTTGATGTTTGAAGGTCTCCGCCCGCCTCCATGGCTGTGGATTTCGAGATCGCTTTGTCTGAATCCAAGAGGTATGAATTTGGAGTTGTGTTTGGTGTGTAGTTCTGATATATCTGCCTGAGTTTGCATCCAGATTCTTGATTGTGGTTTCGGCTAGAACCGATCTGCAAGGAGATTTTGTATTAGTCTGGAGCTTCTCTTTCTGATAAATTATTTAGTAATTGGGCTAGAAAGCATTCGGTTTCTACATTTTCAATCTCAGGAGTAATGGGTCTGATTGTTCACATTCTGTAACGACCCGTATTTTACGGATCGAAAAGTTTGTCAAAATCTGGGATTTTCAGCATTTTCTAGTTGTTTCAGATTTTGGTGTATTTGCCTAAGTCCTAAGTCGTTCACGACATAGGATGAGTCGTGAGTCGTATACGACTCAGGAGATAGGAGGGACTCAGGGTCTTGGCTAGTTAAGGGTGTAAGGATAAGTCGTTTGAACGACTTAAGGGGTAGACGCGACTTAAGGACTGAGCGAGTTAGGGGTTGAGTTGTAACAGCTAAGTCGTGACAGAGTTAAGATGATGAGTCGTATACTTACTAAGTCGTAAGCTCAGTTGAGTCGTAACTCCAGTTGTTTGTTAAGTCGTGACCGACTCAATAGTTGTCTGCTAGGTTATAAGTCACAGGCTGGTGGGATTTGATAAGTCGTAGACGACTTAGTAGTTGAGTCGTAGGAGGTGTTGACTTGCTAAGTCGTAACCCAGTCAAGTTAGTAAGTCGTAGGTCGTACCTTCTGATGAGTCGTACCTTCTGATGAGTCGTACCTTCTGATGAGTCGTACCTTCTGATGAGTCGTACCTTCTGATGATTCGTACCTTCTGATGAGTCGTACCTTCTGATGAGTCGTACCTTCTGATGAGTCGTACCTTCTGATGAGTCGTACCTTCTGATGAGTCGTAAGCTGATGAGTCGCGCATGGGTGATAACTCGTGCAAGTGGATGAGTCGTAGCTTGGTTAAGTCGTAGGGGGTGGTTGATTCGTGGGGCTTAAGTCATAAGTCAGAAACGACTTAGGAGATAGACTAGTCACGACTTAAGGGCAGTTTTCAGCTATAAATAGGAGGGGTTGTTTTCACTTTTTGGGATCCGGATTTTGAAGCGACGAAGTGCTGCCATTTTGAGAGCTCGACTTCTACACTTCTTCACTTCTTTTCTCCACTCTAATCTAGTGCTTACATCCATCCAAGTTGAAGATCAAGATTGAAGATTCAAGAGCTAAAGTTGAAGATCTTCATCTTTTCAAGAGAGATTTCTTCGTTTGAAGCGGATTCGTGATAGATCAAGCTTGATCCTTCGCTGTCCAGATCTGAAGCGTGTTGATTTGAGGTTGTTTAGGTGATTTGGTGAGTGGTGATTATCTCTCACACGGATCCAAAGGAGTATATCGGATTGTTGGCTCGATTTGGGGTTAAAATAGTGATTTCCATGCATTTTCTTCATCCAAAGTGTAGATCCATATAGATCCATTGTTCATGATGATGTTACATCCATTTTATCATATGTTAACCTATGCAAGTTCATTCATCAAGTTTGTAGAGATATAATCCATGTTTTCATGCTTATTGGACTTTCAACTCTTTAATTACGAAAATGCCATTATTGTTATAATTGTCTACTTAGATCATTTTTTGAATGCTTGATTGCTTGGATTGATGTTTGATTTGATTGATTGTTATGAACTAGATGATTGATGACTAGATTTAGATCGAAGGTGATTCAAAAGCTAAGGGAAAGGCTCTTGAATTGGGAAAGCTGCTCGTGGCATATGTAGCGGGATGATGAAGCTCTTATGCATAGATTTGATGATGTGATGATGAGATGAAGCTTTGCGAGGATGTAATAAAGCGAGGCAACCATGTGATGAAGACTTGGTCTAATCCAGACGGGATCATTCCAAGCATGTTGATAACTCGGTGATATGATTCGAGTTGAGGATAATGAATGGATATGAGAATAGTCGTCGAGGAGGATGACTAGGAGGCTTGGATAGCATCGTTGTTGAAGGTTCTAGCATGCTCTAAGCAAGAGTACGTTTGGGCAGATTCGATAGTCCCAACGGCCAACTGTTGATGGTCGAGTACTCTGGGCAGATTCGATAGTCCTAGGCACGGGCTGCGATGACGTGCAGGAGTTATGTCTAGAACCGGGGTTTCCATTAGCCCTTGATGGACGGCTGAAAGAATGTGCCGGTCATTCAATTAACGGTGATATCGAAGCAATGATAACAGTGATAGCCAGAGTCATGGATGTTTGGTTGTATCGTCATTCGGACTCAAGAGCGGTATTGTCTGGGTACTTATCTGATTCAGGCCTTGGTACTTGGAAAACATCGCCCTTGACTCGAGTGATAGTAGTTTTACTTTAAATTGTATGCTCTGCTATGTTTGCTTCTGCTTAGTGTGTGTCTGGGGGCTATCACTGTAGAATGAGGTTGGAGTGGGAGGGTTGTATTCCTATTCCTTTTCCTTTATGCTCTTTTGGTATGTTGTTAGTTAATTTACTGCTCACTAAGACTATTGTCTGACTCAAGGCTTTATGTTTTAATTCTTATTGCCTTGGGTTGTTCGTCCATTTTGGGACGGGCAGACTAGGTAGCAGGTGACAGGTGTTGTTCTCTTCTCACGATGCTGATATCGAAGACGAGCTAGAGGGTTGCATATTATCTTCTTATATGTACTGGATATTCCGCTGTTTTGTATTCTCTGAGAGATATGTAGTGAGGCTGGATGTATTGACTATGTGGATGCTTGTATTCAACTATTATGGAGTTTTATATGATGTCATTTTGTTCTGTAAAGCTTCACTATACATATGTTCTATTGTATTTTGTCCATGCGCTGTGAGTAATACGATAGATTCTGTTGTTTTAAATCTTACCTTGACAATCGTCCATGGTCGCCTGGCACACTTCACAGCGCTCTATCTCTAGATTCGGTGCAGGGGTCATGGGCGGTCGTCACATTTGGTATCAGAGCATTGGTTAATCGATTTTACCCAACGCTCGCCGTCGTAACTACGTATGAGAGACGTAATTGTATTTTGATGGATGAATACTATATATAATATAGTAGTTTAGTTGAGTTTGAGTCCTTTATGCAGTTGTTTCTCCAGATGTTCTAATCATTCCTTTTTATAGATATTGAGAATGAATCGAAGAGGGAGACCAGCTGCTAGGGAAGGCCGTGCTACTGAAGAGACTGCTGATTATGCAGCCATGTTCGAAGCTATGATGACTTCGATCATGAGAAGGATACCAGTTCCGGGGGCAGCAGTTGATGTTGGAGTTCAAGTCCAAACTCCGAAACCAGTGGATTTTGCTAAGTTGTGCAAGGATTATACTGCTCTTGGAGGGAAGGTTTTCTTGGGAACAGAATCAACTATCGAAGTCCAGAGATGGATAGATGCTTGTAGAAGGATCTTTGGTGATTTGGGAATTGATGATGCAACTAAGAGGAAGTTGGCATCAAGGCAGCTTCAAGGGAGAGCCTCTGATTGGTGGAACTCTATTACCATCAATACTGCGGAGGAAGAGATTACTTGGGAGCAATTCCAAGTCAGATTTGAAGCTAAGTTCATTTCTACAGCTCAGAAGTCTGTTCTGTTCAAGAGGTTTGTGGAGCTCAAGCAAGGTGGAAGATCAGTTCTTGAGTATGTTTCTGAGTTTGAAGCTTTGTCCAAGTATGCCCGGTCATATATTGAGTCTGCTTACCAGAAGAATGAGAAGTTTGTGACCGGCTTGGATAGTTATCTTGGGAGACAGTTGGTGGATCATTTGGACGATTCATTTGAGAAGCTTGTGGAGAAAGCTCTTAGGCATGAGAGTCTGTTTCCTAAGGAAGGACCTGTTGTTGCTATTACCAAGGGAGAATCTAAACCACAGCAGGGTGGAAACCAGAAGAGGAAGCAGCAGAAGAAGGGTAAGGATGGCCAGAAGAAGCCGAAAGGCGAGGTGACTTGCTACAATTGTCAGCAGAAGGGCCATTTCTCTAAGGATTGTAAGAATCCGAAGGTGCCAATGAAGTGTCACAACTGTGACAAGCCGGGGCATTTCAGGAAGAATTGTCCAGAACCAAGGAAGGACAGGCAGATTGTGCAAGCCCATGCTTTGGGAGCTGTTCCGTCGTCTTCGAAAGCTCCTACTGCTGAAGAGAAGGGAAAGAGTGTGGTTGTTCAAGGTACTCTTTTCCTATGTGGTGTTCCAGTTAGAGTTCTGTTTGATACTGGAGCGTCGCATTCATTTGTTTGTAGTGAACTCGTAGGCCGGTTAGATTTGAGGCCGGATATTGTTGATAGGCCATTGGTTGTGACTAATCCAGTTGGGGGTTCGTCTTGTTTGTGTATGTTATGCCGTGGTCTGATTGTGTCGAGTCATGGTTGCTCTTTTGTTTGTGATTGCTTTGTTCTGAACTTTGCGGGGTTCGGAATTATTTTGGGTATGGACTGGCTTAGGAAGTATGCGGCTAAGGTTGATTGCGAGAGGTTGGAAGTGACAGTCGAGAATGTGGAGGGGCGAAAGGTTGTAATACGATGTAAGCATGAAGAAGGCGTCTTCATGAGCTTCATGTACTCGCTTGTTGTTCCACGGGATGGACTGTCATCTGTACCAATCGCGAATGGATTCGAGGATGTCTTTGACAAAGTCAAAGGGTTGCCGCCGCATAGAGAGATCGAGTTTCGTATAGATCTAGTAGAAGGAGCCAGACCTGTTGTGATGCCTCTTAGGCGGATGGCGCCTAGGGAACAGCAGGAGTTGAGGTTGCAAGTTGATGACCTTTTACAGAAAGGATTCATTCGGCGTAGTGTGTCCGAGTGGGGTGCACCAGTTGTGTTCGCAACCAAGGCAGATGGGTCGTTGAGATTGTGTGTGGATTATCGTGAGCTAAATAAGGTGACTAAGAAGAACAAGTATCCATTGCCGAGAATAGATGACTTGTTTGATCAGCTTCACGAAGCTAAGGTGTTTTCTCAGATGGATTTGGCAACGGGATTTCACCAGTTAAGAGTGGCTAAGGATAGTGTGCCGAAGACTGCTTTTAGGACACCATCCGGTTTCTTTGAGTGGCTGGTAATGCCGTTTGGATTGACTAACGCGCCAGCATATTTTGTGGATCTTATGAATAGAGTGTTCAGAGATCAGTTGAACAAGTTCGTACTTGTGTTCGTGGATGATATTCTGATTTATTCCAGAACAGAAGAGGAGCACAAGACGCACTTGCGTATGGTTTTGGAAATCTTGCGGAAACATCAGTTGAAGGCTAAGTTTTCGAAGTGTCACTTCTGGAAGAGCGAAGTGAGGTTCTTAGGCCATATGATTTCTGGAAGTGGAATAGCGGTTGATCCCGCTAAGGTGGCAGCAATCCAGGATTGGGTTAGACCTAAGAATGCATCTGATGTGAGAAGTTTTCTTGGATTAGCAGGATATTATCGACGGTTTATCAAAGACTTCTCCAAGATAGCTGCACCGTTAACAGGATTGACGAAGAAGAACCAAGTGTTCAGTTGGGATGCTAAGTGTGAGCAAGCTTTCGGAATCCTGAAAGAGCGATTGACGAGTGCTCCTGTTTTGACTATTCCTAGTGGGAATGATGAGATGGTGGTTTACACCGACGCATGTGGTACTGGACTTGGAGCAGTGCTGATGCAGAAGGATAAAGTTGTTGCGTATGCCAGTCGACAACTGAAGCCGCATGAAAGGAATTACCCAACTCATGATTTGGAGTTAGCGACGATTGTATTTGCTCTGAAGATGTGGAGACATTATCTGTTGGGAGTTCGATTCGAGTTGTTTACGGATCATAAGTCGTTGAAGTATCTTTTCTCCCAAAAGGATTTGAATCTTCGGCAGCAACGTTGGCTAGAGTTTTTAGCATCATATGATTTTGGTATAGCTTATACCCCGGGAAAAGGTAACGCAGTGGCAGATGCGTTAAGTCGAAGACATGCAGGATTAGGAGCCATGTTTTCAGAATGGAAGAGTCTCGAGTATTTAGCTGGATTTGACTTCAGGCCTAGATGTGAATTGGAACCTGAGATGTTGGCAAACTTATCAATAAGACCGACTCTTGTGGAAAGGATTGGCGAGAGTCAAAAGCGAGATGATAAGCTTGTCAAGATTATCCGTGATTTGGAATCAGGAGTGGATCCAGAAAAGGATAAAGGATTCGAGGTCGATCGAGAGGGTTGGCTTCGAAAGCAAGGACGACTAGTTGTTCCCGATATAGATGAATTGAGGAGTGAAGTTTTGAAGGAAAGTCATCACTCGAAGTTGACAATTCATCCAGGTGGAAATAAGATGTATCGGGATATGAAGAGAACCTACTACTGGGAAGGTATGAAGAAGGATGTTGGAAATTTTATTTCCAAATGTATGAACTGCCAGTTGGTAAAAGCCGAACAGAAGAAGCCAAGTGGATTGCTTCAACCATTAGAAGTTCCTACATGGAAGTGGGAACAAGTGTCGATGGATTTTATTGATGGATTGCCTAGAACCAGGACGGGAAATGAAGGGATTTGGGTCATTGTGGATCGTCTAACTAAGAGTGCACGATTCATTCCTGTTCGATCGACTAGGACTGCATCAAAGTTGGCTGAGTTGTATGTTAAGTGGATAGTTCGATTCCATGGTATTCCGAAAAGTATAGTGAGCGATCGAGATCCATTGTTCACTAGTGGATTTTGGAAGAGCTTCCAGGAAGTTTTGGGAACCGAGTTGTGTTTGAGTACAGCTTATCACCCTCAAACAGATGGTCAGACCGAGAGAGTCAACCAAGTTTTGGAAGATCTCCTCAGAGCTTGTGTTTTGGATTTCGGAGGATCATGGGAAGATCACCTTCATTTGGTGGAGTTTGCATACAACAACAGTTACCAGTCAAGTATTGGTATGGCACCATATGAGGCATTGTATGGAAGACCGTGTAACTCTCCGGCATGTTGGTTGGAAACTGGAGAAAAGCTGGTACTTGGGCCAGAGATGATTCAGCAGACTTCAGATTTTATAGAGACCATTCGGCAACGAATGAAGGCAGCCCAAGACCGTCAGAAGAGTTATGCTGATAAGCGTCGAAAGGATTTGGAATTTGACGTAGGAGATATGGTTTTTGTGAAGATTTCCCCACTGAAGAATGTCATTCGATTCGGGAAGAAAGGAAAATTGACTCCGAGATTTGTTGGACCATTCCCGATTATCGAGCGAATTGGAAAGCTCGCTTACAGATTGGAGTTACCAGAGAAGATGTCGAGTGTGCACAATGTTTTTCATGTATCATATCTACGGAAGTATGTGCACGACTCGAATACAGTGGTTTCTGCTGATAGCTGTGAAGACTTAGAAGTTGATCCAGTCGATAGAAGACCTCGTAAGCCGCTTCGTGTTGTCGAAACTGACACGAAACAGCTTAGGAGGAAGGTGGTTAAGCTGCTCAAGATACAATGGAGTGATGATGATAACGACTGTACGTGGGAGGTGGAAGAGAGGATGAAAGCAGCTCATCCTGAACTCTTCGAGGTATGGCCCTAAGGTGTCGTATCATCTCACGATATTGTAACTTGTTCTAAGTCTTAGAATTCGGTACGCTAAGCTAGAATTGGATGCATGGTTTGTTGATTGCTATGGATGATAGGCGTACAGAATAGTCTTTGATTGCTATGATTGCTAGGAATTTCGGGGGTGAAATTCCTAAGGGGGAGAGAATGTAACGACCCGTATTTTACGGATCGAAAAGTTTGTCAAAATTTGGGATTTTCAGCATTTTCTAGTTGTTTCAGATTTTGGTGTATTTGCCTAAGTCCTAAGTCGTTCACGACTTAGGATGAGTCGTGAGTCGTATACGACTCAGGAGATAGGAGGGACTCAGGGTCTTGGCTAGTTAAGGGTGTAAGGATAAGTCGTTTGAACGACTTAAGGGGTAGACGCGACTTAAGGACTGAGCGAGTTAGGGGTTGAGTTGTAACAGCTAAGTCGTGACAGAGTTAAGATGATGAGTCGTATACTTACTAAGTCGTAAGCTCAGTTGAGTCGTAACTCCAGTTGTTTGTTAAGTCGTGACCGACTCAATAGTTGTCTGCTAGGTTATAAGTCACAGGCTGGTGGGATTTGATAAGTCGTAGACGACTTAGTAGTTGAGTCGTAGGAGGTGTTGACTTGCTAAGTCGTAACCCAGTCAAGTTAGTAAGTCGTAGGTCGTACCTTCTGATGAGTCGTACCTTCTGATGAGTCGTACCTTCTGATGAGTCGTACCTTCTGATGAGTCGTACCTTCTGATGAGTCGTACCTTCTGATGAGTCGTACCTTCTGATGAGTCGTAAGCTGATGAGTCGCGCATGGGTGATAACTCGTGCAAGTGGATGAGTCGTAGCTTGGTTAAGTCGTAGGGGGTGGTTGAGTCGTGGGGCTTAAGTCATAAGTCGGAAACGACTTAGGAGATAGACTAGTCACGACTTAAGGGCAGTTTTCAGCTATAAATAGGAGGGGTTGTTTTCACTTTTTGGGATCCGGATTTTGAAGCGACGAAGTGCTGCCATTTTGAGAGCTCGACTTCTACACTTCTTCACTTCTTTTCTCCACTCTAATCTAGTGCTTACATCCATCCAAGTTGAAGATCAAGATTGAAGATTCAAGAGCTAAAGTTGAAGATCTTCATCTTTTCAAGAGAGATTTCTTCGTTTGAAGCGGATTCGTGATAGATCAAGCTTGATCCTTCGCTGTCCAGATCTGAAGCGTGTTGATTTGAGGTTGTTTAGGTGATTTGGTGAGTGGTGATTATCTCTCACACGGATCCAAAGGAGTATATCGGATTGTTGGCTCGATTTGGGGTTAAAATAGTGATTTCCATGCATTTTCTTCATCCAAAGTGTAGATCCATATAGATCCATTGTTCATGATGATGTTACATCCATTTTATCATATGTTAACCTATGCAAGTTCATTCATCAAGTTTGTAGAGATATAATCCATGTTTTCATGCTTATTGGACTTTCAACTCTTTAATTACGAAAATGCCATTATTGTTATAATTGTCTACTTAGATCATTTTTTGAATGCTTGATTGCTTGGATTGATGTTTGATTTGATTGATTGTTATGAACTAGATGATTGATGACTAGATTTAGATCGAAGGTGATTCAAAAGCTAAGGGAAAGGCTCTTGAATTGGGAAAGCTGCTCGTGGCATATGTAGCGGGATGATGAAGCTCTTATGCATAGATTTGATGATGTGATGATGAGATGAAGCTTTGCGAGGATGTAATAAAGCGAGGCAACCATGTGATGAAGACTTGGTCTAATCCAGACGGGATCATTCCAAGCATGTTGATAACTCGGTGATATGATTCGAGTTGAGGATAATGAATGGATATGAGAATAGTCGTCGAGGAGGATGACTAGGAGGCTTGGATAGCATCGTTGTTGAAGGTTCTAGCATGCTCTAAGCAAGAGTACGTTTGGGCAGATTCGATAGTCCCAACGGCCAACTGTTGATGGTCGAGTACTCTGGGCAGATTCGATAGTCCTAGGCACGGGCTGCGACGACGTGCGGGAGTTATGTCTAGAACCGGGGTTTCCATTAGCCCTTGATGGACGGCTGAAAGAATGTGCCGGTCATTCAATTAACGGTGATATCGAAGCAATGATAACAGTGATAGCCAGAGTCATGGATGTTTGGTTGTATCGTCATTCGGACTCAAGAGCGGTATTGTCTAGGTACTTATCTGATTCAGGCCTTGGTACTTGGAAAACATCGCCCTTGACTCGAGTGATAGTAGTTTTACTTTAAATTGTATGCTCTGCTATGTTTGCTTCTGCTTAGTGTGTGTCTGGGGGCTATCACTGTAGAATGAGGTTGGAGTGGGAGGGTTGTATTCCTATTCCTTTTCCTTTATGCTCTTTTGGTATGTTGTTAGTTAATTTACTGCTCACTAAGACTGTTGTCTGACTCAAGGCTTTATGTTTTAATTCTTATTGCCTTGGGCTGTTCGTCCATTTTGGGACGGGCAGACTAGGTAGCAGGTGACAGGTGCTGTTCTCTTCTCACGATGCTGATATCGAAGATGAGCTAGAGGGTTGCATATTATCTTCTTATATGTACTGGATATTCCGCTGTTTTGTATTCTCTGAGAGATATGTAGTGAGGCTGGATGTATTGACTATGTGGATGCTTGTATTCAACTATTATGGAGTTTTATATGATGTCATTTTGTTCTGTAAAGCTTCACTATACATATGTTCTATTGTATTTTGTCCATGCGCTGTGAGTAATACGATAGATTCTGTTGTTTTAAATCTTACCTTGACAATCGTCCATGGTCGCCTGGCACACTTCACAGCGCTCTATCTCTAGATTCGGTGCAGGGGTCATGGGCGGTCGTCACACATTCTTTGTGTCGTATTTGTGGGTTGATTTTCTTTTCTTAATTCGATGCTAATGTTATAGCATAGTGGGCATATTAAGGGGTGTATTTGCATATGAGGTTTAATCGAACGTAATCAGTCATGTGGGATTCGTAGCTGCGGAATCTATGCAATAGAATTAATTTGGAACGATTGGCAATTTCGAAGAAAAAAATAAAAGGTGAGTAAATCTCACTCAATTTGGTTAAACGGTTTAATTTATAATAATTGAAATTAATTATTGGATGATGGGTTGAATTGATATATTATTAACAATTGAATATTATATTATATATAGTAGTATATATATTAGTAGTTGGATATATTTCCCGCCGATTGGAGCGGATGAGACACTATACGCCCCGCATAATAGCGGATGACCCTATATTACCGTGATATCCCGCCTCGAAGCAGGATTGGTATTTTACGTTATATAACATCTGTGGATGCAGGGAAACGGGTTGGAGGGATCCAACTGGATTCCTCAAATATATTGTTTGTTTTTCATATATAGCGATATATAATGTGATTAAATAATCTGTTATAAATTGTTGTGTGATTTGATTTATTGGATGCTATAGTTGCACTGGCTTTAATTTTTGTATTTTTAATACCACAAATTTTTTTTTGAATTTGAAGGAATTAAAAGGAGATTTTGAATATAATAATATTTATATCAAAATTTAGATTATTTTAAAAGAAATTTATTTGGATAAAACTATAATTTAATTTTGACTTTGTACTGAACTATTCGTAAAATAATTTAAATAGAGATTTTAAAATAATTTATATAAGGGATTTTTAACCATGGATTTTTAAATGATATTTCTGAAAATATGGATAAGTAGTTTAAATCAATATTTAAAATGGATTTGAAAAATAAATGGGATTTATAAAGTGATAGATTTAAAAATGAAGTTTATAAATGAGAATGTTTTATAAACAAGTGAAATCCAAATGAGTTTATCAATTTATATACGATGTTTATAAATAAAGAGAAATGATTATCATTTGATAAAATTGGAAATATAAATTCACAAGAGTGAATTTATAACGAGAAGTAAAAATCAGTTTTCGAAAAAATAGTGGATTCTATTTTTGAAATGTGAGAATGGTTAGGGAATCGGAATGAAATCGATGTGTTATGAATCGAGAGGGATTTATAAATTGAAATTGGTTATTGGAATTTTAAAATTATATTTTTATCGAGAAGTTAAGTTTATTTTCAAAGGAAAATTTTATTTATTCAAACTATGTAATTTAAAGCTGTTTTAGTATTAAAATACTTCGAAAAGTGGATTTTTTTCAAATATTTAATATTAATTGAAATAAATTCTAATTTTTATAATAAGCTTTGTAAATTGATTAGTTTTAATTAAAAATGATTTGGAAATGAGCTATCGAGGTTTATTTAAAGTGTTTTAATATTTTAAATAATTACTTGAACATGTTTTAAAAATAAATTATTATTCTTTAAAAATTACTTATTATTTTGTATATGGAATATAAAGGCAAGTGATTGGGATGTGTTTATAAATACTCTCGAGATTTGTAGACCAAGTTATTTAATGTAGGTGGTTGTAAGAGAAATTTTATAATGAAAATTCAAGAAACTTAAGCAAATTCCCAAAGTGTTTAAATATAGAAACTTCGGAAATGAAATAGAATTCATAAAAGAAGTTAGAAATGGGTAGCTGGAATTATAGACAAGTATATTCGATTTTGGATTTTTAAAGGAAATTAATTTATGAATTCCGGAAGCTTATAGAATCCGTTATAATTGAGTTATGGAATGTATGAATAAATGGTAAAGGATTTTGGAGAAGTATGAATAAATGGAATCTTTCCTAAGTATCGAAAATAAAATGATTTTAGGAAAATATACTTATAAACATTTCCTAAGTATTGGACTGGAAGGATTTGAAATATTTTAACCACGAGATTATTATTATAAAAATATTATCAAAGTGTTGAATTATAAATGGAAATTGAAAATTGAAAATTGAAAATATTCTAAGTGTTGATATGGTTTGAAATATCCTGTTATGGATATAAGAATTTTGAATTTGTTTCAAATATTGAAATACTGGCACAGATTTGAATATATATCTTTGTAAAGATATTTTGAAATAAACGTTTTGAAAATTTATAAAGTAGGGCCTAGTGACTGCTTATGGATGTTATTCGATAGTTAAATAACTGACTATCAAATTTGG
Organism: Allium fistulosum; assembly: GCA_030737815.1. Classification (NCBI taxonomy): domain Eukaryota; kingdom Viridiplantae; phylum Streptophyta; class Magnoliopsida; order Asparagales; family Amaryllidaceae; genus Allium; species Allium fistulosum. The sequence continues at coordinate 186,043,629 of CM060905.1, forward strand.
CCAAATTCGTTAATCGTTTCGAAGAGACCAAGATCGGATTTAATTATCCAAAAACCACTTCGATCTGATTTGTGCGTTACGAATTGTGATAGCATGAAGCTAATGAAGACGGTGAATTCGAAGATTCGGTTTGTTCAGACGCAGAACAACTTGTATGGATGAATGCTATCATTTGCATCATGGTCTGGAGGGCAGTGTTAGCATTCTAAGTATGAATGTTATTCTAAAGGTATAACGTAGCCTCAAGCCTCATCAACCGGGAATGACTAAAACATGGGAGATGCAGCAGGCCTAAGTGGGTTGCACCCAAGTAGGGTATGTTATCACTCTTCTAGATACCCTCAGATATATTATAATATAACTATGGATATGGTTGTGCATGGAAAAGAGAGCGCTCGAATTAGAGTGGAAACACCCGAGGTGATAACATATTCGGTACTATCCAGGTAAGGGGTAGGTCGGTCCTGTGTTGACAAGGGATCCAGGCGAGGTCCTCGGTATATTTTTCTAGAGGTGTACTGTGACGGACGGTACCCCAGTAGCCCAATCATTGTATGGAATCCAATATCCACTACGAGCCTGTACGGTTTTAGTTGTGCCCAACTATGCTAAAACGTGAGATGCAAGCATTTCAGCTATTTTCTAGTTTACTTTCTATAGACACTATTATAATATCAGATGATTTTGATATAAAATGTTTTGGTTATCGTAAGGTAAAAACCCATCGTGTTTATGTGTGACGTGGTCTTACGAGATACCTTTATTTTCAAAGGATTTTGATAACAGTAATAATTCAAATTGAGTGTGTTTTCTCATGCTGGTTTTACAGATTGACTCGGGTGTTATTTTATTATAATGCTCGGGTCATACCGAGTATTACAGATTCAGGTTAGGATGCTATGGAGCTCAGGAGACGAGCTGGAGGATTCTCAGGCGTATTCCACGTACTTGATTATATTCTGCTCTGTGTGCTAGGCTGTATAGTCAGCACTGGTGAGGATAAGTAGTAATAACTGTCCATATTGATTTGTTGATTGTTGTACTCTGATGATTGTATGTATATTAACAGTTATAGTTTCTTTTGTATAAAGATCTGTATTTATATATTATATATTGTTCCGCTGCGATTGTGAGATTCTATATGTTGTTTCTATTTTCTTATATCCTCTTCTTTCTCTTAGTTATTCGTCTTTCCGTACAATTTGTGTTGGACAAGTGTGATTAAATGTCAGATCAAAGGGTACGAAATGACGGGTCGATACAATATGTGGCACGATGGTCATCGAGGTAACTAAGACTGTAGGAGCCATATCAGTTGGGCACATGTGAGTCTCCAAGAGCAGGTGTGCATGCGCTGTTAGTCTCTCGTCTGGTTCCGGTGTGTGTGATTTAGATATATACTTAATACTTTTCCATCAGTCGATGAGTTGTGATTATACATGAGACTGTGTCCAAAGTACGATCAATCCCCGTATCCTTCTTTGGCATGTGTCGCCTATTATCCTTCTCGGGTGTGTGTCACCAAATATTTTTTTTATTGGCATGTGTCACCAACTACTATTTATTGGCATGTTTTTCCAATTATATCTCTTAGGCATGTGTCGCCGATTATTCTTTATAGGTGTGTGCCGCCAGCTATACTTTCATTAGCGTGTGTCGCCAATTATATCATTCATTGGCGTGTGTTGCCATTACTGTGTTTTGCTTTATGGATGATTATTTAAATTGATATTATGGATATTTTTATTTATTGAGATTGAGTGTTATATTTGGGCTAAGCTATGTGTTAGCCTAATTATATATGGTGATATTTCTTTATAGATGTTTCTTGGATTTGGATGATTATTTCTAGATACAGATGATTCATCCACTTGATGTTGATTCTAGGATTTCCGATTTAATGTGTTTTCTATATGGGTGATGACTTTATGTATGGTTTTGAGATTTTTGATTCTATATACATTTATAAGAGTGATAATTTCTTTATGCCTAGCCATGTGATATTTTGATGTTATGGGATGCATTTGAGATTGTCCATAGTATTTTAATTGTGTGTATATATATATATATCATACATACATTACAATATATTTATTGATATTATGGATGCTATCGTATGATCATACCTTGTATATATTGAGTTACTTATGTATATTGACCTTATAATTTAGACATAGTCTGACCCATTTGTTATTTACATAATACTTGGGTCAGTCCAAGACTTTTTAGGTATATGGACAATATATTTAGCTCGTGATTTGGGTATAGAAGAGACTGATATTCGGTATAGTTGGTTATCATCATGTATTGTATGTAGTATATTTATGTGGTGTTTATTGTGCATACCTTATATATTCTGTATTATACATTATCGGTGTGATTCTGACTCTGTGTTCTCTGATATTCATTGTGTATTGTTCTATCCAGGAGGCATATGTGTTTATTGCTTTGTGCCAATACTATGTATGTTTATATAAGTTATTTATTTGATGTTTAAATACGTACTAATGTTAGCCTAAGGGAATATTCACATGTGTACCTCATATTGCCTCATTCTCTATATCATCTCGCAGTATTACTCAGTAATACCCTTGGATGGTATACGTATAGAGGTGGGGTGTTACATCTGCTTTTTCAAAGGAATTCAGGCGTCTGATAATTATTTTATGGCGTCTAAAAAATGGGTAAAATGAACTATTTTCTTTCTATTTCATACCTTATATGAACTAGACATCTGAAAAATTAACTAGACGTCTAAATGAATTTTCAAACCTTTGACTAATATTTTCGTATGTCTAAATGCTTGTTAAACTACTTTTTAAAATATTATTTTAGATATCTAAAGATTTTAACCAATCGTTTGAAAAAGGATTCAGACGCTTGATTGAAAATTTAAATATCTAAATAAAGCTGTTTTTAGACTAATTCTTTTCTTTTTAAACCCTATATAAATTCGAACATCTGAATTAAAATTCAGACATCTGAATATTTGTAATAGGCTTTTTCCATTTAACATTAAATTTTGGTTTAAAAACTCATCTCCTTTAATCAAAGGTTATGTCTGCTCTAATTGTGATTTCTCTTTAATAAAGAATTTTCAAACATTATAAAAGGATTGTTTTTGAACCATTACACTTAACTTTGCTTACTCCACCCCCTATATTTTATGTTCTCTAAAGATTTCAAAAACAATCTTTCACCTTCTATTTTTTGCACATTTAATTTACATTATCAAAGGAAACTATAGGAAAGGTGTACTATAAAGTGACTTATTAATCTCGTACAATAACACATCAAAGTCAAAGTTGGAATTATTCCTTTAAGTGAAGTCCTTTTGGAGATCTTTAAGCAAGAAATCGAAGTCATGTTCGGTTGTTCAAGCAGTGTAGTATAAACATGTTCCTCCAGATCAAGAGAGGGTTGTTTAGTGAAATTTTAAAAGAGTCTAGGACTGAACGTAAGATGGGAAGTCTGAACCAGTATAAAAATCACCGGTGCACTTCTTTATTTACTATTCTTTACTTGGCTCGTTATTATATTATACATATCCACATTACTAGAACCTTACCACACTTTAACGTTTTTTCAATTCATGGGGTATACTAACTTGTCAAATTTGGAGGTCATGTGAGGGAGGTACAGGCGAATTCATGATTAGCTAATTTGTAATTTGGCTCCAAAATTTTAAAATTTAAAATTTAGTTCACCGTTACTCTTTCCTTCCTCCTATAAATAAGACCCAAAATGGTATGTCCTTTTCTTATTTAAAATTTCACTGGTTCATTCTTTCCGCTTCTTCTTAAAAATTCAAATAGTAATATCTTGCTCATTTCTACACAAAATCCATCAAAACCTGCAGAAAATCGAAGCTTATGAGAAGTACTACGCATGCATACCAATTTGGATGGGAACCCAAAGGATTAGCTATGCAATAAGTTGGACAGTGAAGGAGAGTAGAGAATCCTTTTGATTTGGAAACTTTTGCTGAGGAAAGCTTGCTTAATTCATTACTAGTGTAAATCGCACGTACGTGCATTTAATAGGTAGATGTATTTACTATTTAATATAAAAAAATTATAGATGGATGTGTATTAGAAGTGCAAAAGATTTGGTAGTCGCGACACTTTTATTTCAAGTAAACTGACGGTGAAATTTCATTGATGGGTGGTAGGTAAGGGAATGGTGATGGAGGTTGCAAACCGACGGTAAGATTTCATTATTGATGCAGGACGTTTTGGGAATTTCAAAAAGACACCATATAAATTATATTCATTGAATTCTCTTTATTAATAGTAGATAATCTGGTTAGAAAGTGAGAATACATTTCGAAACTACAACATTATTTATTCTATGAAGGATTGGGTAAACTGTTGACAGTATAATGCATATAATATTGCAAATTATACCATTGCTCAATATATCAACATAAATTATATAAGTGTGACATATTTCATCACCCGCAACTCTACATGAAAATTAAAAATATTCCCACAATATTATTTTTCGATCAGAACATAATAAAACATCATTGCAACTTCAAAAAAAAATAACTTATTCAAAAATGGCATAAGTTTATAAACGATTAGGCAAAAAATACAAAAACTAGTAGTTATAGAATAATATTCCAATAATATTCCACTCACGAAGCGATTACAAAGGTTCACCAAGCATGAAATGGACTATACAAACCATAGTACTCAAGATGAAAAAAGTTAAGACAATCATGAAATTAAATGTTTAATGTCTGTTAGCCTTAGTGGAAACTATGGAAAGCTAACTTCAATTGCCCTGGAAGAAAAAGGCTCAGTGTTTTGAGATGAAGCCAATAATAATAATATTTATAACTAAACAATTGCAGTGTAACAATCCTAGTATGCAATAGCTAGAGTAACATATCAACAGAGCCAACTATAGTAAGAAGTACTTATAAACATAAGAGGCATGAGATTAAATAGAAAATGAAAGATAGCCATGTAAGGTGCAACAACCTTTAATAAATTAAAATAGTAATTGTTTTAATTAGTCCCACATCGTCGAAAATGTATTAATTGTTAGTGTATATAATCTAAGAGATGAGGAACTTAGTTGTCCATTTGAGAATATCTCAAAATGTTGGGCTGATGAAAAAAAACTTATCACTGCTCAAATGTACTTTCAAAAAATATTTTAACATGGCTTGCCTCCGCTTTAACCACTTAATGCCGCTACTCCTACCCTGTATATAGACATGAGATAACATGAATTGATATAGAGATGGAAAGGGTAGTTTAGGTATTTCAAAAAGACGCGAATGAATTCTATTCATGGAATTCTCATTATTAATAGTAAAGATATAATGCAAGATTACTGATATAATGATGATTCGATAACTAAACCTTTTTAAGAATTTCATATAATTTAGTTTGGATTAAAAATGAACTAAAACTTCAAATTAAGAAAATGGGTTTAAAATGCTATAAAACAAAGATGAAATGACTAATTCCATAATACGATGAACTACCAGTGAAATATGATGTGTTAGTGAAGTATAAATCGGAATACATTGCAACTAAACCTAAAACAAAGCATTAAAAAACAAAATTGGACAAAAATTCATAAAACTCTATGCAAAATGAATTGTTCGTCCGCAAGTATAACCGGTCAACCGATTGTAATTGATCGGTCAATCAGTTGCTCCTATAGGGTTGCATGTTGAATTTGGACCCTGTACGGCCATATCGAATCTGTGACCGTATCTGGGCAGGTTTGTGTGACTTCACTTGATCGTTTTAAGATGATTTGCCCCCATGAGATAGCGAGAAGGCAAAGCATGCATAGAATATGGGTATGGGCGTTCAATAGCTTAGAACATGATATGTGATGACGATATGCAATGTTCTCCCATAGGGCCTTGAGCCGTCTAGGAGAGACAAAGAGTACATCCTATAGGGCCTAGGGCTAGTCCCAGATGTATTAGATGGTGAGAGTTCGTGTAGGGCCGTGGGATAGTCCAAGATGTGAGTCCAAAGTTAAATAGATGATGGTAATATGATCCCATAGGACCTCGAGCCAGTCCAAGACGTATTTACCTACACGTTAGATAGTCGATGATGGTATGACCTTATAGGGCTTTGGACTAGTCCAGGATGTATTTATCTATGCGTTAGGCATGGATTATGTTATGCCAGTATTTGTGTAGCATATATGGAGTAGATATATTTTACTCGCTTAGACTTATTTCTTACCCTTTCAATTTTTCCTCTATTATCATATTGTTTAGGTTGATAGTGCTTTGTAGCATGGAGGATTAGGTGATGAAGACCTTGTATATATTCTGTGAATACTATAAATATGTGTAAGACTTGATAATGACTTGTGTGTGGATTAGGTTTGATTAGTATTGTAAAGACCTATGTATATTTGTTTGGTACACTATAGTGGTATAAAATGATGATGGTTATCGATATATTATAATTTGTTTCCTTCCATAATGAGATTCTGGAAATTATTTGTAACATCTCGTAAAAATTAATCAAAAATTAATAAATAAATAAGGTTAAAACTGAGAATTTTGCAAACGTCGGAATTTGGTCATGAAGGCTACACCATTGTATTCGTGGCGATTTTCTTATCAACTTTCATATATAATGTTTTACAATCGGAGTTCAAATGGAAAAGTCATTGACGTTTGAAGTTTTCAAATTTAAAATAATTCAAACGAATTCAAATTAAAAATTTATAAATGTTAACGTTTGAAATTAAAAAGGTAATAAATACTTTAACATCAAGGGAAACTTAACATTAAAGAAAACGTTAACGTTAGGCTTTAAAAATGGGAAACAAATAAGAAAAGAACGACAAGCAATAAAATAACGCCAGTGGTAGAAGACCGGTCAACCGCCACTATTAGGCCTGACGATCACTAGCGGTAGACCGTGTAGACCGCCCATAGTAGGCCGGTCGACCGGTTAGTAAGTGAGGTTAGGGTTTGGTTAGGCCAGGAATGATCCAGATTTTACTATTTTAAACCGACTTAAATCCTACGGTCCAGGTGCATCCTAACCACCATAAATAAGAAGTTATCCCCCTTACTTTTATTCACAAGAAAAATTGCAACGATAAGGGAACTCTATCAGTTCTCTTCCTTAATTCTTTGTAAGATTCATTTCAACTTTTAGGTAAGGAATCAATCAGTAAGTTTTAGATACACACACACATTGAAGTTTTTCTATTTCTACTCTTCCCTAATCTGAATTTAAATCTAATTTATACAATTGAATTGTTGTATATTCCAAAAAGAAGAAAACTGAAGAATAAATTAGGCAAAGCCGTGAAGTCGAATCCAAAAGGAATCAGGAAAATCTATCTGTGAGTGGAAATCTTAGTTTTTCACACTTTAATAATTTTTGTAGTAAAAATTTGGATTTGTTTTATGCCTTGGGGAACTTTGCATTTGAAAACCCTAAAATCTAAACCCCTAAAATTCCCCCAATAAAATGTAAATTCTTGGATAGTTGGAATCTCAATTGTTTTATGTTAATATAGTATTTAATTTGTTGTTTGCAATTTGAATAATTTATGTTCTATTTAACTTCCACTACTAATTTTTGTTGCTGCAATAAAGGTTCAAAAGGAAAATTATTAGGAAATGGTGTGAAAGTATGGATTTTCCTATTTGTAGTTTGCACCGTCTATTTTCGTAATTTAGATAAATATGAATCCATTTTTCCGCTTCAAGTTTGTATATGTAAAAGTCGAATAGAATATATAGGGTTTAAATTGTAGGTTTTTATTTCCTTGAAATAGAGGTGTTGATCCTAGTATATTACTGTAAAATAATTTTGGTATTTTGATTCCATTTTTGAATGCACACACAGACACAAGTTTGTTTTTTCTAGGTAAGGATATTAGCTATTTTATAAATTATTATATGGAATCAAGGCTTGTATGAATATGGAAGTTTTGACATTTTAACCATTAGCATAGGAAGCGAAAATCTAAGAATAAGAATATTTCTATGCATGCTTAAGGATATTTAGTTAGCCTAAAATTTATATACATATAAATATATTAATACCATATAAATAGTAAAGTATAAATCAAAAATATAGAATAAATAGGTCAACAAATAGCATTAAACCCTATAGGAAAGAAGTTAAAGATAATTATGGAAATTAATCCATAATAAAAGGTAAAATAAGGAGGTTTGCTTATATGGTCTTACTATGTAAATACAAATGAGGTATAATATATATAGTATACATATGGCAATATATTCAGAGAGCGGAAATATGACTAAGTTATAGGGATGTAAGGTCAGTCAAAAGCACGCAGAAGTCTGCCCAGCTAATCTAGCTACCAGCAGTGTGACTTTAGAACTGATGTGAGACATCGCCTATAATAATTACCAATAGTAAACACGAGGTTAATCCTAATTCTGTAGGGTAAGTATGCTCAGCTAATCTGGCTACCAACACCTACGAAAAGCCGAACTAATATAAGACATCACGGTTTGGGTTATAGGTCATAAGACGAATACCCCGGTACGGGTCTACTTCTGGGTAGGAGGTATTAAGTGGCTGTGTTAGGGTTTGCCTCCTTCCCACTCAAGAAGTATTAAATGGTCAGGGTTAACTTTTAGGTGCGGTAGTGGGAAATCTCCGAAGGATGGCCACTTCGAGATTGAGGTATTAAGGCTATTTTAGGGTCTGCCACTTTTCCATAAAAGAAGCATTAAATGGCCTTATGAGATTTCTTACAATGTCAGTTAGGAAGTACCAGAGAGGGATCTGTCTTGGGTTTAGGTATTAAATGACAGAATCTGCCTAGGGTATAGGTATTAAATGGTCAGAGTCTGCTTAATTCTCATTAAAGAGGTATTAAGTGGCTCGGGTGCTTTCTCTCGTATCGGTAGGACATGATTAGCGGAGATGGGTCATTAGAAGTTGTGTTGCACCCGCGTTAGAGTTATAAAGTTAGACCGGAAAGGTTCCTTGGCTTACAGTTGAAGGTACGTCATGGAGTTGGACTGGAAAAACTTTTGGCTTATATTGGAGGTATACTTAGTAGGATGCGTAAGAGATATTACTTATCTAAATGATACTGTCCAAATACTATTATGGTATGACTTGAGTTTTTCATTCACCAGACATTGTTGTTCAAACTTCCTCCTCGTTGCAATCCACAGGTTAAGGGAAACAATGTTGATGGAAAAGACGAATGCGACGGTGAAGATTTGTGGTAGTTTAGTTATTTTTCTACGTTTTTAATGTATTCAAATGTACCTAAATTTCAGACATGCTGATGTTTTACTTTGAGATATTGTATAATGGATATTTTGGGATATTGTGGTTATGATATTTTATTTTTATAACAGGGGTACTTATTTTTGTTATTATATTTTATCCCTTTCGCTATGAGATTCTGAAAGCATAGATAAGTAGCTCAGTATGTTGTTCACTGTATCAATTTTACCAACCAAAAGCCAGTTTTGGAATGGACCTAAGATTCGATGGGCTTTTAGTGGGTCAAAAATCAGGCATGTCCCAGAGAGGGTTGTTACATTTGGTATCAGAGCTTAGGTTACTTGATCAGCGGGAATAAGTATATATGGGAGTGCATATGCTTTCAAAACCCTAACGCGCGCGCGCACACACACACACACTTTTATGATCGTATTCAAACACATTAAGCAAAAAAATTATTTTAGCTAATAATACTATCTTAGATAATTGTGTCTAAAAAGCTCAAACCTACAGATAGTTGATTATGGCTGAAAAAAACTGCTCAGAGGCTGGGAACCCTACCATCTATAAAATAACTACCATACAAGGCATGCTGGAATTGTTTAAGCAATACCTAAGGCACATAGGGCAGATTCTTTAACAAGCTGCACTAGCGATACCAGTTGCTCCGCTCGCTGAAGCAGCACCTCGTCCACTAGACTTCTCCAAAATGTGTAAAGACTTTCAGAATATGGGAGGACGAAAATATATCGGGGCTCAATATATTGTTGAAGGAAAAGGCTTGGATTAACGATTGTGGATGTATATTCTAGTAGTTAGGATGGGAAGACTAGATTAAGAGGAGGATGGCTGCATGGCATTTAAAGGGGAAGCGCTAGATTGATGGACCATAGTATTTGAAGAGAATGTCGATGAAGGAATTACTTGGGTTGAATTTAGGGCTCGCTTCGAGTTGTGATTCATGTCCAAAACTGAAGTAAGTTTGCAAATGGAGAAGTTTACACAACTGAGGCAAGGAGACTCCATGTTAAAGAAGTATACCAATAAGTCCACAGAATCAGCTAAGTTAGGATTGAGTCTGATTGACACCCCTACGAAGAAGGCTATAAAGTTTTTCAAAGGCCTAAATTATCTACTTAATGAGTTGCTTTTTATATAATTTCCCGCAGGTGCCACTTATAAGACGATAGTTGAAATGGTCTTGCTTCAGACTGTTGGTATTGAGGAGAAGGAGAAGGTAGGACAAGTGCAAAATCAACGTAGAGAAAAAAAGTGGGATCTGGGCTGATAAGAAAGCCAAGGGGAAAATCAAGAAAGGAGGAGTGACATGTCATAAATGTCAGAAGAAAGGATACGTTGCTAAGTGCTGCAAAGAGAGTTTGATACAGGAAGAGTTCAAGGGGAGATGTTATCACTACCATGAGGGAGGGCATTATGAGAATCAGTGCTCGAAGCTAGCAAAGGAGGGATAAGGTGGACAAGCTTATGCCATCGAAGCTGTATCTATCTCAAGTAGACCTCCCAGAGACAAAGGAAAAGCTGCAATGAAAGGTACAACTATTATCTTCAAAAATACAATTCATACCTTATTTGACTTACGAGCGTCACATTCATTCATAGCTAGAAATGTAGGCAACTCCTTGAGTCTAAAAATCCAAGGTGTCATCAAACCGGTAATCTTGTCTAATCCTATTGGGAGGTTGACACGTCTTTCTTTGATTTATAAAGGCCTAGTAATGGAGATATGTAATGTTGATTTTACATGTAATGCGTATGTTTTGGGTTTTGAGGGGTATGGACTTATCCTAAGGATGGATTAGTTATCTTACTACGTGGTTGTCTTAGATTGTGATAGGAGTATCATTTGGTTAAGGAGTTGTAAGGGGAAAGAAATTGATGTTCATTGTGCACCCTAAAACTTTGTAGAGTTAATCTATTTATATTATCCTAGCTTATCATAAGATGAGCTCTCATCTGTGTCCGCAGTCCAAGACTTTCCAGACCTTTTTGAAGAAGTCTCTGGTATCCCACCCCGAAGGGAGATTGAGATTAGGATTGATTGAGAGAAGAACGCTAGACCTATCACATTGCCATTAAGACATATAGCCTCCAAAGAAAGGCGAGAGTTAGATAAGCATATTTTAAAGCTATTGCAGGAAGGATTTGTTTGCCGTAGTACTTTAGAATGGAGAGCACCAGTTATCTTTGCTACTAAGGCAAACAACTCTTTAAGGCTATACGTTGACTATCGAGAGCTTAACAAGCTAACCAAGAAAAAGAGGTATACCTTGCCTAGAATAGATGACTTATTTAACCAGCTTGTTAGAGCTAAAATCTTTTCTCAATTGAACTTAGCCACTGGATTCCACCAATTGAGAATAGTTGAGGATAGCAAATAGATGACTACTTTTCACACTATGAACGGATTGTATGAATTGATAATAATGCCTTTTGGATTAATAAATGCCCCTGCATACTTTGTAAATTTAATGAGTTGAGTCTTTGAGGGGTAGCTAAATAAGTTTCATCATAGTGTTCGTAGACAATATTTTAGTATTCTCTAGAAGTGGAGGTGAGTGAAAATTACTTAAGGGAGGTACTAGGGACTTTGAGAAGGCACAAACTAAAAGCCAAATTCACTAAGTGCCACTTTCGGAAGAATGAGGCGAAATTTTCGATAATATTGTCTTTAAGAAGGGATTGTCTGTTGATCCTACAAAGGTGGAAACTATTCAAGTTTGGAAGATTCCAAAGAACACCATAGAAGTTAGAAGTTTTCTTGGATTGGTAGGTTACTATAAGAAATTCATCAAGGACTTTGCAAAGTTAGCAGTCCCACCGACTTGCTTAACTAAGAAAATTTTAGTTTTTGTGGAATGAGAAATTAACGGAAACATTTAAGAAGCTAAAGGAGTTGTTGAATAGTGCGTTAGTACTTACTATTTCTAATGGGATGAAGCCTTTCACTATTTACACTGACGTATGTAGTATGGAGCTAGGAGCTATTCATATGCAAGAAGGCGAAGTGATAGCTTATGCAAGAAGGCACTTGAAGGACCATCAGAAAAGGTATCCCACTCATGGCTTAGAGTTAGCGGCTATCGTTTTCGCTTTAAGATGTGGAAGCACTTTCTTTTGGGAGAAAGGTTTGAGTTATTCATCGACCACAAATCTCTTAACTGCCAATTTTTCCAAAATGATTTGAATTTTAGGCAACAGAGGTGGATGAAGTTTATAGCATCATATAACTTTAAGATATAGTACATCCTTAGAAAAGAGAATGGTGTTGCCGACACCCTTATCTGGAGGCACACTACTCTTCGTTCTATATATAAGTGGAGGCGGTTGGAGTTCCTCTCGAATTTCAATTTCTAACCGCCATCAGAATTCACTCTAGGTTATCTTGTGGCTAGGAAGTAAGGCTAGCATTGATGGACCGCATCGGGCAAGAACAGAAGAAAGATGCGACAATAGTAGATATTTTGGGAAAGCTAAGCATAAGAGAACATTTCCCTCATGTCGATAGGTATGCAATAGACAAGAGGGGATGGATGAGGGGAGATGGACGCCTATGTGCTCTAATGGTGGAGGTACATTTTGGAGGAAGTACTAGTTGAGTGTCACCATTCTAGGATGACTATTCACCCCGGTGGAGATAAAATGTATAGGGATATGAAGCGAATTGTCTATTGGCTGAGGATGAAGAAAAAGGTAGTGGAGTATGTCTCTAGGTGTTTTACATGCCAAAAGATAAAGGTGGAACAATGGAAGCCTGGAGGACTGTTATTGCCATTAGAGATACTGACTTAGATGTAGGAGCATATATCGATGGACTTTATAGACGGACTACCGAGGAGTCAAAAAGGCAATGAGGCTATTTGGGTTATAGTGGATAGCCTCACTGTAAGTATCCACTTCATTCTGAAAGAAGTGGGACTACAGCATCTCTGGCGCAAATCTGTATCAAAGAAGTGGTATGATTGCATGGAGTTCCGGTCAACATTTTTTGTGATAGAGTCCCCTTATTCACTAGCTAATTTTGGAGGAGTTTGCAGTCAGCTTTAGAAATGATGTTGAATCTTAGCACCGCTTACCACCTATAGACCGACGGTCGGATAGAATGTATGAACGGGATTTTGGAAGATTTGTTAAGAGCTTGCATTATGGATTTTGGACGATGTTAGGAGTAACATTTACCATTGGAAGAATTCGCATACAATAATAGTTACCAAGCGACGATTGGCATAGCACCCTTTAAAGTCTTATATGGGAGGCCATACAAGTAACCTAATTATTGGTGGGAAACTATCAACAAAATTCCACTTGGACTAGATTTGATTTGTGAGACCTTGGAAAAGGTAGAGATGATTAGCGACGAATGAAGGTCGTAGAGGATCGTTAGAAGTCCTACGCTGACAGGTAAAGGAAAGAGTTGGAGTTTTCAAACATAGCATCTATTAAGGTTTCCCCTCTTAGGAAGGTTATAAGGTTTGGGACATCGGAGAAGTTAGCGTCGAGATTTGTTGGGCCTTTCCCGATTTTAGAAAAGGTGGGGAAATTTGCATATCAGTAAAGCTTCCGGATAAGTTAGCGGGAGTCCATAATGTTTTCTATGTATCGCATTTAAAAAAATGTCTACACAACACCACAACTATAGTAGAGTCTGATCAATTAACAGATTTAGAGATGGAGTCGATAGTACCATATGCCACCATGCGTATAGTAGAGCACAGAGTTAGAATGCTTCATAACAAAGAAATTAGGCTGGTCTGAGTGCAATGGGGAGATAATCTAGTGGAAAGCACGTGGGAAACCGAAGAGAAGATGAAGGCTTCACATCCTAAGCTTTTCACTAGTAAACTTTCTCTCTCCAAAATCTAGTATTGTATAGGTTTTGGTTGTATCGTGATTGCTAGATTGAATGGTAGAGAATGGTTGCCACACTTTTTACTATTATTTTTGCACTCATATAGAATCTTATGCATATTTAGGATGCGTGCACACATGTCTATATGTCACAATCTTAAATTCACGCTAAGATTAAGCTTACTTATAGTATGTTGCATACATGATCATATTACATTTTTGGTTGAGTTGATGGTTGTGTAGATATTTGGGTTTATAACATGGTTGTAGAGTGCACATTACACTATCTGTCCCTTAGGGATTTCGGGGATGAAATCCTTTTTAAGGGGAAGAATGTTACACCCGTAAAAATCAATAGGAAATTAATTAATTAACAAGGAACCCCTAGTAGGAAATTAATTAATTAATAAGGCTAAAATGAGAATTTCGCAAACATCGGAGTTTGGCCATGAGTTACACAGTTGTGTTTGCGGCGATTTTCTGATCAACTTTTATAAAGTTTGCGATCGGAGCTCAAATGGAAAAGTTATTAACGTTTGAAGTTTTTGAATTAAAATAATCCAAACGAATTCGAATTAAAAATTTATAAATGTTAATGTTTGAAATTAAAAAGGTAATGAATATTTTAATGGTAAGGGAAACTTAACGTTTAAAAAAGATGTTAACATTTGGCATTAAAATGGGAAACAAATAGGAAAAAAAAGGCAAGCAATAATATAACGCTAGGGCAGGAGGTCGACCGACTACCAATGATAGGCAGGTTGATCGGTTAGTATATAACGGCCAGGGTTTGGTTAGGTCAGGAACGACCCGGATATTATTATTTTAAACTGACTTAAATCCAGTGGACCAAGCGTATCATAACCACTATAAATGAAAACTAGCCCTCTCACTATTATTCACAAGAAAAATTGCAACGATAGGGTAACCTTGTCAGTTCTCTTCCTCAATTCTTTGTTAGATTCAAGATTTCAACTTTTAGGAAAGGAATTAATCAGTAAGTTTTAGATATATTTGTGTGTATGTGTGTGTGTATACGTTTTTCTATTGCTGTTCTTCCCTAATCTCTGAATTCTGAATCTAATCCATATGCGATTAAATTGTTGTATTTTCCAAAAAGAAGAAAACCGAAGGAAGAATTAGGATAAGGCATGATGTCGAATCCAAAGAGGATCGGCAAAAGCTATCTATGAGTGAAAATCTTAGTTTTTTACATTTTAGAAATTTGTGGAGTTAAAGTTTGGATTTGTTTTATGCCCTTGGGAATTTTGCATATGAAAAATCCAAAATCCAGACCTCCAAATTCCCCCTATAAAATGTCAATTCTTGGATAGTTGAAATCTCAATTGTTTTATGTCAATATGGTAGAATTTAATTTTATTGATTGCAATTTATATAATTTATGTTCTATTCAACTTTCACTTCTAATTTATGTTGTTGCAATAAAGAGTTCGAAAATAAAATTATTAGAAAATGTTGTGCAAAGTACAGATTTTCTCATTTATAGTTTGTACTGCCTATTTCCATAATTTGTACAAATATGAATTTCTTTTTATGCTTCTAGTTTGTATATATAAAGGTTGAATAGAATACAAAGGATTTAAATTGTAAAGTTTTATTTCCTTGAAATACAGGTGTTGGTTCCATTATACTAAAGTAAAATAAATTTGGTATTTTGATTCCATTTTTGAATACACACACACAAAAGTATGTTTTGTCTAGTTAAATATATTAGCTATTTTGTAAATTATTGTATGGAATTAAGGCTTGTATAATTATGGAAGTTTTAAACAATTAGTATAGGAAGCAAAAAATCTTAGAATATGGGTATTCTACACACGATTAGGAATATTAGTTAGCCTAAAATTTACGTACGTATAAATATATTGTAATGGTCCGTTTTTCCGTACCTTTTGAATCGACAATAAACCACACATGTCCAACTCAAATTTCATGAATAAGCGGATCATTAAGGGTAGAAATAAAATAAAGATAGAACATAACAATTAAGATACTGGGGTGCGTAGCCTACTTGGGAGTGATTGAACCTTACGGTGCTTTCATGTTGCCAGTCTAACCTGTATTCTTCGTCACTTTATTCCCCTCACTTAGATCGCCCCCTTGCCTCTTATTCCGGAATGGGTCGGTCGGAGTTCGCCCAATCAATGCACTGGCCTTCTTTGATCATAGCATTGACTCCCCCTGCATACCTTGGCCTTGCTTTGCTCGCCTTGGTTGATAGGGGCTGAGTTATTACTCCCATTGACCGGGGGTAGATTCTTGAAACCAAAGGTCCCTAGGCGCGTAAATACCCCAGTATATAGGGTCGGGAGAGTATAAGCCACGCATCCATCCAATGAACATTTCCGGGTCACCTTTGACATTCCATATATTACTAAAATTCCCCCGGCGAGGTGAATGTGTTTTCAGTAGTGCTCTAGTCTAAAAGAAGACCTAGTTCCCGCCCGGTGGCCGACTAAGCCTGTGGCTCGGACGGGTTTTCTACATCGAAAACACTGTCATCTAGCTACATATAATCCCATCGCCTCTATTTGGAGATAGATCATCTGGGTGAATTTTCACTATGGTAAAGTCTTAAGAAAGCTTCGGCCCTTCTTACTTCCGTCTATTCCGCCTGACAGGTATCCAAGACAATCCATCCTCTATCCACTTCTTGATGCCCCCGTATACCTAAGGGAATCTCACAGAGGGGGTGGAGACCGATCCATTCTATTTGCCGATCCCCGTTACGCGTAACACATCGAAGTCAAAGGAAAGAACTAGTGATTTCATGGGCCAAAACCATGCTTTAGATTTCCCTAGGGACCAACGAGTCGACGATCAAGCTGTCGAGTCCAAGTTGTTGTTGCATCCAGCATAGTGCAAAACAAAGGCCTAGGTATGCAGGGGCGGATTTGCTATTGTTAGTATATATGCGTGTGATTCGACATAAAATAAATAAGTAGTATGGAAAGAATAATGTTTGAAGAGGGCGGATATACGCAGTTTCTTAAATTACTACCCCTCTTAATCAGCCCAATGTATGTACCAGGGAACCTATAGTGCCTATAGTTGTATACCCGCCTTCGGGCTAAGAATTATTCATACCTCCCTCCCGCCCGGGAACTGAACCTTCTATCCCGGATGATCATGAGAAGGACTATGAATTGGGATAGTTACGCCTTTACTCTGCTGCTTCCGGACCCAATTAATATACTGGGGAAGTATACTGGGCAAATCTTTATACACTCTGAGATTCAATAAAAGCAGAATCCCCTCTGGTGAATAAATAGGACCTGGGGTACAGCTTTTAATACTTTGCTACGGAAATAAGACTCCCCCTTCTCGCTACCGAAATGAAAAAGCAGGTGGCAGCCAATATATCCAGACGGACAAGAGCATCCATAGAGTCTAGTTTATTAAAAGAATCCACCGGCTCAATAAGGCAACCCGTGGAGAACCCTGATATGTGCATCTTCGAGTCAAGAACAAGCAAGCCTAGAGTGCATTCTTTCCAACAACCTACCTGATAGCACTAACGGAAGAGATCAGAGACCCTTTAGAGCAAAGGGCTACCAACGGGAGAGTGTGTAGCGAACCTCTGGCTTATTATGAATCATTGGGCATCAGGTCTTCACCAATACAGCTACTTCCAGTAGTATCAATAGCAAATCCTTACTTTACTATATCAATGAAATCTCCCCGAACTTGAAATCATTCATAAAGAATAGTTTGGATTTGTCATTTCTTTCCTAGGCGCGACAAACGGGGGGTGCGTAGCGACTTGCTTATTTCTAGCTGGAATTACTTACTTGCTTACTTGTGGGCTTACCTCGCCGGACTCCTGAAGCTTCCCCGAAAGAATAGTTTGGATTGGTCCGACCTCACTTCGATAGCCTCTTTGTCTACTTCAAAACACGATCATGGCTACGACAATATGCCTCTCCTGCCATGCATGTATATGATAATTGTCTCACGTACTAATATCCCAGGGCTCGGGATTCGTATCAATAGTGAAACTAATGGATCTTTCCGTTCTAATACTCCATCCGAGAGTTATCAGTATTTATCAAATCTCTTCATATCTAACGGAACGCTATTGGATCAAATGGCAAAGACATTGTGGAGAAAGAGATGGCTTTTCCCGGATGAAATGAAATATTTGATTCATGTAACAGGGGAAAGATTTCCCATTCCTTAGCCGTGAAGATATGTAGCCATGAAAAGGGGATTAAGTGGAACAGAATTGGCCGGGTGGTAGAGTCGTGTTTCCTCAATCGTATGGATATGTAAAATACAGGATTTCCAATCCTAGCAGGAAAAGGAGGGAAACGGATACTCAATTTAAAGTGAGTAAACAGAATTCCATACTCGATCTCATAGATACATATAGAATTCTGTGGAAAGCCGTATTCGATGAAAGTCGTATGTACTCACACGAATGGAAATATATATTATTTCAATAATAATCTTTACAGCGGAAAATTTTAAAATACAATATTAGAGTCTATCCTAGAATCAGCCTGGACAGTTATAACACCTGCCCTTACAAATGCTGACAAACAACAAAACAAATGCAATAGTTGTAGCGGATAATAGAATACGTCCATACGATGATGAAGATCTCCAGCTCTCCTCTGGAAACTCCAACCGTCTTCAACTAAACCTGAAACTACTCGGATCTGACCCGAGTATTAAAAATACCCAGATCAGGCTTGATAAACCAGTGTGAGATACTCGAAATTTAAAATGACTATGTTATCAAAACCTTTGAAAAGAAGGGTATCTCATAAGACCACGCCCACACATAAACAAGGACGGGTTTTTACCTTATGATAACCAAAACTTTTTTATAACAAAATACGCTTGATATTATTTTTAATGACATTCTTTTAAAAACACTTTTCAAATAAACTTATTCAAATAAGGTATCAATGTCTGGACTAAGTCTAAGGTAATATATCCGGACTAGGTCAACGGAATATATGATACCAGAAGGGGTAGCTGAAATGTTTGCAAGCCATTATAGCTATTTTGGGAATACAATCAAAACCGTAAATCTCGTATTGGGATTGGATTTCCAACATGATAGGGAACTAGTGACCTTTTCTCCGATCCACGCATAACAAACATAGTTCCCACGGTGCCTTAATCGCTTTTTTCAAACTAGTCACTTGGAACTATACGTGCTATACTACCACTGATAATCGTTAGTTCCCTGCTTTTCTCAAGCTAACCACTTTATCAAAATGGGGCAATAAATGCCTTAAGGGACGTATCCCCCAAAGGACCCAACGTATTGGACTCCACCATACATACTTACTTATTCTGAATTTGTGTCTGTTAGACCACAAGTATCCCATATCATCTTCCGGGATGTGAGGCTAGTGAGGCTACGCTTAATTTCTTCAAAGCCACGCTTTTCATACAAAACCACGCTTTGATCATAATAGGTTCCACTTTGAATGCCACGCTGCCATTCCTTTGATCACTATTTGACTCCCACAAGCATACAACCTCTGAGCTCATATGTCTCAGAGAAGGGTGTTAAGCTAAGAGAAGTTGCCTTCTCCACCACCAAGCGGATGTACATTTGTAAATGTCAAACGTTGTGTCTCAGAAATGCAATGTCAAACATTTGTCCATACAAGTTCATTCTAGGACTGAACGAAACCGAAGGCACTTTCCTCGGCCATTACTAGGTGAGAAGTCCTTACAATCCAAAAAAATCTCCACAACGAGGAGACCACTGGTATAAATAACTCTATAATAGGAGCGACCCAAAGCATGTCAACAAGCAGTCCTCACGCTATAAAGATCCTCGGTCTTCAATAATCATCATCTTCAACATGTCTTCACTTTCGAACGTATACATTAGTTCGAAGTGGTTTTTGGATAGGGATCACCCAAATTCGACCACGGTTCCTTCGAAGCCAATCATCGCTTTAAAAGATGTTAAGTTCATATGTGGATATCAATCATCAATCAATTACTTCATCTTTTATAAAATATCTTTCTTAGATATATTCTTTTCAATTTATTCCATTTTCTTTTCAAATGTATATGGAATCATTAAGCCTCATTTATTAAATCATTTGATTTATTTAAACCTTTCTTAAATCCTGGAATAATTCTAAATCTTTTTCTCTTTTACTTAGAACTTTTCCAAATCATTCTTTTAATCTTAATCAAAGATTTCTTATATTCAAGTTATAACTTTTAACTTAGGGAAAATTATTCCCAAATCATTCATTAAATCTAAATCAAAGATTTCTTTCTTAACTTTTAACTTAGGGAAAATATTCCCAAATCATTCATTAAATCTTAATCAAAGATTTCTTCTTAGCTTCAAATCATATTCTTGCAATCGAAGATTTTCATAACAGAGCACTACTGCCACTTTAGATATGGTAAATTTCACCTCCAAGGACTAATGGCAAGTAATCCTACATCATGAAGATCTTTGTCTTCAATATGTGTTATTTCGAAAATTAGTTTGAAGGGATTTTCGAATAGGAATCACCCAAATCGGATCCCGGTTTTTTGGATAGGAATCACCCAAATTCGATCCTGGTTCCTTCGTACCAATCATCGAATAAAAGATGTAAAGTGGTTAACTAATATTCAAAGAATTTTTTCCTTTTATTTTATCTTGGAAAAACTTAAACATGATCTTTTAGAGCATTCGGGCTTTCCTTTCGATCTGTTCCACCCCTCGCTTAAAAAGAGAAAACATAGGCCAGGTAAGTTCAGAGCACTGGTTGCTCCATCCCTAACCTTAGTTAAATACCTTGTTTTATCTTTCCAGATCTCACAGGCGGGACAAATGTACTAGTCGTTTCTGCATACTCAGTTTGTTATTACATTCAATATTCTTCACTTTTTTACTTAAGTGTTACAGATAATTTCTCTTAACCATTTATTCAAACTCTTATTAAAACTTCCAAACCATCTTTACATTACTTAATTATTCCTTTAAAATCATTCACAAAAGATTTAGGAAAGAATTGTTAAGTTTAAACTCATATTCAAAATGTTATAGAATTCGCAGCATAAAAGTGCTGCGGAAAGTGCTATATAAGCTTATTTGATTTAAACAACTTTTTAATATTTGAAAATTCATATTTCCCATTCCAAATCTCTTTTAAACCATTTTAATAGATTTATCAAATTTATTTCATATTTTTAGTCATTTAAAAATATCATTTATAAAGAAATCCCTTTTTGGATTCCGAACTGCAAAACCTCGATGGTTTTAGAAAAAAAATTGGACATATTTCAAACTCTACTTGATGGAATTTTTATTTTCTTTCTTCGTTGGAAAACTATTATTATTTTGGACTAAAGAATTTTTATTTAGAAGAAATCCGACTTATAAATCATTTTCTACGTTAATTTGAAGTTACGGGTCGAAATTTACGAACTACCGTTACGCGACGAGCTCTATTTTGACCAATTTTGTGAATTGCTTCGGAACTTGTATGAAACACTTCAAATTTGTTTTAAACCATATTTAAACTATTTTAACTTATTTAAAATAATATTTTCATCATTTCAAACTCATTTTTCATTTCATTTCATATTATAATATCATATTATTATAATATCATTTTCAATCTTTTTAGATATTTTGAAATCATTAAGAGGCTAAATAATTTCCATACACACATTTATATGGATTTAATTCTCATTTAATTAACTATGCTTACTAATAATTTCTCTTATCATTTATCAAACTAAGTTATCATCCATATCACAAACATATAATCAACCATAATATCAACTAAGTTATCAAACATTTAACCATCCAACATATACCAACTTTTTATGTAATTAACTTGAAATCTTTTTTAAGAATTAGTAACTTAAAATATGAGTACTCACCTTTAACTTAACCAATTCTTCCTACCAACATTCATATGCAACAACGCTTCACTAAATCCTCTTAACTACACCAAACCATCACGTAAACTCTACCACCATGCTTCAAAGTGCTCGACCACCACCTCCAAACATCCATAAGGCTCGGCCACAACAAGTTATCCACCATCCTCCATCACTCTTCAACTTTTTAGATTCTAAACCATGTTTTAATGGTATTCTAAGGTCTTTGACAAAGTTTGGTGGTGTTTTGACTTTGTTTGATATGGTTTTGAAAAAGTTAGTAAGGAAAAGAGAAGAGAAGAAGCCATTAGAGAGTGGAAGAAAAGCTTTGAAAAAGGAAGAAGAAGAAGTGAAAAAAAGTGAGAAAGTGAATGTTTATTTATAGAAAAAGTTTTGGATTAAAATAATATTATGTAAAAAACCAAAATACCCTTACTTACTTATTAAGTAATCTTTTTTTTTCAACACTTACCATCACCATTTCAAATCATGCTTTATGTAAAGAAAGTAATAATTATGTTTGGTTTGATTTGATGTTTACCTTTTTGACTTTTGTACTTTTTTGTCTTTTTATGCTTACTTATTGTTAATTATATTCTAGAATTTTCTAAGTATGTTTAGTAAAAGTAAACTTGATTAGTGAATTAATTAATACTTATACTATTTGAATATATGTTCCTATATAAAAAAATAAAGGCGCGACAACGTTGCAACAACTTTTAATCGACAAAACGTTGATTTTCGACAAAATGTTTTACGGTCACATTTTGACGTTTTAGTTAAATTGTTTATTTATGTAAACCAAATTTAAAAATAAATTTGTACAATGTTATTTAAAATTATAAACACTCATAAATTAATTAAAATAATTTATTTAACCATCGAAACTTACTTTTCCAAAATCAGCATTTTGTCACTTTTGTCGATATAGGTAAATTTTACTATTTTTGTGTATATTTCTCTTTACAAATCCTATCTAATTTTGTTTGAATCGTATAACTTTACCTATTTTATATTTAAAATCACTTTAAATAGTATATTTTAAAGTGGTCAAATTTTGGGTCGTTACATTCTCCCCTATTTAAAAGAAGTTCGTCCTCGAAATTCCCCAAAACAAAAGTTTGCCCAAAACATTTATCTTCAAACTTATTTCCATATAATATACACAGATCATCCGTATGAAATATTTTATTCGATCTCCTATTCAAATACACAACTTTATTTCCGAACTAGTATCGATCCCTCGATCCTCTAGTGCGGACTCTGATTAAGCTTCTAGATCAGAACCTTTGCTTTCCTTGCATAGTTCTCAACTATGATAGAAAGCTCAAGTACCTAACCAAAAATCCTCATCAATGTTCGTCGTCAAGAATCGAGTGATAACTCCTTTTTCGGACCAGTGTAAACACCTCAAAGTTCCGAACTCGAATCTTAGATCAAAATTTGTGTGACGAAATGATCTACACATAATATATGTATTTATTAACATTTAAAAACTTTTCATAAACTTTTATCTTAAGTTCAAACATTTTATAAAGGTGCTCCTTCATATAATCCCTTTAGTTATTTATTTCCAAATATTTTTTATTAAAGGAAAATATTCTAAAGAAACCATTTTTCTTATTCAAAAGATAATTTATCTTTATAAAAAAGTTTTCCCACAATTTTTTAACTCGGTATATTTCCATTAACATTGGTATTATTTATGAATCATTTCGTAAAACTATTACTTAAGTTTATTTTATCTTATAACTTATGCAAATCAATCACTTTAAAGACTTAAGTCCAAATCCTTAATCAATGCTAGAATTCACTAATAAAACATTTTCCAGGTTATAATTACCTTTTTAAAAGAGTCATTATTTTACTTAATAGTTCATGACTTAAATCTATATTTGTATGATATACCTTTACATCTTAAGAATATATACATATCCCAAATTTCAAATTGGTTTTACTTAAATCCGTCTGTCTAACAAATTCAAACTTTGTTGTAATTTACTATTATCTCAAATTCATAAGTTATAAAACTTATTTCTTATTTAATACTATTATTAATTTTCTAACTTTGAAAAAAAAGAAATTTTAAAACCACCCGTATTTAAATCCTCAAACTCTTAAATCTCTTTTTTTCTTTCTTTATAAATCTGATTTATAAATTATCCTTATCTTATTTCATTTACTCAAAGCATTTCAAAATCTTTTACCAAAAGTTTTCATAAATTTCTTAGCTTTGAGTTAGGTATGATTCGGAAATTTTCGACTGTCCAAAATCGTCGAAAATTCCACTTTATTTTAGCAATTAGCATTCCCAATTTATCTTTTGGTTTAAACACTTTTATAAAGATTACTAATCAATGATTCACATTATCTATATAACTTAAGAAAATTATATAGATCAAGCAACTCCAAAACAATCCAAGGAACTGGGTATTACCAATAGAATCATATATCCTCTTAACAAGAAGAGTAATACTTAAGAGAAGTGCTTACCATCCGAACACATCTCTTGCCCATTTTTAGTTTATTTTCGAGCCAATCGAATTAGTTATCATAAAATACCTCTTTTTATTTGAAAATTACTTTATAAAACCTATTTTATAAATTCATTTTATCTTATATCAATTAACTTCATTTAAATTTCCACAATTCTTTTACTCGAATTTAAATTCTCATTTCTTTTATATTTATCATTTTATACAATCATTTTCTATTATTTAAATACATTTTTATCTTATGTGTTCATTCCTTAAACAAATCTTATTATCAAACACCTTATAGTCAAATCGTGAAACTTAATTCACAAGGTATTTGTACTTAAACTTTTAAATCAAACAATTGATCAATTTATGATAGTAACTTAACATTATCATTCCTTAATTTATTATTTTTGGATAAGTATTAAAGATCTTAATTACCTTATCAGATTTCTTACTTATCGATTATCTTTATGAAACATCTTATAGTCAAATTGTGAAATTCTAATCATAAGATGTTCGTATTTAAATTTCACTAATCCTGATTTCTAACTATACAACTTTTCAAAATATATACTTTATATTCAAAATATAATCCTAGGTAAAATTATTTCATTTACCAATTTTTTCAAAATCAGTGTGTCGGTTCGCCTTGTTCAAATGTTTAGGAACCCTCATCGATAACGGTGATCAGGCGCATCGATCAGAATCCATAAATCACTCAACAAATAAATCAACACAAAATAATTTATTAGTCACTAACAAATACGCACTCATACATAATACACTCAAGCGTAGCGACAATTGTGACGCCCCACCTCTATGCTCATAATAACAAAGAGTATTAAAAGAAATACTGTCTGTTATTACGAAGAATAAGGTTGGATAGGAGCGGCCATCCGTAGTTGGGCCTTACACTAGTATTGGTTACCTCGGTAGGAGTGGTATATATTTTTATTTTTCATCTCTTATTTATTTACTCCCATCGACATACCCAATTCCAGTATAAAACGAACTACGATGGTTCATAATAATTTAGGACAATATATATAATAATAACACAGATAAGCTAAATGCGGAACACAGATAATAAAAGTCTCATATGTATATATATATATAATTGATGTCAGTTACAATACATTTGACATAATACATATGATACAACTACAACTGTCGACTCTGGAAGTTACATATACAAGTACATTATTGACAATAATATACATGGATACATATCATCCTATACTATGACATGACTACTCCAAAAGATATGAAGTGACTTCATAGCTCAAGCAGCAACCCAAAGCAAGATATCAACAACCTGAAATAACTCGGTCTGACCCGAGTATTAAATTCAAAAGAAAATAATACACGGGTCAGTCTAATTCAAACTCAATTATCAATGCACAGAAGTAATAATAATTAAATAATCAAATAGACGACAGTCACAGAAATCTCGTCTATCCAATCCTTTAACAAGGAAAACGGATAACGGTAGATATAACACTAAATAGTGTTAAACAACAAATCAACAAATTCAAATCATCAACAAGGATAAAAGAAAGGATTATCAATGAAGAAAATATGAAAACCACAGAATTGCCTAAACAGCGATTAACAACAAAATCCAATTATTTAATAATAATTAGAAACTCAGAATCTAATTTTCCATAGATAATTAGAAAACCACAAAATGATCAAATCAAACCAAATCAGAATACAATATCAAAATATTGAATTGGACACACAAAACAATTCAAGCAATTGAAATACCACTTGAAACATCAATACTGATAGGGCTGCAGTACACGCACGCGTGCACTGCCTCGCCACTACAGTGACGAAATACACACAAGCTCAATGAAAGTTCACAACACGAGCACAAGGTCAAACCCGAATACTGGATTCAAGTCAAGTGCGATTAGAAAAGCAAATCCAACTGCATCAATACAATGCAAACCAACAAGGGCAAGACTGCATACAAAATGAAACTGCAGTCACCCATGGATGTAACAGTTCAAGTTCCAAAATGTCAAGAAAAGATGACAATGGTGGTATAGTGGACCACCCTGAAACCAAACCAATATGTATATACAACTACAAACTAAATGAAACTTATAGTGCAACTGGCCAGAGGTTCAAGTGCAAGTCCACTATCAGAAATGTAGACTGCAATTAAACAGACCCAAATGCTCAAAGCAACTAGAAGCCAGAGCAGTACAATTTTTAAATCAAGTGCTCATGATAACATGCCTCGAAGGACAGGCAATAACAGAGGCAAACAGGGATCAGGAACAAAGGCAGTTCACAAGTCTCAAGAAACCAATACATAGCAGTGCACAAATGAAAATATGTAGATGCAACTCACAAGCAACTATCAAATGAAAGAGTCCATACATGAATGTCAAGACACTGCAAATGCAACAGGTAAGGGATGAATACAAATAATCTCAAATCAGGTTCAAGTGCATCAGTACATGACACATCAGACCAGACAAGCCACAAACCAAAATGCAACAATGGTAGAATCACAAATGAATTAAGTCCAGATACAACAAAACTAAAGAAGCATGTGTAGTTCAAAATAAGAGAGTATATGCAGAAGGCAGCAAGCATACAAGTTAATCAAGTTTCAAGTCAGGAGAATCAAAGGTACAACATCAAGCATACACATATGTGCAGCAGTTATGATCAAGTCAAATTCTAGTCAAGCCAAGAACCATGAAACAGTGCGACAAATAGTCACATATATACATACATAAATTGTAACGACCCTGAATTTTTGACATTTGAAATGTGAATATTTAATTGGGTTTAAATATTCGAATGATAATTTAATTTGAAATTCAATTATCGGAATGAATTTGGCGATTAAATTATTGAATTTAATTATTGAAACTGGATTAAAAAAAAAAATTAATCTTCAGTTTTAAGCTGATCTAAAAATAATCTGAAGACTTTGAAAATTTATATTGATAGTTCTGAAGATAATAAAAGCGTCAGAATTGAAATTGAAACTGTTTTGTTCAGTTTTGAATTTATATCGTTCAACCGATATTTAAAAATAGCCGTCCAGGGCGCAGTTTCGGAATTCGACGAAACTAATTTCATTGGATCCGTAATATTGTATTATTATCGGATTTCAATTTTCGTAAGGTCCGGAGTTGTTGTGTGAGCGTACGATAAGCAAACGCACTGAAATTAAATCGAAATTTTAATTTAATAACTGGTCCAAAAAGCTATCTTCTCCATACGATCAAATTTGGACCCGAAACCTTTTCCATTGCGTTCGGAATAGGCGTATAACATTACGAACGCCTAGCGGCACGCCTTGATTGGAAGTCAAAATTTTTGGCTTCGTTTTCGATTCAAATTTGAATTTAAATTGAATATATATCTATATGGTCAACTGCAGTTGGAATTATTTCCCATCAGCCTGCTCCCTTTCTCCATCAAAAACTTTATGCCTTCTCTGTAGCGAACATTGCCAGGCACGCTAATAATTTCCACGCGCAGAGATCAAATCATGTTCCTCTTTCTTTTGCAAAACCATACGAGATAAAAGAAAGGAAAGTCTCGTTCATTTCAAAAATCTCCAGTTGATTTAAAACCGAACAATGGCAGACCAAATTGCAAAAAAAAAATCTCCTTCCTCTCTTTTAATTAACAGCCGAAGCTTTGTTCAAAGGAAAACAAAATCACGACAAAAAGGCCACGGCAAACCAAATTGTTCGTCTCCAAATCAAATCCATTTCCCCTCTTCTCTAAATCAATTCGTTCGAGTCACTCGCGAGGGAGATACCGCCATTTGAGTTGCCTCTATTCGTTCGAAGCCAGTTCGTCAATCGCGTGGAGTTTGGCGTTCGTGAGGGCAGCTCAGGTTAGGTCGCGTGGGTTCGCGATGATGGCCGAAGCAAGCGAAGGTTAGCATCGATTTGGAAGTGGAGCGATGCTACGTGGTCTCGAACTGGGTTCGAGCTAGAGGAGTGAGGCTGCGCGATGAGTTGGAAGGCACGATGGTGGATGCAGCAAAGTCATGGCTGGCGAATCTAGGGTTTCGCGAAGTGAAATCGGTGACGGCGAGCGAGATGTTTTGGCAGTGCTTGATCGAATCTAGGATGATTTCTTTTGGATGCAATTTCGAGAGTAAGGTAAAAATTTTAAGTCAATCTCAATTTAATTTAAATCTGGAAATGTATATTGTTTCTATACAGTAGGATAGATTACTGCTGTTGTTTTCAGAAGACAGAAAAAGGAAAAAATAAATGCAGAAGTAAAATTGATAGGCAAGCAGAAATAATATATATATATGCAGTAAACAATAAATATATGTATATATAGGAGTTTGAAAGTATAGGAATTTTAAAATGATATGAAGTTTAGAAATAATTAGATTTTTGAAATCTATAAATTGTTTTTGTTGTTGAAAACAATTATGAAAAGGAAATTTAACAATTAGATAATTCAATCTATAAAAATGGAAATTAAATTGTTCGATTTAATTTGAATATTGATAAATTGTATAATTATTTATACAAGGTCTAAACGGTGAAGAAAACAAACTGGATTGGAAATGAATTGCAAAGTAAAAGCGAAGGTGAGATCTTCTCACTCAAATTGAAAAGTGGAATTTTCGGTTATTGATTGATTGACTGTTTGGATGTGATATTAGATATAGTAGGATATATCTATATATATATAGCAATATATAAATATTGGCATATGTATATATTGGATTGATTGATTTCCCGCCTCGTATAGCGGATGAGACCCTATTGCGCCGTTAGTAAGCGGATGATATATTTATAAAACCCATATACCGCGATATTCCATCTCGAAGTGGAATTGGTATTGTGCTAACATCTGTGGATGCAGGGAAACAGGTTGGAGGGATCCAATAGGATTCCTCAAAACATTTGAATTGATTTCACATGTTGTTTAATTGATTATTTATAATCTGTGTATGATTATATCTGTAATTGAATTTGTTGAGAGCTATAATTTAGCCGAATGTGTTTTTGGTATCGTTGGATACCAGAAATAAATGAAATTGGATTTCTGAAATTAAAATTGAATTTTAGATGGTTTGGAAAAATAAAAGAATTTATTTAAAAGGAGATAAATTTGTTTGAAATCAAATTGATAATTGATTGGGTATTTAAAATAAATCTTTGAGGAATCGATATGAAAACTTATTTAATGTTGAATGAAAAATTGATTTTTGTGTTGAAAATAAATTTGGAAATCGATTTGTAAAAATGATTTGGTATTTGGGATTAAAAGTTAGAATCAATTTGAAATGTGATTCAGTGTTGAAGTAAATTCAGAAATCAATTTGAAATTCGATTTGGGATTTGAAATAAAATTTAGAAATCAATTTTTAAAGTTGATTCGGGGTTGAAAATGAATATTTGGAAAACGATTTAAAAATCGTGTAAAAGTGGATTTTTGGGAATGTAAATTCCGAATAGAAGTTGTAAAGGAAAGGGAAATTTGTTTTAAAAATAAATATTGATTTATTTTTAAAAGTGTGGAAAATATGGTTTGAAATCGGATTTTCAAAGTGATGAAGTGTGGAAATAAATTTACAAATTTGAAATGCAAATTTGAAATGTAAATTTGAAATAAATCGATAAGGGTTATCAAATTGGTTTAAATGGACCATAATATGATTTGAAATTGATTTTCAAACGTGAAGTGTGAAAATGTGATTTGAAATTGATTTTTCAAATGTGAAGTGTGAAATACGATTTGAAATGGATTTTCAAATGTGAAGTGTGGAAAAAAATATATCTTGTGAAAAGATTTGAAATAAATAATTTGGGAAAAATTATTTGAATTGGATGTTTGTTATGAATGTTATTGGTAGTTAAATAACCGACTATCAATATTTGCCTTTGAAATGGCACTTGATTTGTTTTTAAAACAAACGCTCATTATTCGGTTAAGCCGGGAGAGGACCTTTGTGTCATATAACCCATTCCGAATAGTGATACGTCGCGAATGGATAGCATTTGAAGACCGGTGTGAAGACCGGATATTTGTGAAAATGAAAGGACAACCTGTCGAATGTCTCTGCACCGAGTTGCTCCGGTATAGAGATTTATATCGCTCTTTTTGTGATGGGAAGTCCGGACGTGATTAGTGAATGTCCGGATTGCAAGGGCTTCTTTGGAAGTGCCTTCGGTTCCGTTCAATCCCGGAACGGACTTGTATGGATGTGTGTCTGACGTTACACTTTGAGATGTAAAGCTGGTTTCTATCAAATACATTTCTGTTGGTGGCGGAGAATTTATTCTCTTAGCTTAACACCCTTCTCTGAGACGTACGAGCTCAAAGGTTATGTAGTTGATGGTTACTAGTGATACATTCCCAATTTGGTAATGTGGCACACGAAGTGTTGTTGATCAATTGTGGATCAAAGCGTTGCTTTGTGAAGAAGCGTGGCTTTGTGAAAAAGCGTGGCTTTGTGAAAAAGCGTAGCTTTGTGGACGAGACTTCGTCGAGCCTCACAACCCGGTAATGGTCGAAACAGGAATGTGCGGCAAAGGTTTGTAGGGGTAGCGCCCCTAGGGTATGCCATTTCCTTCTGGATAAAAGGTGATATCATGGTATGGAGCCCAGATATTTTACCTATGTTGATTATATTTTGTGGCTGTTGCTTTTCGATTGAGGATCCTCGGATAAAGGTCGGTAACGACCGGGGGATGGCATAGCTCGTGTGTTAGTTACCTAGTTACAGCTCGGTTAGAGCGTGAGGTAGCGTCGGCCTTTTGTTTGCAGAGATCCGGTTAGGATCCGGGGCGTCTTTCCAGAGGCGTTTCTATTTCGGTATAAGGAAGTTCCTTAGCCTGATCATTTGTTGGAAATCCAAAGAAACAATACGAACCCTGTACGGTTTTAGTTGTATTACCTGCTATGGAATGTGGCGGTAACCTGCTATTGAACGTAGTAGCTATAGTATGCATACGATGAAATGTTGTATGCTGGCTAAGATTGATATTATACTTTCGAAATGTTTTCCACACTAGACATTAATAATAATATCAATTGATTTTGCGTAGTAAGCATTTTTGACTATCATAAGGAGAAATCTCCTCCAATTCTGCGTTTGCATTGTGTGTGTGGTGGGAGGCCTTATGGTAGTTTCATTTTCCAAAAGCATTGCGAAGTTGTTTTATTTTCTTTGCGAAAATAACTGTTTTACGATCTCACACCAGTCACCATGACTGACCTGGAGTTTATTGTTCCCTTTCTAAACTCTGGGTGCCCATAATTTTCCACACGGGCAGCCTAGAGTTATTTTATCAGGATTCTAGATATTCTGGAGCTTTGGAGATGAGTTGGATGGCGAAGCGTACTATCGTACTTGTTATTTATTCCGCTGTGTATTCTGTATGAGGACAAGTTTATATAACTGTCCATTGTTGTAAACTCTGATGATTGATGTATGTATAAACTGATATAGTCTTTTGTTTTAAAGATTATTGATTTATCTATTATATATTGTTCCGCTGCGATATGTGAGATTCTGATATTGTTCCTGTTCTGTGTTTTCTGTGTTGTTCTTCTTTCTTTTTCTTCTATCTTTTCTTCTACCTCTTCTTTTAACCCTAAAGTTTCGCGTTTTCGCCATTCGATTTTTCGACATTTGGTACAGTGGACGTATCGGTGTCGAGTTTTCGGAAGACGGATTTGCGGGTCTTTACAAGTGGTATCAGAGCATCCGGTTAAGCGACAACCCTGCTCTGTTGGGTGTTACTCATTAGAGATAGAGTCAGTAGTACTCTAGAATGAGTGTGAGTGTAATAATAGATATGAGTGCGTATTTGTTAGTGAATACAAAATTTATTTTGTATTGTGTTGACTTATCGGTTGATTGTTTATAGATTCTGGTCGATGCAGGGTGGCCAACTGTAATCGATAGGGGTTTCTAAACTCTTAAACAAGATAAACCGACACGGTATTGTTTTAAAATAGGGTAAATGAAATAATTTTGCCCAAAACTATTTTTGGTATAGAAAAGAAATGATTTTCTATGAATTATAGTAGTATATGGATGCTTGGTTGTTAGAAAAAGATAATATTGAAGTATTATCATTGATATATGGAATTGAATAAGAAATTCAAATAATAACCAAAGATTTGGAGATAAATTCATTTAACAAATGAAATTTATAAATATGAATTGAAAGATAAGGAAATAAATCCATATACAAATGAGATTTGGAAATGTGAATTGTAAAGGTAATTTACAAATTGAAATACAATTTCAGAAAGAATATTTGAAATAAATTCATTAATGGAATGTAAATAAGTTTGATAACTTATAAAATATTTGAAATCTAATTGGAATGAGATTCAAATTGAAAATGAATGAATTTGTGAATGAATAAATAAATTTGCAACTGCAAGTGCAAGAAAATGAAATTGAGTGTTAAAATTCATTTTGAATTTGTAAGTAAATAGAACTGGAATTGAATTTGATTTGTGGAAAACGAAGTGATGTATTAAACTAAAATTAGTAAGTGAAGCTAATTGAAGATTGACCAAATGAATAAGGTTCGAAATGAATTGAATTCAATAATTATAAATGAAATATTGATTGTATTTATATGGAATTGGTAATCCAGTTTAAATATAAGTGGTAATTGAAAATTAATATCAAAAGTATGGAAAATACTTGTATTGAACTTAAGAAATAAGTGTGAAATTCTTAAGTAAATTTGATATTGAAAATATTCTAAGTTGGTAAATGTGAATATGAAATGCCAATTAAAATTGAATGGAATCAATTGGAAATGAAGTACTATACATATATGACATGTTTTCCAAACTAAGGATACGAAAAAGTACCTTCCATTGAAAAAAATTGTGAAGGTGTTGGAACTCAGTATGAGTATCCGTTTGATCGTGATGGGATCATATTGATTGATCACGACGTATGCCACAGCGAAATTCGAGGGGCGAGATGCCTACGGTTACAAGCGATTCAACTGGGATAGTGGTGTAACCGCCGTGTGAACTACGATCTATGGCAACAACCATGGCGAAATTTAAGAGATGAGAAATCTACAGATTACGAGCGATTCTACTGGGATAGTAGCTAAACCGCCGAGTAACTGTGATCCATGGGGGAACGTGCTTTCCATATCCATTTTTAAAAAGGATTTTTAAGTAATTTCAAATTGGGAATTGAGATAAAAGTGAATAAAGCTCAATATTCGAAATTAGAAGATGAATCGAATTCAAGTAAAATTCAAAATGAAAATCTGAATGAAAATTGGAAGATAAAATGAATTCAAATTGAATTGAAATTGTAAATTGAATTCAAATGGAATTGAAATGCAAAGTTGAATAGAAATGAATATGTAACTTTGTTAGTAAAGTGAAAATGAATATAAGAAGTATGTAATACTTATATTGCACTTAAGAAATGAATGAATAAAGTTCTTAAGTAAATTGGTATTGAGAATCCAATAAGTGAATTTGGACATTATTGTTCAGTAAAATATACAAGGATTGTAAAGGCTAAGGAAAATGGAATTGGATTTTGATTTCGAAGATGAATTTAAATTGCTCGACAAAAGGTATGTATTTAAATTTCAGTATGAAATTTGATGAGTTTCTGATTTTGCCACTTGGCATTTTGTTTTCTTTTAAGATCTGAGAGTCCGTAGGGACGTTTTGTAGTCATACCGTATTAGCCGCGCAAAGGAGACGTTGGCGAAATTTTTCGAAAATTTCGAGTGTTAGAAATTATTTTGAGAAATTTTGGATAGTTTAAAAATTCGAATTTAAAATTTAAATTTGAATTGTAAAGTAAAATAAAGTTGTTTGAAACTTATGGAAAAGTTTGGAAAGTTAGTTGAAGCAATAGTGGGTCGTTAATAAAAAGATTTGTTTTGATAAGTTGATAAAACTATTGAATTGTGAAAAAATAGTAGACGAGTTAAGGACCATTTTTTCCTAACTTGTAATTTCGGGACGAAATTCTTTTAAGGGGGGAAGATTGTAACGACCCTGAATTTTTGACATTTGAAATGTGAATATTTAATTGGGTTTAAATATTCGAATGATAATTTAATTTGAAATTCAATTATCGGAATGAATTTGGCGATTAAATTATTGAATTTAATTATTGAAACTGGATTAAAAAAAAAAATTAATCTTCAGTTTTAAGCTGATCTAAAAATAATCTGAAGACTTTGAAAATTTATATTGATAGTTCTGAAGATAATAAAAGCGTCAGAATTGAAATTGAAACTGTTTTGTTCAGTTTTGAATTTATATCGTTCAACCGATATTTAAAAATAGCCGTCCAGGGCGCAGTTTCGGAATTCGACGAAACTAATTTCATTGGATCCGTAATATTGTATTATTATCGGATTTCAATTTTCGTAAGGTCCGGAGTTGTTGTGTGAGCGTACGATAAGCAAACGCACTGAAATTAAATCGAAATTTTAATTTAATAACTGGTCCAAAAAGCTATCTTCTCCATACGATCAAATTTGGACCCGAAACCTTTTCCATTGCATTCGGAATAGGCGTATAACATTACGAACGCCTAGCGGCACGCCTTGATTGGAAGTCGAAATTTTTGGCTTCGTTTTCGATTCAAAATTGAATTTAAATTGGATATATATCTATATGGTCAACTGCAGTTGGAATTATTTCCCATCAGCCTGCTCCCTTTCTCCATCAAAAACTTTATGCCTTCTCTGTAGCGAACATTGCCAGGCACGCTAATAATTTCCACGCGCAGAGATCAAATCATGTTCCTCTTTCTTTTGCAAAACCATACGAGATAAAAGAAAGGAAAGTCTCGTTCATTTCAAAAATCTCCAGTTGATTTAAAACCGAACAATGGCAGACCAAATTGCAAAAAAAAATCTCCTTCCTCTCTTTTAATTAACAGCCGAAGCTTTGTTCAAAGGAAAACAAAATCACGACAAAAAGGCCACGGCAAACCAAATTGTTCGTCTCCAAATCAAATCCATTTCCCCTCTTCTCTAAATCAATTCGTTCGAGTCACTCGTGAGGGAGATACCGCCATTCGAGTTGCCTCCATTCGTTCGAAGCCAGTTCGTCAATCGCGTGGAGTCTGGCGTTCGTGAGGGCAACTCAGGGTAGGTCGCGTGGGTTCGCGATGATGGCCGAAGCAAGCGAAGGTTAGCATCGATTTGGAAGTGGAGCGATGCTACGTGGTCTCGAACTGGGTTCGAGCTAGAGGAGTGAGGCTGCGCGATGAGTTGGAAGGCACGATGGTGGATGCAGCAAAGTCATGGCTGGCGAATCTTGGGTTTCGCGAAGTGAAATCGGTGACGGCGAGCGAGATGTTTTGGCAGTGCTTGATCGAATCTAGGATGATTTCTTTTGGATGCAATTTCGAGAGTAAGGTAAAAAATTTAAGTCAATCTCAATTTAGTTTAAATCTGGAAATGTATATTGTTTCTATACAGTAGGATAGATTACTGCTGTTGTTTTCAGAAGACAGAAAAAGGAAAAAATAAATGCAGAAGTAA
Organism: Allium fistulosum; assembly: GCA_030737815.1. Taxonomy (NCBI): domain Eukaryota; kingdom Viridiplantae; phylum Streptophyta; class Magnoliopsida; order Asparagales; family Amaryllidaceae; genus Allium; species Allium fistulosum. The sequence goes on from CM060905.1 coordinate 186,079,602, forward strand.
AATTGATAGGCAAGCAGAAATAATATATATATGCAGTAAACAATAAATATATGTATATATAGAAGTTTGAAAGTATAGGAATTTTAAAATGATATGAAGTTTAGAAATAATTAGATTTTTGAAATCTATAAATTGTTTTTGTTGTTGAAAACAATTATGAAAAGGAAATTTAACAATTAGATAATTCAATCTATAAAAATGGAAATTAAATTGTTCGATTTAATTTGAATATTGATAAATTGTATAATTATTTATACAAGGTCTAAAACGGTGAAGAAAACAAACTGGATTGGAAATGAATTGCAAAGTAAAAGCGAAGGTGAGATCTTCTCACTCAAATTGAAAAGTGGAATTTTCGGTTATTGATTGATTGACTGTTTGGATGTGATATTAGATATAGTAGGATATATCTATATATATATAGCAATATATACATATTGGCATATGTATATATTGGATTGATTGATTTCCCGCCTCGTATAGCGGATGAGACCCTATTGCGCCGTTAGTAAGCGGATGATATATTTATAAAACCCATATACCGCGATATTCCACCTCGAAGTGGAATTGGTATTGTGCTAACATCTGTGGATGTAGGGAAACAGGTTGGAGGGATCCAACAGGATTCCTCAAAACATTTGAATTGATTTCACATGTTGTTTAATTGATTATTTATAATCTGTGTATGATTATATCTGTGATTGAATTTGTTGAGAGCTATAATTTAGCCGAATGTGTTTTTGGTATCGTTGGATACCAGAAATAAATGAAATTGGATTTCTAAAATTAAAATTGAATTTCAGATGGTTTGGAAAAATAAAAGAATTTATTTAAAAGGAGATAAATTTGTTTGAAATCAAATTGATAATTGATTGGGTATTTAAAATAAATCTTTGAGGAATCGATATGAAAACTTATTTAATGTTGAATGAAAAATTGATTTTTGTGTTGAAAATAAATTCGGATATCGATTTGTAAAAATGATTTGGTATTTGGGATTAAAAGTTAGAATCAATTTGAAATGTGATTCAGTGTTGAAGTAAATTCAGAAATCAATTTGAAATTCGATTTGGGATTTGAAATAAAATTTAGAAATCAATTTTTAAAGTTGATTCGGGGTTGAAAATGAATATTTGGAAAACAATTTAAAAATCGTGTAAAAGTGGATTTTTGGGAATGTAAATTCCGAATAGAAGTTGTAAAGGAAAGGGAAATTTGTTTTAAAAATAAATATTGATTTATTTTTAAAAGTGTGGAAAATATGGTTTGAAATCGGATTTTCAAAGTGATGAAGTGTGGAAATAAATTTACAAATTTGAAATGCAAATTTGAAATGTAAATTTGAAATAAATCGATAAGGGTTATCAAATTGGTTTAAATGGACCATAATATGATTTGAAATTGATTTTCAAACGTGAAGTGTGAAAATGTGATTTGAAATTGATTTTTCAAATGTGAAGTGTGAAATACGATTTGAAATGGATTTTCAAATGTGAAGTGTGGAAAAATATATATCTTGTGAAAAGATTTGAAATAAATAATTTGGGAAAAATTATTTGAATTGGATGTTTGTTATGAATGTTATTGATAGTTAAATAACCGACTATCAATATTTGCCTTTGAAATGGCACTTGATTTGTTTTTAAAACAAACGCTCATTATTCGGTTAAGCCGGGAGAGGACCTTTGTGTCATATAACCCATTCCGAATAGTGATACGTCGCGAATGGATAGCATTTGAAGACCGGTGTGAAGACCGGATATTTGTGAAAATGAAAGGACAACCTGTCGAATGTCTCTGCACCGAGTTGCTCCGGTATAGAGATTTATATCACTCTTTTTGTGATGGGAAGTCCGGACGTGATTAGTGAATGTCCGGATTGCAAGGGCTTCTTTGGAAGTGCCTTCGGTTCCGTTCGATCCCGGAACGGACTTGTATGGATGTGTGTCTGACGTTACACTTTGAGATGTAAAGCTGGTTTCTATCAAATACATTTCTGTTGGTGGCGGAGAATTTATTCTCTTAGCTTAACACCCTTCTCTGAGACGTACGAGCTCAGAGGTTATGTAGTTGATGGTTACTAGTGATACATTCCCAATTTGGTAATGTGGCACACGAAGTGCTGTTGATCAATTGTGGATCAAAGCGTTGCTTTGTGAAGAAGCGTGGCTTTGTGAAAAAGCGTGGCTTTGTGAAAAAGCGTAGCTTTGTGGACGAGACTTCGTCGAGCCCCACAACCCGGTAATAGTCGAAACAGGAATGTGCGGCAAAGGTTTGTAGGGGTAGTGCCCCTAGGGTATGCCATTTCCTTTTGGATAAAAGGTGATATCATGGTATGGAGCCCAGATATTTTACCTATGTTGATTATATTTTGTGGCTGTTGCTTTTCGATTGAGGATCCTCGGATAAAGGTCGGTAACGATTGGGGGATGGCATAGCTCGTGTGTTAGTTACCTAGTTACAGCTCGGTTAGAGCGTGAGGTAGCGTCGGCCTTTTGTTTGCAGAGATCCGGTTAGGATCCGGGGCGTCTTTCCAGAGGCGTTTCTATTTCGGTATAAGGAAGTTCCTTAGCCTGATCATTTGTTGGAAATCCAAAGAAACAATACGAACCCTGTACGGTTTTAGTTGTATTACCTGCTATGGAATGTGGCGGTAACCTACTATTGAACGTAGTAGCTATAGTAGGCATACGATGAAATGTTGTATGCTGGCTAAGATTGATATTATACTTTCGAAATGTTTTCCACACTAGACATTAATAATAATATCAATTGATTTTGCGTAGTAAGCATTTTTGACTATCATAAGGAGAAATCTCCTCCAATTCTGCGTTTGCATTGTGTGTGTGGTGGGAGGCCTTATGGTAGTTTCATTTTCCAAAAGCATTGCGAAGTTGTTTTATTTTCTTTGCGAAAATAACTGTTTTACGATCTCACACCAGTCACCATGACTGACCTGGAGTTTATTGTTCCCTTTCTAAACTCTGGGTGCCCATAATTTTCCACACGGGCAGCCTAGAGTTATTTTATCAGGATTCTGGATATTTTGGAGCTTTGGAGATGAGTTGGATGGCGAAGCGTACTATCGTACTTGTTATTTATTCCGCTGTGTATTTTGTATGAGGACAAGTTTATATAACTGTCCATTGTTGTAAACTCGTATGATTGATGTATGTATAAACTGATATAGTCTTTTGTTTTAAAGATTATTGATTTATCTATTATATATTGTTCCGCTGCGATATGTGAGATTCTGATATTGTTCCTGTTCTGTGTTTTCTGTGTTGTTCTTCTTTCTTTTTCTTCTACCTTTTCTTCTATCTTTTCTTCTACCTCTTCTATTAACCCTAAAGTTTCGTGTTTTCGCCATTCAATTTTTCGACATTTGGTACAGTGGACGTATCGGTGTCAAGTTTTCGGAAGACGAATTTGTGGGTCTTTACATAAATGCATATATATGTGTGTGTGTGAGAGCAATACAACAGAGATGATGGAACTGCAGTGGGCCGAGCATTGAAAAAAGTTTCAAAAAATCAAAGTCAGTTTTGTTTTCTGAAAGCAATGCTACAATCATGGAATCGCATAAACAAATTCAAGTGACCGATGTCAACAATTCAAAGAAACAGATCAAAGTCAGAACCATGACATCAAAGGAATTAAAATCAAAGCCGTGGAAATCAAGGTGTCAAACAAGTTCAAAATCAATGCCTTGGAAACCAAGTGACCAGGGAATATACGATTATGAACAAGTCAGAATAGATCACCATTATCCATACGAAAATCAACGGCAAGCCAAATAATTCAAACAACGAAAGTCACGAATTTGAACAACCCAGAAATCATTGAAATTTGAATTAGATGTGAGTATAAATTACTCACCTTTTTCGACGAAATTTGAAGTCGTGGTTGTCTCGAAACCAAAACAGAATCAATCGAACTCGACCAACATCGAAGCAACCGAGTGGAACTCGAACGAGAATAATCTATCATGCAAAATCCCTAAATTTTCCAAGAGGAACGATGCCGCCATTTATTTCTTTCGTTCGATTTATTTGAATCTAGGGTTTGCAATTGAAAAATGAAAGAAAGGGGCGGGTAAAGATAATTATCACGGCCACAAATCAAAAAGAAGTGGGCCAATTAAATTTTAAAGCCCGCTTAACCGCTTAGCAAATTTATCAAAGAATTTCAACCGATTTAAAATTCCAATAGCAATTAACAAACAATTTAATCGTCATTGGACGAAATTTAATTGTTATAAAACTCCGGGTTGTTACAGACCCCCCTCCTTATAAAAATTGCGTCCCCGCAATTTTCATAATTAAAGTCGTCAATAACACTTATTTTCTTACATAAACTGGTTAAGCTAGAAAAATAGAGGTCGAGAACACAACACCAAAGAAATCTTTTAATTCCATAAATAAAATTCACAAATCCTCAGCAAAATCTAATTACCAAATGGATAATCAGAAAACAATCAAAACTAAATTAATACAATTATCAGCAACATCTAATTTTTCAATTAGATGATTAGAATACAGAAATCACAGAATAGCAATATCTAATTATCACACAATAATTAGAAAATAGCAAAATCTAATTATCAGCGAAGATAATTATGAAACACAAATCACAAATCGCAAAACTGCAATTATCTAGTTATCCAACAAATAACTAGAAAACACGAACTTCATATTCAGCAAACTCTAACTATCAACAGAGATAGATAGGAAACAGAAATTCAATATAATCAACATAATCTAGAATCAATTAGAGACTAGAAAATCTCAAAATCAGCAAAATTAGCAAATATCCAATTATCAAAAACGATAATCAGAAAACATCAAATATCTAATTATCAAAAACGATAATCAGAAATCTTAAATCAACAAATATCTAATTATCAAAAACGATAATCAGAAAACATCAATTATCTAATTATCAAAAACGATAATCAGAAATCTCAAATCAACAAATATCTAATTATCAAAAACGATAATCAGAAAACATCAATTATCTAATTATCAAAAACGATAATCAGAAATCTCAAATCAACAAATATCTAATTATCAAAAACGATAATCAGAAATCTCAAATCAACAAATATCTAATTATCAAAAACGATAATCAGAAATCACAAATCAACAAATATCTAATTATCAAAAACGATAATCAGAAATCTCAAATCAACAAATATCTAATTATCAAAAACGATAATCAGAAATCTCAAATCAACAATTATCTAATTATCAAAAACGATAATCAAAAATCTCAAATCAACAATTATCTAATTATCAAAAATGATAATCAGAAACAACAATTATCCGATTATCAAAAACGATAATCAGAAACAACAATTATCCGATTATCAAAAACGATAATCAGAAACAATAAATATCCGATTATCAAAAACGATAATCAGAAATCTCAAATCAGCAAATATCTAATTATCACAAATGATAATCAGAAACAACAATTATCCGATTATCAAAAACGATAATCAGAAACAACAAATATCCGATTATCAAAAACGATAATCAGAAATCTCAAATCAGCAAATAACTAATTATCACAAACGATAATCAGAAACAACAATTATCTGATTATCAAAAACGATAATCAGAACTCAAATCAGCAAATATCTAATTATCGATACGATAATTAAATCTCATAACAGCAAATATCTAATTACCTGCAGATAATTAGAAACAACAAAAATCTAGAAATCAATTAAGATACTCTAGAAAATCAACATAAAAGGTGGATCTATCCCATCAGATGGCGAGTTTTTAGCTACGCCGCACGTGCATCAACAAATGGCTGAAGCCTACCAAGTACTATAAATTTTTGGCACCCATCAGATGACCCGAAGGTCCGCAGAGTTACTCGAAGGTCTAGTACTGGTATTTGACCCAAATGTCCTCAGAGTGGCCCGAAAGCCCAACAAATGACCCGAAGGTCCAGCAGAGTGGCCCGAAAGACCAACAAATGACCCGAAGGTCCAACAAATGACCCGAAGGTCCAACGTAGTGGCTCGAAAGCACACAAAATCATCAGAATCATCAAACAGCAGATGTTTCAATTAACGAGTCCGGAATTAACCGAAATAGCAAACGCACATGTCCCATACCACGTGTTTTACTAAATCGTTTGATTCTCTTCATTGTTTCCTTGAAAGTACAAAATTGTGTATTTTGTAAAAATAACATTTTACATTCTCAAACGGACAAGTCCGGAATTAAGCGAATCAGTAAAAGAAAGAGTTCATAGTCCTCGATTTTGCTGAATCGTTTAAATCGCTTCCTCATTCTTTTGAAAGTGCAAACTGTAAAAATTTTGAAAACAAATTTATTTTAAAAACAATTTTCAAACACGTGATTAAAACAGCAATATCAGTAGCAATTTCGAAAAGGAAATTGTACTTCCCAAAACACCGTAAAATCGGATCTCAAAATCAGCATTGCGGAATAACCGCTTGAAAATCCACTTTAAAATTGACGGTTACTGAAGTCAAAGCGACAGTAATTTTTAAATGTCAAAATCTCATCAAAATATAATACCAGTGAATTTTCATTCATTAGAAATGTCAACAAAACACCGTGCTTCAAAAATTTAGCACCAGTGTAAAAATCCCGTTATAAAAATAACGACAACTAAATACGTTCAAACAAAACACCGGTTCAACGTAAAATTAATATAGTAACGTGCAACTCAAATCTGCACGTACACTAAAAAATGAACAAAGAAATCACTAGATTATATCTTCAATGAAGATAATTTAAAACAGAAAAATCTCAACAAAATCACATAACAGCAATCGCTTCGGATCCTCAAATCGGATTCGAAATTTTCAAAGAAAACAAAATAAACACATCCATGTAACAACACAATGAAATTTTATTTCATTTTCATATTTTTATTTTTAAATCAAAAAGGTTATCAGTCGTACATAGCAAAGACAGTCTCACCGTTTCCGCTACGCACTCTGATAAACAGAACACAAATCAATCAAATCATCAGAACACAATTTCACCTTTATTTTTAAATAAAGATATTTAAAAATTTCATCATAATTTCAAAACTTTAGTTTTGACTCAAAGCACAAATAAAAACATCAAAAAATAGTTGTAACACATGTTCCATCTAAGTTATGTTATATATTATGTCCATAAACCCCTCGCTCTGATACCAACTGTGACGCCCCACCTCTATGCTCACAATAACAAAGAGTATTAAAAGAAATATTGTCTGTTATTACGAAGAATAAGGCTGGATAGGAGCGGCCATCCGTAGTTGGGCCTTACACTAGTATTGGTTACCTCGGTAGGAGTGGTATATATTTTTATTTTTCATCTCTTATTTATTTACTCCCATCGACATACCCAATTCCAGTATAAAACGAACTACGATGGTTCATAATAGTTTAGGACAATATATATAATAATAACACAGATAAGCTAAATGCGGAACACAGATAATAAAAGTCTCATATGTATATATATATATATAATTGATATCAGTTACAATACATTTGACATAATACATATGATACAACTACAACTGTCGACTCTGGAAGTTACATATACAAGTACATTATTGACAATAATATACATGGATACATATCATCCTATACTATGACATGACTACTCCAAAAGATATGAAGTGACTTCATAGCTCAAGCAGCAACCTAAAGCAAGATATCAAAAACCTGAAATAACTCGGTCTGACCCGAGTATTAAATTCAAAAGAAAATAATACACGGGTCAGTCTAATTCAAACTCAGTTATCAATGCACAGAAGTAATAATAATTAAATAACCAAATAGACGACAGTCACAGAAATCTCGTCTATCCACTCCTTTAACAAGGAAAACGGATAACGGTAGATATAACACTAAATAATGTTAAACAACAAATCAACAAATTCAAATCATCAACAAGGATAAAAGAAAGGATTATCAATGAAGATAATATGAAAACCACAGAATTGCCTAAACAGCGATTAACAACAAAATCCAATTATTTAATAATAATTAGAAACTCAGAATCTAATTATCCATAGATAATTAGAAAACCACAAAATGATCAAATCAAACCAAATCAGAATACAATATCAAAATATTGAATTGGACACACAAAACAATTCAAGCAATTGAAATACCACTTGAAACATCAATACTGATAGGGCTGAAGTACACGCACGTGTGCACTGCCTCGCCACTACAGTGACGAAATACACACAAGCTCAATGAAAGTTCACAACACGAGCACAAGGTCAAACCTGAATACTGGATTCAAGTCAAGTGCGATTAGAAAAGCAAATCCAACTACATCAATACAATGCAAACCAACAAGGGCAAGACTGCATACAAAATGAAACTGCAGTCACCCATGGATGTAACAGTTCAAGTTCCAAAATGTCAAGAAAAGATGACAACAGTGGAATAGTGGACCATCCTAAAACCAAACCAATATGTATATACAACTACAAACTAAATGAAACTTATAGTGCAACTGGCCAGAGGTTCAAGTGCAAGTCCACTACCAGAAATGTAGACTGCAATTAAATAGACCTAAATGCTCAAAGCAACTAGAAGCCAGAGCAGTACAATTTTTAAATCAAGTGCTCATGATAACATGCCTCGAAGGACAGGCAATAACAGAGGCAAACAAGAATTAGGAACAAAGGCAGTTCACAAGTCTCAAGAAACCAATACATAGCAGTGCACAAATGAAAATATGTAGATGCAACTCACAAGCAACTATCAAATGAAAGAGTGCATACATGAATGTCAAGACACTGCTAATGCAACAGATAAGGTATGAATACAAATAATCTCAAATCAGGTTCAAGTGCATCAGTACATGACACATCAAACCAGACAAGCCACAAACCAAAATGCAACAATGGTAGAATCACAAATGAATTAAGTCCAAATACAACAAAACTAAAGAAGCATGTGCAGTTCAAAATCAGAGAGTATATGCAGAAGGCAGTAAGCATACAAGTTAATCAAGTTTCAAGTCAGGAGAATCAAAGGTACAACATCAAGCATACACATATGTGCAGCAGTTATGATCAAGTCAAATTCTAGTAAAGCCAAGAACCATGAAACAGTGTGACAAACAGTCACATATATACATACATAAATGCATATATATATATATATATGTGTGTGAGCAATACAACAGAGATGATGGAACTGTAGTGGGCCGAGCATTGAAAAAAGTTTCAAAAAATCAAAGTCAGTTTTGTTTTCTGAAATCAATGCTACAGTCATGGAATCGCATAAACAAATTCAAGTGACCGATGTCAACAATTCAAACAAACAGATCAAAGTCAGAACTGTAACGACCCGTAAATTTCAGTGGTTTTATTTATTTAATTAATTGAATTTGTGTGAAATTTTAAACAGTAAAATTTTGAAATATAAATTTGATATTTGGAATGCGTCTAATTAAACATAGCAACTGGTAAATTTTCGTCCGAAAATATGAAAATTTATTTCGCGCGTAAATTTACTTCAATTTAATCAGTTAAAAATAGGTGATAATAAAATGGTTTCCAAACCTGAATATTTTTACATAGAAAAATTATAAAGCATCTTCTGAGTGAGACGTCATCTTTCGTTTCGTCAAATTTGAACATCCATTGCTCCGTTCATCTTATTTTTGACAAAATAGCAGCATTTTCGGTACCGATTATCGACTTTTGATCGGATGATCGTACCACTGATATCAGTATACCGTTTTGATCGTCTCGCCGCACTGATCTCAACGGTATACTTATTTCTTTATTTTGAGGTCCGGTACGCGACAGAAATAATAAAATGGTTCGTTGTAACGGTACAAAAATTTGTGACTTTCCACTTTCTTACCTTTTCAAATTCAAACGTGCTATCCGTATCCTTTTATCTTAATTTCTTGGAAACCACGTATTGATTTTTGACCGGTTCATGTTCCTTCCGTTATTGCCTGTTAAAAAGAATTTATATGGGTATAAACAGTATTATAGGCTATACCCTGTGTGCTGTCCTTTTCCTCTTCCAATTTGTCATCCCATTTCAAACCCATCTACCTTTTCGTTCACAAAAAAAAAGATAAATAATTAAACAAGCAAACATCAGAATCGAAAGCTACAATTGCCGAGCAGCCAACTTTCACCATCGCCGATCTTCATCCTTTCTCTCTCTCACGCGTGCATCACCTACGACCAATCGAGATCCAACGTTCTTCCACGTCACCTTTGCAACCACAGCTCTCACGTCTCCTCAGACCCGTGTGCAGTCCAGCTCCCTCCCGTCCGCCTCTGGCTTCCACCGTGAACAACTTCACGAACTCGGCCTCCCTCCTCTTTCATTTGAAATTGGTGAGCATATAAATATTTGTATTTTTAATTTTCAATTCTTCCCAAGCCTGATTGTTGTTTGTAAATATAAATCTATACTAGTTAGTGGTATTAGTTATATATATCAGGTTATAGTGTAGTTTAGTGTATTACTGTGATTTGTTATATACTATATACATAATTCTTTCGAATAGTATGTATATGTTTATTTTAAAAGTAACTTTCGCACATGTATATTGGAAGCAGTTGAGTCTCCTCTTTGACAGAATTAAATGTGTACTACATTATATTTTTATATTTTATATTATATCCCAGTTTCAGTTGTATATACACTGCCTATATATTTGAGATGTTGATAATTGCAGTAAACAATATATAAAAATTTAAGTACCTGCCATTTTTAAACAAGTATATATATATATATTGATTTCAATAAGGTATTGACTTTATAATTATATTTGATTTATTTATGTGTTTTGATATAAACAATGATTTTGAAAGGTATACTTATATTCAATTTAAATTGTGATGTATTTTAGAATATGTTTTATCCATGAAAATAGTTATATATAGTTATATATATAAGTTCAATTACCAATTATCTTCATCGATCATGTTCTGACTTGATTTCGTAAATCCTATTTATCAGTTTCGTTCATCGATTCGAGTTCAATCTTACCTTGTGTTGAGATTTCGTGCCTGGACTTCGCAACCACTTCATCGTTTATCTCTCTAACCTCGAAAGGTAAGCAATCACTCACGATTAATGTTGTTATATTTATTAAGTTTGATTTCAATTGAAATGTCAATTGAAATATGCTGATGTTAGTTATTTACATTGTTATATATGTCATTATCTGTATCTGTTCACCTATGACATCCGACACCATTATTTGTTATTTATATTGTTGATATATGCCTGTTTCTGTTGTTATTTTATTATCATATCTGTTATCACTCTGCAAGTTCCCTGTTAGTATAGAATCACTATGGGTTGAAATGATACATACCCGAACGATCTGTAGAATAGGAGAAATCGTTATGGGTTGAAATGATAGACCCAAGCGATTTCCAATTGAATTGAATTTGGGATTTCGGGTTGAAAAGATATATACCCGAATATGTTTTAAATTGCGGATTGAAATGATAAATATCCGTATCACTTGACCATAGGATAGAAAATTATATACAGACACCGTTGGTCTATATACATATATTTTTGAAAATGATTTCTTTGGTTTGAAAAGAGATATATGGTTTTATTAAATATTGATTTTAAAGATTTATTAAAAGTTGATTTAATAAAATTGATAAATAATATGTTTAAATATTTATTTAATATCTATATTTTCAATATAGAATTTATAATGATTAGAAATTTGATTGAAATTATATTTATTTAAGAATTATACTTAAATAAGTCTGATTTGAAATGTATTGAATTTGAAATTTAAAGAAGTGATTTACAACTTGAAATTTGAAAGGATGACTTAAATGGATATTCCAAACGTATAAATATTTGAATGAGATATTTTGTTTATTTAAATTGTAAATTGAAATTGAATTTAAATGTTATGGAAATGATTAAGTTAATATTTCAAAGCTAAATAATTGTAAAGGGAATCTGATATATATATAAATTTATCGAATTTAGTTATGAAATGTTGAATGTTTAAAGCTTTGAAATATATTCAAAAATTGAAATGGCTTATTTTATGGTTTAGATACGTATTTGAAATTGATAATTTGAAATGGTTTATTTAGAAGCTGAATCGAGTTAAAACTAATGATTTGAGATTTGATTAAATTAAATTTTTGGAATTCGAGTTAATTTGAATCGATTTGTGAAATTTGAGGAAACTAATTTATTTTATAACGAAATTTTATTATCTAAACTGTTTAAAAGGAAAGTGTTATGATTTCCAAAATACTGTGATTTCCAAACTATGATTTCGAAAGCATTATAACTTTGGAAAGTAATATGATTTTGAAAATGGATATATTTGAAATGAAATGATATCGTATTAAATTGGGTTTTGAAATGAAAATGATATATTTTGGTTTTGAAGTATAAACTATTGTGAAATGACCACGGTGTTATAATAACGATTGGTTGGCAAAGAGACCGCGATCGGATATGGACATACTCTCTGTCGATACCGAAAACCACTTTGACAACTGTGTACGCGGTGGAGATTCCAGAATGAAGTAGGATGGTGGCGACGTTCTTAAGGTATGTTACGTGGACCCAACTCCCGTGAGTTGGCATAAGGTGGCTAAAACAGGAGCGATCTCGGACCAGTGAGGTAGCACCTCTTCTCGGACGCATTTCTTCGATATTATACTCATACTTGTGATTTGACTAGATGGCCATCCTCCGATTGGGAGTGTTGTTCGAGGTGGAACGGTAGTGGCTGCTATGCGTATCCATCAGTCCGTGTGCGTAATTGGTATATCTACCCTGGCATTGCCTAGTTGTGCCGTGTCACCTACCATATCGAGCTTTACTACGATTATGATTTTAAGATCCGCCCGCGTTAAGGTTCTCCATCCCCTTAACGCTATTTTCCGATATGATTATACTTTACTTATTTAGACACTATTATAATAGCGAATATTACTACATAGTAAATAGTTTAACGGATCCTTAGAGGATGGTTATCCCAAACATCCTTTAAGTTACTTGTATTTCAGTTGATATTTCACTTGAGTTGGATTTATTAATATAAGAATGTTAATCCTGACTCGAGTGTTTTGTGTTTTGCTTTACGCTCGGGTCAGACTGAGTGATACAGCATTGGAGACTCACCTTTGGAGTTGGAGCTTCGCTTGGAGATCCAGCAATCTATCGATCCTGCTTTCAGTTATTCTGTTGATTCCAGTGATGTATTCAGATCTGGTATTTGATTATTGTATTGAGACATCTATTGTATTCGAGACCTCTGTTGTATCTTGTTTAACTCTGTTATATATATAGTAGCTTCATGAACTACTATCCTTTTGTTTCCGCTGCATTATTGTTATATTACTCTGTGTCTGTGATCAGTAATTATTTTATTTACTGTATATGCTGAGTTTTGCCAAATTTTAATTACAACGCGGTATTTTGAGCAATTCAACTCCGGCATGAGTGTCTACCTATACACTTATAATGGATGCGAATGGTTGAAAATATCGGATCGTTACATGTGGTATCAGAGCTCTGGTTTTAGGTAAAACTCAGCATATGTAGTAAATTCAATTACAGAATCACTTTCGTTCGAACTTGAATTCCTTCTTCTTTGACTCAGTTCCTTTGAATTTTGGAACGTTCACTTCGGTTCCAAAGTCCATTCGTGTCTCCCCTATTCGTGTCTTTTTCTGGAGTATCCCATAACTCCACTTCGAATGATCTCTATAATAACTCGGCGGTCTCGCCAATCTTCGAATAATTTGTACCGGGGTGAAACTCCTTTACAATCGGTATTGATTCACCGGAGATTTCTATATCCTCGGTTTACGATGCTGCTATCTTATGCTATACCCGAATTCTACCTCTGGTAATCGAATGTCGATTTGTTTCAGAATCCTACATCGATCTTGTCTATGAAATCACGGTTGACGCGGTTAAGGTTGCCCGTGATTTATACAATTTTATCCATCTTCCTATTTGAAATGCAATCATCTAACCTTCGTTTCGAGCCAATCTATTTTAGATTAGAATTCTCTTTGATTAGAGTCCCTATATATTTGGATCTCCATCCTTGTGTTGGAATCCAATTCTGGAATCATCGTGTGAGGGAGTGTATTTGTAATTAATATAAAATAGTTTATGTTTATAGTGTGTTGTTTGAGTTGTTGATGTTGATTTGGATTTTCGATCGATTCGTCTGATCAACGCTATCGATAGAATTTCCAAAACACTTGAACAGAGCAAACTGACACAATATAATTTTCAAATTTGATAAATGAAATAAATTTGTATGATTATATTTTAAATATATATAAGAAAAATTTTCTGGAATTAAAAGTTAAATAAGTTGGTTGTTGAAAATGATAATATTTGATTTTCATTTTATTTTTATTGTTTTTGTAAATCATTGACTATTGCAAAATGACTATTGTTTATAAATTTATTTGGAATTGAAATGAATTTAAATTGAGAATTTAAGAATTAAATTTCTGGTGATTTCAAACTTTGTTTTAAAGTCTTAAATGTATATTATTTAAAGTATTTTCGAATAAAATGGTTTTCAAAGAATTTTAAGTGTTTAAACCAGTGCTCTCCTCTTTGTCGCTGGAAAATAATTTCGGTGATGACGGCCGCATCATCGACATTCATTTTCGAGTTTCGAAGTGGAAAGACTATTTTGTAGCTTTGCTACGGTTTTGTTTTGAAAAAAAAAATATTCGATTTGAATTTCTTCAGTATAATTTGATGTATATATATATATATAAGTATCTGATTTTAAAATTTAATTTGATTTGATATAAATATATTATATATATCTCTAAATTGTTTGAAGTAAATCGGAGATTTAAATTCTTAAATTTTAGATTTAAGGTGATTTCAATTATAAACTAAAGTCAAAATTCTTGGATAAATAGTTAACTAGGAATAACTGAATTGTAAAATCTTATGTGTATAATACTCAATTACATTTTAGCATAACTCACCTAAAATTTTCAGAAGTTAAAAATGTAATTGGATAATATACAATATAAAATGACTTTATAAGGAAAGATTTGAGTGTTATAATAAATGTTATACACTTAAATTTTATATAAAGATGTTAATAGAGATAAATAGGATAATAAGTTAATTGAATAATAGATGAGACAAATAAAATTTGTTTTGAAGGAATTAATAAATTTAAATTTGATTAAAGTATGAAAATACCTTGAATCTAAAAATTAATTATTGAATATAAATTTATTTAAACTGAAATATATGGTTTAAATTAATTTATATGGTTTAAATATATGTGATAGGATATATTAAGTGGAATAAACTTAATAATGATTTGGAATAAAAGAATTAAATTTGTTGAATAAAATATGAGTATAATAAATGATTATACAAATTGATGGTTTAGAAATTGTTAATTGAGAATGACTAGATAATAAGATAATGAATTTAGAATAGATGGATTGATTTAACTTAAGTGAACTCAAATGAATTAAATCAAATTGTTAAATATTAATTAGTTTAATTTGAAATTATATGGTTTAAATAAATTGTCTTATCTTGTCTTTTAATCTATTTTTTCTTTTGGTTGCTTCTACTCTCCTACCTCCTTCCTTTTCGGGGACGAAAAGTTTTGAGTGGGGGAGAGTGTAACGACCCGTAAATTTCAGTGGTTTTATTTATTTAATTAATTGAATTTGTGTGAAATTTTAAACAGTAAAATTTTGAAATATAAATTTGATATTTGGAATGCGTCTAATTAAACATAGCAACTGGTAAATTTTCGTCCGAAAATATGAAAATTTATTTCGCGCGTAAATTTACTTCAATTTAATCAGTTAAAAATAGGTGATAATAAAATGGTTTCCAAACCTGAATATTTTTACATAGAAAAATTGTAAATCATCTTCTGAGTGAGACGTCATCTTTCGTTTCGTCAAATTTGAACATCCATTGCTCCGTTCATCTTATTTTTGACAAAATAGCAGCATTTTCGGTACCGATTATCGACTTTTGATCGGATGATCGTACCACTGATATCAGTATACCGTTTTGATCGTCTCGCCGCACTGATCTCAACGGTATACTTATTTCTTTATTTTGAGGTCCGGTACGCGACAGAAATAATAAAATGGTTCGTTGTAACGGTACAAAAATTTGTGACTTTCCACTTTCTTACCTTTTCAAATTCAAACGTGCTATCTGTATCCTTTTATCTTAATTTCTTGGAAACCACGTATTGATTTTTGACCGGTTCATGTTCCTTCCGTTATTGCCTGTTAAAAAGAATTTATATGGGTATAAACAGTATTATAGGCTATACCCTGTGTGCTGTCCTTTTCCTCTTCCAATTTGTCATCCCATTTCAAACCCATCTACCTTTTCGTTCACAAAAAAAAGATAAATAATTAAACAAGCAAACATCAGAATCGAAAGCTACAATTGCCGAGCAGCCAACTTCCACCATCGCCGATCTTCATCCTTTCTCTCTCTCACGCGTGCATCACCTACGACCAATCGAGATCCAACGTTCTTCCACGTCACCTTTGCAACCACAGCTCTCACGTCTCCTCAGACCCGTGTGCAGTCCAGCTCCCTCCCGTCCGCCTCTGGCTTCCACCGTGAACAACTTCACGAACTCGGCCTCCCTCCTCTTTCATTTGAAATTGGTGAGCATATAAATATTTGTATTTTTAATTTTCAATTCTTCCCAAGCCTGATTGTTGTTTGTAAATATAAATCTATACTAGTTAGTGGTATTAGTTATATATATCAGGTTATAGTGTAGTTTAGTGTATTACTGTGATTTGTTATATACTATATACATAATTCTTTCGAATAGTATGTATATGTTTATTTTAAAAGTAACTTTCGCACATGTATATTGGAAGCAGTTGAGTCTCCTCTTTGACAGAATTAAATGTGTACTACATTATATTTTTATATTTTATATTATATCCCAGTTTCAGTTGTATATACACTGCCTATATATTTGAGATGTTGATAATTGCAGTAAACAATATATAAAAATTTAAGTACCTGCCATTTTTAAACAAGTATATATATATATATTGATTTCAATAAGGTATTGACTTTATAATTATATTTGATTTATTTATGTGTTTTGATATAAACAATGATTTTGAAAGGTATACTTATATTCAATTTAAATTGTGATGTATTTTAGAATATGTTTTATCCATGAAAATAGTTATATATAGTTATATATATAAGTTCAATTACCAATTATCTTCATCGATCCTGTTCTGACTTGATTTCGTAAATCCTATTTATCAGTTTCGTTCATCGATTCGAGTTCAATCTTACCTTGTGTTGAGATTTCGTGCCTGGACTTCGCAACCACTTCATCGTTTATCTCTCTAACCTCGAAAGGTGAGCAATCACTCACGATTAATGTTGTTATATTTATTAAGTTTGATTTCAATTGAAATGTCAATTGAAATATGCTGATGTTAGTTATTTACATTGTTATATATGTCATTATCTGTATCTGTTCACCTATGACATCCGACACCATTATTTGTTATTTATATTGTTGATATATGCCTGTTTCTGTTGTTATTTTATTATCATATCTGTTATCACTCTGCAAGTTCCCTGTTAGTATAGAATCACTATGGGTTGAAATGATACATACCCGAACGATCTGTAGAATAGGAGAAATCGTTATGGGTTGAAATGATAGACCCAAGCGATTTCCAATTGAATTGAATTTGGGATTTCGGGTTGAAAAGATATATACCCGAATATGTTTTAAATTGCGGATTGAAATGATAAATATCCGTATCACTTGACCATAGGATAGAAAATTATATACAGACACCGTTGGTCTATATACATATATTTTTGAAAATGATTTCTTTGGTTTGAAAAGAGATATATGGTTTTATTAAATATTGATTTTAAAGATTTATTAAAAGTTGATTTAATAAAATTGATAAATAATATGTTTAAGTATTTATTTAATATCTATATTTTCAATATAGAATTTATAATGATTAGAAATTTGATTGAAATTATATTTATTTAAGAATTATACTTAAATAAGTCTGATTTGAAATGTATTGAATTTGAAATTTAAAGAAGTGATTTACAACTTGAAATTTGAAAGGATGACTTAAATGGATATTCCAAACGTATAAATATTTGAATGAGATATTTTGTTTATTTAAATTGTAAATTGAAATTGAATTTAAATGTTATGGAAATGATTAAGTTAATATTTCAAAGCTAAATAATTGTAAAGGGAATTTGATATATATATATAAATTTATCGAATTTAGTTATGAAATGTTGAATGTTTAAAGCTTTGAAATATATTCAAAAATTGAAATGGCTTATTTTATGGTTTAGATACGTATTTGAAATTGATAATTTGAAATGGTTTATTTAGAAGCTGAATCGAGTTGAAACTAATGATTTGAGATTTGATTAAATTAAATTTTTGGAATTCGAGTTAATTTGAATCGATTTGTGAAATTTGAGGAAACTAATTTATTTTATAACGAAATTTTATTATCTAAACTGTTTAAAAGGAAAGTGTTATGATTTCCAAAATACTGTGATTTCCAAACTATGATTTCGAAAGCATTATAACTTTGGAAAGTAATATGATTTTGAAAATGGATATATTTGAAATGAAATGATATCGTATTAAATTGGGTTTTGAAATGAAAATGATATATTTTGGTTTTGAAGTATAAACTATTGTGAAATGACCACGGTGTTATAATAACGATTGGTTGGCAAAGAGACCGGGATCGGATATGGACATACTCTCTGTCGATACCGAAAACCACTTTGACAACTGTGTACGCGGTGGAGATTCCAGAATGAAGTAGGATGGTGGCGACGTTCTTAAGGTATGTTACGTGGACCCAACTCCCGTGAGTTGGCATAAGGTGGCTAAAACAGGAGCGATCTCGGACCAGTGAGGTAGCACCTCTTCTCGGACGCATTTCTTCGATATTATACTCATACTTGTGATTTGACTAGATGGCCATCCTCCGATTGGGAGTGTTGTTCGAGGTGGAACGGTAGTGGCTGCTATGCGTATCCATCAGTCCGTGTGCGTAATTGGTATATCTACCCTGGCATTGCCTAGTTGTGCCGTGTCACCTACCATATCGAGCTTTACTACGATTATGATTTTAAGATCCGACCGCGTTAAGGTTCTCCATCCCCTTAACGCTATTTTCCGATATGATTATACTTTACTTATTTAGACACTATTATAATAGCGAATATTACTACATAGTAAATAGTTTAACGGATCCTTAGAGGATGGTTATCCCAAACATCCTTTAAGTTACTTGTATTTCAGTTGATATTTCACTTGAGTTGGATTTATTAATATAAGAATGTTAATCCTGACTCGAGTGTTTTGTGTTTTGCTTTACGCTCGGGTCAGACTGAGTGATACAGCATTGGAGACTCACCTTTGGAGTTGGAGCTTCGCTTGGAGATCCAGCAATCTATCGATCCTGCTTTCAGTTATTCTGTTGATTCCAGTGATGTATTCAGATCTGGTATTTGATTATTGTATTGAGACATCTATTGTATTCGAGACCTTTGTTGTATCTTGTTTAACTCTGTTATATATATAGTAGCTTCATGAACTACTATCCTTTTGTTTCCGCTGCATTATTGTTATATTACTCTGTGTCTGTGATCAGTAATTATTTTATTTACTGTATATGCTGAGTTTTGCCAAATTTTAATTACAACGCGGTATTTTGAGCAATTCAACTCCGGCATGAGTGTCTACCTATACACTTATAATGGATGCGAATGGTTGAAAATATCGGATCGTTACATGTGGTATCAGAGCTCTGGTTTTAGGTAAAACTCAGCATATGTAGTAAATTCAATTACAGAATCACTTTCGTTCGAACTTGAATTCCTTCTTCTTTGACTCAGTTCCTTTGAATTTTGGAACGTTCACTTCGGTTCCAAAGTCCATTCGTGTCTCCCCTATTCGTGTCTTTTTCTGGAGTATCCCATAACTCCACTTCGAATGATCTCTATAATAACTCGGCGGTCTCGCCAATCTTCGAATAATTTGTACTGGGGTGAAACTCCTTTACAATCGGTATTGATTCACCGGAGATTTCTATATCCTCGGTTTACGATGCTGCTATCTTATGCTATACCCGAATTCTACCTCTGGTAATCGAATGTCGATTTGTTTCAGAATCCTACATCGATCTTGTCTATGAAATCACGGTTGACGCGGTTAAGGTTGCCCGTGATTTATACAATTTTATCCATCTTCCTATTTGAAATGCAATCATCTAACCTTCGTTTCGAGCCAATCTATTTTAGATTAGAATTCTCTTTGATTAGAGTCCCTATATATTTGGATCTCCATCCTTGTGTTGGAATCCAATTCTGGAATCATCGTGTGAGGGAGTGTATTTGTAATTAATATAAAATAGTTTATGTTTATAGTGTGTTGTTTGAGTTGTTGATGTTGATTTGGATTTTCGATCGATTCGTCTGATCAACGCTATCGATAGAATTTCCAAAACACTTGAACAGAGCAAACTGACACAATATAATTTTCAAATTTGATAAATGAAATAAATTTGTATGATTATATTTTAAATATATATAAGAAAAATTTTCTGGAATTAAAAGTTAAATAAGTTGGTTGTTGAAAATGATAATATTTGATTTTCATTTTATTTTTATTGTTTTTGTAAATCATTGACTATTGCAAAATGACTATTGTTTATAAATTTATTTGGAATTGAAATGAATTTAAATTGAGAATTTAAGAATTAAATTTCTGGTGATTTCAAACTTTGTTTTAAAGTCTTAAATGTATATTATTTAAAGTATTTTCGAATAAAATGGTTTTCAAAGAATTTTAAGTGTTTAAACCAGTGCTCTCCTCTTTGTCGCTGGAAAATAATTTCGGTGATGACGGCCGCATCATCGACATTCATTTTCGAGTTTCGAAGTGGAAAGACTATTTTGTAGCTTTGCTACGGTTTTGTTTTGAAAAAAAAAAATATTCGATTTGAATTTCTTCAGTATAATTTGATGTATATATATATATATAAGTATCTGATTTTAAAATTTAATTTGATTTGATATAAATATATTATATATATCTCTAAATTGTTTGAAGTAAATCGGAGATTTAAATTCTTAAATTTTAGATTTAAGGTGATTTCAATTATAAACTAAAGTCAAAATTCTTGGATAAATAGTTAACTAGGAATAACTGAATTGTAAAATCTTATGTGTATAATACTCAATTACATTTTAGCATAACTCACCTAAAATTTTCAAAAGTTAAAAATGTAATTGGATAATATACAATATAAAATGACTTTATAAGGAAAGATTTGAGTGTTATAATAAATGTTATACACTTAAATTTTATATAAAGATGTTAATAGAGATAAATAGGATAATAAGTTAATTGAATAATAGATGAGACAAATAAAATTTGTTTTGAAGGAATTAATAAATTTAAATTTGATTAAAGTATGAAAATACCTTGAATCTAAAAATTAATTATTGAATATAAATTTATTTAAACTGAAATATATGGTTTAAATTAATTTATATGGTTTAAATATATGTGATAGGATATATTAAGTGGAATAAACTTAATAATGATTTGGAATAAAAGAATTAAATTTGTTGAATAAAATATGAGTATAATAAATGATTATACAAATTGATGGTTTAGAAATTGTTAATTGAGAATGACTAGATAATAAGATAATGAATTTAGAATAGATGGATTGATTTAACTTAAGTGAACTCAAATGAATTAAATCAAATTGTTAAATATTAATTAGTTTAATTTGAAATTATATGGTTTAAATAAATTGTCTTATCTTGTCTTTTAATCTATTTTTTCTTTTGGTTGCTTCTACTCTCCTACCTCCTTCCTTTTCGGGGACGAAAAGTTTTGAGTGGGGGAGAGTGTAACGACCCGTAAATTTCAGTGGTTTTATTTATTTAATTAATTGAATTTGTGTGAAATTTTAAACAGTAAAATTTTGAAATATAAATTTGATATTTGGAATGCGTCTAATTAAACATAGCAACTGGTAAATTTTCGTCCGAAAATATGAAAATTTATTTCGCGCGTAAATTTACTTCAATTTAATCAGTTAAAAATAGGTGATAATAAAATGGTTTCCAAACCTGAATATTTTTACATAGAAAAATTGTAAATCATCTTCTGAGTGAGACGTCATCTTTCGTTTCGTCAAATTTGAACATCCATTGCTCCGTTCATCTTATTTTTGACAAAATAGCAGCATTTTCGGTACCGATTATCGACTTTTGATCGGATGATCGTACCACTGATATCAGTATACCGTTTTGATCGTCTCGCCGCACTGATCTCAACGGTATACTTATTTCTTTATTTTGAGGTCCGGTACGCAACATAAATAATAAAATGGTTCGTTGTAACGGTACAAAAATTTGTGACTTTCCACTTTCTTACCTTTTCAAATTCAAACGTGCTATCCGTATCCTTTTATCTTAATTTCTTGGAAACCACGTATTGATTTTTGACCGGTTCATGTTCCTTCCGTTATTGCATGTTAAAAAGAATTTATATGGGTATAAACAGTATTATAGGCTATACCATGTGTGCTGTCCTTTTCCTCTTTCAATTTGTCATCCCATTTCAAACCCATCTACCTTTTCGTTCACAAAAAAAAGATAAATAATTAAACAAGCAAACATCAGAATCGAAAGCTACAATTGCCGAGCAGCCAACTTCCACCATCGCCGATCTTCATCCTTTCTCTCTCTCACGCGTGCATCACCTACGACCAATCGAGATCCAACGTTCTTCCACGTCACCTTTGCAACCACAGCTCTCACGTCTCCTCAGACCCGTGTGCAGTCCAGCTCCCTCCCGTCCGCCTCTGGCTTCCACCGTGAACAACTTCACGAACTCGGCCTCCCTCCTCTTTCATTTGAAATTGGTGAGCATATAAATATTTGTATTTTTAATTTTCAATTCTTCCCAAGCCTGATTGTTGTTTGTAAATATAAATCTATACTAGTTAGTGGTATTAGTTATATATATCAGGTTATAGTGTAGTTTAGTGTATTACTGTGATTTGTTATATACTATATACATAATTCTTTCGAATAGTATGTATATGTTTATTTTAAAAGTAACTTTCGCACATGTATATTGGAAGCAGTTGAGTCTCCTCTTTGACAGAATTAAATGTGTACTACATTATATTTTTATATTTTATATTATATCCCAGTTTCAGTTGTATATACACTGCCTATATATTTGAGATGTTGATAATTGCAGTAAACAATATATAAAAATTTAAGTACCTGCCATTTTTAAACAAGTATATATATATATATTGATTTCAATAAGGTATTGACTTTATAATTATATTTGATTTATTTATGTGTTTTGATATAAACAATGATTTTGAAAGGTATACTTATATTCAATTTAAATTGTGATGTATTTTAGAATATGTTTTATCCATGAAAATAGTTATATATAGTTATATATATAAGTTCAATTACCAATTATCTTCATCGATCCTGTTCTGACTTGATTTCGTAAATCCTATTTATCAGTTTCGTTCATCGATTCGAGTTCAATCTTACCTTGTGTTGAGATTTCGTGCCTGGACTTCGCAACCACTTCATCGTTTATCTCTCTAACCTCGAAAGGTGAGCAATCACTCACGATTAATGTTGTTATATTTATTAAGTTTGATTTCAATTGAAATGTCAATTGAAATATGCTGATGTTAGTTATTTACATTGTTATATATGTCATTATCTGTATCTGTTCACCTATGACATCCGACACCATTATTTGTTATTTATGTTGTTGATATATGCCTGTTTCTGTTGTTATTTTATTATCATATCTGTTATCACTCTGCAAGTTCCCTGTTAGTATAGAATCACTATGGGTTGAAATGATACATACCCGAACGATCTGTAGAATAGGAGAAATCGTTATGGGTTGAAATGATAGACCCAAGCGATTTCCAATTGAATTGAATTTGGGATTTCGGGTTGAAAAGATATATACCCGAATATGTTTTAAATTGCGGATTGAAATGATAAATATCCGTATCACTTGACCATAGGATAGAAAATTATATACAGACACCGTTGGTCTATATACATATATTTTTGAAAATGATTTCTTTGGTTTGAAAAGAGATATATGGTTTTATTAAATATTGATTTTAAAGATTTATTAAAAGTTGATTTAATAAAATTGATAAATAATATGTTTAAGTATTTATTTAATATCTATATTTTCAATATAAAATTTATAATGATTAGAAATTTGATTGAAATTATATTTATTTAAGAATTATACTTAAATAAGTCTGATTTGAAATGTATTGAATTTGAAATTTAAAGAAGTGATTTACAACTTGAAATTTGAAAGGATGACTTAAATGGATATTCCAAACGTATAAATATTTGAATGAGATATTTTGTTTATTTAAATTGTAAATTGAAATTGAATTTAAATGTTATGGAAATGATTAAGTTAATATTTCAAAGCTAAATAATTGTAAAGGGAATCTGATATATATATATATAAATTTATCGAATTTAGTTATGAAATGTTGAATGTTTAAAGCTTTGAAATATATTCAAAAATTGAAATGGCTTATTTTATGGTTTAGATACGTATTTGAAATTGATAATTTGAAATGGTTTATTTAGAAGCTGAATCGAGTTGAAACTAATGATTTGAGATTTGATTAAATTAAATTTTTGGAATTCGAGTTAATTTGAATCGATTTGTGAAATTTGAGGAAACTAATTTATTTTATAACGAAATTTTATTATCTAAACTGTTTAAAAGGAAAGTGTTATGATTTCCAAAATACTGTGATTTCCAAACTATGATTTCGAAAGCATTATAACTTTGGAAAGTAATATGATTTTGAAAATGGATATATTTGAAATGAAATGATATCGTATTAAATTGGGTTTTGAAATGAAAATGATATATTTTGGTTTTGAAGTATAAACTATTGTGAAATGACCACGGTGTTATAATAACGATTGGTTGGCAAAGAGACCGGGATCGGATATGGACATACTCTCTGTCGATACCGAAAACCACTTTGACAACCGTGTACGCGGTGGAGATTCCAGAATGAAGTAGGATGGTGGCGACGTTCTTAAGGTATGTTACGTGGACCCAACTCCCGTGAGTTGGCATAAGGTGGCTAAAACAGGAGCGATCTCGGACCAGTGAGGTAGCACCTCTTCTCGGACGCATTTCTTCGATATTATACTCATACTTGTGATTTGACTAGATGGCCATCCTCCGATTGGGAGTGTTGTTCGAGGTGGAACGGTAGTGGCTGCTATGCGTATCCATCAGTCCATGTGCGTAATTGGTATATCTACCCTGGCATTGCCTAGTTGTGCCGTGTCACCTACCATATCGAGCTTTACTACGATTATGATTTTAAGATCCGACCGCGTTAAGGTTCTCCATCCCCTTAACGCTATTTTCCGATATGATTATACTTTACTTATTTAGACACTATTATAATAGCGAATATTACTACATAGTAAATAGTTTAACGGATCCTTAGAGGATGGTTATCCCAAACATCCTTTAAGTTACTTGTATTTCAGTTGATATTTCACCTGAGTTGGATTTATTAATATAAGAATGTTAATCCTGACTCGAGTGTTTTGTGTTTTGCTTTACGCTCGAGTCAGACTGAGTGATACAGCATTGGAGACTCACCTTTGGAGTTGGAGCTTCGCTTGGAGATCCAGCAATCTATCGATCCTGCTTTCAGTTATTCTGTTGATTCCAGTGATGTATTCAGATCTGGTATTTGATTATTGTATTGAGACATCTATTGTATTCGAGACCTCTGTTGTATCTTGTTTAACTCTGTTATATATATAGTAGCTTCATGAACTACTATCCTTTTGTTTCCGCTGCATTATTGTTATATTACTCTGTGTCTGTGATCAGTAATTATTTTATTTACTGTATATGCTGAGTTTTGCCAAATTTTAATTACAATGCGGTATTTTGAGCAATTCAACTCCGGCATGAGTGTCTACCTATACACTTATAATGGATGCGAATGGTTGAAAATATCGAATCGTTACAAGAACCGTGACATCATAGGAATTAAAATCAAAGCCGTGGAAATCAAGGTGTCAAACAAGTTCAAAATCAATGCCGTGGAAACCAAGTGACCAGGGAATATACGA
Source organism: Allium fistulosum (assembly GCA_030737815.1). Lineage (NCBI taxonomy): Eukaryota > Viridiplantae > Streptophyta > Magnoliopsida > Asparagales > Amaryllidaceae > Allium > Allium fistulosum. The sequence goes on from CM060905.1 coordinate 186,105,877, forward strand.
TTATGAACAAGTCAGAATAGATCACCATTATCCATATGAAAATCAACGGCAAGCCAAAGAATTCAAACAACGAAAGTCACGAATTTGAACAACCCAGAAATCATTGAAATTTGAATTAGATGTGAGTATAAATTACTCACCTTTTTCGATGAAATTTGAAATCGTGGTTGTCTCGAAACCAAAACAGAATCAATCGAACTCGACCAACATCGAAGCAACCGAGTGGAACCTGAACGAGAACAATCTATCACGCAAAATCCCTAAATTTGCCAAGAGGAACGAAGCCGCCATTTATTTCTTTCGTTCGATTTATTTGAATCTAGGGTTTGCAATTGAAAAATGAAAGAAAGGGGGCGGGTAAAGATAATTATCACGGCCACAAATCAAAAAGAAGTGGGCCAATTAAATTTTAAAGCCCGCCTAACCGCTTAGCAAATTTATCAAAGAATTTCAACCGATTTAAAATTCCAATAGCAATTAACAAACAATTTATTCGTCATTGGATGAAATTTAATTGTTATAAAACTCCGGGTTGTTACAACAACTTTTAATCGACAAAACGTTGATTTTCGACAAAATATTTTACGGTCGCATTTTGACGTTTTAGTTAAACTATTTATTTATGTAAACCAAATTTAAAAATAAATTTGTATAATGTTATTTAAAATTATAAACACTCATAAATTAATTAAAATAATTTATTTAACCATCGAAACTTACTGTTCTGAAATCAGCATTTTGTCACTTTTGTCGATATAGGTAAATTTTACTATTTTTGTGTATATTTCTCTTTCCAAATCCTATCTAATTTTTTTTGAATCATATAACCTTACTTATTTTATATTTAAAATCACTTTAAATAGTATATTTTAAAGTGGTCAAATTCTGGGTCGTTACATATATCTATAGTGTATAAATAGTAACGTACAAATAGTATCGTATAAAACAAATAGGTTAAAAAATAACACTAAACCCCATATAAAGGAAGTTAAGGATTGTGACGCCCCACCTCTATACCCACGCTAACCAAGAACACTACGATGTAGTGCTGTCAATTAGCACGGAGAATAAGGCTGTGGAGGAGCGACCATCCATGTAACTTCTTTGTGCGAGCACCGATACGTCATATAGAATAGAATGCATATCTTTTAAGGAGGAAATCCGACATACCGATACAAACACAAAGCTATCACACGGTGGCTATATATAATCTTCGGAAACAAACATAGAAATAATCATAACATAAATCAGTCACAGACATCCAAATCACAAAGGCGGAAGAAGATATGAATAAATATATAACACATGAAAGTGTACATCAGAGTAGTGGTCAGAAAGATCCACGATAATACAAAAGAATAGCATCACGTGCTATACAAAAGAATAAGTACACAACATAGAGTCTATATCTCAAAGGTGTACATCCAAAAACTACTAATCTATGTAGTTAGCCAAAAGTCAGAAATATCCTGAAGAGAAGTCAAGCAGAAGCACCTGTAACATCTCGGTCTGACCCGAGTATTATTTATAAGAAAATAATAAACGGATCAGTCTAGCTATAAATATCAGATGATATGGTATAAAGTAAAAGGCATGACATGAACATGAAATAACCATAACGACATACTACTATAAGTATGTAAATGATAATCAACAAAAGATTAATCAATATCACAAGAATCTTCACAAAGATAAGGTAGGGTATCATACCCTAAACTTGTATTCATAACAAGTCAATAACACATGAATTCACCAATGCACAAAAACTGATATCATATCAATGAAAATCATGAAAATTGGTGAAGCACAAAATTCCAGAAATCATCATCAGAAATCCAGAAAACACATAAAAAAGGGGGGAGGCCTAACACATGAATGGGAGCATGAAAACTCACCTACGCGTAAACACATGACGAGAAGCTATCTCATGGAAGCTATCCATTAAATTTTCACACAGGAATGGCCTGAAGACCGTAGGGTGCTACCCTAGATATGTGATGGCGAAACATCACATAAACGGGGTATAGTCTCCCACGCAGACAAAGAGACATCGCTCAATCGCTAGTCTAAATCACAAAAATGATCGTCATGATCATAAGGAAGTGTCAATCACACCAAGCTAGTAAATATATGAGTTTAGCTTCATGTCCCATAACCACTTGCTTAACTTAAATATTTACGAACAAGCTGTAAATCTTCACTAGGAAATTGTCACAAAAAGGGTTCAATCGAACAAGTCCAAGAGCTAACCGACGAAGTGAACGCAAGCGTTTCATACCACTCATTTTACTAAGTCGTTTAAGTCGATTTCTCATTCGAGTGAAGTAAAGGCTTGTATATACTAGTAGATTGAAAATCGGTTTGAGAAAACGAACTTTTGATATTTAAAATAGTGTTGAAATCGCTTTGATGAAAGAGTTTTGATATTTACTATTAGTATTGAAACCTTCATATATCTTTAAAGTGACAAGTCATAAAACGATTGTAGAAACAAATCAATTCACGTTTGAAGACGTGAGTAAAGTCCAAAGAAGTAAATCCCAAAACCATCAAAGTAGAAATTCTGATAAATGTTTTTCAGAAGAGATTGCCTACGCAGAGTAATACGGTCCAGGGGGCAGCGCCCCCGGCGGGGTGCGGGGTGCGGGGCAGCGCCCCGTCACGGTACGACCTAGTGAAGGCAAGCGGTCTCGAGAAGCCAAACGACCTAAGGGAAGAATGCCACATGACCTAGCAGAAGAACAGGTCGAACGACCTAGGGGAAAACAGGTCAAACGACCTAAGTGCTAACTCGCGAACGACTTACGACTTAAGAGCCATACGAACCAGCGACCTAAAACTGGCGACCTAAGGATACGCGACCTAAAGGCTTAGCAGGGTCGAGCGACCTACGAGCTACGACCTAAGGTGACGAGGGACTTAACAGTTTAAGGGTCTATGACCTAACGGGTTAAAAAGGTCCAACGACCTAAGAAAAATTAGGGTCATACGACCTAAAGAGGTTCGCGACATAAGGTTGGTCGCGACCTAAAAGTGCACGACCTAAGGTCTTACGACCTAAGGAACAGAAAAGTCTTACGACCTAAGTGTTCACGACCTAACGACTTGACTAGGCAGGCGACCTAACGACTTAACAAGGCACGCGACCTAATGACTTAACTAGGCATGCGACCTAACGAGTTAGCAAGGCATGCGACCTAACGACTTAACTAGGCACGCGAGATAACTGCAAACGACTTAAGGCCTTTAACTCGTGAACGACTTATGCCTTTAACTCGTGAACGACTTATGCCTTTAACTCGTGAACGACTTAAGTTCTGTGACTTTTCAACGCAGCGACCTAACTCCTTAACTCGAGTACGACCTAGCGAAGGCCAGAACGACCTAGTGCCAGAAAAATCACCAAAACACCGAAAATTGAAGTTTTTCGCCAATCCAATCCAAACCAAAAGCAAATGTTGATGCTAGAGTGATAGGGAATCATTCCCAACAGTCCAATGACGATTATAGGCAAGATGTGAGATCAAAAATCTCACCTTTTCACGGAATTTGATGAAGATGGAGATTTGAGAGCAAAGCAAGCTTGAATCAATGTTCTTCACGTGAATTTGATGTTGAATCTCGGATTTGCAATAGAATTTGTGTTTGGAGTTTTAATTTCCACTTCCCACCACCATTTTTGACAAAGCTTGAAGTGTTTTGATAAAGTGAGGAAGATGGTTGGGCTGAACTAAAGGAGTGCAGTCCAAACCAAAGTCAAAGGCGGGAAAAAGTGCCGAAAAGTTCACTATCTCCAAACATATCGAAGTTTACACTCAAAAAGATCGCAAACGTCATTTTGAACTCAATGGAAGTGGTCTTGAGTCCTAATTTGACCGTATGCAAAAAGTAGCTTTTCGGACTAACATCCGACTAACGATAAAATATTTAAATATAAAATCGATAGATATGCGGGTTGTTACAAGGATAATTATGGAAATTAATCCATAATCAAAGGCAAAATAAGGAGTTTTCCTTGTATGGCCTCAATGTATAAATACGATTGAGGTATAATATATATACACGTGGTAGTATATTCAAGGAGCAAAAATATGATTAAGTTATAGTGATGCAAGGTCAGTTAAAAGCATACAAAAGTTTGTCCAGTTAATTTGGCTACCCGTAATGTGGCTTTTGGACTGATGTAAAATATCACATATAATAAGTACCCATGGTGGATGCTAGGCTATTCCCAATTCTATAGAGTAAGTCTGCCCAGCTAATCTGCCTATTAGAACTACAAATAGTCAGACTAATATGAGACGTCACGGTTTGGGTCACAGGTATAAGATGGATATCCCAGTATGGGCTTGCTTCCGGGTTGAAGGTGTTATGTGGTTGTTGTAGGGTCAGCCTCCTTCCCACTTAAGAGTATTAAATGGTCGTAATTATCTTTTAGATGCAGTAGTGGAAAATCTCTGAAGGAGGTCTTTGGGATTGAGGTATTAAGAGGCTATTGTAGGGTCCGCTCTTTCCCATAAAAGAAATATTAAGTGGTCATATGATATTTCTTACGATGTTAGTTAGGAAGTACCAGAGAGGGGTCTGCCTTGGGTTTAGGTATTAAATGACGGGGATATGCCTAAGTATATGTATTAAATGGTCAGAGTCTGCCTAGTTCTCATTACAGAGGTATTAAGTGGCTCAGGTGCTTTCTCTCGCATCGTTAGGACATGATTGGTGGAGATGGGTCGTTAGACCCCGTAGTTGCATTGCATCCGCATTTGAGTTATAAAGTTGAACTGAAAAGTGCACTTGGCCTATAGTTAAAGGTATGTCATGGAGCTGGACTGGAAAAGCCTTAAGCTTACAGTGGAGGTATACTTAGTAGGATAAAGTAAGGTGTGTAAGACATATTACTTATCTAAATGATATTTTCTAAATAATATTATAGTAAGACTTGGGAATTTCATTCAGCAGATATTGTTGTTCTAACTCCCTCCTCATTACAACCCACATGTTAGGGGCAACGATGCTAATGGAAAAGATAGAGGCGACGATGAAGATTTGTGGTAGTTTAGTTATTTATCTACGTTTGTTATTTATTCGGATGTACCCAGATTTTAGACATGTTGATGTTTTATTTTGAGATATTGTATTATGGATATTTTGGGATATTTTGTGTAACGACCTCATCTCTATACTCATTTATTAAAGAACATTATAAGTAATGTCATCTAATAACATGGAGAAAATGGCTGGTTAAGGATGATCAGATGTGAATATATCTATATACTAACACTGATACGTCTTTATTACCTTTTTGGGACCTAAACTAAATTTTTTGACTTGTACAGTATTAATACAAAGTAATAAATACACCGATTAAAAATATTCAGAACAGTATATAATATAGATAGATTAGAATCAAAGTCACATATCATAGCAGAATAATATACATTATATACATTATAAAATATGAGTCTACAAAATATCAGTGCTAGACCCACATAATATATACAACACATCCAAAATATTGTATCAAGTACACAGTGACTACTAAATAATATACATGCATATCCTCCAATATAAATATATGCAAGAATGAAGTAAACTGAAATAGTCAAAATAGTATACTCCAGTGCTAGCACATAATCCAAAGGTCAACGAGTCCTTATACCTGTAGGGACTTGGCCTGACCCAAGTATTTTAAAATAAACGGGTCAGACTATATCTAATAAAGAAGCGAGATACTGATATCATAAATATATAACTTAACAATAATAATAAGCCATAAATAAAAACATGTCTAAAATCGAAAATCATAACAAGGCATATCAGTCAAAACCACCATTTCATAAATCCATATCAAGTCTCCAATGGACTATTATAAAAAAATATAGTGATAATAATTTAAATTTCTTCAGAGCCAAAAGATACTAAATATCCATCCCAAAATCTCTAAAGGACAATCATCACTAATGAAATAATAGTGGTAGTCAACTATCTGTTTAAACAGCGACATGGAGCCTAAAAACCAAATAGACTGATATCAGCCTAACAAACCAAATAAACACCACCACATAGTGTAATAGTCTAACCCAACAAAATAGACTAGCTATACGAATTTACCTAACATAACCAAATAGGCAAACATTGTCAAACTGTATACCAAATAAACTAATAGGTATTAGTCATCTGGTCTATAGACTAATCATGCATGTAACACCTGTCCAAACAACAAAAGGACAGCTGCATTACACCATAACAAAGCTAAACCCACCAAATAGATCTGCCTACCCAAATCTACGAGTATGTCGACTCTCGGGTTGATGAAAAATGAGTTGTTGCCTCTCAGGGATCTATCGGCCTAAAAACTGAATTCGAACACTCTAAGATAATACAACTTTAAAGTGTAGCTCACTTTCACTTTAGTATCACTAGAATCTAACTAACTGTCCCATATCGGAAAGTGAAATTCTAGTATTTACTAAAAGCTAATAAATTCCACTCAAATTGTATTTAACAGATTATAATAATAAGTGAGAGAACTGTACAAAAAGTTTTATACCAATCTGACAATTCAATCGTTCGTTAAAATTATTTGTTTCATAGAAAAGCAAGAAATCCAATAGAAATCTCATTAAAATTTTAATTTAAAAATATAAGAAAAGAAAAGAGTTTTAAATTAATTATATATATAAGGATATAATTTTCCAAAACCACTTTTTAAATCCTTAAATTCATTTTAAGAAAAAGCCGTTAGTTTACAAAGGCTTTTGAACACTTTCAAAATCATTTAAACCTCTTTTATAACTAAACTCGCTTGAAACTGAAATTATTACTTCCATAATAGCTTTTATAAAATAATACTATATTTTATCTTTTTCCTCTAAAACATTTCCAAAATTTTATATTTAAAATAATAAATTTAAAAAAATTATAATTAACTATTAGTCACTTTTAAAAGCTTTGAATAGAAATTTTGAAATAAGAAATAAGTTAAGAAATTTAATATAATTTAACTATATTCTATAAACTAAAGTTCAATAAGGATCAAAATAGATAAAATCTCATTTTGAAAATATTTAAAAACATTTAAACCATTCAAATAATAAATCCATCCAAACTGCATCTTCTAGAGCCAACATCGCTCTAGAAAATATCATTCTATAATATAAAATTTCTTAGAGATCCGAGTTGCTTTTCCGACAATTCCGATTGCACGACGATATACGAGTATCGACATACTATAAAATTTTAATTCACAAACGAACAGAGTTACGTTTGTAAATTTACACTATCAAGCAATTCAAGGAATCAATATCCCAAACCAATCAAGTTTATCCAACTATGTGCAAAACATAGAACAATTCATCACAAGCATTCATATTTTAACTAATTCAATAATTAGAAATCAACATTTATCACCTAAACAAGCATATCACGGCACCCATAAGGATATTCGTTTATATAGATATGGAAGCGTGAGTTAAAAATAACTCATCGATATGACGAACGTAAAATCATCTCATCTCTAGATGATGACTGATGCAGCCCAGCCTGATGAAGACTTAGGTCGCGAGCGACCTAACGAGCTGTTAAGTCGCGTGCGACCTAACAGAGCGAAGAATGACGAGATAAGAGGACAGATCGAGCTAAGTCAACAAGTTAGGTCACGAAGTTCTTATGTCGCAGAAGTCGTAGGTCGCTAATGACCTAACTCTCCTAAGCTACGACCTACTGAAACTCAACCTATTAAGCTACGAACTAAAAGGTTACGACCTAAAGAACTACGATCTAACAGGTCAAGAGATAAAGAGTTACGACCTAAGTTAGGTCGCGGGATTGAATTACGACCTATGTTAGGTCGCAGTGAAGAGATACGACCTAAGTTAGGTCGCGGGAAGATAGGTCGCTCAACTTTAGGTCGCTCGAAGATTTCCAGACAACATTTCCTTAGGTCGTTCGACCATACGTCGCTCCAGAATTTTTAGGTCGCGAACGACCTATCTTAGGTCGTGCAGTCTTTAGGTCGCTGATGCTGATTTTCTTATGTCACTCGAATGCTTAGGTCGCTGAGTCTTCTTAAGTCGCTACTGAGGAGTTTCTTAGGTCGCTCACAGCCGCATTTCTTTAAGTCTCTCAAGTGGTAGGTCGCATGAAGATTTCCAGAAACTATTCCTTAAGTCGCTGCTGTCTTGAGTCATGTTGTATATAAGTTGTTGTACTTTTTTTTATGTTGTCATGTTGTAATATGTCTTGTGTTGTAAATATGATAAGTCGCTTGAAGTTGTAATGTTAGGTCGCGTCTGTCTTAGGTCGTAGGTCGTTGTTTGTTTTAGGTCGTTCACGACCTAAGTGTTGTCCAGAGTGAGTCGTGTGAGTTGGAACCCTATAAATAGGGAGGGTGGTTTCATTTGTAATAGTTGGTTGATTTTTAATAAAACTTTTGTTCGTTAGCTTTGTGCTTTCATTAAATTGGTAGTTGAGTGTAATCTCATATCTCCACCTTCGGTATTCGAGTGCGCTCGAATCAACGATCGTTGAAGCCGATTCACGGAATCAAGTGCGCTTGATCAACGTCGAAGAATCGTAGATCTTTAAACACAGTATCGTGCACGATCAACGTGTTTGGCACTACTACAAAACAGGCCATTTGCATCGGTTGTTTACCCCCCTTTTGCATCAGTTCAACAACTGATGCATATGCAACCGATGCAACAGGCTTAACACTTTTGCATCAGTTCTGAAACCGATGCAAAAAGGTCCTTTTTGCATCGGTTGTTACTAACAACCGATGCAAAATATCATGGTTGGTTGCTTGAACACAACCCCCATGTTGCATCGGTTGTAATGAAAACCGATGCAACAAAGTAACTTGTTGCATCGGTTTTTTATAACAACCGATGCAAACTAATCCCTCTATTGCATCAGCTATTTATACCTGATGCAAAAAAGCCATTCTCAAAAACCATTATTACAATACTCAAATAGACTATATATATATATATATATATATATATATATTATTGATTATAACAAACAATTATTGCATGCAATATTACAATCATTCAAAATTAAATTTGATGGCAAATACAAACTGAATAACATAATACCAAAATAAACATATATCAATTAAAGTGTTAATAATCTATACAAAATAATTAAATTCAAGCATGGCACAAGATTACTTTGTTGAATCTGCTTCTCAGATGATGAAGTTTGTAATTCTGATGGGAAAAGATGACTCAAATGATGAGATTATTCTGATAAGTCCGATCTCTAATAAGATGATGTTAAGCTTTGTGACCCCGATATCATGTAAGAAATTTGAGAAGAAGATAATGTTTTATTAAATCTGAATTGCAACAGATTGAATACAATTCGTATATGTTTTTCATACATTCAAACATGTTGCTTTACATTGTATATATATAGCAGTTGTGTGATATATTGGTTTGGGCTTCAATAGGGCCCATGTTCAATCCGTATATGTTTGAACCCGCATTCTCTTTGATTTAGTTAGCAGTCAACTTTAGTTATTCGCACACTTTCATTTGTGATAAAGATTTATACACTAGATAATTTTGGTACGCATAATATAGCCAACTTAAATTTTTTGGGTAGAATATAAAACCACCTTCTAGCATGTTAGAAGGGATCGCTAAACGCTCATGTCAACAAACAGATGGCAGTACTGTTTTCCCTTAATATGTATCATAAATTATTTTTCTGAAAACAACGTACCATAAAATATTGAAAGCTGAATATATTAGATTAAAGCCAAACAAATCAAGGGTGTAACACAGATAATTGACAAGTTGATTCTGAAATATTCGAGTGTGAGAATTTGAAACCTCGTGGTATTCATCTTATTTCATATGTTTTGACATGAACACAAATCATGTTTAACGAAGAATCTTCTTTGTAAGGTTTAGCGCATAAGGATTCAGAACCTAGCTTCTTCACAAAATTATAAAGGGAAAGATTATACTCAAAACATAGAAGTGTAGATTAGCTTGCCTGTGTAAGTGTTGTTGCATCTGCAATAACAAATGGCACATTAACAAAGCGAGCTAGTGTTTTTGCAATCAATGTCTTCCCTACCCTTGCAGAACATTGATTGAAGAATACAGGTCAGAATATAACTTAGCCACATATAAAAACAATCTTAACTTTACAAACTACCGTATGATGTAAGTACTTGATTACCAAAACTATTAAATCAGAACATGCCAGTGGCAGAAATATAGAAATCATACCTGAACCAGTTGGACCCATCAATAGTACATTGCTTTTATCTAGCTCCAAGTAATCGTCATCATCGCTTTCAGAATCACCAGACCTATCGATAAGTACATCCACAAAAAATTTATTATTAACATGATGGCAAATCATCTCAAGAACCGACATATATTGCAATATATGAAGGCACAGGAACACCTATAAGTGTTATATGCAACAGAACAATATTTATGTAGATAATAGATAAGTTAAATTAGACAGAAGTAGACGAATACTAACTCTTTCTGAGGAGGCATGGTAAATTCTTTTGTAGTGATTATATACAGCCACAGAAAGCACCTGTAATATGCTATCCAGTTAGTTAAAAATAATCAGAAATTATTATATATTTTTTACAGAAGAAAATAGAATATGTTCCATATCAAACTAAATGATTCCAACAGAAAATAATCACAAATTTATGTTATATGTTAAACCAGAATACGCATATAGGCAAATTTTGGTTTATTGAATCATGGATCCACAGTTTTCTCTGTTTGGATTCTTCCGTTGTGATATGAATCGGAAAATTTTGACAGTTTGAACATAATTCGGCAAAATTCAAAACAAAGATACATGAAAGCAATAGAATACGCGAAGAGAAAAATCATTACAGAACTAACCAGTTCATGTCCAAGCTCAATAGCAGCAACCTGATAGCTTTGTTTCTTGCCAGGACTGCTCCCACAGAACACACAAACTCTCTTGTATAGTGTTCATAGATCCATTGTTCAATTCCTACCTGTGATACCATTGTTTTCGACACTGTGGGCAAAAAAAGAATTTCTGTCTTGTGTAACCCACAACATGGAGCCGGCCCTACTTACATAAGTTGTTACTTGCCAATGTTAAATGCATGTCCACATACAGATATATTGAAAGCAGTACTGGTATAAAGGACCACTAATAATTTAGTTTGACATATTTTGTATTGTTTGTTCATTTGTGTAGTCATAAACCCGCAACTTAAATTGATAAAGGCACAAGTACGCTTATATATTCAGTTATACATGTCTAAACTAAGGCATGGTACTTTAAATGTTTTGGACATGTGCTACATGAGACCAGACATAGGTCCATCTATAATTTCATACAGCTGAATTTAATCTAAGAGCACCAAATACTGCATGCTAGCATGAATACATATTGACATCATGCAAATCAAGGTTTTATAGTTTATCTTATTGACATGGTAATTATTTTAGTGCTCAGGCATTACTTGGATGTTGGTTTCGGCAAGTGAAGTGCGTATCTAATTGGTTTGATCACCACATACACACGAATTAGTCAATTTTGTTGAAGATCCTATGTCCACCGCTATCAAAATTAAATAAATTATGCACAACTGTACATACAAAATATCTGATCTGCTGTAAATGCGAACGACAAATTATGTTTACAATAGTCAATGGCTGTAAAAAAAGGGGGAAATAGGAATCAATGTTAGATTAAAATTACATCTTGTGTCATGGGATGTGGATTGTCAGAAGTCGTAGGTATCCTGTAGCTAGAACACTTGATAGGTCTTATTAAGACCATTTCACAAGCATTAAAAGAAATTATGAGGTAAGTGTGTATGAACTAGAGTTATAAAAAGGTATAGTGTAAAGAGCAAAACAACCTAGTGGCTTAATGAATTTTTCTTCTTACCACGTGCCTGTGATTCGCGTATGTAATAAATAATAGACAGATCAGTATGTTTACTAATTATAGTAAATCTCATCTTTATTGGAAAAATATATACGTAAAATAGAGTTCTACTTAAAATGCCTTATTTCTAGCTTTCAACACTCGCCAGAATAGTTATTCATTTGTTTACAATGCATATCAATCTGAATATCCAAAAATGTAGATTTTAAGCCATATGCTTTTAAAATGTGCTGTTGAATACTTCTTCGTCATCACAAAATTGATTTATGTAGATCTACATATAATTCTCCTTGATGTTTCATTGTCCTAAGGGATACTTTTTCAAAGTCTGATGCACCTAAAATATAATTAATAATGGATTATTCTAACTAGCAACTTGGAAATAACATGATGTGGCCATATGGCTCCATTCCAATATAAATAGGCAGAAATAACCTATGTTTAATTCATCAGAAAAAAATCAAGTTCATAAATCATAATGGCTATTAATCAGAAATTTATGAGTCTTGTTGTACTGTTGGCATTGTGCTTGATGGTAATGGCTACTGAAGCTGGCCATTACAAATGGCCACACTACAAGCGACCTCGCTATAAACCACCGCACTACAAGCCCCCCATTACAAACCCCCACACTACAAACCACCGCACTACAAACCACCTCATCACTGACATTTATACTAACAGCACATTCATCATTCAAGGACTTCAGTCTTAGATGTGAAAGACAAATATGTCAAGAAGCTGATCACCATTACCAAACTATGACAAAACTCCTACCATTAATTTCTTTGCCAATAATTTTTTTTTGGGCTATAGTTGAATGGGAAAATCATAGTGAATAATCAATAATGATGAGACAGCAACGTTTAAAATGCTTCTTTTTTTTACTTTACTTTTATGCAGACTATGAAGCAAAAGAGATGCATATTTTTGCAGTTAGAAATTCTTTCACAGACGTCTCACAACTTCAATTTTAATTCTTTTGATTCTATTTCAATTCTATTGATTCAATTTCAATATCCATAAATAAGGTTTGTTATAATTCAATTGATGTAGTGTTAAACAGGCTAACAAGAGTTATGTTTGTATAGATTTTGTACTGACTGACGAGAGTTACAATTATCAGTTATGCATAAGAATATAGCATGTAAATTCATTAATACACATGAACCTATGGTTAGTCTCACATCAGATAGTAAAATATTACAACACCTAATTATATAGATTTATCAATTACTTTCTGATGCCTCTGAACTATTTTCAGAATAAAACAGTTGAGAATACTATAGGTATATAAATGAAAAAAATAATCATATTTTGGAAGTTCATACAATGCACTTGGTGCTTATCAACAGAAAAGAATCTGATTAGATAATCCCTTTATTAGATGGCCCAAATTAGGTAGAGTTACGGCTTTTTATCATAGAATAGGATCTAAGTCCAAAATAATACAAACTTGTGAAATAGCCCAAATAAATTTAAGCAAACCGTTCTAAATCTTTGAAACAAAATTTACTCAAAAATTAAGACCTCAATATGATGTCCACACACACATGTTGAACTGACAACGATGAAATGGAATAGCTTACAAAAGCTTGGCCCAAAAAAAAACAAACAGCAATAATATTCTTTAACTAACTTGGAAAAAAAAACGTAACTGTAAGTTGCAGTACATTCATAGTGCGAAGAAGCCACCAGCAAACTAACAGGAAGCGTATAATATATTTTATGTCAATAAATATTAACAATAATAAACCCCTAACCCAAACGTGGCCGGAAACAATGTGCAGAGAATGTGATCAACACTAATATATTCATAGCCAACTGAACATGTTGGCTAATCATTGATAAAATTTATGTGTTCTTTTATTTTATTTTATTTTTTTATTAAATGATTTTTCTGCTTTAAATTTCATGGTTCAGTATACAAAAGGATTGAATTGGGTCCCAAAACCAGTGCTTTATAAAGCAAATGAATATGGAAACTAAGGGCATAACTATATTCCTTCTAATTCTTATTCTATTTTTCTTTCTTTTATTCCTTCTTAAAAAGAAAAAAAACGATGAAATTCTTGTTTCAGTGCCCTTACTGCTCTTGCTTTTGCTTCATGAAAGCCAAGAAGAACCCTCCTAAAGAAGATGAAGCCAAAGGAACCTAGATATTTTATCTTCTGCTTTCCAAGTTTAATATGTATGTTTGGTTATAAGTGAATGTTTCAGTCGGTTCTTTTTTCATTCATTTTCTTTTATTTTCTCGGTTTCTGTAACAGTTGAAGATTTCACATCAGCGGTCTTCTGATGTATGGAACTACTTCAAACCTGTTGCCATTCTTCATTTTGCAGTGATGCAATGTTTAAGTTGGTTAAATGATATGATAAGCAATAATTTGATGCAATTTCAATAAATTGACATATTTTCTTTCCATGTTCATTGATTATTTTGAATGTATAAACATGTCTTGTTAATAAACAATATTATCTTGGATGGACTTCTTGTGTACAATGTTATTACTTAAATTTTCCATATGTAAGTTTCTTCCTAAACTCCTTGGGAAAATTATCTCACTGGTTGTTATTTTTAAGTTATTCTTCTTTCTCGTAATAAAAATGTGTGACTAAGTAGATGTATTGTGCTTCCAAATCTTGATCATTTTACTCTATCTGTTCTCTTTAAACATAGTATTCCCTTAAAAATCATATTCTAGAAGATAAGGTTTCATGTGACTGCACAACCTCACTATATATATCCATCATATATCTCATTGCTAGTTAATTCATTGTAATTACAGAATTGAGTTACACCTGCAGTGTCCTGTGGTATATGAACAATTATTTTGACAGAGTTAGCACTAGGTACGAGGTCCCCCTAACACACACTAATTACTTTTTGCTTAGGGGATTACTTCATACGGTTAACATTCTTGCCTGAATTGGTGAGGAATTTAGTGTGTGAATAGGCCTAGTGATAGTACAAAAAAATAGCTAACAAATGGCAAAGGTTCATCTATTTTAAATGCATCACCATACTGAAATAATGTTTTTTTACTATGTATTATCAGGTAGGTTCACCTACTTCTGCTTCAACAAGCCCTCTACAGTGCCGCACCCTTCCACAGTCTCAAACCACACCATAACTGCTTCATCACCTCATTCCCATACACCTCCACACAGTTCAACTTCATCCACTCAAACATCAAACTACCCTATACATCACAATTACATCTCTGTTTACATTCAACCTACTTCTACATACAAAATAGTGCCGTTCCCCTTGCCTCGACCTGCAATTTGCAACTACTGCTACCGCTTCGACTAAACATTCCATCGAGAAAAAAACTCAACACTTCAAACCGTCCGCCATCGACTTCCCAATTCGAACCACCCTCAACAGCCATGAAATCATCCACTCGAACTAACGTCGAACCCATAATGAACCGAACCGCTTTCACCAATTAGTGTGGCCGAATCAAGAAATTGGTTGAATTGTGAAAGCTTGATTGAATTGTGAAATTGGGGCTAATCGTGAAAGTTTGGTTTCGATTTTTTTTTGTATAAGCTTTCTGATTATATAAACAAGTACGCGTGTATTTTTGTTTGAGCAGGAGAAGAATTTTGTTTGGGGAGTGGATTATTGAGGAGGAAGGAGTACATTTGTCCAAAGTAGGAACTTTGGAGCCAATTTTTCATTATTTCCCACCTAAATTTCATATTGTCATCAACATGTAGTTGCATCGGTTGACTTTAAAACCGATGCAACTAAAACTATTTGCATCGGTTGTTGTTGAGAAATGATGCAAATTTGATTTTTTTATTACCTATTGCTTTCCTCGTATCAGTTGCATCGGTTATTAAGATAGAACTGATGCAAATAGTTTAATTTACATCGGTTTTTACTTCAACCGATGCAAATGAGGCGAAGCAATATGCACTTTTTGTACTAGTGTGGGATAGCTAGATTCCGGCATCTTTTGATCAACGGAGTTGGGCGTTCAGTATCTTCTATTCCATCGATTGCTACTTTCACCGATTTATCCATTTCAGTTATCCGCTGCTGCATCAATGACGTTCCATCCAAATTTGTTATATCCGCTCCTGTCTTGAACTACTTCTATTGCAACCACCGTTGCCCACTTTCATCACCAACAGCCTTTCCATCTTGCTCCATAACAGGCTTCAGCAGCATGGCATCAACAGAAACCAGTTTCTACTTCACGTCCAAGCCATTGCCAGGTCGGAGTCTCCAGCAGTCGCATCGCCGTTCACTTCTCTTATGGCCAGAACACCCCATCGCAAACTCTGCTCCAAGCGACGACTCCATGTGCACGAATTGAATGCCACCTTCCACCTACGCGCGAGTCTGGCCCCCCTACAACGATCGTTGATCGCTTTCCCTTGCGTTTTTTCTTTTAAACGGATCAAATACAATTTTTGATTTGGGGTTTTCGTAGATGAGGAGAGGGGTATACGGGATTGGGAATGATGAACGGTTTGAATAAAGGAGAATGAAATATTGGATAAGGAAATAAGGCGTTGGAGTGGATTTTGGGCCTTAAATAGATTAAAGAAACGTGTTTATATTTCATTTCTATTGATTCTCTCTCTTTTAAGTAAACCATTTTACATTATTTATAACTATATTCCAATTTGAATCTTTTAAACCGATTTATACTTATTCTGTGATATATATATACAATTGCACAATTTCGTTGAATTCAATATTGTTCCATTCTATTCAAATATTCACTGTATTGATATAAACTAGATTTATATACTCCGTAGATTTAATGATTCAACTAAATATCAATTGAAACTTCTTTTCATTTATTTCAATTATATACAATTATTTATACTTTGAAATATTTTACATTTATTAAAACATTTCATTTGGATTTTAATACATTATCTAAAAAGGAATTTATTAACCAATTCAATTTTATTATAACAAAATCCTTTATTAAACGGACTAATTGAATAATATTTGATTCCAAAAATAATAATTGTCAAAAAATCGAATTCAAACACTTTTGTTTTAATTAAATTAATTTAATATTTCAGCTTCGTAAACAGGGCTGTTATAGACCTCCTACTTATGAAAATTGTGTCCTCGCAATTTATTATAGCGAGACGTCATACACACTCAAATTATAACTTTCTTTCGAATTCTACAATCAAGTTGAGATTTACTCAATTCTCTAAGTGGTTAACATTAGAATCAAATTTATTGTATACTATAAATTTGAATAGATTCATTTATTAACCGTTATCTACTCGCATACGAAATTTATTGAAAAATTTTCTAAGTGTTAGAATTTTTGAAAAATTTCAAAAAAGTCCCCTTTATACAGAGAGCCGTTTGCAATTTTACAATTATAGTACATACAGTATACATCGACCATACGGTAGGAAACACAATATATATTAATATTTCTCACACTTCGGTATTTTAATCCAAAAATGTACCTTAATTTTAGCATTTAATGCAACTTACATAACTATTAAGCGAGCAAAAGCATGCCGACATCTCCATTAATCCAAATTTGTGTCTTGAACACCTATTCTTATGTCAATATAAACATTAGTCGCATATGAAAAACAAATATGATAAGAATTTATAACTCTACTCATATGCAACAGGCATTTTTAATTAGGCCACTATTTGACAAACTTACATAGTTAAAAACAAAAATCAGACAACAATATCAAAGAGTGAATTGTTACATATGTGTTAACTTCAAAACAATTTCTAGATTGCAAAAATGTGGATAAAAACTCAAGTTACGGAGGATTTACCATAGATATGCGGCTCAGATTTTACGAGAAATACGCAGGCCCATTTAGGAAATTCATGTTTTTAAAAACATCAAAATTTCGCATAACACTTGAAATGAAAGTAATATCTTAGGTTTTAAGCTTTTCGGAATGGGAAAAACCATAAAAATAAGACAAATGGTTCAAAAGTTATGAGCAAAATAGTTCAGCTCAGTTATGGTGAATTTACATTTCGAAACAACAAGCATTACTTTCATTATCTCACGTTTAAACCATCACAAACTTCAAAATATTGGAAAGTGATACATCAAAATTGTTGTTCATGCTACGGTTTAATTAACGGAAAAAGAATCGACAAAATCGGATTATTCCCTCAGAAGTTATTACAATATTAGTACAAAACCCAATTTACGATCATATGACAAAATCGTGCCTCAATAAATTTTAGTACTGTGTTTACGTGTTAAGTACCAATGCTTGCAAGTTGCAAGGGCCGAACAAAGTACACTAATTTAGATTGCAATACATGTCTAAATGTTGATATTTTGTAAATATCAAACCATATTCATATTCATCAATCTAAAGCCATCCTAGTAAATATGACATAAGTTATTTGCAGTGGTAGAAAAAAGAAAAGAAAAAAATTGGATTCTTCACTGATTTTGAAAATTTACATTAAACATTTGAGGAACGGGCTTTTAAATTATGTAAGTGACATGGTAAGCTTTAAACCAACTACTATAACAATGTTCAATTTTAGAGTAAGAAAAATGAGTGTAGGAACAACAGGCTTTGAAAAATCAAGAGAAAATAATGAAAAAATTCAAAACCTGCATATTGTTAAAGGAAGAAAATGAGCACAAGAAATAAATTTGAGCAGAGTATGCTATAATTACATGGACACTTCCCCTCCCCTGAGAACCCCAAATGGAGATTTGAACTTACATTTAGTATCGACGGTGCATTTTTTCTCAGTTAATAAAAAAAATTATTGGATGCAAATGTTGCGCTAAATGATGCATTTAAGAATGTGGATCTTGAGATTTTGGATTTGAATCTCTTAGACATCAATTACCTTTTTAAGAAAGAATTTAACTTATCAACGCATCTTCACTGATATTTCTCTTCAAAAACTCAAAACAAACAACTTTTAAGTATATTTTCACGCATAGGTCCCCTAAAGTTCTAGACCGGTTTGGACCTTGACATCATCAGTAAAAATCATCTTGTGCGTCATTGGCAACCCCATTGAAAATTCAAAACATAGTATTTAAAAATACCCTAAAATGCGATTACTTTCGGTGCATAGTGTGTCTTTATATACAAAATATTTTTCTCTATTGATTCCTTTTACAAAATTTCTTTCATATCTTAGCTTTATTAAAAGCATTTCAACTTTCAATAATTTGAGAGAAATTACTTTTTATTCACGAATCAAAGTATCCAATTTTCCATAAAGTATTATAATCATAAATGATTTATAATCTTATTTCTAACTCCACTTAAATTAGAAATTCATGTAAATAAGTTTCATTTCACTTTACACTTTATAAAATTATAAATTCTAACATTCTATCTAATCATAATATAATGTGCATTATCATCCAAAAGGTATCACACAAAATTTGTTTAACATGCATCCAAGCAAATGAATATATAAATTTTACAAATATTAAATAATACAACATTATCCAAAATTTTATAAATATTGAGTCTAATTTTTCTAAAATATCATTTTCAAGTAATACCTTAGTTTTTCAAATAATGCACACTCTCATTTTACATGCTTTATTTTATTTATCAAAATACCCCAAGGCATCCCCTTCAAAAATATAATTTATATACTTCTATAAAATATTATTTTTACCTTCAAAACTGTCCATTTTAATATATATATATATATATATATAATATTTAGCTTATTTCAAAATTCTATCTTCTTTACAAAAATATTATAAACTTACTAAGCATTATAATTGAAAACATTTTATTGTCCAAAACACTGTGTCCGAATGTCTTGTCCTAGTGTTTAGAAATCCCGATTGATAACGTTGATCAGGTGCATCAACCGGAACCCTTAAAGTATTCAATGGGTAATTTAACACAAAATATTTTCTATAAGATATACACGTATCTTTTAATACCTTATGCCTATTCAAAATATTTATTGGCCTATAATAAACATAATCAAAATTTCACCTATATTTATATCTTTTATCAAAAAGATTTAAATTTAAATATATGTTTTCTTTTATTAAAATTTCTACCAATCAATCTTAATGTTATCATAAAATAATAATTTATTGATAATAATTCCATAACACACACATTCATCAATATATACCTCGAGCAAACATCGAATTTTTAATTCATCTTAACATTTAATTGGTTACATATATGAATTAACATTTCATCTTTATAAATTTAAATTTTCAGTATTTCTTGCGGTAACTACACTACTAAAGACACCACAAGTTCTTATTGTTATTATTGAGCAGGTTTCAACTCTCAACAGTGATTCCTACCGTGTATTAATTTTGCACAATCATTTACAATTTTATAACAACCAAGCATCCATCAACCGATCAATTTTTTTATATCTTATTTCATTTATTAAGTATTTTCCAATTCAAATTTAGTTTGATATATATTTTTTATCATTCTATATTTTATAACTATTAATTGCTTATACATATTATTATTCCCCAGCGATTCTATTTTGTATAAACCGCTAGCTTTTATTAATAATTGGTTTGTCCAAATTCAAATGGGATTATAAATCCTTTGAGTGATAATACCTTATTTAATTTCATCATTTTGAACTAAGCACAAACAAAAACAAATATCGATGTAAACAACATATGTTTCAATCAAATAAACAAATAATCTCCTTCAGTGGAAAGTTATCTTCCAATTTCCGTTGCGCAACTCTAATCACTAATAGATCAAAACACAACAATTAAATTCTAATATCTAAGGTCTCATTTATAATATCCATTAAATCTCACTCTTTACAGAAGTGAGTTCCAACTTTAGAATCATTTTCATAACAATAATTGGTATAGAAATTTTTTTACAAAATACGTCCCGATGATTATTCTCAATAATCATTTATATTTATATCTTAAATAGGAATAGAAATTCTAATTCTACCCTGCATACCCTAAAAATGACAAAGGATCGTAATATGGAATATTAACTAAGTTTTCTACTAGTGCAGAATATAAATATAAAAGTAAAGTAAATGACACCATGTATTTTTATACTGGTTCGAACTTCCCGTTCTACGTCCAGTCCCAAACTCCTTCTGGAATTTAATTATCAACCCTCTCTTAACCTGGAGGAACAGGTATTACACCACCTGAGCAACCGAACAGGACTTCAACCGCCTAAGCAACAGAAAAGGACTTCAACCGTTTGAGCAACCGAATAGGACTTCCAATACAAACAGTAAATTTATTTCTGACTGAGTATGCTCTTGAATAGCACTGATAAGTCAATAACGTACACCCTTCCTATAATCTTCTCATTTGTTGTATATAGTGTAGTTCGTGAAGATAGGAAGTTAATTTAATCACAAATGAAATTTCTCTGGAATGTGCAAGTGATTAGAACGAGAGTTTGAATGTGTGGCAAGAGTTTAGACAATAAGAATATGATATAGAATCAAAAAATTAGGTGATTAAAAAAATGAATTCTAGGCTATATATATGTGTTAAAGTGTTGTAACTTATCATGAAAAGCAGCAATCAAAAGATACGGAAACAACTCTTGAACCAAAAGTTGTTTCTGTTCGATGAAGTGAAGTGACTTTTCAAAAATATAGCCGTTATGCAATTTCAGTCAACTGAACAAAAGAATTTAGCCAACTGAAATATTTAAAATTCGAATCAGAGAAGAATCAGTACAAAAAACACCTTATTCGGTCGATTGAAATGGATAGTTCAGTCGGTTGAACATTCATATCAAATTTTGCATGTGCACAGATATTCAGTCGACTGGACTATGTATTTCAGTCGACTGAAATACATGCTTTCTGCCATATTAAAATGTTTTCAAAAATTCTTTTGTACTTGAACGTTTACTAAAATCTTTGATACATGAACTATGATATGAAAAGATCTTTAAGTACATGTGCGAGCATATACCACTTTGGAGAGATTTTAACAAAAATTAACCACTAGACTTAGACCATAGACAAACCATGGACAATATTTGAAGCGTCTATCCGGAATCTGGTCTGCAATCTATTGTCAAGTAGAATAGTATCTTCTCCTACAAATATTGTTAGTTCGCATAATATTTACTTATATAGTTGTCACAATCAAAACATCAAAATACAAGCAATTTACTCTCTCTGAATGAATATTCCTCCTATCAATCAATTTCTCCCCCTTTGTCATCAACAAAAAGGAACAAATAGATAATAAGAGAAATATAAACATATAAGCAAAGTAATCAATATATAACATAGGGAAAGCAAATCCACTTAGCATCATAAATAGCGAACAAATAAACATGAACATGTAAATACGAGAAACAAAGAACATTGTTACATAACAACATCAAAAACACAATAAACACATAGGTGAATGTCTTAAAAAAATACCATAAGATATGCGGAAGTAAAATATAAAAACTAGAGTTCCTCACTATCCGAAGCTTCTTCGTCCTTTTCTTCTTTGGATGTGGAAGTGCGCCATTGCTCACATTGCCTTTGCCGATGATATAGCCTTTGAATTATCTCCAAATGTGACAGATCCTCCATCTGAGTAGATAATGTTAGTCGGCGTATCTTTGTTTCCTGCCATATGTTTTGAGAAACTACTGTCAAGTATCCACTTTCCTCTTTTCTTAGTTGGTACCCGCAAAAAGTATCAGAATGACGTTGGTACCCACCTTTTATTATGGTCATAAGAGTTAGATCTTAGGAAACCAAACCCAAGAGGGTTTAGAATTACCTTTATAAGTAAAATCTTTAATTTTATGAAATGAATTTATAAAAAGATTTAATATACTTATTTTTGATTAAATTATTATTAGTTTTTGGTATCGAAATCTTTATAGTACTTGTGTTGCAAATTTCTTTCTTCTGAGTGAAAACCTTTGGTTTTGCTTTTACAAAATTCTTATGTAAATAGAATTTTTTATCTGATGGGTTATTCTTCTTTGAATTAGTCTTTGAAGAATTTGTATATCCTAACCCTTCCTTATTAAAAGTAGTTTGAGAATTACTAATAATCTTAGAAAGATTTTCTCTTCTTTTATTAAAATTAGATACATTTTTAGTGATATTCTCTAACTCAGTTTTGAGACTGATATTGTTTAATTCAAGAATTTTGACATTTGATTTTAAATCATGATTTTGTGAAGCTAATGTCATATTCTTTTCTTTTTGTACTTCGATTTCATTTGATAGCGTAGTGAGTTGAGAAGAAACGTTAGACAAAGATTCTTGTGTTTTAACAAGTTCTTCGTCTAAGATTTTCTTTTCATCTCATAGCATATCAACTTCTATTTCGTTTCTGTTTAATTTTTCCAGAGCATCTTTATACTTTCTTTTAACTTATTTTAGTTTATCTAATAGCTCTGAGTTTATACCTATTAAATTGTCAAAAGTAAGATCACTTACATCATTAGTCGAAGCCATAAAGCAGGCATTGGCTTGTTCAGAATCACTGTCAGTGTCACTATCAGATGATGAAGACGATTCTAAATCAACCTATGTAACAGAGAATGCTTGCTTCTTTTTGTAGTTTTCCTTCTTCTTCTTGTATATGTCTTTCTTTCGATCAGGACAGTCTTTCTTTATGTGACCCTTCCTATGACATTCATAACACTCGAGATTTGAAGCCGATGGTTTATTGGTATTGTCTCTTCTGTTGTTACTAAATTTCTTGTTCTTTCTAAATTTCAAAAACTTTTTGAAGTTCTTTGATATAAATTCCATGTCATCTTCATTTGAGTCTGAGTCTTCTTGTTCAGCCTGAAAGGCTATATTCTATCTATCTTGGGCTTGATCTCTTTTTGCCTGCAAATTTACTTCATATGACATAAGATTTCCTATTAACTCTTCAGGTTTGATGGTAGAAATGTCATTAGCTTCTTCAATAGCTAAGACTTTTCATTCACATTCATCCGTTAAAGAGTTTAGAATTTTTGAGACAATATCAAAACCTGAATATTTTTCTCCTAGTGCTAATAGTGAATGATATATGTCTTGGAATCTAAAATACATGTCATTTATAGTTTCATATGGTTTAATTTTAAAATTTTGGAACTGATTTTTAAGCATAGAAATCTTGCTTTATTTCACTTTGTTTGTTCCTTCATGTGTAACTTTAAGAGTTCGCCGGATTTCATAAGCAGGTTTACACATACTAACTCTATTAAATTCATTCTTATCTAAAGCACAAAATAACATATTCATGGCTTTTGCATTTGAAGTAGCATCTATTTTTTTGTTTTTGACCATTGTGCCTATGGTGTGGTAGGTATAGTGTATTCATTCTGAGTGATATTCCAAGTATCATATCCATTTGCTTACATATAAATACTCATCCGAGTTGACCAATAGTTGTAATTCAAACCGTTAAATAGCGGTGGTCATGCAGTGGATTGACCTTCAATAAAACTCTTGTTAGTGTTATTTTCTATGTTAACTAAATATCAAATAAATGTGTTATGGTTATATGATGACCTACTCTAATACCAAGTGAAAACGACTAAGGATCGTAATATGGAATATTAACTAAGTTTTCTACTAATGCGGAATATAAATATAAATATAAAATTAAAGTAAATGACACTGGGGATATTTATACTAATTTGAACTTCATGTTCTACGTTCGGTCCCAGACTCCTTCTGGAATTTAATTATCAACCTTCTCTTAACCCGGAGGAACAGGTATTACACCGACTGAGTAACCAAACAGGACTTCAACCGCCTAAGGAACAGAATAGGACTTCAACCGCCTGAGCAACCGAACAGGACTTCCAATACAAACAGTAAATTTGTTTCTGACTGAGTATGCTCTTGAATAGCACTGATAAGTCAATAACGTACACCCTTCCAATAATCTTCTCCTCTGTGGTATATAGTGTAGTTCGTGAAGATAGGAAGTTAATTTAATCATAAATGAAATTTCTCTTGAATGTGCAAGTGATTAGAACGAGAGTTTGAATGCAAATGGCAAGAGTTTCGACAATAAGAATATGAGATAGAATCAGAAAATTAGGTGATTAAAACAAATGAATTCTAGGCTATATATGTGGTGTTAAAGTGTTGGAACTTATCGTGAAAAGCGGCGATCAAAAGATACGGAAACAACTCTTGAATCAAGGGTTGTTTCTGTTAGATGAAGTGAAGTGACTTTTCAAAAATATAGCCGCTATGCAATTTCAGTCGACTGAACAAAAGAATTCAGCCAGCTGAAATATTTAAAATTCGAATCAGAGAAGAATTAGTACAAAAAACACCTTATTCAGTCGACTGAAATGGATAGTTCAGTCGGCTGAACATTCATACCAAATTGTGCATGTGCACATATATTCAGTCGACTGGAGTATGTATTTCAGTCGACCAAAATACATGTTTTCTGCCATATTAAAGTGTTTTCAAAAATTCTTTTGTACTTGAACAAATTTACTAAAATCTTTGATATATGAACTATGATTTGAAAAGATTTTTAAGTACGTGTTCGTGCATGTACCACTTTCGAGAGATTTTAACAAAAATTAACTAGTAGACTTAGACCATGGACAATAATTGAAGCTTCTATCCGAAATTTGGTTTGTAATCTATTGTCGAGTAAAATAGAATCTTCTCTTGCAAATATTGTTAGTTCACATAATATTTACTTATATAGTTGTCACAATCAAAACATCAAAATACAAGGTTCTAACACACCCAAGGGATGAGACTTTAAGTCTATCTAGGTTTATATCTCGACTCTATGTCAATTATATTCTATAATGTTCTTAATACAGCTCTGATACCAAGTTGTAACGACCCTACCGCTATACACATATTATTAAAGAATGTGACAAGTAATGTCATCTAATAACACGGAGAATACGTTTGGTTAAGAGCGATCGAATGTGAATATATCTTTATACTAACACAGACACGTCTTTATTACCTTTTTAGGATCTGAACTGAAATTTTTGATGTGTATAGTATTAATACAAAGTAATAAACACATCGATTAAAAATATTCAAAATGGTATAAAATGCGAGGCTACAAAATATTAGTACTAGATCCACATAATATTTACATCACATCCAAAATACTGTATCAGGTGCAAAGTGACTTCTAAGTAATATACATGATATATCCTCCAAAATGTCAATATATACAATAATGAAGTAAACTAAAACTGTAAAAATAGTCTACTCCAGTGCTAGCACAGAAACCAAAGGTCAATGAGTCCCTGTACCTGTAGTGTCTCGGCCTGACCTAAGTATTTTAAAATAAATGGGTCAGACTATATCTAATAAAGAGGCGAGATACTGATATTGTAAAGGGGCATTTCACCAGAAGGACAAACTTTGCAGTCCAATTAGTTTCTAGGACACACATTCAAAGAAATTACTTTCAAGGCCAAAGTCAGCAGAATAATTACTTTTAAGGACAAAGTCAGTAGTCCAATTACTTTCAAGGACATAATTTCATAGGTTTTTAGGCCCTAGAAACTAATTATTTTACGTTTTGTCCTTGAAACTAATTATTTCAATTGTGTGTCCTGGAAACTAATTCCACTTGCTAAAGAGGCATTGTGGCTAATTTCCACTATTGTAAATATATGACTTAACAGTAATAATAAGCCATAAATAAAAATATACCTGAAACTAAAATCATAACAAGGCATATAAATCAAAACCACTATTTCATAAATCTATATCAAGTCTTTAATGGACTATCATAAAAAATATGGTGATAACAATTTAAAATTTCTTCAGAGCCAAAAGATACTAAATATCCATCTCAAAATCTCTGAAGAACAATCATCACTAACGAAATAATAGTGGTAGTCAACTATCAGTTTATACAGCGTCATAGAGCCTCAAAACCAAATAGACTGATATCAGCCTAACAAACTAAATAGACTCTGCCACATAGTCTAATAGTCTAAGCCAACAAAATAGAATAGCTATGTGAATTTACCTACACAACCAAATAGACAAACATTGTCTAACTGTATACCAGATAAACTAATAGGTATTAGTCATCCGGTCTATATACTAATCATGCATGTAACACCTGTCCAAACAACAAAAGGAAAACTGCATTACATCATAACAAACCTACCCCAACCAAATAGGTCTGCCTACCCAAATCTAAGAATGTATTGACTCCCGGGTCGATGAAAAATGAGTTACTGTCTCTCGAGGATCCATCGGCTTAAAAACGAAATCTGAACACCCTAAGATAATACAACTTTAAAGTGTAGCTCACTTTCACTTTAGTAATCACTAGAATCTAACTAACTGTTTCATATTAGAAAGTGAAATTCTATTATTTACTAAAATGCAGTAAATTCCACTCAAACTCTATTTAACAAATTATAATAATAAGCGAGAGAATTGTACAAAAAGTCTCATACCAATACGAAAATTCAATTGTTTATTAAAATTCTTTGTTTCATCGAAAAAAGAAATCCAATGAAAATCTCATTAAAATTTCAATTCAAATATATAAGAAAAGGAATGAGTTTTAAATTAATTTTATATATACAAGGATATAATTTTCCAAAATCACTTTTTAAATCCTTAAATTCATTTTAAGGAAAAGTTGTTTACTTACAAAGGCTTTTGAATACTTTTAAAATCATTTAAACCTCTTTTATAACTAAAATCACTTGGAACTAAAATTATTGCTTTCATAAAAGCTTTTATAAAATAATACTATATTTTATCTTTTTCCTCTAAAACATTTCCAAAATTTTATATTTAAATAAATTAATTAAATATTACACATTTTCAAAAGCTTTGAATAGAAATTTTGAAATAAGAAATAAGTTAAGATTTTAATATAATTTAACTATATTTTATAAACTAAATTTCAATAAAGATCAAATAGATAAAATCACATTTTGAAAATATTTTAAAAACATTTAAACCATTCAAACAATAAATCCATCCAAACTGCATCTTTTAGAGCCAACATCACTCTATAAAATATCTTTCCATAATATAAAATTTCTTAGAGATCCGAGTTTCTTTTCTGACAACTCCGATCACACGACGATATACAAGTATCAACTTACTATAAAAATTTAATTCACAAACGAATGGAGTTACGTTTGTAAATTTACACTATCAAGCCATTCAAGGAATCAACATCCCAAACCAATCAAGTTTATCCAACTATGTGCAAAACATAGAACAATTCATTACATGCATTCATATTTTAACTAATTCAATAATTAGAAATCAACAATTATCACCCAAATAACCATATCACGACACGCATAAGGATATTCATTTATAAAGATTTAGAAGCATGAATTAAAAATAACTCATGATATGACGAACGTAAAATCATCTCATCTCTAGGTGATGCCATTCCATCAAAATTTGTTATATTCGCTCCTGTCTTTAACTGCTTCTGTCACAGCCACCATTGCCCGCCTTTATCACCCACAGCCTTTCCATCTTGCTTCATGACAAGCTTGAGCAGCACGGCATCAACAGAAACCAGTTTCTATATCACATCCAAGCCATTACTAGGCCGGAGTCTCCACAGGTCACATCGCCGTTCACTTCGCTCATGATCGTAACACCCCATCGCAAACCCTTCTCCAGGTGATGGCTCCACGTGCATAAATCTACTGCCACCTTCAACGTGCACACAAATCTAACCCCCCTACAGTGATCGTCGATCGCTTGCCCTTGCGTTTTTTTTCTTTTGAACAAATCGAATACCATATCGATTTAGGGTTTTCGTAGATAAGGAGAGGGGTATACGGGCTTTGGAAGGATGGACGGTTTGAATAAAGAAGAGTGAAATATTGGATGGGGAAATAAGGTGTTTGTGACGCCCCACCCCGAGACCCACGTTAGTAAAGGGAATTAACGAGTATTTCTGTCTACTAACGCAGAGAATAAGGCTGGATAGGAGCGACCAACATAGCATACAATAGCTATGAACTAAACATGTCAAGTATATGTCAAATTTTTTTTCCCATTACCTCATGTGTGGTTGACACGTCTAGTGCATAACTATTGCACACTACGGTGGCTATATAACATTTCAGAAATAATGTAATATAATATGCAGAATAATCAAAGTCACAGAAAAGCAAACCCAGATCAGTCATATACATACATCACCGTCACCATACATATCCATATAATACATCATACAAGAGTAACTACTAGGTAGCTAAGTGTCAAAATATACATCCCAAAAATGTACAAGTGATCATAAAGGAGTAGTACCAAAAGACGAAGACTAGCTAGCCAAAATATACATATATGTGTCCCACCAAAAAGTATCAAGCTGAACAGGGAGCAAAAGAAATCCGAGCTAACCTACAACTCGGTCTGACCCGAGTGAAAAACACACGGGTCAGGCAACAAAACTCATCAGTAGATAAGGAACTCTAGAATAATAAGTAAAGGGAAGCATTCATTCTGTTGTACCCAACAAAATAAATGAAAGGTTCAATGATAATCAAGGGAGGTGTCAAGCTAATATTCTAATGTCATGCATAAGGGGAAATGTGATTAAGTTAAGTAAATAATTAATAAACATCCATGAAATCATGAAATCTCATAAATCTCCAACAAGTCATGAAACGATCTAAATAATCTTGGGCCATAAAATAATATCGCCTTATTCATATATAAGGCTATAGAAATCATCAAATCCCGATAAATCATAAAGCATCAAAAAGAAAATAATTTTGCACGTGCTTTTGAATCTCCACTAGTACTATACTTTGGTACCAACAATCGTGATGATCGGGATCATGTCATCTAGATAAATCTTGACAATCTTGACGACTACGTAGCCTATAATTTAATCAATCCCTATCGGTGATGTCAAAGACCTGAGTAATAGTAAATTTATTATTTGGGGTATAATTTCAAATCTTGATTCCCCAATAAACTCGTGGTCTCATAGTACTAGTCCAATCTTGAATGTGTATCAACATCGAGACTAGGAACCCATAAGGGTATAACCCACGTCTCATACCATGAGTTATCACCTAATGGTTTACTAATCACTCGTTGGTTCCACATTAGGAAAAATCATAAATCAATAAAATCACATTGCCTCATCTCATTGGCAATTGTAAATAATCAAGTCGTAGCAATTCCGCTACGATAAATCTAAAATAAATCTAGACTTGTCTCATTTCATCGACAAGTAAAAATCCAATCAAAATCATAAAATCGTAATCAACCAATAAATGGTTTCGCCTCATCTCAAATCGGCGGGAGCATTTCAATCGTGATAGTCCATAATCGAATAAACTCTAAATCAGGAGTTTTTAGACTACATCCACATATTAGCCAAATCCGCTAATATGGGAAAATGTTCTAAATCAATCTCGAGGTACCACATAGTGGTTAATAATCTTGGAGGAAATCAAATGATTCCTCAAAATCATTTCGATCGTACAAGTCTGTATTTAACCGATGAAGCAAATACGCACGAGTCCCATACCTCGTGGTTTTTACTAAATCGTTTAATATACATTCTCATATGTCCGAATACTCATAAAAATGATTGAAATAATTAAAGTTATACATAAAAGATTTTAGAAGAGAAAACGGGATTAAAATATATAAAATATAGGTTAAGTACAAAATAATCGTAGTATAATACTTTTAAAATGTTTAAAATAAAATGTTTAACATCATATTACCGAGATACAAATTGCATATACATGTTCATAGATGCAAACCATTTTCAATAGTTTAAAATCAATACTAGTCCATGCAACAAAACATAGGACAGCAAGGAACATTTGCAATTTTAGCATAGCAAACATCAAAATCACAGAAAACACAAGAAATGAAAGTTGTAGCCACTGAAATAAGCTTTCCGAACATCCAAAATTATCAAATTCCGTTTAGAAACGAAAAATTTATGGAAGATTTCGTTTCTGCCTCAACAACAGAGCAGATTTGATTTTGCTCTCGGGTTAACAGTTGTAACGACCCCGAATTTTAGTTAAATTTAAATTTATAATTTATTGACTTTTTGAATAGGAATTGTAAAATAAATCAATAAAATGGAGCGAGTTTCCCCGAATCCATATATATTCTGTATAAATCATTTAAAATTAAAATATTGTATATATGTGATTTGGATTTAAATTTAAAATAAATAGTTTAATAATAATTTGAATATATGTATATATTGGATTTGAAATAAAATTTGATATATATATATATTAGTACAAACAAATAAGCAAAAGAAAGAATATAAATATAAACCAAGTAATAAATGCAAACGTCTCTAGTACACAAGATTACAGTCCCCAAGCAAGGAAAATCTCCGACTTGAAGATTCATAAAACAATTTTTAAGTACAGAAAAAAAATATCTAAAAGTAAATTACAGTTAAGTGAAATATAAAATAAAACATATCTTATCAATAATTAACTTAAGTATTTGGTAGTTATGTTGTGAAAAAAAAAAATATGTAAAATACATATCTTAGTCAAGTGATATATTAATGCACATTTATAAGTAATAAATAAATAATATAAAGGTCTATATACAAGCAAATAAAAGAAGACAGTCAAATACAAAGGAAGATGTTAGTATATAGATAAGTAAGCAAGTTGCAAAAATAAGTACAAGGCAAATAAATGTAGCATTGTATCAGCCGAAATGAAGGAGGAAAATAAGTATGTGTATTGTACAACATCAATTAATGCTAGTACCCAAAATGTTCTCATCAGCCACCAAAGAAGAAAAAATATCACTGTAAATTGTACAAAAATATTACCCTATTGTACAAATAAAATAATGATAGCCTGTAAGCTTCTTTCCATATATCAACTTCTTCATTTTTCTTGGTTCGTCCATCACAACTAAGTAACTTCTGAAGTAAGGTTCAAACATAAACAAACAAATTCAGTTTAAAACAACAATCTACCCAAATCAAAACCAGAGATCAAAAGAAGGAAGAAAGATGCCAGTTTTTCAAAAGCCTGTCACCAGACTTCATCTTCCAATTGTAACCTGGAATCAAGTTTGAGTTATCATCATCATATTCCAGTTAAACAATCAAATTTCAAAGCTAATGAAAGAAAATATATATAAGTCTCTGCCTAGTATCATATAAACAGAAGCTTCAACTCAAACAAAAGTTCAAAAGGGAGTCTTCAACTTGCAAATGTTCAAGTCTGGTTCTTCATCAACTCTGTTCTTCTTCCCTGGAAAACAATGTGAGCAAACTTTAAATTTTAAACTAGTTCTTTGACTCTGATTATCCGTGATGATCAATAGGTGTTTGTGTATGCTTGCTTGTATATGTATTCATAGTAAGAACAGTATGTATGTTTTGTTACAGGCAGATAAGCTAGTTCCAGGTTTACAGAGTAAAACTTTTAAAAGGAAAAATCCTTATCACTTGATCTAGTTTTAGATAGGATCTGATTATCAAACAAATATTGTTTGATTTGACCTAGACTAATGTTTAAATATTTTAGTTAGTCAAGATAAGGCTTGTTGTCTCTGGAAGTATTTAAAACAACTGTGTATGTTGAACAAAGTTAAAACTCAAACTTTTTAATTTATAAATTCAGTATTATAAGTTGAATACATTAACAAAAATAGGATTTTTAAAGATAAAATGATGATTTTAAATTGTGTATGTGATGAGCAGTTCAAAGATGAACTGGAAGTGAGTTTCGACCAATCTCAGGTGATCGGAGGGTTGTCGGTGGCCGGGGTTGCATCTGGTTGTAGAGGAGTGATCAGAGGTTTTGGAAAAAATGCCAGGAAGGTGATCGAGGCACGGTGGCGACGGTGGGAAGTCGAGATTGATTTTAAACCTAATTTTGTCATAACTCAGAGATTTGGTTCATACGTATTCCCTAGTGGATCGAGTGCAACGAAACTCGAGAAGATGGATGCAGGGAGGTAGGCGAAGGATTGGCCGGGGTTTCGACATCTCCGATGGTCGAAGCGTCGAGAACCAAGCATTGACAGGTTCGAAGGGGTATTTGCGCGTGCGTTTCCAGGTTTTGAGCTTTTCTCGTTTTCGAATTTGAGGCTGATAGTGATGGTTTGATGGTCGAAGCGTGTTGCGGTGATGAAGGGTAAAATGTTGGAGGATGTGGCGAAGATCGGAGGTGGCTTCGGCAGACGTGCACGTGCACGAGTCTGAAGCCTAGCCTAGTGATGTCGTTTGGATAGAAGTGGCGTTCCAGTGGGTTTTACCCGAAGTGGTACTCGAGTAAATCGAGTAAGTGACGCGAAGCAAATCGAGTCTGGGCTCGGGTCAAATGGTTCCAGATTTTCAAGCTGAACCTGTTTTCCAGAAAATTTTAAAACTAAATTTAAAAATTTAAAACCAGGTTTCAGCTGAGTGGTAAATCAAGATTCAAAAAAAATTCAAGATGAATTGGAGTTGATTTGAAAATTTATAAAGTTAAAAGTTTAAATTGTTTTGATAACTAAAAGTTAAGTAATTAAGTAAATTTTAAATGAAGGTTGAATTTGTAAAGTAAGAAATCAAACAGAACTTAAATTACATTGTAAACTTGAGTTTTAAATCTAACTTTGAATTCCAGATTTTTGAAGTTAAATAAAGTTGTACAAATTCAAATACCTAAATACTTAAACAAGTTTAAATGTAAAGAATTCGTTGATATGTGAATTCAAAGAGAAATTGATGTTGAACTCTTTTACATTTCCTTTATAACAAAATATTATTTATCGTGTAAATTAAGGTAAATAAGAATTCATTGCAAATCTTAAATTTAAATTAAGATTTAAAATAAAATTTGAAATCAATGCTTTCAAGCATATTGTAAGTAACAATAATTAAATCAGAAATATAAATAAGCTTTACTTTAAGCAATGATGATTTAATGATCTATAATTCATTAATTATTAAGTAGATTTAAATGGATAATTAAAGGAATTATTAGTTGATTAAATAAATGAAGATAATAAATTAAAGTGTTAATTAATAATGGTGATTAATTGAGATTTATTAACAATTAAAGATTTAATGATTCATTAATTTAGAATGATTAGTTAATAATTAAGGGTTAACTAATAAATTTGAAAGGAAGATTTTCAAATATTTTGTAATTAAATTATGATAATTAACCCGGATAAATAAATTGATACATCTGATTTAAATTAATCAGTTGATTAATAAATTCATTTGTGAATGTATGGATTCTATTGAATGATTGAATTACTTGATATCCCTGATATATGATGCTTTGTGATATACCCTGATTTATGTTGTGATCTGTAGTTTCTTTATCTGTGATATTTATACATCTGTGATCTGTGAATGAAAAGATAAGCGTTATAGTTTATATCGCTTATCAAATATATCCTGTATTTTGATCTGTGATGATTGATGTTGCACTATTGTGTGTAAAACCCCTGGACTACACCATACACACACAAATATGGATTTCACGTGGAAATCGGTTAAGTCACAGATAATTTAAATCTGATGTTTTTAAAAATTGAAATTTTAATTTCAATTGATTTTGAAATTGGAAATTTTGGGTTTACAATGAAAAGCTTTTGAAACGGGATTTCAAATATAAAAGTTATTTTGAATAACTTAACCGAGTTTTGAAAATTTAAATAATTTGATTTAAATTTGAATTCAAGTTTGAAATTGAATCCTATGATTTGAAACTAGGGATTAAAAATGTTATAAATGTGTTTATATGAAGTTAAACCATTTAAAAGTATAATTTTGAGAATTTGAATTTAACCCAAGAACCTTAACTCGTATTAATGAATCAGATTTCCAAAATGAAAACTGTTGTTTTAAAAGGAATAAAAGCTTTCAGATAAGAAATGAAATTCCAGTTTAATTGAAGGAATTTCAAGATTAAATTGGAATTATTTTTCCAAGTTATGAATGAACTGTTTTAAAAAGCTATGAATTAAATCTGTTATCTTAACAGATTTAAAATGATGATTTGTTTAAACCATCCGGAATAGAATTGTTTTGAAAGCTATTAGTTAAATCTTTGATTTAAAGATTTAACGAATTAATTAAACTGAAATGGAAATCGATTTGGAAAATCTGTGAATGAATCTTTGTGAAATTAAGTGAACTTTGTGAATTGATTCTTTTTGTTTAAAAAGATTAAAATGGTAATTTGTTAAACCATTTGAAGAAAGATTTTTGGGTAATAAGTTGTGACTTAATTGAATTCCCAATATCCATATATTTTTAAATATTGCGCTCACTGTTCGGGTTAGCCGGGAAAAGACCTTTGGGTCATATAACCCATTCCGAATAGTGATACGTCGTATATGGATGGCATTTGAAGACCGGTGTTGAAGACCGGATATTTTTCAAAAATGAAAGGACAACCTGTCGAATGTCTCTGCACTGAGTTGCTCCGGTATAGAGATTTATATCACTCTTTTGTGACGGGAAGTCCGGACGTGATTGGAAATTACCCGGAATTGCAAGGGCTTAGTAAGAAGTGCCTTCGGTTCTGTTCGATCCCGGAACAGACTTGTATGGTTACATGTCTGACATTACACTTTGAGATATAAAGCCGATTTCTTTCAAATACATTTCTGTTGGTGGCGGAGAATTTATTCTCTTAGCTTAACACCCTTCTCTGAGACGTACGAGCTCAGAGGTTATGTAGTTGAAATTTATCAGCGATATATCCCAATTTGGTAATGTGGCATGCTGAGTGTTGCTGTGTGATGATCAGTGTTTGATCATTTGCGATATGATCATTTGTTTGATCTTATATCTTTGTGATCATAGGTTGATCGTTTGTTTGACCCAAAGCATGGCTTTGTGACAAAGCGTAGCTTTGTGGACGAGACTTCGTCGAGCCTCACACCCCGGAAATGGTCGAAACAGGAAGGATGCGGCAAGGTTCTAGGGAGTAGCGCCCCTTAGTGTATGTCATTCCTTCTGGATAAAGGTGGTATCATGGTATGGAGCCCAGATACTTAACCTCTGTGGTTACTGCATTATTATTATTATGTGGTTGTTGGAAATCGAGGATCCTCGGGAAGATCGGTGACGATCGGGGGATGGCATACGCGTGTCAGTAGTTACCTATTTTTGCAGAGGTAACCCGGCCTTGTGTTGGCAGAGATCTAACCGTAATGTTAGGTTATTTCTCGGGTCGTCTATTCCAGGGACGTACCCATCGTGGATAGGAAGTTCCTTAGCCTGACCATTTGTTGGAAATCCATCTTCCAATACGAACTTTGTACGGTATTAGTTGTAGAACCTGCCATTTACGTACGGTGGTCACCACTGTTTAGATGGTAGCTATAGTAGGCATACGATACTGGTCGTATGTTGGCTAAGATTAATATTATACTTTCGAAATGTTTTCTACACTATGCACTAATAATAATAATATCAAATGATTTGCTTTGCGTAGTAAGCATCTTTGACTATCATAAGAAGAAATCTCCTCCAATTCTGCGTTTGCATTGTGTGTGTGGTGGGAGGTCTTATGGTAGTTTCATTTTCCAAAAGCATTGCGGTTTTCAATGTTTAAAATTCTTTTGTGTTATTTAAAGATAAACTGTTTTTGTTGCTCACACCAGTCCCACGACTGATCCGGAGTTTATTGTTCATTTCCTAAACTCTGGGTGCTCATAATTTTCTACACGAGCAGTCTAGAGTTGGGTTTTTCAGATATTCAGGTTTAGTAGATTATCTGGAGCTAGTTCAGTTCTTGGAGTTCATGGACTGACGTTGCTTATCTTGGAGCATTCTATTGGAGACATTTTATTCCGCTGCTGATGTTATCGTTTTCTTTTCCGCTGCTATTTGTTGTATCATATCTCTGATGTATATTGATATTCATTGTATCACTCTGTTGTATCAGATATTGTATATCAATGTATTATTTATTTATTCCGCTGTGTTATTTACTTAACTGTGTTATAAGCTCCCGAGAACCAGATTCGGCATTCGAATCTACGGCATTTTGAGTACAAGTGAAGTACGGGTGCCGATTTTCGAAGGTCGACTTTTGGGTCTTGACAAGTGGTATCAGAGCTAAGGTTGAACTTTAGCTCAGGAGTATAACACGTTAAGTAGCTCATTAGAGATAGAGTGAAGTAAACCCTAGAATGAGTATTCCTCAGATATCCGTCCGTATGCCTCAGTAAATTCTCTTACTATTCCGCGATAGTGAGTATGAGTGCAAGAAGAGGATGAGATAGGGGACAGAGGGAATACGACTAGAAATGGTCAATACTCTGTAACAATAGTGGAAACAAATTTTCTCTATCAATCTCTTTGTTTCAACATCTCTTCTCAATTCTTCGATAGTTTCTGGTAGATCCAGGAAGAAGATTTGCTATATTTGATATGGGACATAAACTCCGGATTGACCAAAATTGTTTGTTGGATGTATTGGTTGATTTGGTTGCTATGGTTGATAGGTACAAATTTAGTTTCTAAACTAAAAGTTTTGAAATTGTATCCATACATCTATCTATTCTTTGGGTCCCAGTATATCCTACGAATGGTTAGTTATCTCTTCGAACTGACCGATGTCACTGCATATTTCGTAGATCTGGATAACCCGAGTATCTTGTAAAGTGTTAAAACAAATTCGTTCTTGAATCTCTTATTGATGTTCTGATTTCGTAAGCCAAATGCAGAACAGATGTTCAGTTGATTTGATAAATCCTGTTTCATCTATCATTTTGTCTCCTTGGTAATTTCGAGGACGAAATTCTTTTAAGGGGGGAAGTCTGTAACGACCCCGAATTTTAGTTAAATTTATAATTTATTGACTTTTTGAATAGGAATTGTAAAATAAATCGATAAAATGGAGCGAGTTTCCCCGAATCCATATATATTCTGTATAAATCATTTAAAATTAAAATATTGTATATATGTGATTTGGATTTAAATTTAAAATAAATAGTTTAATAATAATTTGAATATATGTATATATTGGATTTGAAATAAAATTTGATATATATATATTAGTACAAACAAATAAGCAAAAGAAAGAATATAAATATAAACCAAGTAATAAATGCAAACGTCTCTAGTACACAAGATTACAGTCCCCAAGCAAGGAAAATCTCCGACTTGAAGATTCATAAAACAATTTTTAAGTACAGAAAAAAATATCTAAAAGTAAATTACAGTTAAGTGAAATATAAAATAAAACATATCTTATCAATAATTAACTTAAGTATTTGGTAGTTATGTTGTGAAAAAAAAAATATGTAAAATACATATCTTAGTCAAGTGATATATTAATGCACATTTATAAGTAATAAATAAATAATATAAAGGTCTATATACAAGCAAATAAAAGAAGACAGTCAAATACAAAGGAAGATGTTAGTATATAGATAAGTAAGCAAGTTGCAAAAATAAGTACAAGGCAAATAAATGTAGCATTGTATCAGCCGAAATGAAGGAGGAAAATAAGTATGTGTATTGTACAACATCAATTAATGCTAGTACCCAAAATGTTCTCATCAGCCAACAAAGAAGAAAAAATACCACTGTAAATTGTACAAAAATATTACCCTATTGTACAAATAAAATAATGATAGCCTGTAAGCTTCTTTCCATATATCAACTTCTTCATTTTTCTTGGTTCGTCCATCACAACTAAGTAACTTCTGAAGTAAGGTTCAAACATAAACAAACAAATTCAGTTTAAAACAACAATCTACCCAAATCAAAACCAGAGATCAAAAGAAGGAAGAAAGATGCCAGTTTTTCAAAAGCCTGTCACCAGACTTCATCTTCCAATTGTAACCTGGAATCAAGTTTGAGTTATCATCATCATATTCCAGTTAAACAATCAAATTTCAAAGCTAATGAAAGAAAATATATATAAGTCTCTGCCTAGTATCATATAAACAGAAGCTTCAACTCAAACAAAAGTTCAAAAGGGAGTCTTCAACTTGCAAATGTTCAAGTCTGGTTCTTCATCAACTCTGTTCTTCTTCCCTGGAAAACAATGTGAGCAAACTTTAAATTTTAAACTAGTTCTTTGACTCTGATTATCCGTGATGATCAATAGGTGTTTGTGTATGCTTGCTTGTATATGTATTCATAGTAAGAACAGTATGTATGTTTTGTTACAGGCAGATAAGCTAGTTCCAGGTTTACAGAGTAAAACTTTTAAAAGGAAAAATCCTTATCACTTGATCTAGTTTTAGATAGGATCTGATTATCAAACAAATATTGTTTGATTTGACCTAGACTAATGTTTAAATATTTTAGTTAGTCAAGATAAGGCTTGTTGTCTCTGGAAGTATTTAAAACAACTGTGTATGTTGAACAAAGTTAAAACTCAAACTTTTTAATTTATAAATTCAGTATTATAAGTTGAATACATTAACAAAAATAGGATTTTTAAAGATAAAATGATGATTTTAAATTGTGTATGTGATGAGCAGTTCAAAGATGAACTGGAAGTGAGTTTCGACCAATCTCAGGTGATCGGAGGGTTGTCGGTGGCCGGGGTTGCATATGGTTGTAGAGGAGTGATCAGAGGTTTTGGAAAAAATGCCAGGAAGGTGATCGAGGCACGGTGGCGACGGTGGGAAGTCGAGATTGATTTTAAACCTAATTTTGTCATAACTCAGAGATTTGGTTCATACGTATTCCCTAGTGGATCGAGTGCAACGAAACTCGAGAAGATGGATGCAGGGAGGTAGGCGAAGGATTGGCCGGGGTTTCGACATCTCCGGTGGTCGAAGCGTCGAGAACCAAGCATTGACAGGTTCGAAGGGGTATTTGCGCGTGCGTTTCCAGGTTTTGAGCTTTTCTCGTTTTCGAATTTGAGGCTGATAGTGATGGTTTGATGGTCGAAGCGTGTTGCGGTGATGAAGGGTAAAATGTTGGAGGATGTGGCGAAGATCGGAGGTGGCTCCGGCAGACGTGCACGTGCACGAGTCTGAAGCCTAGCCTAGTGATGTCGTTTGGATAGAAGTGGCGTTCCAGTGGGTTTTACCCGAAGTGGTACTCGAGTAAATCGAGTAAGTGACGCGAAGCAAATCGAGTCTGGGCTCGGGTCAAATGGTTCCAGATTTTCAAGCTGAACCTGTTTTCCAGAAAATTTTAAAACTAAATTTAAAAATTTAAAACCAGGTTTCAGCTGAGTGGTAAATCAAGATTCAAACAAAATTCAAGATGAATTGGAGTTGATTTGAAAATTTATAAAGTTAAAAGTTTAAATTGTTTTGATAACTAAAAGTTAAGTAATTAAGTAAATTTTAAATGAAGGTTGAATTTGTAAAGTAAGAAATCAAACAGAACTTAAATTACATTGTAAACTTGAGTTTTAAATCTAACTTTGAATTCCAGATTTTTGAAGTTAAATAAAGTTGTACAAATTCAAATACCTAAATACTTAAACAAGTTTAAATGTAAAGAATTCGTTGATATGTGAATTCAAAGAGAAATTGATGTTGAACTCTTTTACATTTCCTTTATAACAAAATATTATTTATCGTGTAAATTAAGGTAAATAAGAATTCATTGCAAATCTTAAATTTAAATTAAGATTTAAAATAAAATTTGAAATCAATGCTTTCAAGCATATTGTAAGTAACAATAATTAAATCAGAAATATAAATAAGCTTTACTTTAAGCAATGATGATTTAATGATCTATAATTCATTAATTATTAAGTAGATTTAAATGGATAATTAAAGGAATTATTAGTTGATTAAATAAATGAAGATAATAAATTAAAGTATTAATTAATAATGGTGATTAATTGAGATTTATTTAACAATTAAAGATTTAATGATTCATTAATTTAGAATGATTAGTTAATAATTAAGGGTTAACTAATAAATTTGAAAGGAAGATTTTCAAATATTTTGTAATTAAATTATGATAATTAACCCGGATAAATAAATTGATACATCTGATTTAAATTAATCAGTTGATTAATAAATTCATTTGTGAATGTATGGATTCTATTGAATGATTGAATTACTTGATATCCCTGATATATGATGCTTTGTGATATACCCTGATTTATGTTGTGATCTGTAGTTTCTTTATCTGTGATATTTATACATCTGTGATCTGTGAATGAAAAGATAAGCGTTATAGTTTATATCGCTTATCAAATATATCCTGTATTTTGATCTGTGATGATTGATGTTGCACTATTGTGTGTAAAACCCCTGGACTACACCATACACACACAAATATGGATTTCACGTGGAAATCGGTTAAGTCACAGATAATTTAAATCTGATGTTTTTAAAAATTGAAATTTTAATTTCAATTGATTTTGAAATTGGAAATTTTGGGTTTACAATGAAAAGCTTTTGAAACGGGATTTCAAATATAAAAGTTATTTTGAATAACTTAACCGAGTTTTGAAAATTTAAATAATTTGATTTAAATTTGAATTCAAGTTTGAAATTGAATCCTATGATTTGAAACTAGGGATTAAAAATGTTATAAATGTGTTTATATGAAGTTAAACCATTTAAAAGTATAATTTTGAGAATTTGAATTTAACCCAAGAACCTTAACTCGTATTAATGAATCAGATTTCCAAAATGAAAACTGTTGTTTTAAAAGGAATAAAAGCTTTCAGATAAGAAATGAAATTCCAGTTTAATTGAAGGAATTTCAAGATTAAATTGGAATTATTTTTCCAAGTTATGAATGAACTGTTTTAAAAAGCTATGAATTAAATCTGTTATCTTAACAGATTTAAAATGATGATTTGTTTAAACCATCCGGAATAGAATTGTTTTGAAAGCTATTAGTTAAATCTTTGATTTAAAGATTTAACGAATTAATTAAACTGAAATGGAAATCGATTTGGAAAATCTGTGAATGAATCTTTGTGAAATTAAGTGAACTTTGTGAATTGAATCTTTTTGTTTAAAAAGATTAAAATGGTAATTTGTTAAACCATTTGAAGAAAGATTTTTGGGTAATAAGTTGTGACTTAATTGAATTCCCAATATCCATATATTTTTAAATATTGCGCTCACTGT
This sequence comes from Allium fistulosum, assembly GCA_030737815.1. NCBI lineage: Eukaryota > Viridiplantae > Streptophyta > Magnoliopsida > Asparagales > Amaryllidaceae > Allium > Allium fistulosum. The sequence goes on from CM060905.1 coordinate 186,147,737, forward strand.
TCGGGTTAGCCGGGAAAAGACCTTTGGGTCATATAACCCATTCCGAATAGTGATACGTCGTATATGGATGGCATTTGAAGACCGGTGTTGAAGACCGGATATTTTTCAAAAATGAAAGGACAACCTGTCGAATGTCTCTGCACTGAGTTGCTCCGGTATAGAGATTTATATCACTCTTTTGTGACGGGAAGTCCGGACGTGATTGGAAATTACCCGGAATTGCAAGGGCTTCGTAAGAAGTGCCTTCGGTTCTGTTCGATCCCGGAACAGACTTGTATGGTTACATGTCTGACATTACACTTTGAGATATAAAGCCGATTTCTTTCAAATACATTTCTGTTGGTGGCGGAGAATTTATTCTCTTAGCTTAACACCCTTCTCTGAGACGTACGAGCTCAGAGGTTATGTAGTTGAAATTTATCAGCGATATATCCCAATTTGGTAATGTGGCATGCTGAGTGTTGCTGTGTGATGATCAGTGTTTGATCATTTGCGATATGATCATTTGTTTGATCTTATATCTTTGTGATCATAGGTTGATCGTTTGTTTGACCCAAAGCATGGCTTTGTGACAAAGCGTAGCTTTATGGACGAGACTTCGTCGAGCCTCACACCCCGGAAATGGTCGAAACAGGAAGGATGCGGCAAGGTTCTAGGGAGTAGCGCCCCTTAGTGTATGTCATTCCTTCTGGATAAAGGTGGTATCATGGTATGGAGCCCAGATACTTAACCTCTGTGGTTACTGCATTATTATTATTATGTGGTTGTTGGAAATCGAGGATCCTCGGGAAGATCGGTGACGATCGGGGGATGGCATACGCGTGTCAGTAGTTACCTATTTTTGCAGAGGTAACCCGGCCTTGTGTTGGCAGAGATCTAACCGTAATGTTAGGTTATTTCTCGGGTCGTCTATTCCAGGGACGTACCCATCGTGGATAGGAAGTTCCTTAGCCTGACCATTTGTTGGAAATCCATCTTCCAATACGAACTTTGTACGGTATTAGTTGTAGAACCTGCCATTTACGTACGGTGGTCACCACTGTTTAGATGGTAGCTATAGTAGGCATACGATACTGGTCGTATGTTGGCTAAGATTAATATTATACTTTCGAAATGTTTTCTACACTATGCACTAATAATAATAATATCAAATGATTTGCTTTGCGTAGTAAGCATCTTTGACTATCATAAGAAGAAATCTCCTCCAATTCTGCGTTTGCATTGTGTGTGTGGTGGGAGGTCTTATGGTAGTTTCATTTTCCAAAAACATTGCGGTTTTCAATGTTTAAAATTCTTTTGTGTTATTTAAAGATAAACTGTTTTTGTTGCTCACACCAGTCCCACGACTGATCCGGAGTTTATTGTTCATTTCCTAAACTCTGGGTGCTCATAATTTTCTACACGAGCAGTCTAGAGTTGGGTTTTTCAGATATTCAGGTTTAGTAGATTATCTGGAGCTAGTTCAGTTCTTGGAGTTCATGGACTGACGTTGCTTATCTTGGAGCATTCTATTGGAGACATTTTATTCCGCTGCTGATGTTATCGTTTTCTTTTCCGCTGCTATTTGTTGTATCATATCTCTGATGTATATTGATATTCATTGTATCACTCTGTTGTATCAGATATTGTATATCAATGTATTATTTATTTATTCCGCTGTGTTATTTACTTAACTGTGTTATAAGCTCCCGAGAACCAGATTCGGCATTCGAATCTACGGCATTTTGAGTACAAGTGAAGTACGGGTGCCGATTTTCGAAGGTCGACTTTTGGGTCTTGACAACAGTAGAAAAGTTCAATTTTGACATAGCTAACCACAAAATTGCAGAAAACTCAACAAACAAAAGTTATGGCCAATTAAATAAGCTTTCCAAAACATCCAAAATTATTGAATTCCAATTTGAAACACAAAAGCTATACCAAAAATACTATTCAGCCAAATATATTTCCTGTGCAAAAACGCTCTCGGTTTTGCAACTTTCACAGCAAATACAGAGGTCCAAACGGACTCGAAACTTGATAAAATTTGGCATGAATAAACTAGATCAAGTGCACTACAATCTAAAAAAATAATGGCATCAATCCGACACCGGATGAGCCAGATATGATCAAAAGAACAATGGACAGTTTCAGCAAAATATAGCTTTTCAAATCAAAGTTTTTGTGCCTAAAACATCAAACTAAGCATCAAAATGTTTTTAAGCAGCGCAATTCCTTTGCTTACAGTTGCTGTAAGTATTTTACTTACATTTACAGCGAAGGAGTAGGTCGATTAGAGCTTCAAGATGGAATATTTCAGCTGGCAGTGGCCTCTAAACTACCTGTAGGAGCTGAAAAAAGACATGCATGGAAGAAAATCATCAAAACAACACGTACAATATCTAAAATCTACAATTTCCATGGATTTGAGATGAGAATTGGTTAGAAGATTACCTTTCTATTGATTTTAAACTTAAATTCTTTTGATTTCAACTAGGATTTGATTTAATTTGGGCAAGATTTACAAAGAGGAGGCCATGGTTATGTTTACTGGGGTTTTTGTTTTTCTGGAGAAGGAAATGAACGGAGAAGAGGAGAAAGGTACGTACAAAATTCCAGAAGTGTCTGTTGGGCTAGGGTAAGGATCTAATTTCCACAATAAAACCCATTAGGACTTAGGCAAATCTTTGATTTTTAGTTTATGTAATTTTATTTATGTAATTTCTTTAAATCTCCATATCTTATACATATTAAATCCGATTTTTACAAACTTAGGTGCGTTAGAACCGTTACAACGTCTAGATTCCAAATAAAAAGATAAAAACACAATTTTATTATTATTTTTATTAATATTATTCTTATTTAACCAATTTTCATATTTTTGCAAAATAAATTGCAATCTATCACAATTGGTTAAACATAAATATATTTTATACTCCAATAAATGTAATTACATGATTTAACACCAAATAAATATTTTCTTATCATTTTAATAATACAACGACAATATTGACAATAAACTCAATATTGTCATGATCAAAATATATTAAATCCATTATAGTCAAACAACTATACTCAAAAATTCCCGGAATAAAGCAAAAACTTTATTCTGCTCAAGTTCATCAATTATTCAACAAGGAATAATTATTTCTTCTTATTCTCCATATTTATTATTTCAACATCTCAAATTAATCCAAACTCATTGTTTATTAAAATAAACAACATTTTCTTCCTATTAATTTAATTAATCCCAATATTAACTATAATCATCATTATAATTTAATATTTATGGTATCTCCAAACCGGGGTTGTTACAGTGTTGGAGTGGATTTTTGGCCTTAATAGGTTAAAGAAATGTATTTATATTTAATTTCTATTTATTCTCTCTTTTAAGTTATCCGATTTACTGTATTTATAACTATATTCCAATTTTAATCTTTTAAACCGATTTGTACTTATTCTATGATATATATATTTCAATAATTGCATAATTTCATTCAATTCATTATTGTTTCATTCTATTCAAATATTCACTATATTGATATAAAATAGATTTATTAATCTTCGTCGATTTAATGATTCAACTGGATATCAATTGGAACTTCTTTTCATTTATTTAAATTATATATAGGGGCATTTCACTAGAAGGACAAACTTTGCAGTCCAATTAGTTTCTAGGACACACATTCAAAGAAATTACTTTCAAGGTCAAAGTCAGCAGAATAATTACTTTCAAGGACAAAGTCAGCAGTCCAATTACTTTCAAGGACATAATTTCATAGGTTTTTAGGCCCTAGAAACTAATTATTTTACGTTTTGTCCTTGAAATTAATTGTTTCAGTTGTGTGTCCTAGAAACTAATTCCACTTGCTAAAGAGGCCCTTGTGGCTAATTTCCACTTATATATAATTATTATACTTTGAAATATTTTATATTTATTAAAACATTTCATTTGGATTTTAATATATTATCTAAAAAGGAATTTATTAACCAATTCAATTTTATTATAAAAAAATTCTTTATTAAATAGACTAATTGGATAATAATTTGATTCCAAAAATAATAATTGTCAAAAAATCGAATTTAAACACTTTTGTTTTAATTAAATTAGTTTAATATTACAGCTTCGAAAACAAGGTTGTTACATTTTGATTCTAACATTTGGTTTTAATAACATGGGTAGTTATGTTTGTTATTATATTTTATCCCTTCCGTTGTGAGATTCTAAAAGCATAGATAGATAGCTCTGAATATTGTTTATTATATAAATTTACCAACCAACATCCAGTTTTGGAATGGACCTAAGATTCAATGGTCTTTTATTAAGTCAAAAATTAGGCCCATTCCGGAGTGGGTATTACATTATTAGTTGAATTGTATTTTATTTTTGTTATTATGTCCTAGTGACTTGTCCTTTGTGGCTTTCAAGGTGTTAATGTCAGTTTGGGCACTGAACATAAGGTTCAAAAATGCAGGTCATTGCATTTGGTATCAAATAAAAACCCATCCTTAAGTTAAGGGTTAGGACGTATTAAGAGAGCATACTTGTATTTTTAAATATTATATATAAGAGTCAAGTACATATGTACACACCATTTATTATTCTAGTTTTATTTACTATCCATTGGGGAGTTGTTAATGAATCCTATTTTTATAGATATTTGAAAACGAGCACTCTATTGAAACTAGAAAGGAGATCAACACTAGTGGGGTGGAAACCAAGGGCAGGACTAGTACTAGAGCGAAAGTAGTGGATATCTCAGGAGTAAATATCTATGTATGGTTCAGACACTATCTACTAGCAAAGAGCCAAGCTAATACCGAATCCACTGAACCCGTGGCTACTACCACCCAAGTAGTGGTTCTTATCCAAATACCACTAATTTTGGGAATTTCCTATGTTATGAAAGGACTTCTCAAGTCTAGGAGGGAAACATATGTTGGAACGAAACCAGATGTAGTAATTTGGGCATGTCTTAATTCTTGTGAAAAGATCTTCAATCTTTTGGGACATACTAACATTGCTAGGAGGCAACTTGCTCCATGAAACTTGCAAGGTGAGGCAGCAATTGGTGGGAAGTGGTCACTACAAGGATGGAGGAGGATAGTATTGTTTAGGCTTTAAGAGGAAGTTTTAAATGAAGTTTTTCATGGGACAGAGAAGAGTTTGCTATTGTAGAAGTTCATTCACTTGAAGCGGACAGATATGACAATCGAGAGTATGTAAACCAGTTTGATGAATTAGCAATATTCAAATTTGACTTGGTAAATACTCCAGACAAGAAGGCAATGAAATTTGCAAAGGGGTTGAACTTACCACTAAAGGAGTTGGCATTGAACTAGATCTCTTACAAAGCTACTTTTGAAGGGTTAGTAGAAGGGGCTTTGTTGAACTCAGTTAATGGAGGAGTGGATAATGAGCAGTGTAGGATTGAAGAGAATTAGCAGTAGGGTAAGTGTAAGGGTAATGGACCTTAAGGAGGATAAAAAAGAAATAAGAGATCGCCTGTAATAGGTGTCTGAAGGTGGGCCATATCGTGAAGAACGGTTGGACAAATTTCGAAGGATAAGTGAAACAACTGTAATTGATTGGGTCACGTGGTGAAGGATAGGTTAGATTACAAAATACGAAGTGTTATAACTGCGATTAGTTTGGTCATATGAAAAGAGAATGCTTAACTTGAATAAATAAGGTCAAGTGGTTCGGACATATACTCTGTATGTTGTTCCAACTGCTAGCGTTGCACCTTAGTCGGCTTAGGAGAAAGGAAAACAAATAGCGATGGAAGATGTTATTATTATTTGATTCACATATTCGTACTTTATTTGATACTAAAGTATCTCATTCATTCATAGCAAGTGCATTGGTTGATGGTTTAGCTCTAAAATTTGACATCATGCATGAATTTATTTCGATGTTGAATCCAGTCGAGGGATCGACCTATTTATCTATGATATACCATGATTTAAAGTTGGACATAGTGGTATGGAGTTCTTATGTAATGCATATGTACTAAGATTTTCGGGGTATGGATTATTTTTGGGAATGTACTGGATCTCTCAATATCGAGTGGTACTGGATTTTGATAGGAGAGCAGTTTAGTTAAAAAGTGATTGGAGGCATGATTTGATTGTATGTTGTGAGCCTGATATTTTTGTTATAAAGACCTACTTATATTCGCTTGTTGTATCACGAAATGAGTTGTCATCTATCTTCATAATGAAAGATTTTTTAGATGTTTTTGCCAAAGTTTATGGTCTTCCTCCCTGAAGAGAAATCAAATTTAGGATTAATTTCAAGAAAGATGTTAGGCCAATAATGATGCCTCTTAGGTATATGGCTTCAAAGGAGAGAAGAGAGGTAGATAAATAGGTTTTAGAGTTCTTACAGAAAGGGTTTATTAGGAGGAGTATTTCACCATAGGGAGCACCTGTTATTTTGCTACTAAGGCAGAGGGTTCACACAGATTATGTGTAACGACCCGAAATTTTGACCATTCGCATCCACACATGTCGGACTTGAATAATTCAAAATACCGCGTTGTTAATTTAAATTTGGCAAAACTGAACATATACAGTAAATAAATAATCACAGATCACAGACACAGAGTAATAAATGCAGCGGAAATAAAAGAGATAGTAGTTCATGAAGCTACTATATAAATATATAAGTTACATCAGAGTTAAACCAGATACAACGGAAGAGTAACACGATACATCAGATACAAATCAGAATACATCACTGGAATCATCGAATACTGAAAGCAGAATAGATGGCTGGATCTTCAAGCAAAGCTCCAACTCCAAAGGTGAGTCTCGAATACTGGAACACTCAGTCTGACCCGAGCGTAAAGCAAAACAAAAAACACTCGAGTCAGGATTAACATTCTTATAACAATAAATCCAACTCAAGTGAAATAGCAATTGAAATACAAGTAACTCAAAGGATGTTTGGAATAACCATCCTTTAAGGATCCGTTAAACTATCTACTATGTAGTGGTGTACGATAAGTAGATAATGCCTATCAGTAATATAAGATATCAAAATAGTGTTAAGGCGTTACCATTATCCCCCTTAACACATTTTATATAAGCGTTATAGTCTATACAGCACTGTAAACTCCACCGTAAACTAGTGGGATATCAGGGAGTACTCCATAGGTATAACACAAAACAAATCGTAGTGGTTGCGTATATAGGGATACAAGTATGACAAGGCACATGAGGCAATACCCAAGGTAGTGAAACTACCTTTTGCCTGATCTGGACTGGTGAGAACGCATCGCCGCAGCGATCGCAACACCGCGAAACAACACTCCCAAATCAAGGGTGCACCAATCGACAACAAGTAATGAGTAGTTTTCGAAGAAGTGTGTTCGCTCGAGGAAGCTAACCCCATTTGGTCCGGCACGGCTCCTGTTTTAGTCATTTCCAATTTGACACAAGTGTCAAGGCTATCCATTATCGTTCTCTTTCTTCAGTCATCACGTACATCATTCCAACCACTTCATTCTGGATCACACTCCGCGTATAGTTATTAAAGTGGTTATCGGTTTAGACAGTGAGTATGTCCCTAACCGATTCCGGTCTCTTTAATAACCTTCGAAATTATTACACCGATTGGTCGTTTATTTATTTCAAAACCAAATAAAATTCAATTCCAATCACAATTTGTAAATCAACATTTCATTTGTCTTTCAAAACCAATTTCCATAATTTACGTTTCAAAACTTCCAAATTCATTTCAACATCTTATAATTCAATTTTGATTTTATTTAAACAATTCAAATATTGATTCAAGTTCGTATATAAGTTTCATTCCAAATCATTTAATTTAATTTAACATTCAAAGCAATTTAACTTCATTGATCGATTTCATTCAACATTCGTCAAGTAAATTTGTCATTCAAAACAATTTCTATTTAATTTCCAATTCATTAAATCAATTACTTAAGTTCAACTTCATTTAAATCAAAACTTACAATTTTGAATTAAATTAAATTCATCAAATCAATTCTTTCAATTACAAGTCTTACATTTATTTCAACAAATCACATTTTATTTCTTGTTAAAGAAATTCAATTTCACTTATTAATTTACTTAGTTACAATTTCAAAACTCAATTAATAAAGAAAATCAATTTCACTTATTCAAGAAGTTCAAATTTCACTTATAAATAATTCAATCTTATTTAATTATTAAATAATTTCAAAACTTAATTATTAAATAATTTCAAAGCTTAATAATTTCAAACTTAATTATAATTTCAAACTTAATTATTAAATCATTTCAAACTTAATTCAATGAAAAGTTCCAAATTTAATTGTCAAATAATTAATTTCAAAATAATGGTCTTTCAACAAATACTATGTCAATATTTGTTTCAGATTTTAAATATTAACATTTCCTTTCATTAAAATTCAAATTCCATCTTTATTTCAAAATCTTATCCTTTCAAATAAAAATTTTATTTTATTTTAAATCAAATTATTGACCAGTCGGGTTTTATTTAATTCTCTATCCTAAGTCAAGTTCATTTGGGTATTTATCATTTCAACCCGATTCCAATTCAATTCAAAATCAAAGCATAGCAAAGGGAACTTGCAGTGTGATAACTGGGATGGTGTCAAAGTAAATAAACAAGCAATAACAACAATCAATATCAATCCAATAATCAATTCAAATAATCCCGAAATAATCGTATTAATTCACATTGTTATTTGTGTAAATTAATATAATTATTTCTAGAATCTACACTATCATTTCATGTAGATTAAAGATTATTACACTAATTATTCTATGTATTTCTACACTTGACATCAATTATCCAATTTCATACTTCATCAATTAATACAACATAAATTCAAATGGTTCGAGGGTAATTAACTATTTTTCTACGTGTCAAATAATTAAACATTCAAGGGGTCATATTATACAAATTTGTCTAATTAAATTTAACATATATATCAATTTCAAGTCGCTAACTATCCTACGTCAAATTCAATTGTAAATTTTTAATCACTTACTACATTAACAATTTAACATCCAATGTGAACATCAAACAATCAATCATTTAACAACCAAACTGGATTATCACTGTGTATATAACAGATAATGGTGTTAGATGTCACATATGAACTGATACAGGTAATAACATATAACAGTGTAAGTAACTAACATCAGCATATTTCAATTGTCGTTTCAATTGAAATCAAATTTAATAAATAAAAGAACATTAATCATGAGTGATTGCTCACCTTTCGAGGTTAGAGACGAATGAGAAAGAGATGAGTTACGAATCCAGGTACGAATTCCAAAACAAGTTATATTGGCCCAAATTGACGAATAAGGCTGATAAATCAAAATTGACGAAACAAATTAGAATTGGAAATATGATGATAAGTGGTAAGTAAGGTTATATATAACTATATATATTCGAACAGGGTATATAATATATATCTATATATATAAATTTATCTACCTATACAACAAAACGGCAAATAAAGAGTTGATAATCTATATAAACAACTTTCAAGTACTTTGAACAAATAGATATAAAGTTCCGAAAATATTTTGTACAAACAGATATGTATAAATATATACTGATATACATTACATACTTTTAGAACTTATAAATTATGTTAAACTCTTAAAACCATTAGATGAAATCACTACTGATCAAATAAATCTTTTGAAAACATATATATACTAAGTTTATATAATAGTATATAGTTCTTCACTTTGCAGCAAGTCCAGACCCCAATATATACTTACATTTTGAGGACAACTTGATAGATATATACTATAGAACACAAATATATATATATACACGAATAACTTTATACTTCTACTATATACGTGTGAAACTAAAATCAATTTTTTTTTAACTTGTATAGGTATGGAGTGAAATATATCTACATAGAACTACTAACCCGACCGACCTATATATATATATATAAACTACTCAAGTCATATACAACAGCTTGTACCTTCGAAGTATAACTTATATAATATAATACAACTTTATAAAAATAAAATAATACTAATAAACTAATTTACTTACAAAACCAGTTAAACAACAAAAAATTATATATCTCTTTATAAACTGATATAATAAAAATGTATAACTTATATACCATATGAACAATAGCTTATTCATATACAAAATAGTCATATAAGTATACTGTAAACCGCTTAAGAGTAAATGCAACTTATACAAATATAACTTACTGTTATCACTATAAGTACCGTAAACACTTTATATATGTGCTTTGGAAACAACAGCCTACTAAAGAGCCTAACAAAACACACATCTACAGGCTATATACAATACCATATATATATATATATATATATATATATATATATAATTCACGTTGTTCCCAAATCTGAAAAATATAGATTTTATATATACAAACAATATATAGTATAACGAATTTTTTTTTAATATATACAATCAAACGCTTTTATAAAATACTTTTATATATGTCTTATATAACTAAAACTCATATCAGAACTATAAGATAAAGTGTGTTGTTAACATCAATATACTTAGGAAAAAAAAAGAAAGTTGCAAGTTGAAAGGAGGAAATCATGCTACAGGCGACGCAACTATAATCTAATATAAAATACACTAAATTTATACAAGACTTGCGAAATACCTATATAGCTAACATACATATATAGCTTCTGATCTGATGTATTACAACATATACAACATATATTTTAAAACGTATAACTGATATAAACTATATATAAACGGTATAAATAGATAAATATAAAATACTATTATAACTTTGAAATAAAAACATATATGTACTTACAAAAAAAATATACGTATAAACTCTTATATATAGCCCTCGTATATATAACAGACCAATATATATAGAACATAACTATGATTTCATAAACAATACGTATGATACTTAAATTATTATAACAATATATGTAAACCATAAATATAGTACAGAACTTATAATACATGTACTATTATATACCGCAGATTTAACTTGCATCGCTAATCATGAGACATATAAATGATAAACATATCTATCTAATATACCTTATACAAATATAGATGATGTTGCATACAAGGAAAGAGGATGCTCACAGAAGAAGAAGATGGTGCTCGCGGCCATTGACCTAGCGTTGGCTAGAAGGGAAGAAAGAGCATGGCTTCGGCCATTAGGTTTTCATATGCAGGTGGTTGCGTTAGAGGGGAAGAAGCTCACGTGGATTGGCTTTGGGTGCGTGCGAACAGAGGAGATGGGTTAGCATGCATCAGCGAGAGGGAGGGGACGTGTAGCATGGTCGGAGGTGGTGGATCGGGGTTGCAAGCGGAGGAAGATGGTCAGAGGGCAGCCAGGCGGTGATTTCGAGGTGGCTGATGAGGTGGTTGAGGCATCAGCGCTGCTGGCTCGGGTTAATGGCCGGTAGACGATGGAAATGGCGGTTGTTGTGGTGTTAGCATGGGGAAAGGAAGCGGAACGAGAAAAGAGGGTGAGGAAGGAGGAAGCCGGGTGGCTCGGCTGTGAAAAGTTTGGTTGGAGATGAGTTTCTCCAAAAATGAAATTGACGTGAGGAGGAAAGAGGGATGGAAGCAGCTATGCCCAAATATGCAATGCAAAGGGAAAGAGGAACTGTGATGTATAAAGTTTAAGCATTACATATGTTATTAATTCTATTCAATGGTGAGCAGTAGGCTATCGAAAGTCACGAGAATAGCAACGGCCAACAGCTGGAATAATTAAAGTCCATTAATATTTGTTTGGGCAGCAAGTTTCGATTTTTTGAAACCTAAGGAAAAATTAACGGTCACAATTAAAGGTACCGCTACAACGAACATCTTTTTGTTTTTCGTCGTGTACCGGACCTCAACAAACAGAGATTAATATACTGTAGAGATCAGCGTCATGAAACGATCAAAACGGCATACATATATTAGCGGTACGATTGAATTAAAAAAAATTCGAATTTTTCTACTGGCGGAAAATGCAAGAAAAACGTAGAAAAATAAGATCGACGGAGCCAAAGAAGTCCGAATTTGGAAAAACGAAAAAATGACGTTTGCTCAGAAGATGGTTTAGAATTTTTCTATGTAAAAATATTTAGGTTTCGAAAACATTTTATTTTCATCGCTTTTTAACTGATTAAATTGAAGTAAATTTACATGCAAAATAAACTTTCATATTTTCGGACGAAAATTTACCAGTTGCTATGTTTAACTAGACGCATTCCAAATATCAAATTTATATTTCATAATTTTATCGTTTAAAATTTCACAAAATTTCAACTAATTACGATATTAAAACAGTTAAAATTTACGGGTCGTTACACTCTCCCCCACTCAAAACTTTTCGTCCACGAAAAGGAAGGAGGTAGGAGAATAGAAACAACAAGAAAGAAAATAGATTGGAATACAAGTAAACAATTAATTTAAACCATATAAATTTCAATTTAAATTAATTAATATTTAACCAGTTGATTTAAACCATTTGATTTCACTTAAGTTAAATCAAAAAGGAATTTAAACTTTCCAAATCTCCAAAATTTTCAAATTCTTTCAATTACATTTCCAAATACTTCTCTAGAATTCCGTTTCAAATTACAAATCACATTTAAAATTTATATTCTCAAATTTCATTTGTATATGAATTTTATTTCTTAACTTTGGAGTTACGATTTCAATTTCTTATTCAATTCCAGTGATAATAATTTACTATTATTACTTCCTAACATCCATGCAACCATATACTATAGTACTTTATAGAAAAACATTTCTTTTCTATACAAAAATAGTTTTGGGCAAAATTATCTCATTTACCCTATTCAAAACAATACTGTGCCGAATTGTTCTATTCGAGTGTTTAGAGATTCCTATCGATAGAGTTGTCCAGACCATACCGACCAGAATCCATATACCACTCAACAAACCAATCATCACAATACAAAACAATTTTATATTCACTAACAAATACGCACTCATATCTATTATTACACTCAACTCATTCTAGAGTACTGCTGACTCTATCTCTAATGAGTAACACCCAACGGAGCAGGGTTGTCGCTTAACCATATGCTCTGATACCACGCTGTCACGTACCGAAATTTTCGACTTTCGAAAATTCGACATCGATACTCACTTTATCGACTGCCGAGCAATCGAGTGCCGGAAACTCCAATAGTGAGGGTTTTAAGAAAGAAGAAAAAGTAGAAGAAAAGAGAAAGCAGAAGGAAGAGAGTAGAAAAAGAAAAGAAGAACAACACATCAGAACAGAAACAGAAAACAATATCAGAATCTCACACATCGCAGTGGAACAATATACAATAGATAATTACTAGTCTTTTAAAACAAAGAACTATATCAGTTTATACATACATCAATCAACAGAGTCAATATACAACAATGGACAGTTATATAAACTGGTCCTCATACAGAATACACAGCGGAATAAATACTATCAGATACAAATACTACGTCTCGTCATCCAGCTCATCTCCAAAGCTCCAGAATATCCAGAATATCCTGATAATCTAACTCTAGACTGCCCGTGTGGAAATTGGTGGGCACCCAGAGTTTAGAAGGGAAACAATAAACTCCGAGTCAGTCATGGTGACTGGTGTGAGATCGTAAAACAGTTATTTTTCTTTAAAATAAACAACAGAAGAATTTTAAAGTCAATTCGCAATGCTTTTGGAAAATGAAACTACCATAAGACCTCCCGCCACACACACAATGCAAACGCAGACTTGGAGGAGATTTCTTCTTATGATAGTCAAAGATGCTTACTACGCAAAAAATCAAATTCTTTTTGATATTATTATTAGTGCATAGTGTAGAAAACATTTCGAAAGTAGAATATAAATCTTAGCCAGCATAGGTACCATTATAGTATGCTTGCTATAGCTACCATATTAAATGGCAGGTTCTACAACTAAAACCGTACAAGGCTCGTATTGTTTCTTTGGATTTCCAACAAATGGTCAGGCTAAGGAACTTCCTTTTCCACGATGGGTACGTCCCTGGAATAGACGACCCGAGAAATAACCTAACATTACGGTTAGATCTCTGCCAACACAAGGCCGGGTTACCTCTGCAAAAGTAGGTAACTACTGACACGCGTATGCCTTCCCCCGATCGTCACCGATCTTCCCGAGGATCCCCGATTCGCAACAACCACAAAGTAATAAATTTGCAGCAACCACAGAGGTTAAGTATCTGGGCTCCATACCATGATACCACCTTTATCCAGAAGGAATGACATACACTAAGGGGCGCTACTCCCTAGAACCTTGCCGCATCCTTCCTGTTTTGACCATTTCCGGGGTGTGAGGCTCGACGAAGTCTCGTCCACAAAGCTACGCTTTCTACAAAGCCCTGCTTCGGGTCAAACAAAATGATCAACCTATGATCACAAAGATATAAGATCAAACAAATGATCATATCACAAATAATCAAACACTGATCATTTCACAGCAACACTCAGTATGCCACGTTACCAAATTGGGATATATCGCTGATGAAATTCAACTACATAACCTCTGAGCTCATACGTCTCAGAGAAGGGTGTTAAGCTAAGAGAATAAATTCTCCGCCACCAACAGAAATGTATTTGAAAGAAATCAGCTTTATATCTCAAATTGTAACGTCAGACACACAATCCATACAAGTCTGTTCCGGGATCGAACAGAACCGAAGGCACTTCTCACGAAGCCCTTGCATATCCGGATAAATTTCTAATCACGTCCGGACTTCCCGTCACTAAGGGTGATAAAACCTCTAAATCGGAGATCAGCCGATGTAGAGTAACTCGACGGTAATCCTTCCGTTTTCAAAAATATCCGGTCTTCAACACCGGTCTTCGAATGCAATTCATAACGACGTATCACATATTCGGAATGGGTTATACGACCCCATGGTCCTTTCCCGGCTAACCCGAATAGTGAGCGATTATTCAAAATAAGTGTGGCATTCAAATTCATCCAATCACAACAAATATCCATTCAAGGTAATTATTGATAGTCGGTTATTTAACTACCAATAAAGATGCGCAACATCATCAGATTCCAAATAATTTTCCCAAATTATTTATCTTCCAAAATATCTTTACTAGATATATAATTTCCACACTTTAAAAATAAATCAATATTTATTTTTCTAAACAGTTTCCATTTCCCTTATAAATTCCATAGTGAATTTACATTTTTCGAAGATCTACTAATATTCGATTTTCAAATCGATTTCAATATTCATTTTCGATTTATCTTTAAGAAGATAAATTCTCAAAACGTTTCATTTCATTTTGGAAAACATTCCCATACTTATTTAATAATAAGTAATTCACAAATCCATTTATTTTCAACACTTGGAAAATATTCGATATACTTAAATCAATATTAAGTATATATTTCGTTCTTTAAGGAAACCATTTACTATAACAACATTTATTTGAGTCAAAACGAATGTTACGTAAAACATCGTTACGACGACTCAAAATCACTAGTATAGGAATTCGGAATTAAGATAGATATATAAATCCCAATACTAGACGAAAATATTTCCTTTCGGAAATCATTTACTATAACAACAGTGTTATAGTCCACCATTTCCTTATATTTTCGAAAACGTCTATTTCAACAATAAATGTTGAAATCTATGCTTTCGATTCATAATACATTTTAAAACATCTTTTAAAATGTTTAACTTCATTTTTAATATCACTTCTTCAAAAATAAATCCATTTTTCTTAACGATATATTCACTGTCCAAAATTGTGAATATACTTCACTAACCAAATCTCAGTCTTTTCTACACATTTATTTCAAGAATAATTCGCTATCCAAAATCGCGAATATATTTCCTTTAATAACCTCCTACATTTAATTTATCAAACTCCATTGATTTTGAATTTATAAAACAACGTTTATAAATCCTATTTCTATATTTTTTTAACACTTTGATTTATAAATCTTCTTTATTAACAATCCGATCAATATTCCATTTAAAGGCAAAAATCCAATTTATAAGTAAATTTCTTATAATCATTCATTCTACAACTTCATACTTTATAAATCTATAAATTTCATATTTTCACAATTTATAATTCTATACATTTCATATCTTCACATTTTATAATTATAAATTTCATATCTTCACATTTTATAATTATAAATTTCATATCTCTTTTAAAACTCATTTTAAAATTCCAATAACTTTAATTGATAAATATCAATTTGATACATCTTTTATATACATTGGTTTAATAATTCAAAAATCTCAACTTAAACCATTTTTATAAATTTCTTAACTCTTTATTTCAAAAGAAATTACTTTTTGGTTAAAATTCACAAAATCCTAACTTTTATAACTTTAAAGTTTTAACGTTTATTTATTTAAAATAAATCAATTCAACAATTTAAATAAACGTATATTTTCAAAGATCACTTTTAAAAATTCACTTTTAAAATCAACATCGTTATTTTTAAATTTCAAAATTTGAATCTGATGATGCAACAGCACCAATTAGTCCATCACAACAGTCAATATCATATATCAATATGATAACAGAATATATATCAATATCTGTAAATAAATAAATACTGGTGAGGAATCCAGTTGGATCCCTCCAACCTGTTTCCCTGCATCCAAAGACGTTAGCATAATACCAATTCCGCTCCAGTACGGAATTATCACGGTATATGGGTTTTTATAATATATCCGCTTACTAACGGCGCAATAGGGTCTCATCCGCTATACAAGGCGGGAAATCATCAATCCAATATATACATATGCCAATATGTATATATTGCTATATATAGATATATATCCTACTATATCTAATATCACATCCAAAACAACAATCAATAACTGCAAACATCAAATTTCCAATTCGAGTGAGAAGATCTCACCTTAGCTTTTATTTTGCAATCCATTTTCCATTTTGATCATTTCTTCATTGTATTCGACCTTGTATAAACATTTAATACAATTCATCAATATTTGAATCAAGTGAACAATTAAATTATCGTTATGTTCATTTACTTAACCCAATTTCTCCTTTAATAATTTAATTAACTAGTAATTGATTTTAAACAACCGCTAAACAGATCAAGTTACTTTACTGGAAAAAAAAACATTTTTTTCTTTCTTTTTTTTTCTCTTATATATTTCTGTTTATATACCCATGTACTTCATTCAAATTAAAACAGAAATGTTACAACTTGCAGTAGAATATACCTTGTTGTTTACATACAATTATACACATAAGTGTATAACCGATTACGTTTTTAAACAAAAACTGTTAACAATGCTTAAAATCAAATTACCTCACAACGAACTAGAACTCGAAATCCAAATCGCGTCACCCAAAGCCTAACGCAACCCACGCTCGACCTACGATGCCACCAGGTCGAACCCATTCCACTCGAATCATCGCCTTCACGAGTTCCCTGTCGATCCCTGTACCTCTCGCACGCCATTGCTTCCACGCGACACTCGCGAACGTGACTCGCGAAACCCCAGCTTCGCTTGACCATCTTCACCGCGCGCTCACGACCACCAGGGGCCCTCCCAGCTTCGATTGCACTCGCGCGCCACCATCCCTTCGTTGACTTCGAGCTTGAGCTCAGTGCTATCGCGATTCCATCGATCGCGTGCCCTCCAATCTGTCGCAATTACGAACTCCCCAAACGCCGCTCTCACCAAAACCCTAGGCTCTGCCCTGCCTTCGAGTGCACGAGCGTGCGCCTCCAATGCGATGTCGCCAAGTCGCGATTCGATTTCAATGATCGGAGATGCTCGGCCCTCCTTTTCTTTTCGAGTGAATTCGAACGAAAAAGGAATTTGGGGTTTTTTTTTTTATAAACTTCGCGCTCGAATTCGATACGCAGGAGAAAGGGAAAAAGTTTTCGAACTTAAAGTGGAAGAGGAGGAATCTTGGGGAAGCAGTTTCGAACTGGGAGGAAAAGAGAAAATCTCGCCGGCCATTGAATTTTCCTGAGCTTTGATTTTTGAATTGAGTAAGTTTGTTCGGCTATTATTTCGAACGATAGGTTTATATTTTTTTTCTTTCTTCGAGCTGACCCCCACGTACACTTTGTAAAGAAAAGGGGAGACAAGATTAGATGGCACGACATGCCAAAAGAACAAGCTACAGTAATATTGAATGAGTGGTAAAAACTCTGATGTGAAAAGAATTCGGCTGAAGTTGACTAGATTTAAAATTTAAATTCAAGTTGAATTCGTTTAAAATTTTCAACACGTTTATTCGTCGTACGGTCACTTAACAACCCCGAAAAATACGAAATTTGGAATCCAGCAATAATTCAATATTACGGACCCAATGGAACTGGTTTCGTCGAATTCCGAGACTGTGCCTCGGACGGCTATTTTTAAATATCGATACGAACGATAATTTTCAAAACTGATCAAATCAATTCGAAATTAGATTCTAAAGCTTCTGTTGTCTTCAGTATTATCAATACGAATTTTAGAAATTCTCGAAATATTTTTCTTCAGCTTAAAATTGAAGATTCAAATTTTTATTCAACTCACACTAGATTAACTTTAAAATTTTATCGCCAAATTCCAAGTTATATCGAGGATTCAAATTAAATCATCGTTCAAACATTTAAAATTAATTAAATATTCTCAATTTAATTTGTTCAAAATTCTGGGTCGTTACAAATTCCAATAAAACTTAACTAATTTGTATAAATTTATTTAATTTTTATAAAACGTAGTTAAATTATATAACTCTTAGTTAATTTTTAAAATTTTGGTTAATTTTTATAAAAACTAGTTGAATTTTAATAAACCTCGGTTAACTTATTTATAAATTTATTTATATTAACTCAATCTTATAAATTATCTCAATTAGTAAAACTTAAATGTCATGACTTATATTTTAATTAACTTAAATTTATAAATTATCTCAAACTTCAACTTTATTAACTTGGTTAATTTTTACAAATTATCTCAAACTTATAATTTTTTCATAAACTTAGTTAATTTATTATTGTTGTTGTTGTTATTATTACTATTATTATAAACTTGTTAATTTTATAATACTTAATTAATTTTTATATAAAACTTAGTTGATTTATTCAAATCATTATTTATTATTATCATTATTAAACTTATAAATTATCTCAATTGCTCAAACTTAAAATATCATAACTTATATTTTAATTAACTTAATCTTAAACATAAGGAGGGAGATAGTGTGCAGTGATCAGCTCTTACCGTGACATTAAGAATGGAAACCACTTTATCACCTTCCTTAAAACTAGATACTCCAGAACCAATACCAATTACTTCTCAGACCACATCTATGATTGTAAAGTAAAAAATAGTCATAGTGGATATATTTCAACATCTCAATTTTGAAGAAGATCGTGTCGATTGTAAACATAAACGATAAACTATTCTTTATGATATAAAGCATGAACTGACAAGTGGATATCCTATGGTTTGTGAACAGATAAACTAAAAAAGACAATGTTAGTAACCTAGTTACAAGGATAGATTGCATAGATCTGAAAACTAGCATAAGCGATAGCTACATGTCTTTAGATATAGAAAGATAGAGAAACGGACCTGGTATGTATGAAAATTTTGGAGCCATAAAAGGGAATAGCATGCTGGAAGATATAACTCAAACAAACAGCTTGCTTTATACTTTTATGCACAGCAGGCAAGTAACCTGAAGCTAACATTGATATTCCACCCACTCCCTGTGAAAAATAGATAGTTTTAAACAAACATGAAGAAATAAAATTAGCAAATTCAAAACAAACCAGAAATTAGAATTACTATACCTACATAGCTTCGGCATCCCTATCGGTTATAGTAACAATATATACCCAATTCTGACGCCGCATCTCTATCGGGTCACGGCTACTCAAAGTTTGTATGTATATGTATATCGGTACTTATAGTGTTCGTATGGATCAATCACCTATAAGCATAGCTTTGATGGTATAGCATTTGGTTATCAAAAATAAATTTGGATCAGTTCTTGAACTAAAAGAAATGGGTATGAATTGAACTGCATAATTGAACAGAAAACAGGTCAGTTAATAAACCTTTATAGCCCTGTAAAATAGGTAGAAAGATGTATGAGGGAAGTTAATGGTTTACATCTTTTCAAAAGTGCATATTATGAATTCAACTTTATTTGAGGAAAAGAAAAAGAATCTTCATTTACAACTTTCAGGATAATACTCCAGGTATACATGTAGTTCCTTATAACTAATTGATTCTTGTTTAATGTCAATAATTTGCAGTAACTAATTAATGAGCAGATCATACAATTTCTGTAACAGGAGAATTCAATTGTACACTAAATATGCGAGAGACTAATTTCATGAAACAAGCAACTTCAAAAAAAAAATCATGTTGAGTTCTACGTTTAAACAACAAAATGAGACCTGACAAACACTACTTAAATTAACAAGGGTTAGAGACGAATATTAATTTCAACAAGACCGTTGACCTACCTATCAACAGTTATGAGCACTTATTCCCCAAGATATTTGAAAATGATAGACAATAAACTTCAATGTATAACCAGAATAAACAACAATGTCAGGCCAATCTTAATATCAGTAGTAAAACAATTCAAGGATAAGGATAATCTTACCGCTTTAGTGGTAATGGTTGACTTGGGCCTGTTGTTGCTATGGTTGTTGGTGCTAGGGGTTTTAGCTTTGCTCTTTCCATTCACTACTTCAAATATAGTAGGTAAGTCATTCATCATCCCAAAAAGATGCTTTCTGCATAATATATTGAAGTTTAGTACATGGAGAAGAATAAGTGAAAGTTGAATGGGAGTACAAATGATATATGCATGTATCGACCTACTGAAAGAGTACTAAAATGACATACCATATATTTACATTAAAATTAGGTGTGGAAAATATTATTTATTTTACATTTATCAGGATTTAGTGAGTATCGATCATACCTTATCATATTAATTAATATAATAACACTCAATTTGATCCCAATCACCAATTTGAGGTGCTTTCCCACCATATTCTCCTTTTGATGCAATTTTTAACCTTGAGTCATCTTATAGTGTACTAAAAGGAAGAGGTAAACAAATAACATGGCCAGACTTAAGAACAGCATATATTAGGCTTCAAACTGTTGTTTGTCTTTCAAGAGATGTAATGAAGTAAGTTACACTACAATCCATGCTCTCTCTTTCGCTATCCTCCTCTTAATGACCTTACATCTACCTTTGGCCGCTTTACTGCATGCCTGAAATAATTGTAAAATAAAAATGGATCTTAGACGTCAGATAAGTGAGATACTTACAGACAATGATGCTTTTCTTTATTTATAACAACTTAATAGTTCATATAATATAATATCAAAATTCAAACAGTGTCACCACATTAAAATTACCTGATAAATAGAGACAAGGTCATAACCAAGTATAAAACACGCTTTACATATCTTAAAGATGATCAACTATAATCTTATCATTGTTGCCATCATCGCCTCATTATTTGTTGCTTCGTCTTTTTCTGCAAATGCGGTAACATGCAACAAAGCAGATATAGATTCACTTCTTGCATTTAAGGACTCATTCCCTGATAAAAGTTCTTACCACTCATATCTCGCCTAGGTAGCAAACTCAACAAATGATTGCTGCAACTAGGATTATGTTCAATGTGACACTTCTTTAGTCTTGTCCGGAAATAGTTTTGATCCTCCTGACATGGATCTCAAGGTTTATCTTTATTTAAAACCAACTATATAATTGTATATTTTGATGAGTTTGTGAACATGTTGACTGCAAAATACGGTAAAAGAGATACTAAGGAAGAGTTAATGAAAGCTTTTCGAATCATAGACCATGATCATAATGTAGTGTATCTGTCTATGTGTCAGAATGTAAATAAACATATGTCTTGTATCTCGTTCTGAGAATAGCATTGTATTTCTCAGGGTAAAATATCAGCACAGGACATACTGAACATATCCAAAGAACTAGGAGATCATTTCAGCCATGAAGAGATGCTGGAAATGATTGATGAGGCAGATCGCGATGGTAATTTTCTCTATTTTACTGTTTGCTTAAAACATTAGACTTATTTGTTTGCAAAAAGTTAGTAGCATTATACGAAAAAAAATTAGGTGATGAAAATGATGAAAATTATGTTTCTAAATAGAAATTTATGCACAATCATAATTCACATAGTAATTTACACACAACAGCCGAAGCGGGATCCATCTAAATAGAAATCCAACTTTAGCTGCCAATATATGTTCCCTGAAAGCGGTGGTTACAGCGCTCAATAGTACAGACATGTCCATGAGTTAACAAGCGCAATGATTGTATTTGCATGATTGGTAGATAGTTTTTTGTTTACAGTTAAAACATATATTATTTTCTTCGGTCCAAACCACGCCGGCTCCACCAACTAATTAATAAAAGGCGATGATCATATCAACTGCATTCAGGCAATGGTTGATCTGATCTAACTTATGGTTAGATCTTAAAATTTGGATCCACATCTAATGTGTCTGACGTATAAACCCAATCCAGACTTTCTTTGATTTTATCATATAATTATGGTTATATGTGTTAGAATCACCGATTATATATTAAGTAGTATTTTATCAAATACACTACTTAATTCATATTTTTACAAATGTTTGTTTTACCCTGTATAGTCTATATCGTTTAGTTTTCATTGTCTAACTCAATTTAGAACATTATTATAAATAGTCGTTGGCCTAAAAAGTTTGAGATTGTAAATTAAATGGTGTATTTTATTTTATTACTTTTTGCCGCAAATTAGATGAAAGTGAAATAAAACATACAATGTAACATAGTATAAAATTAATATTTTTTATAGCCTTTAATGAAATTAAAATAGATATAAAAATCACAAATTTTATTTTATAAATATTTAACTTGATAAAATTTAGGTGGCTAATATACTTAGATAGAAAACAAACAACTCTTTAGTTGTATGACAAGAACCCAAAAAAAATATTATCTTGAAATATTGAAATAGTAGGTTTTAAATAAGGATAAATTTTAGTTAGGCTTTAAAGAAAAATTTAGTTCAATAATAGGATACAATTGTTCATCAAGTGTCATATCTTAGCTACTATTTACTTGTTCATATTAATCGCTACAGGTACGATACCAACCGTGCTTATAGATCTAACAACGCTTAAAACAATATGTTTTGATTACATGCCTGGACTAGTGGGGCCTATACCATCCCAGATAACTAAACCAAAGAACCTTCAAACCCTATTGATATCGAACTGCCAAATCACCGGCTCTGTTCCTTCATTTCTCTCGCAGTTGCCTTCTTTTCAACAAATAGATTTACCGAAGTAAATATCAAAAGACCAAAACCACAAAACTGATACCGGATAACCTGTATAATTTGGCAATACAATTTGACTGAATATACACATTAGGTTAAATTTACAAAATATTTCCTATTTTGATCGAGGCTTATCCTCAAGAAAAGGTTGGAGCATTTGTTCAATGGGTAATGGCTCCTAAGTCCTAGATATCTTGTTGCTACATGACTTAAGCCCTGAAGGTCCAAACAAATATTATGTCCCTAATATTAACTGAACATCAATATAAGCCTTGCAAGAAAATTTACCTATACTACCGTCAACAAACAGCTCTAGATTCTAAAAGTTTATACCAGCTATTTGACCATCCTGAAACAAATTCTTAAACGTTGTTTAAATCTGTAAATCCACCTGCTTATCCTAAAAACTACCTTTAAGTGTTCAAAATTATAGATCATGTTTACTTAACCGCAACATTACAAGGCATAATCATGAAAATTAACGCATCAATTATCTAATTAATTTTTTGCAACAGATTCTTATACAATGTTGTACTACTAAATTAATTATATAGTCAGGGTACGAAGGTAGGCAGCTATATCTCTACTATGTATCTAGCTAGAGTATTTGCATGGATCTATCATAACCTCATGATTTAATTGACAAGCACGGTCAAGGCTTGTTAAAAGCTTAGTTGTCATTCCCTATTCATAATTGTACGTAACGGCTGTATACATTTAAATATGTTCTTATTTCTTTGTATAAGTTGCCTGTGTGGACTTAATTGCAATCTCCAAAAGGGAAAAAATAAAATGAAATGCAAAGAGTAACTACAAATAGAAGCATGTGCTATCTTTATCGCAAATTTGTGAAATGATATGCCCATCACCTACCGTTCCTATTATACTACGTAGCAGAACTCTCTTTTGTCTATTGATTTCTTTCCCCTCGTTTGTCTCTGGGTCTACAACAGAGTCAAAAATACAAAAAATACAAAAAAATAAAGTGGCTATATATACATATATCTCTCAATTTATTGTGGGGTGGCAAGGTAAATTACTGGATGACACTTTAACAAAGAGGAATTGTTGAAGTCTACTATCAGAAGAAATTACAAACATACTCAGCACAAATTCTTAAATAGAAAAAAATAAGCAATAAGTGATGCATCATATTATTAGCAACGAAGTAGAAAGCTTCTAAGAAATAAAATATATCGCTAACTCTTGATTCCAACTAGTATGAGTTAAGGTAAAGTAGATTTTCAACTAATTATAGGAAAATGCCAAAAATTTGGTGAGAATGACACTTAACTCCAATAGACAGTAAATTAATAAACATTTCATGTAAGTTGAAGTTTGGACGATGGAGAAGGCATCCGACCACTTCAGCGAAGGCACGATAGATTGATAGTAGTGGTGCCAACTTACCTAAATTTAATATTGAATTTTCAATGCAAATTCTAGAACTATATGTTTATCTACCTGTGGAAATTCTAGAACAAGTTGTCATGCAACAGGACATGAAATGTATTAATCAATTTATATGAATATAATAAAACTTTCCAACCTTTTTGTGAATCATGCAGCCAACAATATAATTGGTAGAAAGATGATTCCCTATCTCTCACCTCATTGTGATAGTCACCATTTTCCTCTCTGCTGTATGCATGCTTTACGAACTATTATATTTCATGGCTTCTTTTTGGTATGAATAGCAGCTCTAATTCAACATGCGGTCTACATTCATGCAATATTTGCGTTAGAGGATATGTATAAAGATGATATTGACTGAATTAAAGATGATTTGTCATATCATGTTTTTTTAATCATGTCTAATATTATGTGGGAGCTAGATGAGCATAATTTCTTAGTCTATATTTGCGAGAAATAAATAAATTTGAACTGCAATTTGCATCAAACTCCTCCCCCTAATATAGGAATTCATTTTTTTTGTAATTTTGGCATATGTATGGTAAACAGATTTCTTTGTTTATCAGAAGATATTATTTTGACATGATATTTTCAAAATTCCATTCAAGAAAAAAGTAGAGGAATATATAGAAGATAGCAACAAGAGCTTACTTTATTCAGCTAATGATTGCCTTACTAAGGTATGCAAGAAGCGAAGGAGTGGCTTCTTCACTTTAGTCAATTTGGAATCGTTTACCGAAGCACTTTCTTTGTTCATCAACCCTTCCTGTGCTGATTGGACTCGCCTAACAAGTTTTCGTAGTTCCTGTTGATAAAATTAGGCAGAGAATAAAACCTTTGTGAATGTCAACAAAGTACAAAGAGGTTTAGTGAACTAAATTTGGTATCTTAATAGTCAACATAAAGGTATGATAACATAACACGGGTAATATACATGCCTTAGATACTGACAGGAATTTCGCATAAACTACACTATAACACAATATATCTGAGGCTTCAGCGAGAAGCTCTTTCATTGGAAAAACAACTTTCTATTACTGTTTCTCTTTCTTTTCTTTTCAATTTTCTACAAGTTAATCTCTAGCAAACATGAGAAACACATATATCTCAAACATGAGAAGTTTTGTGACAATATTCAACAAGGTCAGTAATTTTCATAAATGAGCACAAAGTTTTAATATAAGATTCGTAATCATATACAGAAAACAAGAAAGATCCATTTGTATACATCTCAATTGAATTTCAAGAATTTGTATTCAGACTTTTAAGATCGCAGCATAGATATATGCAAAATTTAACAATGATACGATGCTAAAGAAGAAAAAATCAATTCTCTACTTGTCGGCAAACTACTACAAACTCTTAAAGCCTTTATAGGCTTAAACAACGACTACTGACAACATAATTCTCAAACTATCAAAGTACTCACTTTTGAAGTCAAACATACTTGTTGAGATATTTTCTTTTGCTGTTGCATATAAAACTTTGAGCAACTATCAATCTCTATATTATAAACCTTAATTATTTGGTATATATAGCATCCAAGAGATTTAATTTCAGCCTGAAAACATTTGTTTCAATCACTTACCTAGCAAATCAGAGCACCTTGAACCAAATATGGTTCAAACAAGTCTATGTCTTAGAAATCCAAAAACATAAACCCATAATTCATAGGAATGAGCATGCATATTTCAGTGAAGAAATTAATTTCCTTGAGTGAATGAGAACCCAGTGCACCAAATGGCTGAACCATGTCTGCTTAAATCTTAATAATTTATTGAATTACATCACAATGCTTTTACAGGTTAAAATTTTATTATGTGCAAATCAGTCCACTCATAAAACATTCAAAAATTACCCAAGCCTTCATTTGGGTTTCTTTTTTACACTTCGTTTCTTAAGTTTATTTATTAGGTGAATATATTTGTATGACATATCTCAATAGATGTTAGGTCATAACAAGCAAAATTGTAACGCAACAAAGCAACAATATGTCCCAACATTTGACTTTGAAATAAATAAACTAAAACACTTGCAAGAAAATAATATAGTAAAAAGAGTTATTAAAAATACCTCCAAAACATTGGCTTTGTCAACAGAGCATAGGTTACCACCACGTTTGCGAGCAACCTCAAATGCAACACGTGCAATCCTATCAATCTAGCAAGTATCTAAATTAGCCAGTAATCAGAAGAATAAAAAATGCAGTAAATAGGTAAAAGTATGATTAATCTTGTAATAAACGATGTAATATAAATCGAGATCAATGAAGAAAATATGGTAATATTTATAACCAAAAAATAAAACATATGGCTAAACATGTAATGAATCATTCAAAATCTGTTTATTTTTTATCCATTTGAATTTTTTTATTTCAATGACAAACCGAAGCATTGCTTACCACCGAACAATTAATATACAGTAAAGGATGGTGCCATTATTGCTTAAAGATCGCCTTTGTGTTTGTACAAAAGAACACGTGTAAGAAATTAAACATAACCAAATAAACCGTGCCTTCATGAAATACTACTGGAATTGCCAGACTTATTTTATGCTGCAATAAAATAACTTGTTGAACGTTCATATGACAAAACATCAGTTTAGTATCGTTTAATTTTACAACCTTATTAAGTTGTTTACCCTTGAAAAAATAATGTAGAAAATTATATGCCAAAACAGCCTTCATCCCTGAGTTTTTAGTTGAAGCCTGTGGTGGTTTTCCAGACATTCACAGGACTGTTAATAGTTGACATTGAAAATTGATGATGCAAGCGAACCATTGAAAATAAAAGCATTCACAGACCAATGTTTTCAAAATGGAACTTTAAATCAAAATTAAATATAAATCATAAATCATATATTAACGGGATTCATATTTTCTAATATGTATATGTAACGACCCAGAATTTCTGTCATTTGAAATTCAGATATTTAATTAATTTTAAATATTAACAAGTAAGTTTGATAAGCTGAATGAATTAAAATTCGAATATAGTGATTTAATTGGATAATTAAATCGATAATTTAATATTTGAAATTCCAGAAGTAATTGGAAATTGGGTTTAATGTGATTAAAAATGATTTATAAAGTTATATTAAATCATATTGGAGTTATAATGATGTTATAGAACTTTTAAAATTGAATTAAAAGTTAAATTGTTAAGATTGAATATTTTAATATTTAATTGACTAGTAAAAATGACCATTTTTCAAACAGTCTCGGATTTCGACGAAACTAGTTTCATCGGATCCGTAATGTTAAATTATTGTAAGATTTCAAATTTCGTGTCAATCGGAGTTGTCGTTTGTCCAGGGCAAGCCAAAATGCATCGAAATCGTTTTAAATCGATTTGATTTAAATTTGATCGTTTATTTCCGTAACTCTCACATACGATCGAATTAGCTCCCAAAACACGTTCCATTGTGTTCGGAATGCGGGTAAAACCTTAGAAACGCCAGCCGGCACGCTTCAATTGGAGTTCGGAAATTTTGCGGATGAACAGTGTTTTGGCAATTTTCTATATAAGGCCCCCTATTTGTTCATTTTACAAAACCCTAATACAAACCTAGGTCAGCCGCCACCCTAATATTCAATGGCCGGTAATTCACGATTTTCCTCCTTCAATCTCTTCTAATCCATCAACTAATTCGAGAAACCTTCAACACGATATTTGTAGACCTCGTCGAGTACTTCGAATCCATACGGAGTTGATCAAATATCGTCGAGTAAATCGACGACAATAGGGTTTGGAAGGCTAGCGTTCGAACGTGATTTTCGAGATGGGTATGGGCTCGAGTTCGACCGGATTTTCAACGTTGGCACGGTGGTGGACGAGCCTTCGAATGACGCTGTTTGATCGACTCCTCGTCGATTGTAGGCGGCTCGGCAGGGGGTTGTAGATTGGAGATGATTGGGTTTTATCGTGCGTTCGAACCTGGGGAAGAAGGGGTATTCACGGCCTGATGTTAAACAAGAAAACGTGCGGCCCAGATTTTCTTAAGGGTTTGAAAAAAAAAATTGTTTTGTAATTTATATTTACAATCTTTAAAATCTCATATCTAATGCATACATTGTCGAAATTCGACGAAACAGAAAGCGTTGGAATCGCAGCGACGCTATCTACGCTGCAGCGTAGATCTGGGCACGTTTAGGGCAAGCGAGAATTTTTGATTAAATCGAAGGCTTTCGATTTAATTTGAAAAAAATTGAACGCTCGACATTTTAAAAAGCGAGGTGAGAAC
This sequence comes from Allium fistulosum, assembly GCA_030737815.1. Taxonomy (NCBI): domain Eukaryota; kingdom Viridiplantae; phylum Streptophyta; class Magnoliopsida; order Asparagales; family Amaryllidaceae; genus Allium; species Allium fistulosum. The sequence continues at coordinate 186,176,729 of CM060905.1, forward strand.
TCCTCACTCAATTGAATATTTGTTTCGATTTAAATTTTAAATAGTTGAATTTAAAATTGCTTGATTGTGATGATTGGATAATGATTGCTATTTATTGTGTTGAAATAGACCCTATACGCCGTATATTAAGCGGAGGTTATTTATTAAAAACATATACCGCGATAATTCCACCTTGAAGTGGAATTAGTATTATATATGTATTTGGAGTTGATTTCCCGCATTATATAGCGGATGAAACCCTATTGCGCCGCATAATAGCGGATAGTATTTTATAAATCCCATATACTGCGATATTCCACATTGAAGTGGAATTGGTATTGTGCTAACATCTGTGGATGTAGGGAAACAGGTTGGAGGGATCCAACTGGATTCCTTAAACATTTGAATTTGTTTCATATGTTGTGTGTTGATTATTTATAATCTCCGTGTGATTATATTTGTGAATTGGAATTGTTGAAGGCTAAAATTTAGCCGAATATATTTTTGATATAGTTGGATACCGGAAATAAATAAAAACTATATTTTTGGAAAATTCGAGTTGAAAATTATAATAAAAATTATTTTTGAGAATTGAACAAATTTAAAAAGAAGTTTGAAAAGGGTGAAGTTTTATTTTTGAATCATATCGAATTATTTCCAAAAATATGGGAAAAGAGTTTAATAAAGGGATTTTTTATAATATTATTTAAAAGCTGAAGAATTAATTTAAGTTTAAATTTTTAAATAGATTTGAAGAGATAAAGGAATTTATTTTAAAAAGGAAATAACTTTGGAAATTTATCTGACTTTGAATTAGTCAGCTAATTAAAGTAATCCTACTTATGGATGTTTGGATTATATTGGATGTTGAATTGTTTGATATCTCTGATATGTGATGCTTTGTGATATATCCTGTTCTGTGTTATGATTTGTGATATATTTATATATGATATGAATATCTGTGATCTGTGAATGAAAGATAAGTGTTATAGTTTATACCGCTTATCAAGTATATTGTTATATTTGATCTGTGATGGTTGAATGTTGTTGCACTATTGTGTTAAACCCTTGGACTATACAATACACGCACAAATGTGGATTTCACGTGGAAATCGGTTAAGTCGCAGATTTTTATCAATTTTGAAAATTGAATTTTGAATCCAAAATAGTTTTGGAATTGGAATTGGAAGCTTTTGAAAATGAGTTTCAAAAATAAGAGTTATTTTATATAACTTAATAAAATTGGAATTTAAATCATTTGATTTTAAATTTTGAATTCAATACTTGAAATTGAATTCAATGATTTTGGGAACTATGGTCTAAAAATTTTTACAAGTGTAAAAGGTGTTTATATGGGTTTTTAACCATTTAAAATATGGTTTTGGAAATTTAAATTTAAATCCAAGATTTGTACTTGGATGGCTTTAACCTGTGTAATTATAACCAGTTTTTCCCAAAACAAAAACTATTTGTTTTCAAATAATAATAGCTTTCATAAAGTGAAAAGATTTCCAATTTGTATCGAAACATTTCAAGTTGCAAATTGAATGGTGAATAGTTTGAGAAAACCTATGAATTAATCTTTGTGAAGATGATTAAGCTTTATTTTGAAATCAAAGAAGATTTTAAAAAGGTGTATCTTTTATATTATAAAAGACTTGAATTATGAATAGTTTTGAAAGCTATAAATTAAATCTTAATTTAAAGATTTAATGGGTTAATCCAATTGAAATGGAAATTGATTTGGAAATCTGTGAATGAATCTTTGTGAAACTGGGTAAACTTTGTGAAGTAAATCTTTGTGTTTAAAGATTTAAAATGGTAATTTGTTTAAACCATTTAAAGGAAAGGATTTGGGTAATAAGTTGTGACTTAATTGAAATCCCTATATCCATATGTTTTAAATATTGTGCTCACTATTCGGGTTAGCCGGGAAAAGACCTTTGTGTCATATAACCCATTCCAAATAAGTGATATGACGATATGGATTGCAATTGAAGACCGGTGTGAAGACCGGGTATTTTCGAAAATGAAAGGACAACCTGTCAAATGTCTCTGCACCGAGTTGCTCCGGTATGGAGATTTATATCACTCTTCTTGTGATGGGAAGTCCGGACGTGATTAGTGAATATCCGGATTGTAAGGGCTTCTTTGGAAGTGCCTTCGGTTCTGTTCGATCCCGGAACGGACTTGTATGGATGTGTGACTGACATTACACTTTGAGATGTAAAGATGGTTTCTATCAAATACATTTCTGTTGGTGGCGGAGAATTTATTCTCTTAGCTTAACACCCTTCTCTGAGACGTACGAGCTCAGAGGTTATGTAGTTGATGGTTACTAGTGATACATTCCCAATTTGGTAATGTGGCATACGAAGTGCTGTTGATCATTTGTTGATCAAAGCGTGGCTTTGTGAAAAAGCGTGGCTTTGTGAAAAAGCGTGGCTTTGTGAAAAAGCGTAGCTTTTTGGACGAGACTTCGTCGAGCCTTACAACCCGGTAATGGTCGAAACAGGAATGTTGCGGCAAGGTTTTTAGGGGTCGCGCCCCTAGGGTATGTCATTTCCTTCTGGATAAAAGGTGATATCATGGTATGGAGCCCAGATATTTTACCTATGTTGATGCTGCAAATTTATTATACTTTGTGGTTGTTGCTTTGTGGTTGAGGATCCTCGGATAAAGGTCGGTAACGACCGGGGGATGGCATAGCTCGTGTGTTAGCTACCTAGTTATAGCTGTACAGCGTGAGGTAGCGTCGGCCTTGTGTTTGCAGAGAGCAGGTTGACTCTCGGGGCGTCTTCCCAGAGGCGTTTCCATTTCGGTGTAAGGAAGTTCCTTAGCCTGACCATTTGTTAGAAAATCCAAAGAAACAATACGAACCTTGTACGGTTTTAGTTGTATAGCCTGCTATGGAATGTGGCGGTAACCTGCTATTGAACATAGTAGCTATAGTAGGCATACAATAATGGTTGTATGTTGGCTAAGATTGATATTATACTTTCGAAATGTTTTCTGCACTACTAATAATATCAAATCAAATGATTTTGCGTAGTAAGCATGGTTGACTATCATAAGAAGAAATCTCCTCCAATTCTGCGTTTGCATTGTGTGTGTGGTGGGAGGTCTTATGGTAGTTTCATTTTCCAAAAGCATTGCGGATGTCTTTTACTTCCTTTGTTATTGTTGTTTTAAAGATAAAAACTGTTTTAGTTCTCACACCAGTCACCATGAATGACCTGGAGTTTATTGTTTCCTTCCTAAACTCTGGGTGCCCATCATTTTCCACACGGGCAGCCTAGTGTCAGGTTATCAGGTCATTCTGGATTTCAGGAGGTGCTGTGGGGCTCAAGTGGCGAGCCGGATGACGAGACGTATCACTTGTATATGATATTATTTATTCCGCTGTGTATTCTGTATGAGGACAAGTTTGTATAACTGTCCAGTGTTGTATATTATTGTTGTAAACTCTAATGATGATGTAATGTATAAACTGATATAGTTCTTTGATTTAAAGATTATTCATTTATCTATTATATGTTGTTCCGCTGCGAATGTGAGATTCTGATATTGTTTCTTCTTTCTTTCTTTCTTTTTGTCTTCTTCTACCTGTTCTTTTTAACCATAACGATTCGGTTTTCCGGCATTCGATTGCTCGGTAGTTGATATAGTGGACGTATTAATGTCGATTTTCGGAAGTCGAAAATCCGGGATGTTACATGTGGTATCAGAGCTGTTGGTTAAGCGACAACCCTGGCTCTGTTGGGTGTTACTCATTAGAGATAGAGTCAGTAGTACTCTAGAATGAGTGTGAGTGTAATAATAGATATGAGCGCGTATTTGTTAGTGAATATGAAATTGTTTTGTATTATGTTGACTTATCGGTTGATTGTTTATAGATTCTGGTCGGTGCAGTCTAGCTAACTGTAATCGATAGGGATTTCTAAACTCTTAAACAAGATGAACCGACACAGTATCATTTTAAATTGGGTAAATGAAATAATTTTACCTCGATTATATTTTATATATAAAGGAAATAATTTTTCAGAAATATTAAAGTGTATATAATTAATTGGTTGGTTGTTGAAAATGTGAATATATATAAATTAATGAAAGTTGTTTGAATAATCTAAATAGAAGCAACAATTGTATAAGTATAGAATTCTAATTAAAATGATTTACAATTGTGAAATAATCTTGAATAAGTAAAGTAAAATAGTGAAATTATATAAGAAAAGATTTATAAATAAAAGGAAATTTTTGAAAGAACAAAAAGCACTGGATTCACTACTTTTGCTGGGAAATAATAAGGGTGATGACTGCAACATCATCAGTATCATTTTCAAGTTTCTGTGTGATTGATTTGCTACCATAGTAAATTGAAAATTTAAGTTTTGTTGTGATAAACAAATTTGAAATTAAAATCCAAGTTGTAATTGATAAATATAAGTGAAATGAGTTTTGAACTTATAATATGAGATGATAAATTTAACTTTGGTAAAGTTGAAATGAAATTGAGTAAGCATAACCAAATATATGATGTGAATTTAACTAAAGGAAAGTTAAATAAATTGAATTGGATTTATAAGTGGAAATTTAGGTTAAGTTAAACAAATGATGTTTAATTGGAATATAACTTAAGTGATGTTAAATGAAGTTGATTTTGGTATCGAAGTAAAAATAATGAAGTAAATTAAATGAGTGTGAACTTGAGTTATATAAATGAAATTCAACCTTATTTGTAAAATGAATTAGCAATTGAATTAATAAATGGATTGAATGTTAATCAATCTAATGTAAGTAAATTGATATGGAATAATGGATATAAGTGTTAATTCATTAAATGCTAATAAATTGGAAATTCAATGAAAGCCAATTTAATATTAAACCAATTGGAAAATTATAAAGTGTTAAACCAAATTGAAGGTAAACAAAGTGAATAAATTTGGTTGTGTTGAATATACATTGGTTGTTATATGATTGTTGGTTGATTGTATATAATTCATTAAGTATTAATGAAATTGAATTGATAAGAATTGAAAGCTATGTGATGGAATTGAAATTGGAAGTGAATCAACTTGAATTTAAATTAGTGAATGTAAACTAATTGAAAATGAATAATTGAATGTCGTTGTATATGAATTGGTTGTAAACAATTACAAGTGATGTTGAAATTATATAAGTTGCTTATAAACCTTGTTTAGTGTGCGTTTCTTTTAATATGCATGTGTTGTAGTTGTTTAAAAGAGTAAAATGTTAATAGATTTCATATATATGTCACTTACATATTTAAATTGAGTAAGTACAGGTGCCGTGGCTGCCGTTCGGTTGATTTGGTTGCGCTAAAATGCTAAATTAATAACTGCTTTGCTTAAAAATGCTAAAAAGGTACGCCTACACAATAAAAATAGGAAATATGAACTGTTTTTCTACTTTTCCGACCGTGTGGGTCGATATATATATATATATATATATATATATATATATATATATATTTATGTCTATTGTGATCCTACTACGATCGAACCGCGCAAAGGAGACGCCGGCGAATTTTTCTGAAAATTTAAGGCGTTAGAAAATTTTCGGGAAATTTTGGAAAATTTGTGAAAACTAAATTTTGGATTTGGAGTTAAAAGTTAAACGATATAGTTGTTTTGGAAAGTATAACTAAGTATAGATTTTAAGAACTTAGTAAAGTTTTTGAAAGAGTTTAACTATTGGATTTTTGGGAAGTTGTACACTTAAGTGATTTTGAAATCTAATTTGAACGAATTGTTTTGAAAAGTTAATGAATTTGGGGCATTTTTCTTACTTTGCAATTTCGAGGACGAAATTCTTTTAAGGGGGAAGATTGTAATGACCCAGAATTTCTGTCATTTGAAATTCAGATATTTAATTAATTTTAAATATTAACAAGTAAGGTTGATAAGCTGAATGAATTAAAATTCGAATATAGTGATTTAATTGGATAATTAAATCGATAATTTAATATTTGAAATAATTGGAAATTTGGATTAATGTGATTAAAAATGATTTATAAAGTTATATTAAATCATATTGGAGTTATAATGATGTTATAGAACTTTTAAAATTGAATTAAAAGTTAAATTGTTAAGATTGAATATTTTAATATTTAATTGACTAGTAAAAATGACCATTTTTCAAATAGTCTCGGATTTTGACGAAACCAGTTTCATCGGATCCGTAATGTTAAATTATTGTAAGATTTCAAATTTCGTGTCAATCAGAGTTGTCGATTGTCCGGGGCAAGCCAAAACGCATCGAAATCGTTTTAAATCGATTTGATTTAAATTTGATCGTTTATTTCCGTAACTCTCACATACGATCGAATTAGCTCCCAAAACACGTTCCATTGTGTTTGGAATGCGGGTAAAACCTTAGAAACGCTAGCCGGCACGCTTCGATTGGAGTTCGGAAATTTTGCGGATGAACAGTGTTTTGGCAATTTTCTATATAAGGCCCCCTATTTGTTCATTTTACAAAACCCTAATACAAACCTAGGTCAGCCGCCACCCTAATATTCAATGGCTGGTAATTCACGATTTTCCTCCTTCAATCTCTTCTAATCCATCAACTAATTAGAGAAACCTTCAACACGATATTTGTAGACCTCGTCGAGTACTTCGAATCCATACGGAGTTGATCAAATATCGTCGAGTAAATCAACGACAATAGGGTTTGGAAGGCTAGCGTTCGAACATGATTTTCGAGATGGGTATGGGCTCGAGTTTGACCGGATTTTCAACGTTGGCGCGGCGGTGGACGAGCCTTCGAATGACGCTGTTTGATCGACTCCTCGTCGATTGTAGGCGGCTCGGCAGGGGGTTGTAGATTGGAGATGATTGGGTTTTATCGTGCGTTCGAACCTGGAGAAGAAGGGGTATTCACGGCCTGATGTTAAACAAGAAAACGTGCGGCCCAGATTTTCTTAAGGGTTTGAAAAAAATAAATTGTTTTGTAATTTATATTTACAATCTTTAAAATCTCATATCTAATGCATACGTTGTCGAAATTCGACGAAACAGGAAGCGTTGGAATCACAGTGATGCGATCTACGCTGCAGCGCAGATCTGGGCGCGTTTAGGGCAAGGGAGAATTTTTGATTTAATCGAAGGCGTTTGATTTAATTTGAAAAAAATTGAACGCTCGACATTTTAAAAAGCAAGGTGAGAACTCCTCACTCAATTGAATATTTGTTTCGATTTAAATTTTAAATAGTTGAATTTAAAATTGCTTGATTGTGATGATTGTGATGATTGGATGATGATTGCTATTTATTGTGTTGAAATAGACCTTATACGTCGTATATTAAGCGGAGGTTATTTATTAAAAACATATACCGCGATAATTCCACCTTGAAGTGGAATTGGTATTATATATGTCTTTGGAGTTGATTTCCCGCATTATATAGCGGATGAGACCCTATTGCGCCGCATAATAGCGGATAGTATTTTATAAATCCCATATACCGCGATATTCCACATTGAAGTGGAATTGGTATTGTGCTAACATCTGTGGATGCAGGGAAACAGGTTGGAGGGATCCAACTGGATTCCTCAAACATTTGAATTTGTTTCATATGTTGTGTGTTGATTATTTATAATCTCCGTGTGATTATATTTGTGAATTGGAATTGTTGAAGGCTAAAATTTAGCCGAATATATTTTTGATATAGTTGGATACCGGAAATAAATAAAAACTGGATTTTTGGAAAATTCGAGTTGAAAATTATAATAAAATTTATTTTTGAGAATTGAACAAATTTAAAAAGAAGTTTGAAAAGGGTGAAGTTTTATTTTTGAATCATATCGAATTATTTCCAAAAATTTGGGAAAAGAGTTTAATAAAGGGATTTTTTATAATATTATTTAAAAGCTGAAGAATTTATTTAAGTTTGGATTTTTAAATAGATTTGAAGAGATAAAGGAATTTATTTTAAAAAGGAAATAACTTTGGAAATTTATCTAACTTTGAATTAGTCAAATAATTAAAGTAATCCTACTTATGGATGTTTGGATTATATTGGATGTTGAATTGTTTGATATCTCTGATATGTGATGCTTTGTAATATATCCTGTTCTGTGTTATGATTTGTGATATATTTATATATGATATGAATATCTGTGATCTGTGAATGAAAGATAAGCGTTATAGTTTATACCGCTTATCAAATATATTGTTATATTTGATCTGTGATGGTTGAATGTTGTTGCACTATTGTGTTAAACCTTGGACTACACAATACACGCACAAATGTGGATTTCACGTGGAAATCGGTTAAGTCACAAATTTTTATCAATTTTGAAAATTGAATTTTTGAATCCAAAATAGTTTTGGAATTGGAATTGGAAGCTTTTGAAAATGAGTTTAAAAAATAAGAGTTATTTTAAATAACTTAATAAAATTGGAATTTAAATCATTTGATTTAAAATTTTGAATTCAATACTTGAAATTGAATTCAATGATTTGGGAACTATGGTTTAAAAAATTTTACAAGTGTAAAAGGTGTTTATATGGGTTTTTAACCATTTAAAATATGGTTTTGGAAATTTAAATTTAAATCCAAGATTTGTACTTGGATGGCTTTAACCTGTGTAATTGTAACCAGTTTTTTCCAAAACGAAAACTATTTGTTTTCAAATAATAATAGCTTTCATAAAGTGAAAAGGTTTCCAATTTGTATCGAAACATTTCAAGTTGAAAATTGAATTGTGAATAGTTTGAGAAAACCTATGAATTAATCTTTGTGAAGATGATTAAGCTTTATTTTGAAATCAAAGAAGATTTTAAAAAGGTGTATCTTTTATATTATAAAAGACTTGAATTGTGAATAGTTTTGAAAGCTATAAATTAAATCTTAATTTAAAGATTTAATGGGTTAATCCAATTGAAATGGAAATTGATTTGGAAATCTGTGAATGAATCTTTGTGAAACTGGGTAAACTTTGTGAAGTAAATCTTTGTGTTTAAAGATTTAAAATGGTAATTTGTTTAAACCATTTAAAGGAAAGGATTTGGGTAATAAGTCATGACTTAATTGTAATCCCTATATCCATATGTTTTAAATATTGTGCTCACTATTCGGGTTAGCCGGGAAAAGACCTTTGTGTCATATAACCCATTCCGAATAAGTGATATGACGATATGGATTGCAATTGAAGACCAGTGTGAAGACCGGGTATTTTCGAGAATGAAAGGACAACCTGTCGAATGTCTCTGCACCGAGTTGCTCCGGTATGGAGATTTATATCACTCTTCTTGTGATGGGAGGTCCGGACATGATTAGTGAATATCCGGATTGCAAGGGCTTCTTTGGAAGTGCCTTCGGTTCTGTTCGATCCCGGAACGGACTTGTATGGATGTGTGTCTGACATTACACTTTGAGATGTAAAGCTGGTTTCTATCAAATACATTTCTGTTGGTGGCGGAGAATTTATTCTCTTAGCTTAACACCCTTCTCTAAGACGTACGAGCTCAGAGGTTATGTAGTTGATGGTTACTAGTGATACATTCCCAATTTGGTAATGTGGCATACGAAGTGCTGTTGATCATTTGTTGATCAAAGCGTGGCTTTGTGAAAAAGCGTGGCTTTGTGAAAAAGCGAAGCTTTGTGGACGAGACTTCGTCGAGCCTCACAACCCGGTAATGGTCGAAACAGGAATTTTGCGGCAAGGTTTTTAGGGGTCGCGCCCCTAGGGTATGTCATTTCCTTCTGGATAAAAGGTGATATCATGGTATAGAGCCTAAATATTTTACCTATGTTGATGCTGCAAATTTATTATACTTTGTGGTTGTTGCTTTGTGGTTGAGGATCCTCGGATAAAGGTCGGTAACGACCGAGGGATGACATAGCTCGTGTGTTAGCTACCTAGTTACAGTTGTACAGCGTGAGGTAGCGTCGGCCTTGTGTTTGCAGAGAGCAGGTTTACTCTCGGGGCGTCTTCCCAGAGGCGTTTCCATTTCGGTGTAAGGAAGTTCCTTAGCCTGACCATTTGTTGGAAAATCCAAAGAAACAATACGAACCTTGTACGGTTTTAGTTGTATAACCTGATATGGAATGTGGCAGTAACCTGCTATTGAACATAGTAGCTATAGTAGGCATACAATAATGGTTGTATGTTGGCTAAGATTGATATTATACTTTCGAAATGTTTTCTGCACTATGCACTAATAATAATATCAAATCAAATGATTTTGCGTAGTAAGCATGTTTGACTATCATAAGAAGAAATCTCCTTCAATTCTGCGTTTGCATTGTGTGTGTGGCGGGAGGTCTTATGGTAGTTTCATTTTCCAAAAGCATTGCGGATGTCTTTTACTTCCTTTGTTGTTGTTGTTTTAAAATAAAAACTATTTTAGTTCTCATACCAGTCACCATGACTGACCTGGAGTTTATTGTTTCCTTCCTAAACTCTAGGTACCCATCATTTTCCACATGGGCAGCCTAGAGTCAGGTTATCAGGTCATTCTGGATTTCAGGAGGTGCTGTGGGGCTCAAGTGGCGAGCCGGATGACGAGACGTATCACTTGTATATGATATTATTTATTCCGCTGTGTATTCTGTATGAGGACAAGTTTGTATAACTGTCCAGTGTTGTATATTATTGTTGTAACCTCTGATGATGATGTAATGTATAAACTGATATAGTTCTTTGATTTAAAGATTATTCATTTATCTATTATATGTTGTTCCGCTGCGAATGTGAGATTCTGATATTGTTTCCGTTGTTTCTTCTTTCTTTCTGTCTTCTTCTACCTCTTTTTTTAACCATAACAATTCGGTTTTCCGTCATTCGATTGCTCGGTAGTTGATATAGTGGACGTATTAATGTCAATTTTCGGAAGTCGAAAATCCGGGACGTTACAGTATACATATTTGTACGCCACAAATTTTGCTCTGTATGGATTATTAAATGAAATTTGATTATGTAAAGCACCGACTTTCCTTTTCGTGGTGATTGTTCATATTTATGAAATTGATTTTGATATTTGAGCTTCTACATGTAGAACCAAAACATATTATCTCCCTTGTTCTATCTTTTTATTGACATATTCTATTAAAATTGATACTTTCAACTGAGAGTGAAAGCATGCTACATTATATGAATGTCGATAAAGTGTGCATCATAAATCATTTACATATCAATAGTACCAAATGATCTGTGTAAGGTTAACTTTTGTGAATGATAACCCTTAAAATTTATTACTGTAACACATTTGAAAATTATACATATGCAGCCTTCATGCATATAAAATTCGATCAAAATAAAAACACATGGAATTAATTTTCTTTGTTCTACCAAATATCAACAATACACATTGTTGCTTCAGCAATAGTATTACTTGAAGTAACCATTATTACAAGTAAATAGAAACAATAAATTTCATTGGCTTTAACAAGTTGTCATTTATACAACACCAATGGTGAAACCAAAAATAATTACAACCCAACATAAGATTAATATGCTATGTTTACTATTGTCCCAAGAATTTCAATTCAGCTAATATAGATTTCATTAATTGATGTCCTAATAATACATTTCATTAATTATTGTACCAAATATATTTCATTTATTACTATCCAAAAAGTGCACCTAATATGGATTGTCATTTTTTTTCCGTTGAAACTCTAACATAAACATAAAGGGAAGTAATTAGCACTAAGCACAAACAAATCTAACACTGAAGAATACATGCCTATTTAAAAGCAGGCTTATCATGGATTTTGACACATGCACGTATGTGTAAACTAAACAAGGATGGATACAAAAGCTTTTTAGATGACTATTTGCAGTAGCATCCCTGCATTGTTAGATTAAATAATATGAACAACAACTATTAATAACGTTTGTTGTAGAATCTATAGTAGTGTAGCATCATTTAATAATCAATTAATTTTTTAAAGCTCGATTAAGTATACAATCAATTTTGAAACTTATAATATTTACTTCAAAACTTATACAACATACTCTGGCTTGTATATCCAAGGGTGATTAAACTTTTAATATGCCAAAATCAAATCTCAACCGATTTCAACTTCATTGTCATGAATATTAGAAACAAAATTTCCATTTAAAGCTATTTATTTATCATCAATGCTTAATAAATAGATTAAAAATTAAAATAAAAGGCAATTAGCTCATATGAAGATATTCATATTTATTAATTCACTTAAATATGATCATTAATCAATTATTATGAATATTAAACTGACATTCTTTTGATAATTATCGTTCATTATAGGATGCGATTATTATCATGTCACAGCAAGCGAAAAGTTATAACAGAGAGAATAGGAAAGTCGAAATTCAATTTTTCTATTCTCTGAGAGAAGGAAAATCTCTGAATTAATGTGATAACCCGGATTTTTTTACATCTGTTAATTTGATAATTAACTGATTTTAAACTATTGAGAGACTGATTTCATTTGATTAAACAAATGAAATTTGATAAATAAGAATATCTGGATATGTATATAGATAAATTTGAACTATAATAAATATCTGGATAATTATTTATTTGATAATCTCCTAATATAATTACTTAAAATTTGCAATTTATTCTTCTAACAAATAATAATGATTCTTATATAGATATAAGAACATTTTAAATAGAAAAATTATTTTTTTCAAACAAATTAAATTTGTGTTGTTTAAATATATATATATATATATATAGATATGAGTTGAGTTTTAATTAGATTTTATAAATTGAAATTAAATTTGAATTGGAAATTCAAAAGATAAATATCTTAAAAATATTTTGGATTTAAAAATACATCGTATATGATTTTATTAGTATATAATTTGTTCTATATTATTTTCTTTAAAAGATCTTATTTATATAAATTAAGATAATGTAATTACTAAACTGGGATTTAAATATAAAGATTTACAAAAGATATTTAAACATAATAAACTCATGCATAATAACACATGTAAGAAAATTAACTCAAGCTAAGGACAAATGGAAGCAATATAACAAGTGTCACTATTATTTATTTTCTTTTATTTTTAAAATATTAGGAAATTAAGGCTAAACACATCTTTACTTCTCTTCTTTGATTCGAAATAAAAATTTTTAGCATATGTACAAACCTGAAAAGAATTATAAACCAGAAAATAAAAACAAGAAGCAAACAATCTCCTTCAGAATTTTAACCTGGGAGAAATCAGCAAACAAGTTCTAGTTTCAAACTTTCAAAGATCATAGCAATAGCATTCAGTTTTCAACCTGTAAACAACTCAAAGATCATCTCAACAACAAAGTTCAATACCAAATTCAAACTCAAGCAATTCCAGATTTAAAGAATATTCCAGGTTCTCTGTTCAAATGAAAAGTGAGTAATCAAATCCTCTTTAGTTGTTTGATTTTGAGTGATGTTATTGAAAACTTTAAAACTGTTTAATCTCTGAATGCATGCAGTAAACCTGATCTTAAATTGAGAAAATGTTTTGCAAGATTAATTTAAATAGTTATGTGCAGGAATACATAAATATATTCTTGAGAATGACAGTATTTTCAAATATTATTCTCTGTTCTTAATCTAAAGAATGCAAGAATAATCCAAAGTCAATTGTACTCTCAGTGATCAGTATTTGTATTGATGCTTAAACATAAATTGTTAAGAAAATAACTAGGTTTTAACTTAAAAATGGTTTCAGGTAAGTTTGTAGGAAGTTTTCCACTAGGAAGTGAAATTACAGTAAAAACTTGATTTTTATAAAAAAAAAATTCGATTTCAATAATTGAAGGTTTCAGGAATATAACTTGATTCGTAATTGGAAACTATGAATTTTAAAATCGAAATCAGGATTTTTAAGTGAGTATTTAGGGGAAATTCGCGTGATGAACATGAATTGGGTTTGAGTAATTTTCTGATGATCAATGTAATTTGGAGTCACGGGATCGTGCTTGGAGGAGGATGAAGGGCCTGGGGTCTCAGCAAGATTGTCTTCTGAATTTTCTGATTACCGTGGAGACGACATGAGGTGGTTGTAGGGTTTTTGTTCTGCATTTGGGTTAAGAGTCTTTACGAGGCATTATTGGACTCGTTGAGGCATCGGAACATCATCGGGATCGGGTTTGCTACATTACAGCGTGATAGGGGGTTCTCGCTTCGCGGTTTGGTGGCGAACGGGAGACTCTTACCCCTATATGTTCCATTGAGGGGTTGGTTGCGAGTCGAGAGGCTGGCCGTAAAAGCAAATTCGAGGTACTAATGTAAGCCACGGTGGGGCTGGGATGGTTGAAAAGCCTACCAGTTGAGGCCGCTGTCGATGGTTGAAAAGCCTAGACCGTTACATTTGGTATCAGAGCTGAAGGTTAAGCGAGAACCTTGGCTCTGTTGGGATTACTCGTTAAGGATAGGGTCAATGGTACCCTAGAACGAGTTGAGTATATATATATATATGAGAGAACGTACTTGTTATTTTTCTATATAAAGATTTTAAATGGTTTTAAGGGTAAATGATTTTATATAAAATTATATTTTGATATATAAAATGATATTTCTTTCTAATAAATATTAAGGTAATTGGTTGTTGAATCATTGGAATTAAATTAAATAATAAGAATTAAGTGATAATAGTAATACAACCAAATTGAAATTGAATGAAGATAAGTTTGAAATGGATCCAAACTGAAATTAAAATCTTGAATTTGTAGAAGTGTTATCGGAATAAAGATAATAATAAATTGGTTTCCAAATATGATAATCTTGATTATTATCATAAATGATTATTGTGTTTAATAATGAAATGATGTAAATGATTAAGTAAAATGAAATGTTTAGGGAAGTAAACTTTTTAAGTGAGTATAACTTATAAATTGGAATTGAAGATAATTTAAAATTGTGAAGTTTTAAATCTAAGTCCAGAAAACTAGGGATCGTTTTAAAAAAAGTTTGTTTTGAATTAAAAACCAAGAATGGTTTAAAATTTAAAGTATAACTTGGTGTGTAAAGAAAATGTATATATGAGGAATATACATAATACCAATGATGATTTGAAATAAACACTTAGTGTTGAGTTTTAAATTGGAATGTGATGTAAAACCCAAAGTAAAGTAAGTTTTTAAACTTAAAAGGGGAAAGACTATTAATCTGAAGTTTAAAATTTGAATGGGAATTCAAATTGTGAAAAGTTGACCGGATTAAGTAAATTTAACTTGAAGGAAGTTAAATAAGTTTGAATGAACAACTTGAATTAGAAAATTTCAAGATGAAATTAAAATTTAACTTGGGAAGTTAAATGGTTGATTTTAAATGGGAGTTATGAGTAATCTCAAAAATGGGTTTGAGATCTGAAAATTGAAAATAGATAATCTGAAATTTAATTGTTTTTAAATTCTTATTTGAAATTTATAATAAGTTAAGTAAAGATAATTTTAAAATGGAATTTTGGAATTTGGATTCAGAATTAAATGGTTTAAAGATTTAAGTTGTTAAATTAAAAATTAAGGTTGATTTGATTTAAAAGTAAAGGTTAATTTGATTTAAAGGATTAAATCAACATTTAAAATTTAACTCGAATTTATATAATTCGAGATAGTTTAAAATTGAGATTTAAATTGAATTAGTTCAAACTGAAATTGATTTGAATAAATGGGAATTGTGATTTAAGATGAATAAGTTTAAAATTCAAATGGAAAATTTGAATTGAATTAATTTGAAATAAAAATTGAAGATTGAATGAGTTCAAATTCAAATGGGAAATTGGGATTAATTCACATAGAAATTGAAATGATTTGAAATTGAAGTGGATTCAATTTGAAATTAGTTTGAATAATTTGAAAATTGTAATTAAAGTGAATATGTTTAAAATCAAATGGAATTTGATTTGAATTTGGAAAGGAACTAAGATTAATTCAACTTGAATTGGGATTGAATTAAATTCAATGGAAATTGAAGTATTGAGTCAATTTAAATGGAAGTAGAAATTTAAATTGAATTGATGGGGAATTGAACAGTTTGACTCTGGACTATTTTCAAAGTAAATTGTTTTAATATAAACCTATTTTTTTCAAACTATTTACTATACAATCTTTCTTCTTAAACCAAACTATCTTATACTTATTTTACCATTATTTTGGAACTATTTAACTATTTTGAATCTGTCTTATAAACTAATTACTATTTTTCAGTTACTTATATCTAATCACTATTTCAAAAAAAAAAACTATTTTGCAATTATCTAACTATTTTATACCTACTTAACTATTTTACAGCTATTTTACAAACTAATAACTATTTTTCAACTACTTATATATTTTAAACTTTTTCAAGCTATTTTTAAATTTAAATTGGTCAGAGTTCAAACTGTTGTAATTGAAGTAATAACTCAATTGAAAATGGAAGCAATTGAGAATAAGTAAATGGAATTAAAGGAAATGTGTATAGAAAAGAGAGTTGATTTGGCTAATAACCAATAAAGATAAATACGTAGGATGTACGTATATTATTCTATTCGCATAGTGATTTGATCCAGATTCGAGCACATAATTTCAAGATAGTATTATCGATCCGAGTTGGGATTTTTCGCTCGATTTTCGACGGCGAACCTGGATACGGATTTTTGATTGGTTCTGGATATTCTCTATCATAGTTGTGACTATGCAAGGAGAATGACGGTTTCTGATCAAGAAACCAGATCTGAGTCCGCACTAGGGAGTCGGGTGGACGATACTAGTTCGGAAGAGAAATTGTGTGATCGAAGAGCGATCAGATTGATATTGCGTACAGATGATATGTGTACATCGTACGAGTTTGAATGAAATTGATATTGAAATTTGTGGATAAGGATTTTAGAATGGTCTTTGAAATAAAAAGTATATTTGTGAAATATAATGGAATTGGATATTTCTTTGGTAGAAATTTACTTTATGAAGGTAAGTAAATGGTAAGTAACTTTATAAAGAAATCAAGCTTGAATATTTGATTTGGCAATAAATAAATTTATATTTTGTAATATGATAAACTTTCCTTATTGAATCTAGCCAGAATAAAAAGGATTTTGAAATATTTGAAGTATAAAAAGAGGTTTTATACAGGTTTGAAGTGATCCAAAGATTTTTAAAGTATATATATATATAAAGGGTTTTATGAGAATGATTTTGGAAAAAGGTTTTGGAACCTATGAATTTGGAAAAGGCTTTTGATTTTTGGGAAAATCAATTTTGGATTTTGGAAAGCCTAGTTTGAGAATTATCAATTTTGGTAATCGATTTTGTGTAAAGGAGATTTTGATAAATCATAAAGGGTATGATTTGAAGATACTATAAGTATATAGTATAAAGTATTTTGAGAATAGCTCTGGGGAAAAAGGCGCTTCCTTGAAATGAACTTCTCAGGAGTACCACTGGGTGGTACTGCCTTGAACCCCAAGGGGGGATTCTAAAGTTGATCCTGTGAGGAGTCCGGACAAAACTAGTTCCTGAGGATTATTTGTGTAGCGAAAGTCGAGGGGCTGGTGCCCACAGAGGCATTTGAGTTATGCTGTGACAACAATTTGACTCAATGTCACTGCGATCTACTGCAGACCATAGCGAAAGTCATGTGTGCCGCTGAGAGCCAACTGTCTACGTTTGATTTTATATCGGTAGACTGTGACACTATGGTAACATAGCGAAAGTCGTTTGTGCCGCTGAGAGCCAACTGTCTACGTTTGATTTTATATCGGTAGACTGCGACCTATGTGGGAGAAGTTTCATTTTGACAGCGAAATCGTGTGTGCCGCTGAGAGCCAACAGTTACATGGACTTTTGCTGCGATGGCAACGTAACCCTGGATGTAACTGCGATCTGTTGTGGGTTCCTTGGTGTAATCAGTTACATGGACTTTTGCTGCGATGGCAACGTAACCCGTGATGTAACTGTGACCATGGATGGGGGTGATGATTTCCAGAGCATTTTCACCAAAGATATTTCCTCGATTTCAAAAATGTTTTCTATATTTTCAATAAATTATTTTCCAAGTATTTTCACTGGGTGTTGAAAACGGGTCTGCTAAGTACTTATAGATTTTCAGTCTTACGCCTGATCAACGTATGACCGAATTTCTGTGAGAACGAGGATGACTTGTTGAAACATCGAGTTATAAAAGTATTTTTATAAAAACTAATTTAGTAATATTAAAAGATTTTTAAAGTGTTTTAAAAATATGTTCAAAAGAGAAAATTTAACTGATATTAAGGATTTTAAATAAATTCTGGTTTCGCTCCTTTTCGAGGACGAAAATATTCTAAGGGGGGAGGAATGTGATAACCCGGATTTTTTACATCTGTTAATTTGATAATTAACTGATTTTAAACTATTGAGAGACTGATTTCATTTGATTAAACAAATGAAATTTGATAAATAAGAATATCTGGATATGTATATAGATAAATTTGAACTATAATAAATATTTGGATAATTATTTATTTGATAATCTCCTAATATAATTACTTAAAATTTGCAATTTATTCTTCTAACAAATAATAATGATTCTTATATAGATATAAGAACATTTTAAATAGAAAAATTATTTTTTTCAAACAAATTAAATTTGTGTTGTTTAAATATATATATATATAGATATGAGTTGAGTTTTAATTAGATTTTAAAAATTGAAATTAAATTTGAATTGGAAATTCAAAAGATAAATATCTTAAAAATATTTTGGATTTAAAAATACATCGTATATGATTTTATTAGTATATAATTTGTTCTATATTATTTTCTTTAAAAGATCTTATTTATATAAATTAAGATAATGTAATTACTAAATTGGGATTTAAATATAAAGATTTACAAAAGATATTTAAACATAATAAACTCATGCATAATAACACATGTAAGAAAATTAACTCAAGCTAAGGACAAATGGAAGCAATATAACAAGTGTCACTATTATTTATTTTCTTTTATTTTTAAAATATTAGGAAATTAAGGCTAAACACATCTTTACTTCTCTTCTTTGATTCGAAATAAAAAATTTTAGCATATGTACAAACCTGAAAAGAATTATAAACCAGAAAATAAAAACAAGAAGCAAACAATCTCCTTCAGAATTTTAACCTGGGAGAAATCAGCAAACAAGTTCTAGTTTCAAACTTTCAAAGATCATAGCAATAGCATTCAGTTTTCAACCTGTAAACAACTCAAAGATCATCTCAACAACAAAGTTCAATACCAAATTCAAACTCAAGCAATTCCAGATTTAAAGAATATTCCAGGTTCTCTGTTCAAATGAAAAGTGAGTAATCAAATCCTCTTTAGTTGTTTGATTTTGAGTGATGTTATTGAAAACTTTAAAACTGTTTAATCTCTGAATGCATGCAGTAAACCTGATCTTAAATTGAGAAAATGTTTTGCAAGATTAATTTAAATAGTTATGTGCAGGAATACATAAATATATTCTTGAGAATGACAGTATTTTCAAATATTATTCTCTGTTCTTAATCTAAAGAATGCAAGAATAATCCAAAGTCAATTGTACTCTCAGTGATCAGTATTTGTATTGATGCTTAAACATAAATTGTTAAGAAAATAACTAGGTTTTAACTTAAAAATGGTTTCAGGTAAGTTTGTAGGAAGTTTTCCACTAGGAAGTGAAATTACAGTAAAAACTTGATTTTTATAAAAAAAATTCGATTTCAATAATTGAAGGTTTCAGGAATATAACTTGATTCGTAATTGGAAACTATGAATTTTAAAATCGAAATCAGGATTTTTAAGTGAGTATTTAGGGGAAATTCGCGTGATGAACATGAATTGGGTTTGAGTAATTTTCTGATGATCAATGTAATTTGGAGTCACGGGATCGTGCTTGGAGGAGGATGAAGGGCCTGGGGTCTCAGCAAGATTGTCTTCTGAATTTTCCGATTACCGTGGAGACGACATGAGGTGGTTGTAGGGTTTTTGTTCTGCATTTGGGTTAAGAGTCTTTACGAGGCATTATTGGACTCGTTGAGGCATCGGAACATCATCGGGTGGATAGGGTAGGAGTGTTTGACGTTGTCGAAGCTCTGGGTGAAGTCACGTGATCTCTGATGGTCTGAGTAGTCTAGGCGAGGCGGATCTAGGTTACAGTGCTTTGCTTCTATGGGTTCGTTCTGTTCATTTTTCGATTTCGATTCTGTTTTACTACTTGGATGTTTGGGATCGATGATGGTAGCCGTAGGCGACTCGTCGGAGGTGGACTTGGAGGTTGGATCGTCGTCGACGTTGAGTGCAGGTGCACAACGTATCAGTGTGCCAGTTTTGTTTTGGGAAAGAAGTCTCGAAGGGAAGCTCGAGAAATTAGGCTGGAAGCTCGGGCTCGTCTTCGTGTAGTTCGAGAGTGCAGTCGTGTTTTCATGTTTTATGTTTTAACAAAAGGAAAAAATGGAAGGAGTGGATGAATCTCGAGTCTAGACTCGAGCTATTCCCAGGTAGGACCCGAAGTAGGGTTAAAGTGCAGGAATTTTTAAAGGGTTTTATACAACAAGTTTTAAATTTAAATTGAATTTAATTTTAAACTATTATGTAAAATAAATGTTTTTCTTAAAACAATTGATTTAGAAGATTTGAAGTTTGTTTAACTTAAATTTGTTTAGTTAAATTTAATTTAAAGTTTAATTTAAAGGTGAAATGTATTTAAATTTTGGTTAATGATAAGTGAGTCATTAATGAATAAAGAATTATCTTGAGAGATAATTAGGATTTGAATAATTAATGACAAATTAATTAAATGAAGTAATTAAAAGTGATTAATTAGTTTAATTTAATAATGTTCAAGATTTATAAATTAATAGCTAGTGGTTAGTTAATTAAGTGATTAAGATGTAATTAGTGACCAATTAATTACTTAATGGAAGTAATCAAGGATCAACTACTTAGTGTAATTAATTAATTAGTGTAATTAATTAAAGATTGATTAATTAAGGATCAATGAAATTAGCATGGATGGGTAAAGTATAATTAATTTGAGAAATTGATTGAGAGTTAATTACTTATTGTAATTAAAGAATGATTAATCAAGGATGATTAATCAAGGATGATAAATCAAGATGAATAATTAAGGGTTGATTGATTAATTAAATATAATTAATTGATTTGGAATTA
This sequence comes from Allium fistulosum, assembly GCA_030737815.1. NCBI lineage: Eukaryota > Viridiplantae > Streptophyta > Magnoliopsida > Asparagales > Amaryllidaceae > Allium > Allium fistulosum. The sequence goes on from CM060905.1 coordinate 186,197,810, forward strand.
ATTAATGTTAAATGAAAGAATGTAAGTAATTGAGGTTAGAAATTCAATTAGAATCAATTGAATTAATTTGGAAATGATCAAATTTGCTTATGGATGATTGAATGATATTAAATGCCTTAGACTGCTTGATATATTTGATATGTGATTGTGATGCTCTATGATATGAGATGTTTTGGATGAATTGTAATAATGAAAGTTATTCATCTATGATAAAATTGCTATATGAATATAATAACCTGAATTTAAATTAAATTGTTTATCTTAAACATCTTGGCTTAAAGGATGACATTTGATTCGAAGAGACCGGGGTCGGATATCGAAAATACCCGAAACCACTTCGAATAATAATTTAAAATTTCCTTATAAATTGGATATATGGAGTAAATCAGGCTGGAATGAAATAAGTTAAGTAACCTGGACATTTAATCCTGAGAACTGATGTGTGTGATAAATGATTGGTTATAATAAGTAAGAACTCGTAAAAGGTACGAGTTACCCTGGTAATTCACATAAGCTATATAGCTTGGAATTTAATATTATATGGATTTACTCACGCTGGTTTCCAGCCTGACCCGGGTGTTACTTTGATGTAATGCTCGGGTCAGACCGAGTATTACAGATTTTCAGGTAAGGACGTTCTGGAGCTCAGGAGTTGAGCTGGAGAGCAGGAACGTATGGAGAGTTTCTACTGTGATATATGATAGTATCTGAAACAGATTGTTTATCTGTCTTGTGTTTGTAAATATGTTGTAACTCTGATATATTAAAGTGTAATTTGACAAGTACAGTGTTCCTTTATATAACTATTATTTATCTGATATTATATTTTGATCCGCTGCGAATGTGAGGTTTCTGTGTTTTGATGCTTCTGCTTCTTCTTTTTCTTCTTCTTTTCTCTAACTATCTGGAAATTTCGGGATCGAAATTTCCGGGCTGTTACAATTAAAGTATCTTAAACAATGAAACATTAAAAATTAAAAAACTTAATGAACAAATTAGTTGAACAGATTTATATCATACCTTAAAAGTTGGACCGAATTAAACTCGATTAAGGTTGATCACGAACTAAATTTGGGAATTAGGGCTTCTATGCAGAATGACTTTGATTGGGAATAGGGGTCAACTTCAACTTAGTAGTGAATCGCGGTCAACTAGGGGAACGATTTAGGGTTTGTGCAGAAATAGTGATTGCATTGAGTTATGGTTTTGAAGAAGGGGTAATCGATAAAGTGGAGATAGGTAGATCGACGCTGAAGAAAACGTAACAAAGAAGTGAAGATATACTATGATTTGGGAGATTGATGGATGTTTTAGAAGAGGAGAGGGAAAAAGAAGGATTTGGGAATAAGTTTTAGTAATCGTTTATTTGGGAAAAAAAATAAGGTGGGTGCGGCAAAATTTAGCGAAAACAGACCAAGCCTAGTGTTTACAGTAGCATCTACATTTCAAACGCTGGCTATAGATGCAACTAAAAACAGTTTTTCTTGTGGTGGAGGTACTAGTCTGTACTTAGAATATTCTAGAGAGTCTATCTCTTGGTTTCGGTTGATCGTCGCTTCATATCATTGTCCGCACTTGATTTCTGGACCTCACAATCATTATTATAGTCCACTGGCCTTGATAATCGTGAAGTCTGTTGGGTTAAATCCGCCTGTATACTGCCTTGGCAAAAGGTAGGTTAACATCGGTACTAATTTTTTTTAATTAATACGATTAATTAATTAAATAAAAAATATTTAAAATAAAGTATGATTTTATTTAATAAATAGATTGGTCCTAATGCTAGTTAATAAATTTCATAGGCCCATTAAGATCTAATAATGATTTTTCTGAAATTTACTCGTTCCACCCACTGCTAAATTGGCCCCTTATGCAAGTGGGAGATTGATAGAGTTAATGGTGTGCTCTAGATGGAATTATGTAAATAATTATATAACTAAACTCTTGTAAAAGAATCTTGTTTAAAATAAAGTATACCTCTAGTTTTGTTTTATTTTATATATGTTGTCATATTGTGATATAAGCAATAAAGTTGACATATTAAACATATATAAGTAGAAAATTCTTTCAAAAACATATTTTATCAATTATAGTTGTAAATGTGTTTGTTACCATGATGCTTATGATACACTAGTGTAGTACCCTCTCGAGTGTCCACCTGATTGTTCGCACAAAAAATGACACAAACACCCAATTATCATATGAAAGTACCGGTTCTAGTAAAAATAAAGGTAAAAGCAGAAAAGTAAAAGCGACATGAGAATTTTTATAGTGGTTCGACGTAATCTCTGGCCTATGTCCACTTTAATCTTTGCTATTAGTTTTTTCCTTTTGGATTACAACTAGTTATATTAGATCTGACCACGATCTAGTGGATCTTAGATTTATCATAGAGATTTTAGAGTATTTGAGGGAGAAAATAGGAAAATAGAGGTATTGGGTTAAAAGCCTGCTTGTATTGGGGTCTAGGAAATAGCCCGAAGTTGTACAAGAGAGATCAGAGTCCCACGAATCAAAATGATAACTCGGGTACCAAGTCATCTAACTCGGTACCGACCTATTTGTGTTGGTGCAAATTTAACTTCTTCACCTGCTCTGCTTTTCTACCTTCTACTTGATGCATTTCAAGCTCTTTCATCAACTTTTGGTTGATTCTAGTGATCTTTCTATTATCACTTGAGTTATCTTGCTTTCTTGGTTTTCTTCTCATTAATCCTTGAAATTAGTCATCCAAACTCTGGGAAAACAACCTGATACCGAGTAATTGGAGTAGTATGCGAGGTATATGAAGTTTGGAAGAAGGAATATACTGAATAAATAGGTTGGTGGCAACCTATATAACTCGGTGTCGAGTTATATACTCAGCACTATCTAGTTGAAACTCCCGCCAATTGTTTCTCTAGCTCTTCAAAGTGTACTTCCAAGTTCGTGAATCATTTCGTCCTTGTTTTGATCTTCTAAGTCCAATTGAGATCCGCTTTGGCTAAAAAGTAGGTTAACGCTGATATTCTGGACGTTCCTTCCTTTGGTCTATATGAGCCGTATGATGTACTTATTCTATTATCTTCCTTTGGTCTATATGAGCCGTATGATGTACTTATTCTATTATCTTCCTTTGGTCTATATGAGCTGTATGATGTACTTATTCTATTATCCATGCCCTTTTATTTTATTGTGCATATATATTATAAGGATGTTTGAATATTATGCGTACATATAATATATAGCTCTACTCGACGAGGCCATATTAGACTTAGCTGTTTTGCACGTATGACATTAGCTCATAGTCACACTATCCATGAGATATTTGAATAATTCTATTAGTAGTAGAGACACAGATTACCCATCTTCAGACTCTGTTGGTTGCTTTTCATGTTGATGCTCCACCTCAACTAGGTTATGCATATGATGCATTTTCTAATTCAGACAATGATGACGATGATGGTGACAATGATGCAATATCTTTATAATGCATAGGTTTTAAGTGCTTTATATATGTATGTATGTGTATGTGTATGGATTTTACATTGGACATGCTTGATGTATAGATATTTATGTTTCTAATTCAGTACAAATCTATAATTGTTGATGTTGTAAATATAGTTCTTTTTGCATAACTGTATGCATTTGTAATTGTTTATGTATCTGATTATGGATATGCTTGACGTTAGATGTTCATGTATTCAATATTGCATGTATCTATAGATGTTGATGTTGTAAATATAGTTAATTTTACTTCATTATACTATCTGTACCTGTTTATGCGGTTGATTATGGAGATGCTTGTATGATATTATTTTGCCTCATGTGTATATATATATGTGTGTGTGTGTGTGTGTGTGTTGTTTATGCATTACATATGGTTATGAACTTACATATTCAATATATTGTTGTCTCATGATATTTATGTGATGCTTATGTATCAAAATATGTACATGCTTATATGATATACTAAATATGTACGATGCTTGTGTGTAGTTGATATGGAAAGGGAATAATTTGTGAATAATTAGTTTTTTGATGAGTTTTATAGGTGAAATTGGGGAAATATGGTCATTAATAACCGTTCAGCTTTAAGCGCGTAGAAATAAACTCTTAAAACCTATACGCTTATGCAATAAGCTTTCTGTAATGATCCAAAATTTTAGACACTTCGTACTTAAATATCCAAATTATTTTATTATTTGAATCTTGGATTTAATGTGATTAAATTGATTTAATAACCTTGTTAACCCCCTTTTTAATTAATTACTAATGAAGGAAAACTTGTTTTCGAAATTGTTTACAAAGAAATAGTTTAAAGAAATATCAATAACCTGACCGAAAATCATTTTATCAATAAACGACCTCAGAACGCGTGAAATTATCATTTCGGGGCACTATCTCGGATTTTGATGAAACTAGTGTCATCGAGACCAGAATAATAAGATGATGTACGCCGATGAGTTTTGTGGCGATCAGATGTACTATATGGTCCTATGAGCTTAAAATGCATTATGATTTACTGTAGAAGTTATATATAATATATGTATATATATATATATTGTATACACGCTACCACACTTAAGATATTTTTAGGCTCCCACTTTTCTTCTCTTTGTTCATTTTATCAAATACCTGCTCCTCCTGTCCACAAACAAAATAGCCACCCCTTTCATAAATTTAATCAAGAGCTTCGCTCCACTAAAAGCAACGAGACCAGATCCGTTAGACTCGAGGAGGCAAGAACTTTAAATTGGCGGTATCATTTGGGGTGTGCGGTTGTGTTAGCTAAGACACGCATTTTTTCTAATGCAATTAGGGTTGGGTCTTGGAGGAGCTATAGGTTGAGTTAGGGGATGAGGCGAGTGCTGTTGCACTCCTCTTGGTGGCGTGCACCTGTCTACACCAACAAATGGAGCTCTGGCCTCAAGGTGTAAGTTACAACATTTCGAAGGCTACAAGGAGGTGCAGAATTCATAATGAGATAGGAAGGGCCATAGGTTGTGGGGTGTGGTGCGGTTGGACTTAGATCGCCAAGGGGTGTCGTTGGTGGTAGTTGGAGCCACTTCGGTGCTCTAAGAGGGTTGCAACATTGTGTGACATAATGGGAGGCTACAGGTTGCATTTTTCCTTAGGGTGCTGAGTATCATGTGTTAATGGTCACTGCGTAGAGATCGCTCGTTGAAGTGTGACACGTTGGAGAAGACCGTTCGTCGAATCGTTGAGAGTCGAGCAAAGAACGGGTTTCTTGTGCACGAGATTGTGCATGTATAAGGATATTGTTTTGGGAGGGAAGAAGGGGAAATTGATTAAGGAGGTAACTAATTTTAAATTAAATATTAATTGAGAGATTAATTATTCGTTTCCTATTAAATTCGCATCTTTTGCATATGAGGTCCAATCGAGACGTCGCCTTCTTCGTTGCACTCGTAGTGAGATTATCTACAACTTGGTTTAGCTTGGACTTCGGGTGATATTACTCACCATCGAATTGTATATGTTGTGTATTTAATGTTTGTTGTGTTAAATATAAGTTAAAATAGATAACAATGCGAGTTATTACCTTTGGACCCCTCATTGCTTTAGAAAGCAAGTGACAACATTATATGTAGTATAATCTCTCTTATAACCATTTAAAACATGTATCGTGGCTAGGACTTATTACTTACATGTTTGACAATGTTGTGTGAAAAATTGAAGTGTGTTATGAATGTTTGAAGCGAAATAGTCGCTATAAACATACTTCAAAATCCCTTATATATAACATATGTTAAATTGGTTAAAATATGAATATACTATAAAAGTATATGTTTGATTGTTCTTCGCATATGTTTTGGTGTGTTTGACATAAAGGAATTGATTTGGGAAGTTATAGAATTGTGAATGGAAGTTGTGAAAGTTAGAAGCAAAAAAGTGGCCATGGATACACTTTGAAAATGCCTTGTGTTCGACGATTATTAAAGTCAACTTTAAAAGATATCCTACGCGCTTCTTTGCATTTTTAATAAGTTATATAAGTGTACTTATCACTAGAAAAATATTGAAGTTTAGATATATATTCAATAATTATTTATGAATTTTTAAAGTAAAGAGCTTTAAATTATGAAACATGCTTTTAATTATTTTTAGTAAATTGTAAATTAGTTATTTTAAGTAATATTTTACATAGATATTTAAAACCTATTTATAAGTATTTTTGTATATATAAAAGTTTGGAAAAGTAAGCTAAATATTTTATAAAAGTATAAAAGAAGTTTTGGATTATAATGCTTATATTATAATAAATAGTTTTGTAGAGTTATTAAAAGTATATTACCTTGTTTAATAAATGTGGACATACTTAGATCTTTAAAAGAATGTTTTTAAAGATAATAATAAGTATGGAATGATTTTGGGTTTGTTGTGATAATGTGTTAACGACATTTGTCTTTAACCCTTTTTAATTATACTTATGAATATAATTAGATCATTGAAAAGAATGTTTTAAAGATAATTATAAGAGAAGTGGTTTTGGGTTATTGTGACAATGTTTAAGTAAAAATTTTCTTAAACTCTTTAAATAGATTTGTGAATGTAATTAGACCCTTTAAATAGATATTTTAAAGGAGATAACAAGGATACAATCTTTTGGAAAAAAGATAGAAAAACTAAAGGTTTAAAGTAAGTAAATCTTGTTAATAATTTGTGAATATACTTGTACCATTGAGATAAGAATATGAATATTTATTTAAGTATTGAAAAGAGTACAAATGAATAGTGAAATAGTAGAATACAAGTATATAACTTTTATAAAGGTAAATTAAATCTATATACAAGTATACAAAGGAAGTATCTAAAAGCTTCATAGCTTCATATGATTTGAGAACCCCTCGGAGGACCATTGGTATAAAATGTCTCTAGCTTTAAGAACTTACTTTTGAAGGAAGTAGCAATTAATATATGAAGTTTTATCATTACTAAAGTAAGTTTTAATCAATAAAGGAGTATTAATTAATAAGGAAGTTTTAATTAATTGGAAGTATTAATTAATAAAGGAAATTTTAATTAATTAGGAGTTTAATTAATTAGAAGCTTTGATTAATAAAAGAAGTTTATAGATAAAAAAGAATTTTACTAATAAAAGAAGTTTTAATTAATAAAAGAATTAATTAAATAAAAAGGGGATTAGAAGTCATTTTGTGGGACTTAATCGTGCTTCGTGTGACTTAATCGTGCTTTGTGTGCCTTAATCATGCTTTGTGTGTTTACTCATTTATGGAAAGTATTTAGTTATGTACAAAGTATTAAAAGCCGATGAAGTAGGCTTGTTTTATATGTGAGAGTTAAGATTGTTGTTCACGTAGGGTGTAGAAGCAATATTGCTCTAACCTACCAGCTTCACTCTTAACTGAGGGATAGTGTGGGTTGAGAATGTCGGAAATGTGATAAGTATGCGAGATTTGGTTTTCATATACGATCGTTCTCATTGTTGTTGAATTTGACCAAAATGACATAAGGAATATCTAGAAGAAACACGAGGGTTATATGGTACAGTTATCTTTGGTAATGCTATACTATACGTATAAACTTATCTTGCTTTTCTAGGACAAATGATAATGAAATCCGTTCAGATATGAGATGATCTCCACCCTTATGTATTATCTGTTTATTCCTGAAAGAACCAGGGTTGAGTTAATCGAAAATCCATCGATTGGTTTTGGAGCGCCCAATAAGGGGGTGTATTTATATGAGACGACTTGAAACCGTAACCACTTCAAAACCACATATGCGATCAATGCTTTGGAAGAGGTTAGTGATCTGTTTGAGATGTTGGAATCTATTTGAGGACTAATGATCTATTCGAGATACCAGAGTCTATTTGAAGATTCATGGACTGTTCAAAATACTGAAATCCATTTGAGGATTCATGGACTGTTCGAGATGTTGGAATTCTTATGTGATTCCGAGATCTGTTTGAGTTGTGGCTCCTGTATTGGGATGTTGAACACGACTTCATCATTGACAATGACATAAACCAGAGATAAGAGACATAGCCTATGAGATTTAGCTAACTTAACGGGTGCAGGCATTCCTTTCTAGTGTTGCTTATGGATATGCATGCGGGAGGGATGTGACCCGATTCCACGCGACGAGGTGTGGGCCAACTATGTTTTTCCTATAGTACATTTCCCAAGAGGACCATTCTCGATGTACTGAGGGCACCTCCACAGAAAACCCATATAATTATGTGAATGTGCCTTAGCGGTTATCGATTGTATACCTATCATTGTTGTGGTATACACGCGACGCGGCTATTTTCTGATTTATATTCTACACCTTAGACGTTATCTATTATACCACGATATGTATTTATTAGAAAAGTGGTTCCTTCGAGGGGATAACCATTACGGCATTCCGTGCAGTCTTAAAAGTACCGTTATATGTTAATCGCATGTTTCTTGATTTTCTCACATCAGACTTACGTCTGACACGTGGTTTTAATTTTCTCTAAATTTTGCATGTGCTCTTTCGAGTAGTTTGAGAAAGGCAGGTTTTAGTTGGATGTTCATTGGAGCTCGAGGAGTTGAGTTGGATGTTTCACCTACCATGGTGTTTTTATTTCCGCTGCATTACTATTATGCATATATCAACATTTGTGAGGACATGTTGTTATAATTGTCCAGGCTGATGATAGTATTTAGAATTGTAATTTTGAAATGCTTTGTATCTTAGAGTGATAGTTTTGTACTATCTTTTAATATTATATGTTATTGTTCCACTGTGAGATTCTGATATTGTGTTCCTTCTTTCTTATTCTGTTTCTTTTTTTATCCTAACAATCTATCTTTTCAACACTTGGATGCTCGACACGTGAATACCATAGATGTATTAATGTCAACATTCGGGGGTCGAAAAGGCTAGTCATTCCAGTTTTAGTTTTTGGCGCTTATTTAATAAGCTTTTATACTCAAACATGCATTTAATAAACGTTTGACTTTGGACATTTACTCAATGCACATTCAAACTGGATTTAGCTAAAAGCCGTTGGAGAAGGTATCCGTGCTTCTTCAAATAGTTACACTACCCAAAGTTGCACTTCGAAGGACAGCAAGTAAGATGGGCATAGATCAAAATAGCTAGAGTAGCGGTTTTTGGTTACAATATCTAATGTTGTACTTTGGAGGACAAACGAGTAAGATGAATATGGTATCAAAATAGTTAGAGCAGCAGATTTTGGTCATAGTATCGAGCGTTGCACTTTGGAGTACTAAGGGAGTAAAATGAGGTATACACGGTAACATAGTGTTATTCTTGCATATGACTATTAATTTTGTACGAGTGTCCGATGTCCGTTCGAGTCCATGGCCAAAAAACATCCGTCCGAGTCCGTTCGATTTTCATTTAGGACATGAATTAGGACAACAAAATTTGTACGAACAAAAATCTCATCCGACCCGTGTTCATTCGAATTCGTCCAAATTTCTTATAACTCGGTATATCCTTTATGTTTTTCAAAATATTTATGGCAATTGTTTGGTTGGTTGATTAAGTAAAAATTCGTAAATGCTTATACTTCAGTACATACTGATAAAAATAATATAATTGATAGAAACTCTATTAAACATAAAATGTGATATAAATAGCAACATCCCTCCGTGTCCGTTCGAGTCCGTGGCCGAAAAACGTTCGTCCATGTCCGTTTGATTTTATTTCGGACATGAATTATGATAAAAAATTTGTACGAGCATAAATATCGTCCGGTCCTTGTCTGGTGCGATTTCATTTAGGACAGAAACTGACACTTCCGTCCAGTCCGACCCGATTGATTTACACCCCTATTCTTGCATTGCCAACAATAGAAACACAATACTTAATCAAGCAAGCAATTAATTAAGAGTTAAGTTCATATCATTTATGGTGGACAGGGAGAAATAAATAAAACAGGAAATTATTGTCAAGGACAAAAATTTTCAGGGTTTTTGCCTCAAGGACAGACCTTCAATATTTTATCCTGAAGGACAACTTTCTTTAGGTATCAGTTTTTAGTCATTGATAGTATCAGTTTGTAGTTATCGGTAGCAGTTTTTAGGTATCAGTTTTTAGCTTGGTAGCAGTTTTGTTGTCCTTATGAATAATTTTGGAAAATATTTGTCCTTATGAATAATTTTTAGAAGAATGTTTGTCCTTATGGTAAAAATATTGAGGTTGTGTCCTTGAGACAAAAAATATACAAATTTTAGTCCTTTAGATTAATTCCCCCTAAATAAAATTAGCCATAGCTTATCGCCCACCCTCCTCATTCATCCACCATTTCTCCTCTAGAAATATTTATTTTACAAATCAAACCCTTCATTTTTATTCTTAGTATTCTAAATTGGGAGAAGCAAAAGTTGCTTCTACTATTTTCTGTTCTTAAAATATTATCCATCTATTTAAATGAAAAGTTAACCTATTTAGTATTTTCTTTTAATTTCCTTGTGCTCGCAGGTATCAGTTATCATCCATTCAATCTATTTGTTAGGTTTTATTTTTTGTTAAAAATTTGATCGATATCTGGATTGTAGCTCAGTAAATGTTCAATTCAATTTCTATGTTATAAATCTGAAGTGCAGATCTTGTTGTTTTAGATTTGATGATGCTTTTTTGATCTTGATTTGGGTTCGTTTTACTCAATTTAGATTTGCTTTCTATTTTCTTAAATAAATCTAGTAGACTTTCAGCTAGTTAAGGTTCGTCTACTTTTGGGAGCTATAGATTGTAATCATTTGAACCTAATCGTCGGTTTAACCTTTTTTTTTTTACTTTTGATGGTCACCTCTTGATTTAATACGGATATTTGTTATTGTACAAATTTTTTTCTAATTGAAAAAGATTTGAATTTAGCTATCATTTCAACAAAAATGCCTCACTATAAATTTTAGTTCGTTTGCAAAAATTACCTGGCAATTTATTTAACTTTTAAATATTGTAAACATAATTAAACTCTCAAATGTTACTTTGTTTGAAGCTTATTTTATACTCTTGCTTGCATTACTTTTTCCATTTACGTTTGTTACTGATATTTTCTAGTATTTATCAGCTAGCATTTGGAGGCATTTAAACAGTCCTCTAGTAAATTTTGTAATATTTGAGCTGACAGTATTATTTTTTACCTCAAACCTAGATTGAGCACAATCGAAATGGACCGTGAAGTTTTTTGGAATAGCATACTTGATAGAGAGGACACCCCAAATTTACCTGATCGTGAAGTTTTTTGGAGTAGCATACTTAACCGAGAGGATAACACAAATATAGCAGACTTTTTGTTATCTACTAATGAAGCAAACGTGTCGCATACGAGTATGTCTACTGGAGACGGTCCTAGTTTGAATATATGGAATACTGCAGAACCAAACTCTAATGCAATCTCATTAGGCCAAGAAAACAACAGGGATGAAACAGAGATTGGATGGAGAATCGAAGGAGAAAACATTCTTTCTCCTGATAACGTTGAGGTCAATCACAGTACTCAAACTAATGATGAGCAACCCTTTCAGTTTTCGTTTAATTCCAATCTAAACAACTTGCCCCAAGATTTAGAACACAATCTTGAGGTATCTGAATCTTTGTTGTTTTCTAATCCTTATGTTCCAAGCTCATTGCAACATGGGAAAGGCCCTTCTTCTTCAAATTCTCATGGAAATTTGTCTATTAATGAGTATGATGATAGAGCTGGAAGTTCAATGGAAAGTAGACGCTTAGCTTGCAAGAGAAAAAATATCGAAAGACTTCAAGGTCAATCTTCTTCAACGAGTAATAGCTCAATTGATATCAACATGAACGAAAGCAATAATGTGAATGCTTCTTTAACTATATCCAGTCCATCTGGCACTATAGCGAATGGAACAAACCAAACTGGTAACTCTGTGAGAACCCTAGGAAGAAATTTGGAAAATTCTTCAAGGAATTTTAGACTTTGGGCCAATCCTTCACGCCAACATGGTGCATACCCTCATTTATTATCCTCAAGGAGTCCCATTCAAAATATAAGTAGTTCGTTCGCCGATGAACATTCGCCTAATCTTCTTGCGTTTAATCGCAGAATTGAATCTAGAGCTAGAGATGTCAATTCACGTCCAGAAAATCTACCACATAATCCAAATTTAGTCGCGAACAATCAAACTCCAGTTTCTAGAAGTGGAAGCTCATCAAACTCTCTAAATTCAATGGAGTTTTTAACTGCTATAAGGGAGGAAACAGTAGCAAGAAACACTAGAACCCCAAGAAATGAAATTTTGACACAGTCTTTGATTGCTCTGGAAAATGCATCTAGTTCCATTGCAGATGGAACAATGGGACCTACTTCAAGAGAGAGGCATCAGAATCCTCGAAATGTTGGAGAGGGTTCTCATCGTAGTAGGTTACTTGCATCAGTTGATTCTGAAACTCGTCGTAGTATTCATAATTTTCTAATGCAGCGCAGCACAACTTCAATCATAGAAGAGGGAGGTCGTAGTAATCAGCAAGGGGATGGTAGTCCCATACCAGTGCGGCTAGCTAGAGAAGGCAGAAGCAGGGTAATCTCAGAGGTGTGTTCTATGGTAGTTTTTTAATTAAAAGTTGCAATAAATTCATTGCCTCTTCCTTTTTTTTTCTTGAGAAGAAATGGGTAGATTTTCTTTCATCAATAGTTCTAAGACATCAAATCTTATATTTCTAACTACATGCCGACATCACATCAAAGCTTTATATTTCTGACTACATGCCAACGACATATGTTGAAAAGCCAAGAATATAGTTCTGACATGATTTGTTTACCCTTGGATGAATTCCTTAGTTGCTATAATCTACTGTTTTGAAATGACTTGTTTCACAACGATTCTTATTTAAAAAAAGAATTGAATTTTTGCTCAATCGGCGATAAAGCTGTTCATTTAGAAATACCGCAGCTGAATTTTGTTGTATGATGTTTGTTACATTATCATATGAAATTTTGCTTTGCCTGAGTGTATTTGCATCTATAACTTCATCTTAACTCTTCTGTACACATTTCGTATTAGCAGATTAGGAATGCACTGGATCTAATGCGAAGGGGTGAAAGATTGATGTTTGAGGTGAGTTTTTTGGTACCCATCTCTTGCCATTGTTAGTAATATTCTCATCTACTCTGGTTCTGTAGTTAGCCGATTTTCTTTTTATTATCTGATTGTGAAACACTAACAAATACCCATGTGCAGCTGAGGCACACAGACGCGATACTTTTATCATTATGTTTTTATATTTCTCTGATAATAAAATATTAATAGAAGATACAATTATGTTGGAACCTCACTTTTGGGATGAGTTATATCTCTACTTTTGATGTACATTGCTCACATTGTATGTTAATTGAACTTTTATACTGAAAACTATGTTAATCAATGAAAACAAATGAAAGACCAATAAACCAAAGGGATGCATGCATTCCCCTAACCGAGACAATGGTTACTAAGTTACTGCTAATTACCAACTGTGTTTTTTGTGGCAAGGGGAGCGGATCTAAAAGTGGTGATATAGAAGGAAATAATTAATTTGTGATCAATGCAGTAATTTTATGTTTATTGTTTATATTTATTTTGTTGTTACCTTTTTTTTGGTCATACAACAATATGCATCAACATAAATACAAAACCAATTTTTAAATCTATTTACTGATTAAAACAATCGCAACAAAACTTGTATTGTGGATTCTATTGTTTATTGTTGGTTTTAGTTTTAATTCATGCACTTTCAATATATGTTGCACTTAACGGCTTGGATTGTGGGGACCCATGGGGAGCCGCCTTTCATGGGGTAGAGGGGACTATTACTCCACTAGAAAAAATTGGAATATAGGTTGATGAATGACTAACTGTAAAACAATGACAATACTGTCTAGTACTCATTAACTAACAGATTTACATATACAGTAAATAACAAATGCAGAAGTTGAATGTACAGGATAATCTTATCAATTTATTAAAGATAAAAATTGACCTTTGAACCCCACAGGGTGGCCCATTGGAAAACCATGGAGTTGTAAATATCACAAGTTTGAGTTCCAATACTGGGGGTGGGCATAACAGCCTGTGTTAGACCGGAGTATGTGTTGTGGATTCAATGTATAATTCTCCGGAGTTTACAAGCAAACCTTGTTTCATTGGATATTCAAAAAGAAAGAAAAAGGCTTTCGATGTCACATACACCAAGTTGGCATTGGATGCCAAATCAGCTGAGTGCACCTTTTTGATGAAGAAGAAAAAATGCACCTTTTGAATGCCAAATCAGCTTAGTGCACCTTTTGGATGCCAAAAAATTGGTCTAACGCACCAAATAATAGATTTGGTGAAGGTAACAATTCTATATTGTAGAATTGTATTTACAAACAGTAAAATAGTGAGAAAAAAGCAAAACAGAAGAAGAAAATAAGAAAGATGAGAACACAATTTTTATAGTGGTCTGACTATGTTTACATCCACTTTGTTAATACTTTATTGCTCGATTCTCGCTAGAGCTACCAAAATTACAAGAACAATATGAGATTCAATCCCAAAACTCGTAATGGCAGAGTTTCCCTAGGTAAGAAAAACCAAAGATCCAAAAGTCTCATTTTTTTGAAGATAACCTCATATTTATACCTGCAGCAGGCTGTATCTGGGCTTCTAAGCAGCCAGATTATATTAGAATTCGTGAAACAATTAGATCTAAAATAATAGGAAAGAAATGGACTAAATCTTGAGATCATGATGCGTTTGAATATAAAATAATTTTTTAAAATGTATTTGAAATTTAAATAAATTATACATTAAGTATAACGTTTATTTATTTATATGTATATTAAATGAGTTTACGAATAAATTAAAAGAAAATTAATAAAATTATTTTTGTATATTTTTGTGTTAAAATAATATTTTTGTTGTTATAAAATAAATTAATTTTTTTTTACAAATTAAGTCAATTACATTTTAAATATCATACTTAAATAATATATATATATATATATTAAATGGTTATAGATACTATTATTATTTTATTCAAATGATCAAAATGAAATATTAGTTTGAAATAACATTATTATTTTTAAATTTCGATAAGTTATATTCTAAATTATATCAAATATTCAAAAAAAAAATCAAATGAGATTATAAAATTGTAGAATATAACCGAGGACAATACTATTTTTTTATTTGCTAAAGTCACGAGAGACTTAATGACAAAATAATAAGGAGAATAAAGAAAAAAATTTGATAAGGGAGAATTTTCTTCTACATTACCGTTATCGAAATCACTACAAAAATTAACGTATAGATTAATTAGTTTAATATATCGATAGTATATATTATAAGTAATTATATTTTCTCACATTGTAAATATCTACAATAATATATTCGAATTATAAAATAATTTTGAAATTTAAACATATATTAAGTATAATATTTCACCGATTTATATTTAGATGAATTTATAAAAGAAATATCATTATTATTTTCAGATTTCAACATGTTAAAACCAATGTTCGAGAATTCGGTTTCGATTGAAATTGTATTGGTTTTGGTCAGTTTCAGAAGTTTCAATTTTCATTTCGGTTTCGGTCTCAATATCAGATTTCTATATTTTTAATGAAAAAGTAATAAAAGACGTTCATTCAATGTTTCGTCCAAATCCATTAAAAATCCAATGTTTAATGTTCAGTTCTAGTCCAATAGTACCAGTCCAAAAATTGAAAATACATTGAAGCCTTCAATTAAGTAGAAGTAGAACACATAACCCATTTACTAATTATTCAGCCCACACCCACATAATTACGTAACCCTAGCTCTACCTCTTTCTCATTCATACAAACGACTGCAGATCAAAGAAAAAAACGAGAAGGAAAAAAAGGCTACCTCCACACGAATTTCTTTGTACTTAAATTTGGCCACTCTCGAATTTCGTCGAAGCTACTCCGCTTAGCGGTGCTCGAATACTCCTCAGCGATGCTCAGCGAATTCTCCACATCCACATACTAGGTGTTTTTTTTTTGCTTTTTCATTGGATTCCACTTTCGTTTGCCTTTTCCTGTCGCTTATCCCCTCTCTCTTACTACAGCTATACCGATTTTTAACGGGACGAGATTTTGACCTAATCTCGTTTCGCCTCAGGCCGGGACCGATCCGAAATGGCCGGAATCTCGTGGTTCCGGCCGGAATCTTATGCCATAGTTAAAACATTATGCTTTTGGTTATAAAATAATTTAAAATATTATTTTTGAAACATATTAAATTATACATTAGGTATCATAAATAACTAATTTATATACTATATTAGTTATAAGTAATCATATATTTTATTTCTGATTATTCAAAATGATATATTTTGTATTATAGTATTTTTAAAAATACTATTTTTAAAATTTCAAAAAATTATACGTTAAACATTGTATTTTATTAGTTTATACAATTTAAATAAATGTAAATAAATTTTAGAAAGATATATTATTTTTATTTCTAAAATTTTATGTTTTAAAATATTAGCTTCTAATTTTAAAATAAGTTTAAATAATATTATTGAAATTGAAGAAATTATATTAAATATAATATCTGATATGCGTGTATATGCGAGACATCTGCAAATAATTTCAAAATTTAAATATTGAAGTAATATTTTCTTTTTTTCAAATAATATTAAGAAAATTCATGATCATGTCTGTACTTTTACGCGCGCGCATGTGTATGATGATGGTTTTTGGATGTTCGACTATAAAATCAATGTTGATAAAAAAATTAAACGGTAGTAGAAGATAATTAAAGGAAAAAACTAATTATTTTTTATTTATTAAATTGTGAGTACTAGTGTGTAATCTGTGTATTGCACATGATAATGTTTTAAAAATTTAGCATTCATACTTTGAATATCGTAATTTTTTTTTGCTATGCAATGTATGATATATCAATCATAAATTAAACTATTTATTATTATTTATGCATATAACTTTTATTAAAAGTTATATTTGAAAGAAAAATTCGTTTTACCCATTTTTTAAATACGAATGTAGTATACAAATTAAAATTGTCATTATTTTTATAATTTATCAGACAAACCATTGAATATTAGTGACTTGAATTTATATAAATAGTTTGAATTTACGGTGTTTGATTAATTTAAATATATGGATTTGAAAGTAAAATAATAAGAGAGAACCGATGAGAACTTTGTAAATAATTGTAAAAATTATAAAATCTAGGTGTATGAATGTAAAATTATAGAAAGAATTAATGCATCGCTTTGGATAACTGTTAAATGATAATTTACACGGATATTAAAAAACCGAAGAGAATTAAAGAGTGGGGTGAAGATTTCTAGAATTATTGGGATTGTTTGTAATTTCTAAACCTTCCTTTATTTAACTAACAATTTGTTAAGGTAAATGAATTATACAATAAAGTTGTTATTACTGTTTGTTATGTGATTTATACATTTGAATGAAAATTTTATTTTTACCATTTTGTTACTATGAGTGTGGTACACGTTGACATTGTTATATTTAGTATGTATTAGACAAATTAATAGATAATAGTTAATTAAATTTATTTAAACAATTTATATATAAGATTATTTAATTAGTTTAAATATATGAATAAATTATAAATAAAAATTGCGGACAACTTTGAAAATAATAGTAGAAAAAATTAAGCATAGGTATTCCGTATTTGAATGTAAAACATAAAGAACTAAAAGACGCAAACAATTGTAAAAATCATAAATTGTATTGGGACTTCAAAATAAAGCATCAACAAACATCTAGAGAAAATTAAGAAGAGTTGAGGAAAATCCTAGAATTAATGTGAGAGCTGGAAATTCTTCTACTTTACTATTATTTAATAGATTACTTACATGGTTTTGATTTTTGGGTTCATACTTTTTTGTTGCATTTACTCAAGATAAATTGGTGGTTATAAAAAGAGTACAAATATATGATCTACACCATGATAGCTAAGGCGCAAGGCTTGAGCCTTGCGTTTTTTTGTGCGACTTTTATACAAGTGTGAGCTTTTTTAATGGAAAAAACACTATAAAATATTACAAAAAATGATAAATTTAGTGTTGATAACCATTTTGTGCAAATAAAAAACATAGATTAATATGTACGAAGTCAAAAATGGTAATTCGAAACTAAAACGATCACAAATTCAAGTTTCAATACCAAAAACATAGAAGTTACAAGTCACAACAACAATAACTAAAGACCAGAAATGATAAAGGAATTTAAGTTCAACTTCTATTAATCACAAATCCCAACTATCATCATCATTCTTCCGAACCATCCTCCAACTCTAAGTCGTAGTTTTCCTCCTCCTTCGAATCATATTCAAAATTCTCATCCTCTGAATCATCATCAATAGTAGCTTCTTCTTCATTTTCAACATAACTAGGTCGCATAGTAGAAGTTGAAGCCTTTTCTTTTCCTTTTGATTTGGCAATGACATGTTGCCTAGTCATGTGCAACATTTCTCCTGCTCCAGAAGCGCGTGTCACATCTCCTTATGTCATATATCCTTCGAAAACCAACTCATCCTTAACCTCAACATCCGAATTATCTTCTTCCACGTGGTCGGTCATCCACCCATTTGAAGCATCAATATCTCCCAAAGTAAGTGGATCAATCAAATCCTTTCGACTAAAGCGGTTTGATTGTACTTGATAAACACTAGTCTTTGTAGTTTTTTATGCTCAAGTTTATTATGCTTCTTGCTATGGATCTAATTAAAAAAATACAAGGCAATATGTTTAAAACTTAAAAATACGAACAAGTAGAATTAGTATGGAATATGCAAAAAATTTACATGCTAAAAAATGCTCCAATTTTTCTCGCAACCGAATGCATTACAAGTCACTTAAAATTTTTATCGCAAAATTTTGAAGAGTGTGGGTTAAATTTTTATATAAGCTCCATCGCTCGACTAAGGAAAAAAGTATAGACTATTCAATATCACTTAAAAAAGGTGGGTGGAACCCAGTGCACGAGGCTTCCACATGATAGCGGGCTCTGCGGAGATCGATAATGTACGCAGTCTTTCCCTCGCATTGCGAGGAGGCTGTTTCCGAACTCGAACCTAGGCGCTCAGATCACCATGCGGGTGAACTAACCGTTGCGCTAAGGCTCCATCTCTAAACTATTCAATGTCACTTATCCAAAAAAATTACTAATGTAAGTTGTGATGTATAAGTATAAACTAACGCTTATCGGGGGTTTTGTGTCTCTTGATTTGATTGTCAAGTTAATACCAAATTGTCCTTTCCGCTTTCTTATTTAAAGTCAATTCATCCATCACCTTCTCTTGCTTATCTTCGGAAAGAAGTCTCTCAACACATTTGTACAATTCACACGTTACTTCTTCATCATGCTCAATGGAAGGATCTTTGTAAAAGAATTGCGGATTAAGAAAATGGCCCGCCGCATGCAATGGATGATGAAGTTGACATTCACATCATCTATCAATTATGGCAAAAATATCTTTGTACTCTTCATTTTCTTTAAAAGATTTTTCAATGGCTTCTTTAGCTCTATCCATTGCTTCATGTATGTATCCCATAGCCGGTCTTTTCTCACATTGACTAATCGAAGAATACGAACAAGGTGGTCCATCACTTTAAGAATATAAGAGACGCTATTCCAAAAATGTGCATTCAAAACCGTATCACAAGTTTCTTTCCTTTCATTTCTTTTGCCCACTTGCTTCTAACCTACTCTTCAGAAGTGAACATAGTACGTAGAGAATTTTTTGACTTGTGCAAACTTTGCAAACATAGAAAACTAGTCGCAAAACGTGTAACTCCAAATCTCACCAATTGTTTCCATTGAACATTCTCATCATGTTCAAGATAACACTATGGTTATAAATAAATCCCGAAAGAGCAGCTCCTTTTTTAATTGCGTTTTCCACCTTATTTATTTTTCCAATATCCTCAAGAATAAGGTCAATGCAATGAGCAGCACAAGGAGCCCAATATAAAATTTTCCTTTTTGCCATTAGCAACTCACCTAGGTAATAAAAAATAAAAATATGAATTTAATTAGTTTCAAGTTTCAACAAAATTGAGTGATTATTAATTAAAATTTTATAAACAAATATTTAAAAGTAGAACCCACCCCTAGTTTAAAATTACTTTCATTATCCGTTATAACTTGAACATCATTCTCCACGCCAATTCTTTCAACAAACTTGTCCAGCAACTCAAATATTCTCTCCCCCGATTTGACATAAGAGGATGCATCTACGGATTTCACAAAACATTGTCCCTAAAGAACAATTTACTAAAAAGTTAATCAATGTTCTTCCCTTTCGATCCACCCATTTGACATAATGGAACCATATTTCACCCATTCGGCTTTATGCCCCTTCATTAATTCATTTGTATAATCCAACTCTTTCTTTAGCAATGGAATTCTCAATTCATGATAACTTGGAGGCTTTAGATCAGGTCCTATCTACCAATTACTTCAACCATGTCCTTAAATGAATCCATACGAGCAACATTAAATGCAATACTAGCTTGATAAAAAAAAGAGCAATATATTGATTGGTTCTAGCTCTCAATTCTTTATCACATGCATCATTTATACTTGATTGCCTCAACTTAGATGATCCTAAAATTTTATCTTGTTCACTTTGCTTTGATGTCATGTTATTCATGTACAAATCAATCGGGCCTTTTGCATTACCCCTTGATGATTTTGCCTTCTTTCCAACATTCCTTCCATCAATGTTCAATCTCTTATTAGTTGGTGCAACTTCTTCAGCTTCATCATCTTTCAAATCAAAACTATAGTTATCTAACTCATTGCTCGCATGAGCTTCAGAAGCATCTGTCTTCCTACGTTGTTTACTAGCCATAGCTTCCAATAAAATAGTTCTCTCTTCGGGTGGACGTTTATGACAAGCGCTTGCATTTCTAAAACCTTCAATTTGATGATGTTTTGCTCTATTTATCCCCCCGAAGTCACTTTCAAGCGATACATGCAAGTCACGCTATTATGGCTGTTTTCATCCGCCAAAAAATTGCAATTCCATCCAACATCTGCTTTACGATTTTTAGGTGCGGCGAAAGAACCTGTTGAAGTATGTGCGTTTGGATCCATATCAACCTGAAATGAAAAAGTGAAATAAAGTTATTAAACTATTTTACTAACTAAAATTCTAATTTTAAATTTTTAACCATTAATTTAACCCTTTAAAATTTAAAACATAGCTCATTAAAATTTAAAAGTTAAAACATAACTAAAACTAAAACAAAACCCTTTAAATTTTAAAACATAACTCATTAAATTTTAAATTAATACATAACTAAATTTAAAATTTAAAACATAAGTAAAATATAACTAAAATTTTAAATTAAAACATAACTCAAAGTCTCAAACATAACTCTTTAAATTTTAAAACATAACTCATTAATTTTTAAAACACAACTCTTTAAATTTTAAAACATAACTAAATATGAAATTAAAACATAACTAAAACACAACTCTTTAAATTTTACAACATAACTCATTGAATTTTAAAACATAAATAAATTTTAAATTAAAAGTTAAAACATTACTAAATTTGAAATTTAAAACATAAGTTAACATAACTAAAATTTTAAACTAAAACATAACTCAAAGTCTCAAACATAACTCATTAAATTTTAAAAATAACTGTTAAATTTTAAAACATAACTAAATTTAAATTAAAACATAACTAAATATGAAATTTAAAACATAACTAAAACATAACTCTTTAAATTTTGAAACATAACTCATTAAATTTTAAAACATAACTAAATTTTAAATTAATACATAACTAAATTTAAAATTTAAAACATAACATAACTAAAATTTTAAATTAAAACATAACTCTTTAAAATTTAACTCATTAATTTTTAAAACATAACTAAATTTTAAATTAAAACATAACTAAATTTAAAATATAAAACATAACTAAAACATAACTCTTTAAATTTTGAAACATAACTAAATTTTAAATTAAAAGTTAAAACATAACTAAATTTGAAATTTAAAACATAAGTTAACATAACTAAAATTTTAAACTAAAACATAACTAAACAATAACTCATTAAAATTTAAAATATAACTAAGTAAAATTTAAAACATAACTAAATTTTAAATTAAAACATAATTAAATTTAAAATTTAAATCATATTTATAATTATAACATAACTCATTGAATTTCAAACTAAATTAATCAAATTAACGCAAAAGTTTAAATTAAATTTTAAAGTTTTAAACTAATTAAAATTAACTTCATAATTTATATTTTAAACTAATTATAATCTCACTTAAAAGTTTATATTAAAAAAACCTAATTATATACTACTGCAGTTAAAACTCCAAAAAAAAAAATACCTAAGAGAATCGATCCGAAAAAGCAAGGAGGCGGCAGAGGAGAACTGGCGGCGGCGGCGGCTGCTGTATGAGGCGGCGCGGCAGAGCAGTTTGCTTTTTTTTGTTCAAGACTTCGATTATAATTCAAAACCCTAAACAACTTTGACAGTTCGACCAAGTCGATTTCAAAGGCAGCAGGTTGGGTTTCAGGTCGAATGAAGGTAGGCCTGCAAAAATAAGAGCTGCTAGTCGAGGCGTGCCTAATGGAGCCTCGGTGTCTCAACAAAAAGCGTGCTTTTTGCACTTTTGGTGCGCCTCCGCTAGAGGTGGCGCCTCGGCACCTGATAAGGCGCAAGAGGTGCGTCTGCGCCTTAGTCGCGCCTTAACAACTATGATCTACACAAGGAAATCCAGACCTGTATAGAATGATATTATGATTGCAATCAACCACCTTAAGTCTCAATAATTTTTTTTCCGTCCTATAATAAGAGTTGGGAAGAATTTACTATAAATCAAACAAAGTGGAGATGGACTTGAAATTACGTTACTTTGATGGTTGAATTATGACCGATAAAATTTGCTTCCAAATTACCAAAGGAGGTGAACTCTTGTACTCCAAAGAATGCGTGTGCCATTTTTTTTTCCTATTTCATTTTTTTGGTTTGGGGGGAGGGAGGCGTGGGGTGGTGGTTTACCTTTGTTCAGCACCCGATTGGTCAAAATTACCTTTGTATTACTTTTTTTAACCAATGTGATAGGAAGGTTAATTGGCTGTTGAACAGAAACACCGACTCATTTTTATTTCAAAAGAGTTGCATATTATCACCAAAATTTCTGGTGGGAGTGGTGGCCTGCTAGCTACTAGAGGCTAAAAAAGGAAGGGTTAAATTTAGGTATAGTGATTTCAATGGGAAAAACAAGTGTATAGCTAACTGAAAACTTCAAGGTATTCTGCCTCATGAAAGTAATTTTATATAGGGTTTATAGGTGGTTTCGTGTGTGTGCGCGCGCGTGTGTGTAGCCACCAATTTTTGATTATTGGCCCTACAACATTTGACTTCGTTGACCCATTCATCTTCGATAATGATATTTATAATATGTTTGGTATCACACATTTTTGCATCGCTGCAAACTTCTTTAGGTACTCGTGGCGTATTAATAAGTTCGCAAGTTTGAGTGTCATCGCAGACAATTTCTTAGTTGAAATTTTGATATATAAACAGAGTCACATATTTGAATATCATTCCTACCAAAAATTATCTTTAATTTTTAGTTGGAAAATTTGATACTGAGTGAATTCATGACGAATCACGGTCTTGGTAAAATTTTCGTATTTATCTTTATATCTGTTTTTTCCTTCAATTTGATTTATGTTTATCAATTCTTAGTATCCTCAGATACTTCTTTTAATATTCATTTTTTCGTTCGATGTTTAGTTTACATTCATACACACACTTGTTTTCTTTATACTTATTTCCTTTTTTATTTTTTGCTTATTTCACCCTCGATTTTCATATATAAAATTCATGTTTACACGCACATCACATGAGCCAAAATAATTATTAAATAATCAATACGACATAAAGGAATTGGTATTCCAATTCCTGTCATTCTAATTGTTTAAAATAGCTTCACACCAGGGAATTAATTAAGCGACAACTCTCGACTATCATGACATTAGAGTTTAGAGTAAGACACATCCAAATGCACATAACTGTTATACGTGCTCCACATCGATTAATGTAAATGTCTTTGTATTTAGCTCAAGGTACGCAATACATGACAGACATGTTAAATATAGTTCCGCCTCAGAATATTCATATAATGACATATATAAATACATATACCAATTGGTTTTATAATTACAAGTGGTTCTCTAATCCTAACTTTTTGTAAATTCAACATTTATTGTGGAGGATATGTTATAGAAAGAGCCATCTCATTATCAAGAATGGGTCAGGTTTATCATTGAAACTTTCTATAAAAATAATAAATTAGGAAAACTTGCTATTGATCTTCATTTTTATGATTTAAAAAATGTCCATGTATTAATAGTACAACAACTTGGTTGTATTACTTATTTTGAGTAGTGAGATGTTATTATTTAATACCCCTTCTGCATAACATAAAAGCAACATTTTGTGTGAAAATATTATCAAAAGAAAATTAAATAAAATGGTTATATTACCTTAGTGGCTGCCTACCCACCATTGAAATCAAATCATACAAGATCAAGGCATTGTGATTCACATACACAACTACCACAGACAATTATTACATACAAAGAAAAGTCGTTTTTCTCAACAAGCAAGTTGTCAGAATAGATTCAACAAAAAAATATGGTTTTATATAGAATCGAAACTTAACCATGTCCGAACTACTTGCCGAAACATATTCAACTATTATCAAGCCTATATAGATATGACCATGAGGATTATACATATATGATCTTAAGCGATCGACATTCATATATTAAATAAGGATGCATCCTATTTTTAAGTAGATTATCCATATATCTTTTTCTTATACTGCATCCAGACATCGATAATCATCATCTACCACCCAGTGCACTAGGCTTCCACTTGAGCAGGGCCTGTGGTGGCTATATTGTACGCAGTCTTACCACAATAACTGAAGAAATTGTCACCAAAGCTTGGTCAACAGTTGAAACACCCCCAAAAAACCGAATCCAAAGATGCCTGAATAAAACTCATAGTAGGTTTTACCTATTCAAAGCAAACTGTACTGCATATAACATATATTTTATCAGATGACCATAAAGTGAGATGCATGCCCAAGCTTGATAGATGGCTTGTGAGATATGTCCTAAGCCCAAAATTTCGGTCCAACAAAAAATTTAACCAAAATATGGAAGTTCGTTTTTTTTATGTGCCAGTATTTGAATAATTAAACATCCTTTTCACATGTGATTTTCTATTTTATTCGGATCATTGGCATAAGTACTGATCATATCGTGCACCTTTTTTCTTTTCAATTAAGTTATTAATAGATTGTTGAAATTGGAAATTAAACAAAATTATTCTATCTAATTTAATGAGTTAAATTTGATTCAGTTAATAAGTGACATCTGCGTAGAGTAATTGCGTATGACTTTGATTATCATATCATAGTTTTATGGTTTACTATTGAGCTAATTTCATTTGTAAACCAAAAATTACATGATATATATCATCCATTCTATTAAAAAATGCATGAAAAAGTTTCTCTTCTTATTCCTTCTAAACAATGCTAACATTCTAAGAAAAATAACGATAAAATCATAAAATTTCAATGAGCTAGTTAATTAATTTTATAATTGAGAAATCATAAGCATCAACTAAATGCATCTTTCACTTCTAAAATTTGAATTATAAACTAAAAATCCAAATCATTTTTGTTAAAAAAATTTGACATAAAGAAATAGCGACAATGAAATTTTTGTTGAATTTTGATTTGATTTTGTTTAGAAAGTTTGTAGATTTCTTTTGAATGGATTAAAAGTGATGTATTAAATATCATGTGTCACTTAAAGGACATGTACATCTATGCACACTACACCCATTTGAAACACGTCTTTACCATCGTTCTTTTTGCTTCACGCATCCCTACATGAGTCATGACCACTTGCCATGTCAGGAGGTTATTTAGTCCAGAACATTGTTTAGTTCAAGACACATGGTTACGTGGTATTGCATACATGGTTTTAACGTCTATACAGCATGGACTAGGTCCATGGGGCTTCAATGTTCTATTGTTCTGCGTACGTGAAGCTCACGTTCATGGTGCACTCATGGATCGACAATCCTCAAAACCATGCTCTACATTTTGCAGTGTTGCATACATGATTTTCATTTCCTGTACATGGTTACCCAAAATAGGGTTTTCAATTTCCGTTTCATTTTTCTTAGTTCAAGTTGTATAATTTGTTTTCACGATGTGAACAGAAGTTGTAGCTTAGTTTCTTAGATATTAAATGATGTCGATTTTTTTTCGTTCTAATATGTAAAACTTATTGGTTGAGATATAACATGATTTGATATCCGTATCAAACCAAATTCGACTACAGATGGGACGGGACTACACATATATGATCTAGATATGACCCCAAGTGATCAACATCAAATAAGGATGTACTCTACTAGTAAACAAATTGCCCATAGAGTAATAACACGCCATCCAAGATCTTTTTGCTTATCCGCGTCCAACCATTATCAATGTTCTAGTCAAAAATTTCAGGTCACAAATGAATATAAACATCGTTCAAAGACTTGTTATCAAAAGTCTTAAAATCTTCCGATCTGAATTCCGTTTCAAATCCAATCTCTCGCGTTACGTTTCGTTTTACATTTTGATTCAACTCGGTTAAAACTACAAGTGAGAAAAATCATTTAGTCTATAATGATACATTCAAGATGCTTATTTGAATCCACAATTCAAATTTTAATTTTTTTTATGTACAATATAAAGATGGAACAAGAGAGAATATTGAATTTTAGGCTTACATGTAAGAGCGCTAACATTAAATCAACTTTAAAAACGTGTACAAACTTTAAGATATAGATATTTTGAATCTACGATTTACGATTTTAAATCTCGTTTGATCTAAAGTTTGAAATTTACGATTTGAATCCTATTCTAAAAACCTTGCTTCAAAGTACTTTTTATTTGATGTACCAAGGCAACTCCTTATTTCAAAGAGCTACATACCTCAAACTTAAATGTAAGAGTAAAAAAATACCATCGGAAACAACTTTAAGTTTGATTTTAGAAATTTGTTTTTGGAGCACTTCAAGTCAACCCTTAGAGATTTGACCATATGTTAAAGGTACATCTGGCAAACAAAAGTAAATTTATTTTGCATTTGATAAGCTAAAAACAAAAAAGTCAGTTTGCTAGTAGACTAGCAGTACACTCACTCATAATTTTTTTCTTAAAAAAACCAAGGACAAGTCAGAAATCTACTTATGAAAGTCGAAAATAAAAATTGCTTTCAAACAAAATAAATAAATAGCTAGTAATTTTTTTTTGGGCGCATCCAAAAAAAATCTTCATAATTTTGCTTTAAAGAAACAAAATTGACTTTAAATTCTATCCCAGAAAATTAAGTTTAGAACTGAAATGTCCAAAGAATCTAGAGTCTCTAGACCATGTAAATATGTTGATTCGATATAAATTAAATTTTAGGGGCCAACTCTCTGATTGGAGCTGGGCATAAACTCAAAGCCAGTGAGGAACGTAGGGGTGTAACTTGAATAACTTTGTTTAATTTGGCTTGTCCACGCTTTTGCAATCATAGCTAAGTCCCATAACGTCTAAAGGACCAGTGAAATTTTTTTTGCTTTAACTATGTTATATGCAGGATGCCTTTATGCTTGATCACCCATTATTTCAAGGTATAGCGGACATGCATGATAGGCATAGAGATATGCGGCTTGATGTTGATAACATGTCTTATGAGGTAAAATATTGTCTGTGATTTAATATGTGACAGTGATCTGATTTTGTTAAAAACTTATTACTATTACATTATTGCAGGAATTATTGGCATTGGAAGAGAGGATAGGAAATGTTAGTACTGGGCTAAGTGAAGAGAAAATTATGAAAAACTTGAAGCAGCGAAAACACATCCATATTAAAAAAGCAGGAGCTGAAACTGAACCATGCTGCATTTGTCAGGTTAATTAATTATTAGCAACTTGTAATTTTTTCATATCGATATTTGGCTTAGTGTGGCAATAGACCTACAGTCCCATAAAAATAGATAGTTGCCATAATCCAAAAATTCATTTTGCTATTTTTCATAGTCCTAAAGTTGCTCAGTTTCATAGAGGTAAGCACACTTTTCTTTCATTAACTTTACAAACACTTCCGTTTCTTTTTTTTGTGTGTGTAATTTGAACACAAAATAAAACACAGTTGGCGATACAAAAGATCTGGACTGTTGAATCATTTTATCTTTACATGAAAGGTGTAAATCAAGAGGCAATCCAATGGTGGAGATCCATTGTGTTATCAAAAGCACACTTTTCTTTCATTAACTTTACAAACACTTCCGTTTCGTTTGTGTGTGTCTATAAATATAATTTGAACACAAAATAAAACACAGTTGGCGACACAAAAAATCTGAACTGTTGAATCTTTTTATCTTTACATGAAAGGTGTAAATCATGGGGCAATCCAATGGCGGAGATCCATTGTGTCATCAATTTGTGTATACTTTGTGTCCAAATAGATTTTCCACACACACATTGCAAAGAGGAGTGTGAGTGATGAATGAAGTGTATCATTATTCTTCGCTGCAAAACACCCTAAAAAGTACCCAAAATTTGTTTAAATGGCTTTGTACGCCAATATTTTTCCTTTTCATACATATATTATATATATATTATATATATATATATATATATATATATATATGAATTAAAAAAAGGGCAAAACTCAATGTACAACTAAGTGAAAGTATAGTGGGTGCATGTTTCAATAATAAACTGTAACAATTCAGTCCCACGTTAGTGGTATAAACAGTTTGGTTTGTCTTTAACATCACTCAAGGTGTGTACGCCGTAAAGTAATTCTTTTGTTCCCGCTTTTACACATTAGACGTGTGAATGGTTAATCACCAAAAATTCTCCTTTTCATGAAATAGGAATTTTAGTCCTCTTGGGTGACGCTACTGATGAAAGACTTTTTAAAGATAAAGTATTGATTACTTTTTATTATAATTAATTAGAAATAACAAATAATAATATTTTTATACTTGGTAAATTTTATAAATATGTATAATTTGTAAAAATAATTATTTGCAAAAAAAAACTATAAACATTTTTTTGTAAAAAAATTAAAATAATTTTAGTACTAATGTTATGATATTTTAAGTTTTTTATAGAAATTTATAATGTGTAATAAAAAAAATGACAATAATAACATGTTCTTCTTTTTCAATGGGACGTTGCTCCACGCCCTACTAGGCTTTGTTTTCATCTTAGGCCACATCACTTGATTGGCCAGGTCGACCGTCATCAGTAGTGATGCCCATGCACCCCTACATGGAGGGATTGCCACTCCCACCCCTTCCCCCTAGTGGCAAGCATTTTTAAACAAATTGTTATTTATTTTTCTCTATGTAAACAAAAAATATCTTATCACATAAATAATATACATAAAACAAAATTAATTTTCATAACATAAATACTATTTTAATTAATTTAATAACATTAATTAGAAAAAAGTAAACCAAACCTATGCAGTTAAAGCGCTTAATGCTTCCATAGCGGTGGAGATGCAAAAAGTTATAGCGGTGTATAACAGAAAATAGCGGAGGTCCAAAAAGTTTTATTAGATTAAAAAAACCAAATACTTAAAGTCAATTTATTCCCATTCTCACATCATTTGTGTTGGAAAAAAAAATATTGTTTAATCTTATATAACAAACCGAAAAATATATTAATTTATGTATACTAGATTTTGTGACTATAATAGATTTCTAACTTAAATTGAGCATTTATGCCATAAAGTTATGTCTTTACACTAACTT
Source organism: Allium fistulosum (assembly GCA_030737815.1). Lineage (NCBI taxonomy): Eukaryota > Viridiplantae > Streptophyta > Magnoliopsida > Asparagales > Amaryllidaceae > Allium > Allium fistulosum. The sequence continues at coordinate 186,227,665 of CM060905.1, forward strand.
TGTTGATTTTGTTTATAAAAGAACTAGTCAAATCAACCTTTGTATATTAATATTGCTAAAGCGGGTGCAAAAATGCCTTGATTTAGCGGGTTTATTGGAAAATAACGGGGCTTAAAGCAGATATACTGAAAACGATAAACTGAAAGGTCGAAGAGCGCTATGCGCTATAGCGGGGATTTTGCAGGGTTTTAGCGGGGCTTTAACTGCATTGAACCAAACTAAAAACTATAATAAAATTAAATTAGTAATGAAACAAATAAAATACAAACAATCATTCTCCTTTCGATTCTTCTTAAACAAAATCTACTTTGGCCGAATTTTCTCCTTTCAAATTCTTCTTTCGCAATCCTCTTTTGATTTGTCAAGAACGCTCCCTTGGTAGAAGTCATGGTTCGGCAATTCCTTTTTGAATTGAATATTGAATTCACAATACAAACGATCATTCTCCTTTCACATGTGATGAACCAAATTATTTAACAAAACTCATAATAACATTAGTAAATATCTTTTGAACATGTGTGTTACTTTTATCAAAACATCAAAGAGTGTAACAATATTCAAAATTTACATCAATATTAATAGAAATTTCTTTTTATTAAAGCATGTTTTCTTCATGTGTATGCATTGGCCCTTTCTTTAAATCGTGTTTTCTATTCCTGTTCCCATATTCGCTTCGGCATGGGATTTTTGAGCACCAAATAAATTATGATAATGAATATTGTATTCATCCTGTGTGTTTCTATAAGAGAGTAACAGAACTTTCAGCTTATGATAACGAATATTGAATTCATTCTATGAGGGAGTAAAAAGAACTTTCTTGGAAGTGTCGATAGCATCCTAGTGGACATGAGGAACCGGAAAAGAGTAAAAAAGGTTTACAATGGTAAATATTGGATTCAATATATGAATTTCTCCTAAAAAAATAACAATACCCGTCTACTGGTGTATGCCAGAAAATGTTAATTGCTGGTTGTCATTGCATTTTGATTCTTTATTTCTTGAAAGTAGGTTCAGTTGTGAAATAAAATAGCAAAAAGGCAGTTCTGAAATATTTTAAGGATTGTTGGCATAAGCCCCCATGATATATGCAGTATTAGACTACGGCCTACCAATATTGAATTTATTAGATCTGTCCCACTCATCTTTCAAATTTATTCCGTTAGTTATAAACAAAATAAATCCAATATTATGTCAGGACGATTAACAAGGGAAGTTAAGTGTAATACAACAGACATTTGGGGAGAGTCTAATATCCCGATATATACAATATTAGATTACAGTCCACCAATATTGATTTTATAAAACTTGCCCCACTTATCTTTCAAATTTATGCCATGGTTTATGTAAACAAATTGAATTTATGTCATGACAAGGGTTAAGTCAACAAATCCCCAATATTCTATGTGAGAAAACACTAGTCACAAAAATAACTAACAATGTGAATAGTTTTTTATTTAGTTATGATGTGCCATTGTATCTAACTTTTGGTATGCAACATATCTTAACACAGCCTCACCTGTACATCAAATGGCACAGAGCATGTACCACAGTTCTACCACTAGGATTGGGTCTAAAATTTGATGCTATGTTAAAGAATATTTGTTATCAAAAGATTTGTAGATGACTTGAACATTTGTATTGTATATGCGTGCGCGTGCGGCGCGCACACACACACACACATTTATACATACACGCGCGCACGCGCACACACACACATATGCGCACGTGCATGCGTACAGGTGTGGGATCTAGTTCCCCTTCCCATCCTCCTTCGTCTTAGGTGGGTAAAAAAAATTGAAAATAAAATAATTTTTGGAGATAAGGTGTATAGATCATATGCAAAATTTTGAACTGTTTTCAAAAAAATCAGCCCCTTCAATATCACGAGTTAATATGAACCATTAAAGATATTTTAACCGTCAATTTGACATATATTTTTGAGTGAGCCGAAAGATTTGATTTTTTTTCCGCAAATGATATCGCTAATGAAAACACCATGTTCACAAAAATTTATTTTGTTTTGGAAACGTTTTCCACTAAAAGACATGAGAAGGATGGAATAGGATTTATACTGAATGGAATTTAGATCCTTACATGTTGAAAAACCATCGAAGCAACCTTCATTTGTAAATTCCAAGATACACACACCTTAGGTAAATTCACAGGATATGTATACCTCAGATATAACAGCATTATAATTTTTTACTTGATGCTTTGGAATTTTTCAAAGGTTCAAATATGAAACCATCTGAACAAGAATTTTTTTGCGGATACTGCAGGAAGAATACCTGGAAAACGAAGATCTGGGAAGACTTGACTGTAGCCATGACTTTCATGTAGCATGCATCAAACAATGGCTGAAGCAGAAGAATATGTGCCCCATTTGCAAAACAACTGCTTTAATAATATAAAAATGTTCTGAAAAAAGAATCAGAACCTAGTATTATATAAATTATGTTTCTACTATAATTATGCCATGCACATTTATTCAGATTCGTCTATAAAATTGGTACCCGGAAACTATGATACTTTGTGAAGGATTCAAACTCTCTATGTTTATACATTGTGTGAAACTCTTCACAAATCTGTTGCTAATTTTCTTTGCATTGCTGTGCCTGGGTAATCCGAATCTGCAAATTGAGTGCCTGTAAAAAATTGTACAAGGTATCAAGAAACATTTCTTTTCTCCCTCCAAGACTTTGATTTACTATGGTGAGATTTCGTCCATAGTAATTGAAAATAGGGTTTTAAATAATTTCGGGTAGAAAAGATCTGTGAAGTTTGGATTGTAATACTTACGTTTTGGTTATTTATGTGATGGTTATCCATCACCGCTTTAGCCCAAACAACTTGGCCCGTTACTGTAAAGTTAGATGGGTTTTGGTTGCGAACTTTTTGATAAATTGCAGTCATCCCCGGGCTGGCTTGGATGTCATTTATTGAAAAATAGAACTTTAATCCAATTAACCAAATTATTAAGCATACCATATTCATTTATTAACTGGATCAAACTGATCGTTCTGTTTATCAATTATAAGTTTAAACAGAAAATTTAAACTAACTTTTATTTTGAATTATTTTAGACTAAACAAATACGCCGTACATATTTTGAATTATTTTGGACTAAAATACACAGATCCAAATATTTTGACGGAAGGCCAAACTTTTTTTATTTTTTTAGCGAACAACCTAATTTCCTTCTCATTTTTCTTGTTTCACTCTTTTCTCTCACTTTTAATTTGTAAAGAAAATTAAACAAGATGTTTGATTTCATCGAATTTTGCAGTGTGCATTTGGATTTCCTTTTTATTTTCCGTTCTCAATTGATAGTATTAATGTTATTTTAACCTAATTTATCGATTTAACTTTATAACTGTACATCGGTTACTTTTTTCTTTTTTTAATATATTGCTATCATTTTGAAAGTTGTAGGTCGTTTGAATACATACAATGTCTAAATTGGGTTCAAGCATGAGAAGTGCACGTGGGTATGACTTTAATATGCCATGTTATAGCATAGGTCATATTTTGATGCTATGTACATTTAGCATTTTGTGTCTGTTTATCATTATAATATAACAATGATTTGTATATTTGACATTTTCTGTTGTTATTATTATATGCCATGTGAACATTGATCACACCTTATCCTTGTTTTATGGTATATCATATAATTTGGAAAATAATGTCATTACTGTCGACATTGATTCCCATACTATATTGTGCTTCCAAATGTATATGAAATGTTCTTTTTTGTTTTGTTTTTAATGTTAAGTCCAACATTTGTGCATTGGAGTTAGATGTTGATACTAATATTTTGATTAGTTCCAACCATCAAAGTGCTTCAATTTGTAGTGGTTCTTTGAGTATTAATTCCGGTGTTGAGTTATTTTCTTATTTAAAAGATATTATGAAGAAATGACCTTATATAAGTCTTTTGGATTTTGTTGGTTATCGATTTAATGGTGTCGAAGATTTTAGGGAGTTTCCGATGGCTTATAAAAAAAATGGGCATGATTTTTGATTTTTTTATTTAAGAATTGTCTTGAAAAAAATGTCATTATTTGCTCGTGATCTAAGGAAGGTTGTAAGTTCAATATTAATGCTTCTTCGGATCATGGACAGCTTTTGCGTTTCTTTGTTAGAACCTATAATTTTGAACAGTCAAGTGGTGTTGGATTAGGAGATGTTAATAAAGTTTATATTTCTATAGGTTTGTGAAATCTTTTACTATTGATCAAATTAGAGATGCTCCGATGAAGAAACCGAAAGACATTATGACCGAGTTGAGAAGAGAACTTAATTTCAATCTTTCTTATTAATATGCAGACTCCAGAAAACAGTTGGTTTTGAAAGAAATTATGGAGATGATGCTACGTCGTATAATGATTTGAATTTGTATTTAGAGGCTTTGCAAAAAATCTAATCCTAGAAGTTATGGTGCTTTGGATGTGGATCCATAAAGCTTTGCAGTTAAAGCCCCGCTAATGCCTTGCAAAATTCCCACTATAGTGCATAGCGCTCTCCAATTGCTACGCTATTTCACTTTAGTGCTGTTAAACAGTAGATCCACTTTCAGCTTCTCTATTTTTCGCTATATCCGCTAAATCAGGGTTTTTAGCATCCGTTTTAGCAACGTTGATATACAAATGTTGATTTGAGTGGTATTCTTTAAATTAAATCAACAAAGTTAGGTTAAAGACCTAATGTTTAGGCATAATTACTCAATATAAGTTAGAAATCTATTGTAGTCACCAAATTTAGTCTGCATAAATCATGATATTCTTCAGTTTTGTTATATAAGATTATAAAATATATTTTTTTCCTACACAAATGGTGCGATTATGAGAATAACTTAACTTTAAATATTTGGTTTTATATACAATGAAGCCTTTTGCACCTCTCCTATATCCCCGTTTTATCCACGCTATAACTTTTTGCACCTCCACCGCTATAGAACCACTAAATGCCTTAACTGCACAACCGTCAAGTAATCAATTTGAAATGGTTTGCGTTGAGTTTAATGCTTATTTACTTGGTTTCAAGCATTGTTGTCCTTTGATATTTTTAGATGCAACTTTTTTAAGGGCCAACTTGGTGTTTTATTAGCTGCCACTGCAAAAAATGGCAGTCAAGATATGAGGTTTATATTCATTTAGTATTTTTTTCGTAATTTGTTTTATTGTTGTAATATGGCAAAATTTGATGAATATCAGTATCCGTTAGCATTATAGTTTTACTGTCATTTTAATGGTTAAATGTTTAGTATATTTAATTCTACATGATATTATAAAGCTACATAAATAATATTGTACCACATGTGGTAATTTAGCATTTATTATCCTTGTATACAATATCATACTACTAGAAAATAATATGATACTTTATATTGAATTTTAACTTTTTTTTTGCATCTTATGATAAAACTTTATAATAATAGTTTTTATTATTTTACTGTATGTATTATTTAATAATTTACACAAATATTGTATGTGAATAGAATTTGATACATAATGCTATATTAATTTAGCATTAATCATAAACATATATATATATATATATATATATATATATATTTTAATACTTTGGCACTCATATACTATTATCAGTTTTGAAATTTTATATTATGACGCTAATATATTGGAACTAGTATATAATAAGAAAATACTATTGTTAGATTTTAATATAGTATATGTGTTAATAGTCTGTAATAATAATCTTGGTTACTTAAGTGTGGCAAATGATTGTTACAGTATTCAATATAACTTTGGTTACATCAATATCATAGTGCTAGCTTCGTTTTCTTACCGAAGTATTGAAAAGAAATATAGCATCAATATTTAGCAAAGATTTATATTGAATTTGTAGCATCACTATTGAAATCATGGTTACCATAGAATTTAGAAGATATGATTGCGTTAGTATTTTACAAAGTAGTGGCTAATATAAGTATAAATATATTTAGTATCAGTATTTGAAAAATAAAATGATTTTATTGTACTTTTTGTAGGTTTCTTTCCACTTGCTATGAGAGTTGTTTCACATGAGAATGAGTCGAACTGGTCTTGGTTTTTACAGCATTTAAAAGAGATGCTTCATGTAACGACCTGCCTTTTCGAACCCAAAAAGTCGACACTAATACAATCACGGAATTTACGTGCCGAACAACCAAGTGCCGGGAAGATAGACCGTTAAGGGAAAGATAGAAGATAGAAGATAAGAAACAGAATCTCACAATATAACGGAATAACATATATTAATCAACATAATTCTCTACAAAGTCAGCTCCAAAATGATACATCAGAGTCATACTAATACAAATTCTACCCTAGGACAGTTATAACAGTCTGTCCCCACCTAACCGATACATGATACATATAATACAACGGAAAATAAGATAATAACTAGCTAACGATGAAGCCTCCTACTCCAAGCTCCTCCAAAATGCATCCATATGAAAACCTGAACTACTTGGCTGCCCATATAAATTTGAGCACCCAAGAGTTTTAGGAAAAGAAAAATAACCAGGTCATACATGAGTCTGGTGTGAGAAACTCAAAACAACCGAATTTTTTAATCTTAAAAACTCTTTGAAATAAAGGTATTTCGTAAGACCACACCGCATATAAACATGGACGAGCTGTTACTTTATGATGACCAAAACACTTTCTACATAAAATCCAGTGATATTATAACAGTGTTTAGAGATTCAAAGTAAATATATAAAATAACTGAAATGCTTGCATCTCATATTCCAACATAGTTGGGCACATCTAAATCCATAAAGGCTCGTATTGGAAAATGGATTCCATACTATGACAAGGTAAGGACTTCAGATGGTGCATGTCTAAATAAAATGCACCGGGGTCCGACAAGAACATCTTGTACCTCTGCCACATAGGACTGGCCTACCATTTGACTAGTAGTACCGAATATGATCACCCAACTTTGGGCCCTGAAGCATACATGAGTAGATAGTTCGATCAGGATTTGGAATGACCATACCCTGATGGGAGTGACCCACATGGACCTACTGCATGCTCGATTTTTGTCATTTCCTGATTGATGAGGCTTGAGGCTATGTTTTACCTTTCATATAGCACTTCCCACTTGGAATGCTAACACTGTCCTCCAGGCAACAATGCAATGCCAACATTCATCCATACAAGTCGTTCAGGAGATGAACCAACCAAAGACACTACTTCTACGACATCCATTTTTGAATCACCCTCGAGATTAGTAGCAAATAGCCCTTGCATTTCAAAGCTCCATCTTCGATTCCATACTCTTCAAGATATCTTTTGTTCAAACCGCTTAAGTTGGATCAAAGTGGTTTTCAGATAACATATCTGATCCCGGTCTCTTCGATACAAGATTCGATAGTTTCCGGTAAACTCAATCCCGGTTCTTAAGGAAATAAGCAGACAAAAGATAAGAGCGGAGATGACCTCCTAACCGTTAATGGACGGATTTCCTTATCATTTGTCCTAGAAGAATGAAACGAGTTTATACGTATAGTATAGCACCACGACAGTAACTGTATCATATAATTTCCATGTTTCTCCTAGATATTTCCAAAGTTACGTTTTGGTTAAGATTTGATAGTCGATTACTTAACTATCAAATAAAAAAACATTCAAACAGAGATTACATTTCTCATGGAAACCGCTAAACCTCTTAATTTAATCTTTGATTAATTTGGAATCACTTTTCGAATATTTGTTAAAATATTCATATACTTATCTTACCGGTATAAGTATATTCACAAACCATTTCTTTTTCAAACTTCTATAACTTTTCCATGTACTTATAAAATGGTATAAGTAAAATTACAATACATTTAGAAAGATTTTCTATTTCCAAAATTATATTAAAATGATCAAACAAAAATGCCACTACAACCGAGATAACCCAAAACACCAATCATTTCCATAAATCTCTTTTTATTTCATAAATAAATATCCCCTTTATAAATTTTCAAATCTATTTATAAAATTCTTTATATCTCCAATCTATTTATAAGACACTCTTTTATAAGTCTCAAACCCCATTTATAAAATTTCCCAATTTAGACCTCTAAAACCCATTTTTAAATCTCCTTTCATAAATCATTTAAAAACCAAACCCTTTTTAGAAAAAACCTTCTTTAATAAACTTTAATTAATAAAGTTCTTTTGATAACAATGACAATTATTTAAAACACCCTAAAACAAACCAGTTATTATTTAGAACACCCTTTTTATTCAATAATCCTTCAAGCTCATTCAAAATAATAACTTTAAAATATCATTGATAATATATTAAATTAGCTTTAAACTATATTATTATATATTAATATAAATATATATTATTTAATTTCAAAATATAAAAAGCGGTTTTCTCTCCTATGGCGGAGAGAAACAGGCGATCTGCTCTCAACGTCGAGATCTTTCCCACTTTCGAAGCCTGATACCGTTTTTCTACGTAACAAACCGCATCGAGTCTCAACGTAATCCAAATCGAGAATCAGAGCGAAACCAGTCATTCATCTTCAACAACGAATTCTTCGATTTTAGGTACACGCGATTAATCTCGTTCTCCGGATTTGGGGATTTTGCCTTTTTACCAGCCCACTTGAGATCCAAACAGAGTATCCTTATGGGCGTGTTAACATAGTTTTTCCAGAGTCTACTACGATGACTCGTCAATGATTACAGAGATTCGACTGTCGAATTAATCCCGATCGAATGATTAGGCCACATGAAGGCGGTTGTTTAGATCTGGAAGAGGCCCGACTTAAACTGTTTTTCGACGCCACTTGTTTTCCTTTTATCATCAGGTTCGATCTAATTTTTCGACAGTTGTACAGCAATGGAATTTTGTTCGACACGGTCGTAACAGTTTTTGGAAAATTTGTTTTGATATCTGAAGGCCGTATTCTTCGACTATTCTTTTTCAAGCCAACTGAGAATCTTATTCTAATGTGTTGATTGAATATCAGTTAGAATATGGCAAACCCTTGGCCACAGATTCATGGCTCTTAGACATGGCGAGTTTCAAGGCCAACTGAACCATTTTCTGGGATGTGTAAGTCTTTCATCATTGAATCAATCTGATGTTCTTATCATCCTAACAGAGATTAAGATTTCTTCCAGTTTTTGTTTTGATTTCGAATGAGGTATTGAGGTATATGTGTCATTGAATTCTGTATGTATGAAATCGGGAAGATTAGGCAATTGCAGATAAGGGTGAAATCATTTCAAGGATGTGGAACCCAATCAACACGAGTTGGGTAAGCATCCTTAACTGATTTTAGAGTTATAGATTGGTGATTTTGGTTTTCGTATGTGTATTGGCCACAGAGTTTCAGTGTGATGAATATTTTGGGGCGTGTGATTTTGCTTCTGTTTCATATGGACGAGCCAACATTGCTAGTACACATTTTGATTACGACTGAGTTACGATGGTGGTGTTTTTGATTATAATTCTTCTCGATTTTCCATCCATGTTATCTTACAATGGCGCCTGCATGCATCTGCCTTTCAGGATTCATATCATCGGTTGGTATGACAAAGGTTGGTTTGCGGATCAGGTTTTTGTCAAAGGTTGAGACAGGGCGTATATGAGCTTTAATGGCGAAGAGAATACGAGATTTTCGGTGAACATGATGCTGAAAGAAAATGCCATTGGGAGAACAACATGTTCATTGGAGAACAATATGTGACCATGGGTAAATTGCCTTGCTAATGGATATTCTGTTATAGTTGGCATAACGTGAATTTTTGTATGTTATTGGGCTTGTTCGGGTGGAATTTGTAATGCGGCTTGTGTATTTTTTTTAGGGTTAACGTAGAATTGTAGCCTTATTATTGCTTGGGCTACTGTGCTTTCCTGTAATTTGTAATAAATGTTATAGAAATAAAAGGAACCTCTTTTTCAAAAAATATATATTATTATATTAATAAGTTAACTTCGAACAATATCAATAAAACAATAAAATAGATTTTCAAAATACCCTTAATAGAATAATCAATTGATTTCAAACATTATTAATATAATAATTAATTATTTCAAACAAATTAATATAAAAATCAATTAATTATTTTCAAAACATTTTTAATATAGTAGTTAACTAAATTTAAAACAATATAAATGTAGTAATTAATTAACTTTTAAACATTATTAATAATATAATTAGTACCTTTAAATATACTTAAATAACTTAAAACTATAATTAAAATAAAGAAAGATAATTTTAAACAATAATTGAATATTCTTAAACAACTTTAAGAAATACCTTTAAAGAATTTTATTAATAAAATGATTAACTTAAATCATTATTTAAAACATTAATAAATTAATTATCTTTAAATAAAACATCATTAATAAATAATAATTACCTTTAAAACCTTATTAATAAACAATAATTATCTTTTAGACAACACCGATTCAATAATTAACTTTTCAATTTAGAAAGAGGCTTAGCGATCAATATGGTATTTAACAAGTTACCATTTCATTCAATTTAACTTTCCAAGTTATAACACTTGGTATTTACACAGGCAGACATATGTGTAAATTAAATCCATATTTAACAACCAATTGTTAATACAACAATTATCCAACATTAATTAACTGGTATGAACATAAGTGTCTACATTAATGTAATAGCAGAACTATGATTTATTCTGCTAAATAGATGTCCAAGTATAACTTATCTAGTTAGTTATAGTAGAATGGTGATTTATTTTTCTAATTAAATGACCAATTAAGTTAATTAGTGGAATGATGTTTTATTCCGCTAAATAAGAGTCCAAATTACTTAATTTAATTCAGCTTAACTCAACAATATTTTATTTGGCCAAATAAAATACTGCTTAAGGTATAATAATTTAAACGATGTTATTAATTAAAATAACGTAATTTAAATTCAGTACGTTTTAATATGTCATAAATTTATACATGGCCAAAGCTATCAACAGGTTATACTACGAAGTTGTACTAGTCCATACGAGTATAACGCAAAAATTCGCGCGTAAATCAGATTCAAAACTAGCAAGATGTGGCATTTTGAATCCAAGCACTTATATAATTAAATAATTAAAAATCCAAATGTAGGTTTCTCAACCAAAAGCAATTAATCCCGGACCGCTACATGAAACTCACCTGCATCCAAATAGCACGGTACCTTCTCCTTTCTCTTCTTCAATTTCCTTCATCCACCATTAACGTGCATCGTGTGCACGTGCACACGAGCCTTGGCCACCAACCATTTGACTCCACCCACTCGTCCCACTATGCGCTCGCATCACGATGGCATCACCACCGTACCCTCTAGCCTCCCCATGCTCTGACCGACCAACGGCCACGCCTACATCCAACAAAAAACAAAGTGCGACAATTTTCGATGCCAAACTCCACCAAAATCTGCAGCTTGAAGCTCCTCTCCACCACAGACACAATGCCATGCTCGAATTCTTCGATTGACACTCCAATGTCCGACAATCATCAACCTTAATTCTGACCATCGTCGATAATTGGCACGGAATCGCGCCGAATTCACACCAAAAATACCACACTCCGCCCCTGCTCCAACGACGCATACGGCGTCGATCGATTTTCAGCCGATCGAGAGAAATCAATTTTTGAAATTTATGAAAAATATATGCTCCTTGCTGTAAATTGAAGATATCTCGATCATTGCTCGACGAAACCGAGCGCAATCAAATTTTAAAAATAGTATGGTTTGATATGAACAACTTTCGTTTTGGTCGCATTAGCCAAATTGTGAAGGGTCGATGAGCTGCTAATTTTTGAGTAGGTGAAATGGAGTATGTTCTTGGTTTTGGATAATGACAGTAACTCAAAAAAAGGAGAAGAGATGTCGAACTACTCTTTGATGCTATTTATAAGCAAAAACAACGAGCTTCTTTCTCAACTGAATCCCCTTTATCATGGCTAGGATCATGACAGCAAACAAGGAAGGGATGGAAGCAGTGAATGAAGAAGTGACAGGGTATTATGGAGGGATGCTGAGGAGTGTTGTGTACTGTGCATGTGGGCATGTGTATATGGGTAGGTTGTGTTTGATTTTTGTGTTTTATTTGAATTTGGGTGTCCGCTAGCCACTAACATGTCCGCATACGAGCCGCGAACGACAGAAAATAGACTACGATCGCGCACAACACTAACACGATCTCAAAACAACAATAAAACAACCTAGATATCGAATTCCGTTAAATTTCTAAAACACTGACGTTCGACGTAAAATACGTCAAACAACAATTTAAACATTTATTAAATTAAAAGTTATGGAATTTTTTTATAAACCCAAATAAATGTTCGTCATTTGAAACCAAGTCATTTTATTTCTAAATTGATTTATTTTTTAATATTTTAAAAACATAAATCGAATATTTAAAATTAGTTAAATATTCTAAAATCAAAGTGATAAAATTCTGGATCGTTACACTTCATGAAGATCGTGATTTGGTGTTCATGTCTGATCGACAGTGGAGGTTGCTTATAGGTGTTCCAAAAGTGTTTCCATCTTCTTTTCACAGCTACACTTCACATTTCATATGGAGCAAAATATTGGTTCAATGGTTAAGGCTTGCAATGATAAAACTTTCATTGTTGCTTTGTTTAAACTTTTAACTCGAGCTTCGAGCCTATATGATTTTGATCGCTATCTGTTAAAGTTCAAAGAAACTGGTAGTGTTGATACTATTAATTTTTTTAAATGACAAACCTCTAGAACTTTGGGCTGATTTGTCTTTTCAAGGCAAGATATATGAAATTCTTCTAATGTGGCTGAAAGTTTTAGCTTTTAGATTGTGGATGATAGATTTGTGCCTACTACATCATGTCTAGATGAAATCTGTGTTAAAGTAATGGAACAAATGGTTAAGAAGAGAGAAGAATGTCATAAGTGTACTAGTACTATATGTCCAGTTATGGAGCAACGGTTGTCATAATTAGTGTAACGACTCAGAATTTTTGGTTATTTGAAATTGTTTATTTAATCAATTTTAAATATTGAAAAGTAAATTTTATAGATTTAATAACTTGAATTTCAAATATAATGATTTATTGGATAATTTAATTGTTAATTAATAATTGAAATTTGGGTAAATAACTGAATCTTGAGTTCTAGGATAGATAAAAATAATTTCAAGGCTTATTTAATTTCTATTCATAAGAATGAAGAAAATAAAAAATTTAATTTGAATTTAAAAGTGATTCACTCGATTTTAAAAATAGCTTGTTTAAATTAACATATAAAAATAGCCTTCCAGGGCATAGTCTCGGAATTCGACGAAACCAGTTCCATTGGATCCGTAATAGTGTATTATTATCGGATTTCAAATTTCGTAGTGTTTGGAGTTATCGTTTGGTCGTAAGGGATAGAAACACATTGAATTTAATATCGAAAATTCAATATAATAATTGGGTCCAAAAAGCTATCTTCTCCATACGATCGAATTGGGACTCGAAACTTGTTCCATTGCGTTCGAAATAGGGGTATAACATTATGAACGCCTAGTAGCATGCCTCAAGAGGAGTTTGAAATAAATATCTAGATATTTGAATTTAAAATAATAATAATATATACATTGATTTGACCATACCTTCACATTAGTTCATTTTTACTGTACCAGCCCACCCTATTCCTGTGCAAACCACCCTATAACCACCATCTACATCTCTATTCTCTTATTTAAACACAGCTTGCAACACAGAAGAAAAATATACAAGCTTCTTAACTTCAAAAATTAAATTCTTGAAACCTACTCAACAAAAAAATCTGAAACTTTCTCTAAAAATCTAGTTTTGGTTCAAGCTTCGATCTGGTATAGGTTTGGGGTTATTCGGTTCTGCTCCGGAAAGCTCCAAAGGCCATGGCCGAACTAAGGTTTTGAGCTACGGGGATTTGTGACAACGAATGTCGAACTGGAGCATGGATTTGGATTCGGGGAAACAAATGGCACCTGGGCGCAAAGTTTCGCGAAGATCGGTGATGGATTGTGTCACGTGACCGGTTGGGGGAGCTGCGTGAAGTGTGTGGTCATGTTTTGCTCCGGGGTCGCGGAGGCATGGTGGTGGTGATGGCCGAGTGAGGAGTGTGTTGGTGAACTCGAGATGGTCGGCGGTGGCTCCGATGGTTCGTGCACGTGCACGTGCAGGTCGAGGCCGTGGGTTCTTCCCGTGTGCAGGGGAAAGCATTTGGGGAAGAAGAGTTTAGTTGGACCGGGTCTGTAAGAGTATGGGTATGGGTTTTGATATAATAAAAAATAAAAGTTATATTAGTGTTAATTTAATTATATTTTAGCGACGAACTAAAAATTTAATAACTCTCTCATACGACGTCCGATTGGAACGAGACTTTTTGCGTTGCGATTATGATGACGAGAGCTTTGCTATGAAACTAGTTTGGATGGATTTGGAGAGTGTGGAAATTTGGGTTAAAATCAGACGTTGTTCGGTTTTAATTCCAAAACGAAACGCCTCGGCGACAACAAAAATCAAGGTGAGTGTTTTATTATGCTCACAAGTACTAGAATATTTTTATACTAGTTAAATTCGAAATTATGAAGTGATATAAATTTGCTGATCATTGTTTGATAAATTTAATTGTCATTCGAATTGACTGTTAAAATATAAATTCGACGGTTAAATTTGAAATTGGAATTTAGTTGCCAGTAAAATACCTAATATTGATAACTATGGGATTGTTGTGAATTATTGGCTGATTTGGATGTTGATTTTGATGGATGCTATTGACTGACTGTTTGGATGATTTGGACGTTTATTTATTTTGATATATCCTGCTATCATTCTGTATATTAGTTACAGTATATAAAACTGTAAATTGAATTATTTCGAATAAATTAAGAAATAGGTTGAAATGATATATACCTATGACACTATGATTTGGGTTGAAATAATATATATCCATCCCTGAAATTAAATTGAAATAGCTGATCACTTGGCCATAGGATAGAAAATTATATACGAACACCGGATTGGTTAAATTAAAGGATTTTAAAATTTTTGATTTGAAATTTATTTAAATGATTTGATTTTAAGAAGATGAAAATCAAATTTATGTAAATCGAACTATTTCGAAATTGAGCTTGGAATTGAATTATATTTGAGGATTTGGATTTCAAATTGGGTATTGAAAGTAAATTGATTTAAGTGTTTTGAATCGATGTTTTGAAAATCGAACTCGGAATTGATAAAAATCGAAATGGTTCTGTTAACCCGCCTTTTGGCAAGGCCATAACCAGGTGGATTTATCCTAATCGACTTCATGGTTATCAAGGCTGGAATATCATGGATTCGGTTCAAATGGATGGATAATTAATATGAAGCCAGGATTATGCATGGTCGATGGACAAATGATGCAGTGTGCTTGGAAGATGGACATTGGCTTGGATAAAGCTGGATCGGCTATAACTTGGGTCTAGGAAATATGGATCGGCTAAATATGGTTCGGTATAGTTTGAAGGACTACTTGGAGTCGTTGAAGGGGTTGCTTCGGGTCAGGGAAGGACATACTTCGAGTCATTCCAGGCTTTACTTCGGGTTTCTGAGCGATCGGTAGCATGGTTTTAGGATCGGCGCCGGGTGGATCGGAATTTGAGTGGTTCGACCTGAGTGGATCAGTAGATGTGGCTTGATGGTGATCTGGGTCGGCATTTATGGATCGGCCGTGTTAGAGTCGGTCGGTAGGAAGGCTATAAGACGACGTGGAGTGGGTCAGTATTAGAGTGGATCGATAGTGAGGTGGGTCGGCATAAGTCGGTCGACATGTGTGGTTCGGCTAAACTCGGTCAGCTAAGGTGGGTCGGTTATGCATGGTTCGACATGAATGGTTCTGGCCTCAAGGGGATTGGAGCATGTGGATCAGCCATACGTGGTTCGACCATAGTGGATCGACCATACGTGGTTCGGCCGTAGTGGGTCGATCGACATTGAAGAGGACTTCGGGTCAGATTCCATCTAGCTCCGGGCCGGCATGCAAGTGACTTCGGGTCGGCGTAAGGTCAGGGTAGCTATACTCCTAGGGATCGGCATGTTGGAGCTGCTTCGAGTCACTGAGCACTTTACTTCAAGTCAGGGTTAGGGTCACTTCGCGTCAGTACCCTGGCTACTTCGGGTTGGCTTAGTGAGGACTTGGGGTTGGTCGTGATGAAGGATGTTGGCTCGGCTATGGTCTTAGTGGGCCCGTATCACTCAGGAAGCCCAGCAACTCGAGTTTTGCCTATAAATACGGCAGGTAGGGCTTCAGAAATGGGATCTTGATTATGTTTCTCTTCATCTTCTATACTAAGGCTGCTCTGCCATTGTTGTTCTAAAAACTCTGGATTGTAATCGTAGTTGATTCCGACATCAATAAAAAATAAATTCTGGAGTGGACGTAGGCCAGAGTTAGCCGAACCACTGTAAATCCTCTGTTATTACTGCTTTCTTTTTAATTTTTACTGTTCTTCATATTTATACTCTCTACATACATTCTATCTGTTATCTGTGACCGTTGGTTGGTGCTTTCATTTGGATTTGGGTGTTAGTGACCAATTTTGGCGCAAACATTTTGGTGCTTTCACTGAGAAAGCTAGCACTCAGGGATTCAGAAGCTTGGATTTGTGATTTAAAGGCTTAAGAACTTGGATTCTGGAGACTATGGCAAAGCAATCAACCAGAAGACAGTGGACGGAAAGGAGTCAGCAAGAGGGAAGTCAGGAGGCTTCCTCTGGAGCTAATCAAGCCTCCGTCTACATCACTAGGGAGAGATGTAGATCATGATGAATTCCATGTAGGAGCAGTTGATGAAAAGGCAAGAGGAAATGATACAGACACTTTTAAGACAATTTAGACAAGCAGGAACTACAGTAGCTCAGATCCATGGAGTTGGATCAGAAGGACTCAACCGGCAAGCAGATGAAGTGGTTCAGCAGGGGCAGCCTCCAATCAGCAAACAGCTGTCAATCTGGATGGACTTAGACTTGGGGGCACACCACCAGGTAATGCTGGACCAATCCATGGAGGGATACCAGATGACGTTGCGCATCCCGGCGCCAACAGGAATACAGGAGTGCATGACGAGGAGTATGTGCCTGAATTCCCTCATGGACTTGGAGGACAGTTAGGAAATGTAGATGGGGGGCAACCCTTGGCAGGTAACACTGAATTGGCTGACATCATCAGGCGAACCATTCGCGGAGGTCTGACAAACATAGATTTGGAGGGAGTCAACAAAAGTCCGTTTACCCGTAACATCAGGATAGCTAGGAATCCGCCCGATTTCAAGCTGCCCACTCTGGAAATATACAACGGTAAGACGGATCCCACTGACCACTTGATGAGGTACACAAGACATATGGAGATGCTGGGGGCATCAGAGGAGGTTATGGCCCGGTGTTTTCCCCTGTACTTGACTGATATAGCATCTATGTGGTTCAGACAACTGGAAGATGGATCAATTGGAACATGGACAGAACTGGTGGATAGGTTTTTGAAACAGTTTCGAGTTCACATCAAAAGGCCGAAGAATGTGATGACACTAACTTCAGTTAAACAGAGGGCGGATGAATCGCTCAGGACTTTCTTAACTCGGTTTAATGCAGCAGTTGTTTCGGTGGATCTACCGGATCCATCAATGGTTCTGATGGCTGTAGTATCAGGAGTCGGGGATAATTCAGATTTCAAAGTATCATTAATACGGGATCCACCAATGGATCTCGAGGAATTCTTTCATGAAGCCGAGAGGTTTCTTCGACAAGAGGATGCATGTTTGGATATGAAGTCAAAGGAAGTAAACATGGTTAAGGATGGAGGACCGCCCGGTGAAAGCTCGGGTAAAGACAAGGATAAAGGGAAAAGGAAGCGCTAGGGAGAACCAAAATTCTCCACTTACACAGGATTGAATGCAACATTGGAGCGGATATTCTTGGATACTCGGGATCGCCTTCCTTATCGAAGGCCGGCAAGGAGGGAACCCTCAGAACGCGAAAGGGCATCGGGAAGGCACTGTCTCTTTCATGACCTAGACGGGGATGATACTAACAGCTGCAGGCATCTAAAGGATATAATTGAGGAGCATGTAAGGAATGGTCAGTTGCGGCAATATGTCGAAACTCGAAATGCGGCGGTGGAACAGGAGCAGCCACCGCCTACCTTGAATGACGATGGCGTGAGGCCCAGGAATGGTGGTCGGTTGGTTATCAACTAACCGTGATGGTTTGGAATAAGTAGCAAACTCTTGGCAGACGGCTACGTCACTTACTCATGTACGGGGACAGAGACAACCCTTAGGCATGCTCTGAGATGATGATAAACCGTGACGCCCTGGTTTGTGAAATCTGTTTTTTTCTTTTTGGCTTGGACACATGCTTTTTCTGCTTTGGTTTTGGAGTTTGTTTTGAACTCCCGGTTTTGTTGATTTTCTGGTTTGGATTTTGGTTTGGATGCTTGATTTTGATTTGGATTTTGATTAGGATTTTTGATATGGATTTCTTGTTTTTCTGGTTTGATTTGGATTTCGAATTTGATTGTGATTGAATTTTTGTCTGGTTTTTGGCTAAAAGGCCGTCGAGCATGGATTATGCTCGGCAAGGGTCCGGAGAGACCAGGATTCGGCCTAGGACTTAGGTCCCATATTCTCTATCGGTTACTACACCAGGTCGTCGAGTATAGACTATGCTCGACAAGGGTCCGGAGCGACCAAGATTCGGCTTAGGAATTAACCCATGACATTACTTAGCGTTCAGGTTCATTGAACCAGGAACACTATGGCTTTACTTAACACAGGTCGTCGAGTGTGGACTGCGCTAGGCAAGAACCCGGTGAGGTTACGGATTTGGATATTGGCTATGAACAGCTAAAAATTTGGACATGGACCCGGAGCGGTCCCGGATTTGGATATCGACCCGAAGAGGTCATGGATGTGGTTATTGGTTATTGGATATGGATGGATTAGAACTCAGTTGTCGGGTTCAGATGGATGTGGAATTGAATAAGGATTTGGTTACTGGATACGAATTGGGTAACGACTCGGAGTAGTCGCGGATTTTGATAAGGATACGGCAATGACACTTGGATAAAATGGATCGGATTATGGATCAGACGGTATGGCTATGGATGACATATGGACTTTGGATGACGGATCAAAAGTTATTCAAAACACGCCTTCCTACCGCAAGGCATGTTTCGGAGGGCAAATGTTAACCCGCCTTTTGGCAAGGCCGTAACCAGGCGGATTTAACTTAATCGACTTCACGGTTATCAAGGCTGGAATATCATGGATTCGGTTCAAATGGATGGATAATTAATATGAAGCCAGGATTATGCATGGTCGATGGACAAATGATGCAGTGTGCTTGGAAGATGGACATTGGCTTGGATAAAGCTGGATCGGCTATAACTTGGGTCTAGGAAATATGGATCGGCTAAATATGGTTCGGTATAGTTTGAAGGACTACTTGGAGTCATTGAAGGGGTTGCTTCGGGTCAGGGAAGCACATACGTCGGGTCATTCCAGGCTTTACTTCGGGTTTCTGAGCAATCAGTAGTATGGTTTTAGGATCGGCGCTGGGTGGATCAGAATTTGAGTGGTCCGACAGATGTGGCTCGGTGGTGATCTGGGTCGGCATTTCTGGATCGGCCGTGTTAGAGTGGGTCGGTAGGAAGGCTACGAGACGACGTGGAGCGGGTTGGCATTGGAGTGGATCGGCAGTGAGGTGGGTCGGCATAAGTCGATCGGCATGTGTGGTTCGGCTAAACTCGGTCAGCTAAGGTAGGTCGGTTATGCATGGTTTGGCATGAATGATTCTGGCCTCAAGGGGATTGGAGCATATGGATCGGCCATACGTGGTTCGGCCATAGTGGATCGGCCATACGTGGTTCGGCCATAGTGGGTCGATCGGCATTGAAGAGGACTTCGGGTCAGAACCCATCTAGCTCCGGGCCGGCATGCAAGTGACTTCGGGTCGGCGTAAGATCAGGGTAGCAATACTCCTTAGGGATCGGCATGTTGGAGCTGCTTCGAGTCACTGAACACTTTACTTTAAGTCAGGGTAAGAGTCACTTCGAGTCAGTACCCTGGCTACTTCGGGTTGGCTTATTGAGGAGTTGGGGTCGGTCGTGATGAAGGATGTTGGCTCGGCTATGGTCTTAGTGGGCCCGTATCACTCAGGAAGCCCAGCAACTCGGGTTTTGCCTATAAATACAGCAGGCGGGGCTTCAGAAATGGGATCTTGATTCTGTTTCCCTTCGTCTTCTATACTAAGGCTGCTCTGCCATTGTTGTTCTAAAAACTCTGGATTGTAATCATAATTGATTCTGACATCAATAAAAAGGAAATTTCTAGAGTGGACGTAGGCCGGAGTCAGCCGAACCACTATAAATCCTCTGTTATTACTGCTTTCTTTTTAATTTTTACTGTTCTTCATATTTATACTCTCTACATACATTCTATCTGTTATTTGCGACTGTTGGTTGGTGCTTTCATTTGGATTTGGGTGTTAGTGACCAATTTTGGCGCAAACAGGTTCAAAATTTGAAATTGAAATTATTTTGGAATTGTAAATGAAATTAATTTTGAAATTGGAATTGAAATCAATTTGAAATTGACATCAAAATTAATTTTGAATCGAAGTAAAATTCGACTTGAAATCGGAATTGAATCGATTAAATCGAAATGGAAATTTAAAAGTGATTTGAATTGGAAAATTTGGAAATTGAATCAGTTTGACTTTGAAACTATTTTCAAATAAATTATTTTCATATAAACTATTTAAATCTATCTTTTAAATATTCAAATTATTTTGAATTTTCCAAACGATTTTGCTATATAAACCATTTTAATATTTAAACTATTTTTAACTATTTTAACCATTTAAACTATTTTAACCATTTAAACTATTTTAAACTATTTTAATTATTTAAACTATTTTAAAACTGTTCAAACTATTTTTCAAAAATTCAAACTGGTCAACGGTGGAATGTTTATTTTTAAATCTTGGATTTAAATGCGAATTGGGTTAAAATGAAGTTATAATCCAAATTGAAATTTGAAACAATTTTGGAACTGAAACGGAGATATTGAGGCAAAAATGATTCTGAATTGAAATATTATATTTTGAGTAAATATGATGATTTCGAAATGGATTTGATTTTGAAGCAAATATGATATTTTGATATCAAGTATGAACTGTTTTCGAAAGGTAAAGGTACCAACCGGTGTGTAAAACGACGTTTGTTTGTTAAAGAGACCGGGGCCGTATATGGGCATACTCTCTGTCGATGCCGAAACCACTTTAACAACTGTGTACGTGGAGCGATGATCCAGAACGAAGTGGTTGGATTTGGCGCCGTTTGTTGGATTTGAAGAAAGAGAACGATGATGGATTAGCCTGGCACTTGTGCCAATTTGAAATGACTAAAACAGGAGCCGTATCAGCCAAGTGGGTTAGCTACCCCGATCAGACGCACTTCTTCGTATTACCATCATTTACATTGTGATTGATTGGTGCACACTCTTCGATTTTATGGGAGTGTTGGATGCGGTGGGCGATCATGGCTATGATGTGTTACCACCAGCCGGGAAGGGTAAACTGGTAGTATCCTACCTTGGGAATTTCCTAACGTGCCTTATCATACTTCTATCCCTATACAAGATCACTACGATTTTGGTTTAGTATTGTCATATCATGGCGCATCCCTATCCACCGACGGTTTACTGGTGTTTTATTTGCAAACTGTACGACAATGCTTAAAAACGCGTTAAGGGGTATCAATGTAAAGCCTTAATGCTAAGAAAATTATTTATTTTATTGATTAGACATTATATATGTAGCGTATTCTACTACATATAAATATTTTGACGGATCCTTAAGAGATGGTAAATCCCATAACATCTCTAAAGTTATTGCACGCACGTTAAACGCTGGAAAGGAGATGTGAAATCCCGTAAACATCTCTGACGCTATCACACTCAGATTATATTGATTATTGATTTGACTTACATAAGGATATTTTAGTCCTGACTTGAGTGTTTTGTCTTTTCATTATGCTCGGGTCAGCCCTGAGTTTTTCAGCTTATTGAATATTTATTCTAGAGGACGAAGATGAAGATTTGGTATATTATTACCAGTATTATTACATTATTGTTTGTTCCGCTGCATTATTTTATTTGTTCTGTTGTATATATAACTCTGATAAATGTTGTATAAATTATAATCAAAAGTATAGTAAACAGCTTCATGAACTGTTTATTTGATTATTATATTTTTGTCATTCCACTGCGAGATTCTGTGTTTGTTTCCTTCTTCTTTTCTTACTTTTCTTTATTAACCCCATTGATTATCTATGTTCCGAATTGTTTAAGTTGGACATGTGTGTCTGTTTGGGCACCTGGCGGGTGCCGCATGATAAGGGGTTCTCGCATTTGGTTTGGTAGCGAACGGATGACTCTTACTCCTACATTTCCTTGGGTTGGTTTGGTCGAGAGGCTGGCCGTAAAAGCAGAACACAGGTTTGGATGTGTGCTATGGTGGGTTTACTCACTGGCTGCTGATGGTTGCAAAGCCTAGTTGGCTCGTTACATCTGGTATTAGAGCTTTGGTTTAGCGATAACCTTGGCTTTGATGGGGTAACTCATTAGAGATAAGGGTTAGTGGTACCCTAGAATGAGTTTGAGTGTATATATATGAGCACACATTTGTTAGTGAATATAAAAATTGTTTCATATTGTGTTGGTTGATTTGTTGAGTGGCTTATGGATTCTGGTCAATACGAGTAATTAACGTTATTGATAGGGTTCTCTAAACAGTTGAACATAACAATTCGACATAGTATTGTTTTGAAATTGGGTAAATGAAATAATTTTACCCTGATTATATTTTATATATAAAGGAATAATTTTCAGAAACTATTATGGTATATATAGGATGTTTGGTTGTTAGGAATGATAATATTGATTATTATCATTAATTGGTTGTTGTGCCTTAATAGAAGACGTTTAAAATAAAAAATGATAAAACATTTGTGAAATGTTTTAAGGAAGTGAAATTTTGAAAATATAATTTATAAATGTGACTTATAAATTAAAATAGATTTAGATTGAGAAGTTTTGAATCTAAGTCCCAGAGATTTTGAAATGTGTTCCAAAGTGTTTTGGAAATAATAATTATAGTATTATTTTGGAAGTGTTTTTTTGAATAAAAATGGTTTTTCAAAAGAAATAAAAACAGTGAACTCACTTCGGTCGCTGGAAAATAATTCCGATGATGATCGTGACATCATCGGTGTTCGTTTTCGAGTTTCTAAGTGATGGATTTCTACCGTAATAATTTGCTAACGGAGTCTTATTTTGATAAACAAGTTTTGATTTTAAGAAATTTTAAATTTTGATTTGATATAAAAGTGAGATGTGTGTGTGTATGATTTCAAATTGATTTGAAATTAACCCGGGTGTTTATATTCTGAAATTTGCTATCTAAGTGTTGTGAAATAAATAAAGATAAGTTTTGAACTTATAAGTTTGAGAAATGATATAGACAAGAAAAAATTGTGAAATTGAGATAAGAGATTAAATTTAACTTAAGAAAAGTTAAGTGAAGTGATTGTGGTAGTAGAATAAATTAGTGAAGTGAACAAATTAAGTGAATTGAATTGAACTAATAAAGTGAAATTTGGAAATTTAGCCTAAGTGGGGCTAAATAAAATAAAATTTTGGAAATGGAATTTATTGAGATTTGAAATAATTAATGAAATGGGCTAAGTGAACTAACTAATTTAATTAGTGAGTAAATATGGTTTGGGATATGGTTGATAAAATTCAATATCTAAAATTGGGAGATAAATTGAGTTAAATGGAATTGAATTTGAATAGAAGTGGATATAAATTTTAGTGGTGAAGTGGTAAAATGTTTATTATTGACTTAAGAAAATTTGATGAGAAAATTCTTAAGAGATAATTGGTATTGAAAATAATACTAAGAAATTAAGCATTGTGAATAATGCAATGTGGATGATAATTGTGAATAATTGAATGGAAATGAAGTAAATGTAAACAAAGGAATTTGGTATAGCTAAGAATCAATAGAAATAAATACGTAAGTTGTACGTATATTATTTTATTCGCATAATGATTTGATCCAAATTCGAGTACAGAATTTCGAGATAATTTATATCGATCCGAGTTAGGATTTTTCACTCGATTCTCGACGGCGAACCCTGGATATGGATTTTTGATTTGATTCTGAAATTCTCTATCATAGTATATGGCTATGCAAGGAGAATAACGGTTTCTGATCAAGGAACCAAATTTGAGTTTGCACTAGAGAGTCGTGTGGACGATACTAGTTCGGAAGTGAAATTATATGATTGAGTAAGCGATCAGATTTGATATTGCGTACGGATGACATATATACATCGTACAGGCTTAAGTAAAGCAAATATTGGAAATTGAAAATGCAAAATATAAAATGATTTAAAAATTATATGATTGGATATCATTGGTAAATAAGATGCAGGTATTTAAAATCAAGAAATTTTGGATTGCGCGACAAAAAGGTACATGTTTATATTGTCATTTGATTTGATGGTTTTATGATTGAGCCACTTGGCTTTTGTTTTCTTCTGTTGGTTTGGAGCCCGTAGTGGTGTTTTGTAGTTGTTCAGATCTAGCGGCGCAAAGGAGATGCTGGCGAAATGTTTTGAAAATTTTGAATTTTTTTTAATAATGGAAATTTCATTTTGGATTATAACTTGAAATGATCGAGTAAATATATTATTTGTAATCTATGGATGAATTTGGGAATTAGTAAAAATGACAAGTGGTATGGTTTCAACAAAATGATTTTGGGAAGTTGTTTCAACTAATTTGTTTTGGGAAAGTTAATGGGTTTTGGGCCATTCTTCTTACCTTGGCAATTTCGGGGACTAAATTCTTTTAAGGGGGAGGAATGTAACGACCCAGAATTTTTGGTTATTTGAAATTGTTTATTTAATCGATTAAATATTGAAAAGTAAATTTTATAGATTTAATAACTTGAATTTCAAATATAATGATTTATTGGATAATTTAATTGTTAATTAATAATTGAAATTTGGGTAAATAAATGAATCTTGAGTTATAGGCTAGATAAAAATAATTTCAAGGCTTATTTAATTTCTATTTATAAGAATGAAGATAATAAATTTTTTAATTTTAATTTAAAAGTGATTCACTCGATTTTAAAAATTGCTTGTTTAAATTAACATATAAAAATAGCCTTCCAGGGCATAGTCTTGGAATTCGACGAAGCTAGTTCCATTGGATCCGTAATAGTGTATTATTATTGTATTTCAAATTTCGTAGCATTTGGAGTTATCATTTGGTCGTACGGGATAGAAACGCGTTGAATTTGATATCGAAAATTCAATATAATAATTGGGTCCAAGAAGCTATCTTCTCCATAGATCGAATTAAGACTCGAAACTTGTTCCATTGCGTTCGAAATAGGAGTATAACATTATGAACGCCTAGCAGCACGCCTCGATAGGAGTTCGAAATAAATATCTAGATATTTGAATTTAAAATAATAATAATATATACATTGATTTGACCCTACCTTCACATCAGCCCATTTTTACTGTACCAGCCCACCCTATTCCTATGCAAGCCACCCTACAACCACCATCTACATCTCTTTTCTCTTATTTAAACATAGCACGCAACACAGAAGAAAAATATACAAGCTTCTTAACTTCAAAAATTAAATTCTTGAAACCTACTCAACAAAAAAATATGAAACTTTCTCTAAAAATCTATTTTTGGTTCAAGCTTCGATCCGATATAGGTTTGGGGTTATTCGATTCTACTTTGGAATGCTCCAAAAGCCATGACTGAACTAGGGTTTCGATCTACGGGGATTTGTGACATCGATTGTCGAACTGGAGCATGGATTTGGATTCAGGGAAACAAATGGCACCTGGGCGCAAAGTTTCATGAAGATCGATGATGGATTGGGTCGCGCGACCGATTGGGGGAGCTGAATGAAGTGTGTGGTCGCGTTTTGCTCCGGGGTGGAGGAGGCATCGTGGTGGTGATGGCCGAGTGGGGATTCGAGTTAGGAGTGTGTTGGTGAATGATGTGCACGTAAATGTGCATATTTTTACCACCATATTTAATCTATTTAAATTAAATAAATGATCATATCGGGTATTTTAACTTGTTTAAACCAAAATTCAAATAATTCCAAATTGTCACATATTCATCTTCATCCAAGTGCAAAATAGACATTTCTGTGCATAAATTAACTTGAGAAAATTTAATTATAAATTTCCATACTATTTTGTAGGAATTTGATTTCAATTACAAGTGGTTTGATGAAGAAGATATAAATGCACAAATAGAACACAAAGGAATGAAGATAGAAATAATTCAAAGTGAAGATCATGGAGGACCCCACCCACTTACCTTGATTTTCAAATTAGGAGCTAAGCACATGATAAAAGGACATTAAAGCTTCATGTACATTTAAGTGGGGGATTAGTGGATGTTAATGATTACTTGGCCACCACACTACCTCAAGGGCAATTTGGGCATTCCCCAAAAATATGAATTAGGGTTTAACACTTGTATAAATACCCCATATCTTCATGTAACCCCTCCCTCTCCTTTTAGTCTCTCTTAGTTTAGTTTAGGCTCAAAAATAAAACACAAAGCTCTCTTTCTCTTTTCATGGCTACTTAGCCATATTTTTATTTCATGTAACTTTCATTTTTTTAATGTTAATTAGTGCTCTCTTTTCTTTTACATGCTTCTTTTCCTTTCATGTTGGAGTGTAGATATCTCTTATTTCATGCATGTAGATTAGTTTTTCCTTTCTTTTTTTCCTTTTTCCTCTTGTTTGTTTAATGTTGCTTTCTACATTTGTTGATTTGATAACAAAAATGAGAGAGTAGATGTTTGTGTGGTTTTGTGTTTAATATTGAGTTTGATAGCTTATATTGTTCAAAACAAATAGGCTATGCTTAGTCATATGAATCATTAATTACCTCTTCATCCACATATGATCATGGTAATGGAAGTGGATTTAGAATCAAAATTTGATGGTTTATGTTTCTAATTCAATAGTTAATAAACCATGCTTAAAATAGATTCTACTTTTGATTTCATATCATTTTCATTGAAGTTAGTAAGTGGGTTAGAGGGTGCATTAAAGTTTGATGGTTTAAGTGTGTTAATTAATAACACAATTAGGCCATGCTTATGATAAATGCATCAACTAAACTCACACATGACCAAAAAGAGATCATAATGTCATTATGTTGATTTATATGATCATGAGAAGGGATTTGCCTCTAAATTGCTCTTTAATCTCATCTTTTTATTCTCCTTTGTTTTAGTTTGTTTTTACTTTCTTTTAGTTAGTTAACAATCACTCGACTTTGGTTTAATTTGATTGAATAGAATTTTAAAATCAACAATTCCTTGCGGATCGACCCGTATTCGCCACGTGCTACATTCGTACACCGTGCGCTTGCGGTTATATTTTAATTTAAAATTCGTTCGATGGTTTTCTAAACCGATAGAATTTCGTCGACGAATAGTGAACTCGAGATGGTCGGTGGTGGCTCCGATGGTTCGTGCACGTTGTAGGTCGAGGCCATGGGTCCTTCTCGTGTGCAAGGGGAAGCATTTAGGGAAGAAGAGTTTAGTTGGGCCGGGTCTGTAAGAGTATGGGTATGGGTTTTGATATAATAAAAAATAAAAGTTATATTAGTGTTAATTTAATTATATTTTAGCAATGAACTAAAAATTTAATAACTCTCTCATACGAGGTCCGATTGGGACGAGGCGTTTTGCATTGCAATCGGGATGATGAGAGCTTCGCAATGAAACTAGTTTGGATGGATTTGGAGACAGTGGAAATTTGGGTTAAAATCGGACGTTGTTCGGTTTTAATTCCAAAACGGAACGCCTTGGCGACAACAAAAATCAATGTGAGTGTTTTTTAATGCTCACAAGTACTAGAATATTTTTATGCTAGTTAAATTCGAAATTATGAAGTGATATAAATTTGTTGATCATTGTTTGATAAATTTAATTGTCATTCGAATTAACTGTTAAAAATTAAAATCGACGGTTAAATTTGAAATTGGAATTTAATTGCCCGTAAAATACCTGATATTGATAACTGTAGGATTATTGTGAATTATTGGCTGATTTGGATGTTGATTTTGATGGATGCTATTGATTGACTGTTTGGATGATTTGGACATTTATTTATTTTGATATATCCTGCTATCATCCTGTATATTAGTTACAGTATATAAAATTGTAAATTTGAATTACGAATAAATTAAGAAATATATTGAAATGATATATACCTATGACATTGTGATTTGGGTTGAAATAATATATATCCATCCCCTGAAATTAAATTAAATAACTGATCACTTGGCCATATGATAGAAAATTATATACGAACACCGGATTGGTTAAATTAAAGGATTTTAAAATTTTTGATTTGAAATTTATTTAAATGATTTGATTTTAATAAGCTAAAAATTAAATTTATGTAAGTCGAACTATTTCGAAATTGAGCTCGGAATTGAATTATATTTGAGGATTTGGATTTCAAATTGGGTATTGAAAGTAAATTGATTTAAGTGTTTTGAATCGATGTTTTGAAAATCAAACTCGATATGGATAAAAATCGAAATGTTTCAAAATTTGAAATTGAAATTATTTTGGAATTGTAAATAAAATTAATTTTGAAATTGGAATTGAAATCAATTTTAAATTGACATCAAAATCAATTTGGAATCGAAGTAAAATTCGACTTGAAATCCGAATTGAATCGATTAAATCGAAATGGAAATTTATAAGTGATTTGAATTGGAAAATTTGGAAATAGAATCAGTTTGACTTTGAAACTATTTTCAAATAAATTATTTTAATATAAACTATTTAAATCTATCTTTTAAATATTCAAATTATTTTGGATTTTCCAAACGATTTTGCTATATAAACCATTTTAATATTTAAACTATTTTTAACTATTTTAACCATTTAAACAATTTTTAACTATTTTAACCATTTAAACTTCTTTTAACTATTTTAACTATTTAAACTATTTTAAAACTATTCAAACTATTTTTCAAAAATTCAAACTGATCAAGGGTGAAATGTTTATTTTTAAATCTTGGATTTAAATGCGAATTGGGTTAAAATGAAGTTATAACCCAAATGGAAATTTGAAACAATTTTGGAACTGAAATGGAGATATTGAGGCGAAAATGATTTTGAATTGAAATATTATATTTTGAGTAAATATGATGATTTCGAAATGGATTTGATTTTGAAGCAAATATGATATTTTGATATCAAGTATGAACTGTTTTCGAAAGGTAAAGGTACCAACCGGTGTGTAAAATGACGTTTGGTTGTTAATGAGACCGGGGCCGAATATGGGCATACTCTCTATCGATGCCAGAACCACTTTAACAACTGTGTACGTGGAGTGATGATCCAGAACGAAGTGGTTGGATTTGGCGTCGTTTGCTGGATTTGAAGAAAGAGAACGATGATGGATTAGCCTGGCACTTGTACCAATTTGAAATGACTAAAACAGGAGCCGTACCGGCCAAGTGGGTTATCTACCCCGAGCGGACGCACTTCTTCGTATTACCATCATTTACATTGTGATTGATTGGTGCGCACCCTCCGATTTTATGCGAGTATTGGATGCGTTGGGCGATCATGGCTATGATGCGTTACCAACAACCGGGAAGGGTAAACTGGTAGTATCCTACCTTGGGCATTGCCTAACGTGCCTTGTCATACTTTTATCCCTATATGAGACCACTACGATTTTGGTTTAGTGTTATCGTATCACGGCGCATACGTAACCACTGACGGTTTACTGGTATTTTATATGCAAACTGTACGACAATGCTTAAAAATGCATTAAGGGAGATCAATGTAAAGCCTTAGCGCTAAGAAAAATATTTATTTTATTGATTAGACATTATATATGTAGCGTATTCTACTACATATAAATATTTTGACGGATCCTTAAGAGATGGAAAATCCCGTAACATCTCTTGAGTTATTGCACGCACGTTATACACTGGAAATGAGATATGAAATCCTGTAAACATCTTTGATGCTATCACACTCAGGCTATTTTGATTATTGATTTTACTTACATAAGGATATTTTAGTTTTGACTCAGATGTTTTGTCTTTTCATTACGCTCGGGTCAGCCCTGAGTTTTTCAGCTTATTGAAGATTTATTCTAGAGGACAAAGACGAAGATTTGGTATATTATTACTAGTATTATTCCATCATTGTTTGTTCTACTGCATTATTTTATTTGTTCTGTTGTATATATAACTCTGATAAATGTTGTATAAATTATAATCAAAAGTATAGTAAATAGCTTCATGAACTATTTATTTGATTATTATATTTTGTCATTCCGTTGCGAGATTCTGCGTTTGTTTCCTTCTTCTTTTCTTATTTTTCTTAATTAACCCCATTGATTATCTATGTTCTGGATTGTTTGGATTGGACATGTATGGATTATTGTCGATTTAAACCTTTCGAAATGTGGGTCGTCACAACTAGTTAATGAAGGTTTTAGATGAGATATATTTAGGTCTTTGGAAAATATTTTTGAAGTCAGATCTCCAATATCACATCATGTTGACCTTGAAAATCTATTGTTTAGGTGTAATTAGTGGAAAGTGATTGGTTTTCCATGTGCACATACCATTAAGTGTATAAATAGGTCAAGATGAATAATATATGATTTTGTGGAATATTATTTTACAGTAGATACTTTTCGATCTAGTTTTATGCAAGCTATTAATTCACTTCCTAATATTGATAAGTCAATTTTAGTGAAGATGAAGTTATAATTAAATCACCTAAAGAAATTCCAGGTGTAGGAAGACCTTTCAGTAAAAGGCATGGTAAATTTTCTTATTCTCAAAATAAATGTAGTACGTGAAATCATGTTGGACATAACAAGAGGAACAAGGTTCAATGAAGATTTGAATTTTTTATTTTTTATTTTTTATTTTATCATTATAATTATATTCACTATGTATCATTTTTATTTTTTTGTAGTCGTACTTTTATTTTTGTTATTGGGCTATGTATTATGATATGATTGGTTGTTTTAAATTGAAAGTTTAGTTTTACTTGTGGATTTTATATAAATATTATCATTTTGTGGAACAGATTTATTTTCATATGTATATTGTCTATTTTTTATATGTAATACCGTGTTTGTCAAGAAAAAAATATTGATATTTTATTATCAAATATTTTCACATTAATTTAACAGTACAACAAAATAATATTATTTGTATATAACATTTTTGCATTTAGTATAGACTAAAAAAAAGGCAAACTTGACTATCAGTTATAAATAAATAACTCTGTGATGTTACATCAAGTGAACTTACAGTAATAAATTTTAGAAAAGTGTGAATTTTTAGTTTAATTCAAGTAGAAAAAATTGATGTTACTTCAATATAGCATTTTTGTATTTAGTATAGACTAAAAAAAGGCAAACTTGATTATCAATTATAAATAAACAACTATGTAATGCTACTTTAAATGAAATAACAATAATAAATTTTAGAGAAGCGTGAATTTTTAGTTTACAATTCGAGTAGAAAAAATTTATGCTAGTTCAATATAACATTTTACAATAGTTAACATTCCGATTATAGTTCCTGGTCGAATGAAATTACAACACTATATTTCAAAGAAATTTGTATAATCGGTTGACAGTTCAAGAAGAAAAACTAATGCTTTCAGTAGTTGGCAGTTAAAAAAGATTGATGCTACTTTAATATAGCACTTCAATTAGTTCTTCATTTAGTTTCCATGATATACAAAATTAGCAAGTAGCAAATATCCAAAACAAAATACTGATGTTTAACTACAGTTTTAAAGTAGTAATAAGAGACAATTGCAGTTAGCGCTATATTAAAATATATGCTTTGTTAATCTTTCAGTTATTCACTTTTTCCATCTACTTGAGTTCTTTAATTTTTTTAAGGCTTTCTCAATTTCATCAGGAGATGTGTTGGAAAAGTAATTCATCACATTCTAGCTTCTTTGTGGATCATTTACTATATAAAAAATTATCTCTACTCGTAAGAGGTTGATATCGTCTTTTATGTACTCTTTCGAAAGATTTAGGTCTCCGTCCAATTTTAAAATGAATTTCATCACGAACAATGCACAGTCATTCCTGTTAATTTAAAAACATTAGCTAAGATTATTCATGAACAAGCAATTCAATGTATATAAATATTAATAAGATTATATGCATAGTAAATGCATGACATGTACCGCTTTATATTTCATTTTCTTCTTTTTCTGCTATGACTATGAAAATGGTAATTATTAAATCAGTTTTTTCTTCATAAACGATGTTTAAAAGCCCATTTATCATAAGTGATTTTTGAAAATCATTAAACATACCACCTTTTCTCTATCACCATACTAAAACTCGCACTAATGTAACGTGAGAACGCAAAAAAGTAAATATTTGACGAAGCTGATGGAGATGCTCTTAGGGTTAGCAATGAGTTTGCGTAATGTGTTGCAAAACCAATTTTTTTTATATAAATTATGTGAGCATTTTAAACTGCTGCTACGGTTTATCGCTGCCCTAGTGCACCAGGACCGATGGTCGACCGTTAACTGCGGTGCCCTCAGACGAAAGGACGAAGCCCTTATCATCGCAATAAATTAAAAAGATAAATTATTTTTAACGAATTAAAGGCAATGAGTTAAAATTAAAAGAAAATTCTGTTCGCAATGAGATTAATGTTTTATTTTGGAACTTTGTTCTATGATTGTACACCTAATGCTTCTGTTTTTTATGCAAGTAATAGTTTATTTTTATACGTTATTAAATAATAATAATTTATATTAATAAAAAACAAAATAATAAAAAATAAAACATTTATTATAGATTAACTAAAAATTAAAAATTAATTATTTTATTATTATTCATCTTAATATGCACGTTAATATAAGCATAAATTAAGAGCCTTCTAATGGCGTCCTCCCCTTCGTTCTCACATTCTCTTTCGTTCGCTGGAATCTCTTTCGTCCCTTCCAAGTATTTGCTTGATCTCCCCTATCCTCCACCCGTGCCATCTTTAGGCTTCAAAGCTCAATCTCTTGCATGTCCTCTCCACCGCTCCCCTGAATCCGAAACTGCTCCTCCTATCCCTACTATAAAACCCACCCCGCCTATCAACTTCACCAATAGGAGATCTTACGCTTAAGTAGCTGCAACCCCTTACTCCACTCCACCATCAAATAACCAGCCACTTCTCCCGACCCCCCTCCCAAATTCAACCGACGGCGCCCGATCCCGTTATTCGAAACATAACGCCAAACCTTCAAATTTTTGAAATCGAAAAAAGATGTTTCAAATGCGTAGGATTGGGCCACGTGGCATCCATCTGTAGGGACGCTAGGATCTGCTACCACTATGGTTATTATGGCCATTATTATGCCCGTTGTCCCTCAAAACCTTCTGCATTGGGACCCTTAAAAAACTCTTCGGTTTCTCTTATTAATCATTTCCCTGCTCACAATTCACGAATTCCAAAACACGCTTCAGGCGATTCCACTACTAAGAATACACGTGTGCTGCAATCAAATCAACCCACAGCTGGACCCGCACCCAACCCCACTATCTCCAATCCATCCAATCACTTCAATTCCCTCTCTCTTCTCCAAACCAAATCACTTTCTTCTCCTCACCATCCTTCATTCAATTTTCCCATGGCGGATCTCTCGCTTTACATCACCACAACCATCATTGACGGCATTTGGAGCGTGGAGAGCCTCAATACCGTCCTGTCCTCCACCTTCAACCACAGTGAATGGGCAATCTGGTTTCTTGACAATAACCGATTTTTGGTCTGCTGCCCCTCTGATCATATGAAAACCACTGTGCTCAACTCCAAGATCCTTACCAAAGCTGGTGGCTCGATTTATCTCGAGGCATGGCCAGACTATGAGCCGCCGCCATCCATTGAGCTAGAGCCGCCAAGTTGGGCAACCATCAAGGGCTTTCCGGAACTTCTTCGAAACAACCCGGATGCTGTCCAGACCGCCTTAAATCCAGTAGGGCGATTCACTGAATTTGACAGATGCAAATGGTCAGAGTTTGATCGCCGTCTGATCTATGTTAAAATGCAGTTCCTGGTGGGAATAGCCGCTTCCTCCTCGTACATGGTCCGCCTCAACAATGCTGATTACCTCATCACGGTTTCACGATGGGACCATTCACACCCTCGTCTCAGACAAGAGATCTACCCCCTTGGTATTGACATTGAAAAGGAGCTCAAATGCTTTGATGACCTGCTTGACATTCCTTCCGACGACCTGGACTCCGAAGAACGCTTCGACGCTATGATCCACAAGTCAGCCTCGTCTTCCCCTCCTCCGAATTTTAACGATGACGTTAACCTTATGATGGTCCATAATGCTGAGCCAGCTCCACCGTGGTGGGACCCCCTCCTCGACTATGACCTCTCTGTGCCCTATCTCCGTCAAGTCCCGCTTCCTGATCCAACTCCGGCACCTGATTATTTTCCAGCCTCCCCCCTCCTCCGGCTCCAGTTCACCCTATCTTGCAAGGCCTTTCTCCAGTGGTAGTCAGACGAAGCTCGAGGACCGCCCGAGCCTCTTCCTTGCTTGGAGCTATAGGTAGCTTCTACAAACCTGTAGTTTTTTCTTCTGCTAATTCTAGATTAAATAAGAAATTAGCACGTTGCGTGGTTGTTTCTATACTTGATGAACATTATTCTGCAATGCAAACCCTAGAACAAGAGCATCTTTCCCTTTCCCAATGAAATTTGTCTCCTGGAATATTCGTGGGCTAGGGGACCCCTCAAAAAGGCATTCAGTTTATCTGTCCTTGTCTCCCCTACACATATATATCCTCCTGCTCCAAGAATCTAAACTTTCTGATCCATCTCCCACCCATATTCGTCAAATTGGTGGTCCACAGCTCTTTGGGTGGGCCCACGCAAATGCTATTGGCTCCAGGGGGGTTTAATAACCATGTGGGATGAATCCGTATGGTCTCTTGATCAAATCATTCATCAGCCATATGTCCTTCATGTAGCTCTTAGACACCTGCAGTCCAACACCATCATCTTCTTTTCAAACATTTATGGTCCTCAAACTACTCAAGAACGGGCAGATCTTTAGAGGAACTGCATGGAATTTGCAACACACATATACGGCCCATGGGTGCTTGGCGGTGACTTCAATACAACCAGATATTCGGACGAAAGAAACTCAGGGAATTTCTCGCCTGACTCAGATGCTTTCAATGCTTTCATCAGCTCCTGCTCATTGATTGAACCCCTTACCAACAACCGCCTTTTTACCTGGTCTAATAGGCATCAAGCCCCCGCCTTGGCTAAACTTGATCGCTTTCTCTTCAACTCTGCATGGGACGATATCCACCCTCTATCTACCTGTCAAGGTCTCGCAACTGTCCTCTCTAACCATTGTCCTCTCGTACTTGATTCGGGTTCTCTCTCCAATCACAATCGACCATTCAGGTTTGAAAGACTCTGGCTACTTGAACCATCCTTCGAAGAATTTATTAAAATTGCATGGGCCCAGCCCATCAGTTCCAATTCTGCTTCAGCCTGGGTAGTAGGCAAACTTAGATCGCTGAGAAGACTTCTTAAACCTTGGGACAAATCCATTTGGGGCTCACTCAGAAACCGTATCTCCTCCACCCAAGATGAAATCCTTAAGCTGAATATTCTCGAGGAGTCCCACCCACTTGATGATTCTGAGACACTTAAGCTTAGAAGTCTGGAAGCAGAGCTCGAAAGGCTGATGAAACAGGAGGAGATTGGATGGAAACAACGCTCTAAGGCTAAGTGGTTAGCTGACGGTGATAAAAACACGGCCTACTTCCACAGACTTGCTAACGGACGCCGCAGATCCCTGTTCATCCCCGAAATTATTCACAATGATTCGCCAGTCACTGATCAGACTGAAATTTTACATCTCTTTACCAATTATTACCGCTCCGTCCTTGGCAAACCCTCCCCCTCCCTCCCCCCTATTGATTGGAACCTCCTCTACCCCAGTCCATCCGCCATCCCAATTGATGCTCCTTTCATCGAAGAAGAAATCCTGGCTGCTCTCAAGAATATGGACGACAACAAATCGCCGGGTCCTGATGGCTTTGGCCCTTTTTTCTTTAAACACTTTTGGGAATTTATCAGGACAGATATCTTAGACTTGTGCTCTGAATTTTATTCCAACCCTATGACCATATCCCGACTCAACTATGCCAATATCGTCCTTCTCCCGAAATCTGAGGGTGCCAATTCCCTTGCAGCCTTTCGCCCCATCAGTCTCCTCAACACCACTTTCAAGCTTATCACTAAAGTCCTCGTTAACCATCTTCAACTTCACATGAATCAGTTGATAGGCACGGAGCAATCCGCCTTCATCCAGGGTCGCAACATCCTAGATTATGTGGCGGCAACACAGGAAGTTATCTCTTTTTGCCACTCAAACAACCTACCATGTGTCCTCCTCAAATTAGACTTCTCTAAGGCTTTTGACTCTGTTAATTGGAACTTCATTCTTGAGCTCTTGTCACACAGAGGCTTCTTCGTGAAATGGTGTGAATGGATAAAATGCATTCTGATCTCCAGCCTCTCTTCTATTCAGATTAACGGTTCATCGGGGGGTCTTATCAAATCTGCCCGTGGCCTCAGGCAGGGAGACCCTCTCTCGCTGCTTTTATTTGTTCTGGTGGTGGACGTCTTTAATCGCATGACTAAGCTGGCAATCTCGAACAACTGTTTTGCCGGTATTGGCCCTCCTAACTCTAACTTAATTGTATCCAACCTCCAATTCGCTGATGATACCATTCTCTTCGTCTCTCCCTCGCCAGATCATATCCACTGTCTTAAGATCCTTCTATATGTCTTTGAACTCATTTCGGGTCCCTCCATCAATTTTCACAAAAGCTCCATCATTATGCTTGGTAATGCTGATCACCTCGGTCCCTCCATCTCTTCCATCCTCACTTGCAACATTGCTCACTTCCCAATCTCCTATCTTGGTATCCCCTTACGTCCCACCAAACTCCAACGTGCCGATTAGGTTCCCCTTGTCTCTAAAATTGAATCCAGGCTTTCGGGCTGGAAAGCTGATGCACTTTCGGCCGCGGGCCGACTGGTTTTAATCAAATCGGTGCTTTCTTCCATTCCCCTATATTGGCTCTCGTTCCACAAACTACCTATCTGGGTATCCAAAAGAATTGATTCCATTAGAAGAACCTTCCTCTGGAATGGGGGAAAAGCCAAATGCCTTGTCAACTGGAGGATAGCCTGTTTACATCAAGACCATGGTGGCCTTGGTATTGTCAACCTTCGAACCTTCAACCTTGCTCTCTTGGCCAAATGGCTATGGCGTCTTCTTACACCTGGACACTTCATCTGGAAAGACTGGATTTTCTCAGTTTACTATCAAGCAAACCCATTTTGTGTCCTTCATCTTGCTCCCCTCAACAAACCCTCCCCCTTCTGGTCTGGCGTTCTAGCTTCCCTCAACCGTATTAAGCCTCTCTTTCAAGTGATCCTAGGTGATGGTTCTAACTGCCTTTTCTGGTTTGATTCCTGGTTCCGTCACTCTCCTCTAAATCGCAGATTCCCTACCCTTTTCTCCTCCGCATCCCCCCAGTTTCTCACGGTAGCTGATGCCGTTACTATCGGCCCCCCTTCGCTTTGTCCTGCTTCCCTTTTTGGTGATAACCTACTCCGGGAATTCCTTGCCGCCGCTAACTTGCTTATATCCGTTAACTTGTCTCCTTCCTCCCCCGATCATTATTCATGGTCCTTATCCCCCTCAAAAGGCTTCTCTGTGTCCCAATGCTATTCCTTCCTAAACCACCTTGGCAGACTCTTCTCCTTCGCGCGTTTGTGGAAATGCCACATTCCTCCCCGAATCCTATTTTTTCAATGGTGTCTGATCCATGGCCGTATTAACACCAAAGACCGTCTTTCCCGCCTCAATATCTTAACTGATCAGACTTATGCCCTCTGCAACCTTGAAGCCGAATCCATAAATCACCTTTTCTTCGACTGTGACTTTGCCTATTATGTTTGGGTCTCAACAAGTGCTCATATTCTTGGTTTCATTCCATCGGTATCAAACTTCTTTGAATTTTGGCAGTACAATGCTCCAGATCTTCTACTCGACTCTTTTCTAGCCCTTTTTTGCTGGGTAATTTGGAAAGAGAGAAACGCCCGCTTTTTTAACAAACCTATTAGTCGAGGGTGTATATCTGCAATAGGATAATTAATATCTTTGCTTTTTGGTCAGGCTCCAGCTTCTCTGCACCAGTCAGGCTCCGTCTTCCGACACCCAGATCACCTCCAACTGAGTCGGTGGGAAGTGCATCATCTGCCGCGCCGGTTGGTGCTCATAATCATGGTTAATGCTTCTTCTGCTTCTTCTTCTACGTGATGGGTCGGTTGGAAACCGTACGTGACAGTTGCATGTATCTTTTCATCTATATCTCTATCTGACTTGTATTTATGTACATATTGGGCTAGGGCTGGTATTATGACTCTATATCCTTTTAGCTGCTGCTGATGTATGTTATTTCAAATCACTTTTTTTTGGCCAACGATCAGGCATGTTGATCGTAATATTATTATATTAATATTTAGCACTAATCGGCTGTGTAGTTCCATGCTACACATCCGTTCTTCTCAAAAAAAAATAAGCATAAATTATAATTAATTTTTAGTTAATAATAAATATATTCTATTATTTATAAATTATTATTATAAATCATTAAATATAATAAATAATTATTATTAATTCTTAATCATTAGTTAAAAATTATTATTTGAATTATTAATTATAAATAAATAATTATAATAAATAATATTTATAAAATATAAAATATTAAGTATATATTATTATTTATACATTATTATTATAAATTATAATTCATTAATTATTAATAATGGATTATAATAAATTATTAATTATAAAAACTAATTATTAATTATAACTTATTTTTTAAATGATTTATTAATAATCATTGATTATAATAAATCATAAATTATTAATCGTCAAGTTATCGTTTATAAATTATTAAGTATTAATTATTAGTTGTCATTTATAAATTGCTAATTATTAATTATTATAATATAATATTTTAAGAAATTTAAATAAGTTTAATTTTTTTAATGTCAATTCAATTTTTTCCTACACTGAACGTTCCATCAAAGAGTGTTATGCAATCATTTACAACCTATGAATAAACCAATTTCTAAAATAGTTATTGTAAATTAATGATTATAAGGTTTGAGAATAAAGTTGTATAAAACAATGTTTTTACAATATTTGCGTAACAAACGTTAATAAAAGAGTACTATTACAACTACCGCAAATGCTCTCAATTCAAGTGTTATCAATAATGATGATACAAAACAAAGATGAAGAGGATGACATGTTGAAGCCTGGGAGGATTTGAAGTGGATATGGATATGATATAGCAATGACTTTTGCTCGTGTGTCATGACTCATGGCTTAGTGTATATGATATATCCTTATACCTAGTTAGAGAGTCATTTAAATGGCATTTTATATCTGAATCATAACTGAACTTATATCCAGCTCCAAGGTAATCTGTCCACAAAATCCATAGATACGCACTCTCACTTCCACTGTGGAATGTCTAACGGAAGTAATAGCCCACTCGGCCATCTCTTTTCCACTTTCACCCTTTGGCAAGTCATACACTTCACCACATACGGAGATACCAGACTTTTTATTCCTTATCAATAGAATATCATTTTCACATCCTGATACACCTTATCTCTTCCTGGATGAATAGTCATCCTTGAGTGATGATACTCCCCTGAAACTATCTCTATCCACTCCTTTACCTATGGTACACGTGGCCTTCCATCTCTCCTCAAATAACCCTTCTGATCCATGAAGTAATGATCCAAATGACTCAACTATTCACCTCATCCTAGCTGTTCCATAATACCAACAAATAACACATCTTGTCCTTGATTCAGTCAAATACGGTCCATCAGCGCGGGTTTAACTTCTGTTGTTGCTAACAATCCCGATGTGTACTCCGACTTAGGTTGGAAATCAAACTCTGGTATGAACTCCAAATTTCTCCACTCTAACAACATAGCATTCACATCTACATGTCTCCTACT
The DNA here is from genome assembly GCA_030737815.1 of Allium fistulosum. Classification (NCBI taxonomy): domain Eukaryota; kingdom Viridiplantae; phylum Streptophyta; class Magnoliopsida; order Asparagales; family Amaryllidaceae; genus Allium; species Allium fistulosum. The sequence goes on from CM060905.1 coordinate 186,267,928, forward strand.
CAAAGTGCCTGCAGTCACATTTCCTTTCCCTGGAGTATAAGAAATCCCAAATTCATACGATGATAAAAACTTCATCTACCACTGCTGTCTTAGATTCGGGTCTTTTTGAGAAATAAGTACTTAAGAGATTTTTGATCCATAAATAACTCAATTCTCTTACCCAACATATTATATCTCCATGACTTCAATGCAAATACAATAGCATCCAACTTTAAAACGTGTGTCGGATAATTCATCTCATGGTTCTTCAACTGTCTACTCGCATATGACACTACTTTTCCTCCTTGCATAATAACAGCACCAAAATCAGTACCAAATGCATTAGTATTGTTAACCCGCCTTTCGGCAAGGCAACATACATGTGGATTTAACCTAATCGACTGTACAATTATCGAAGCTGGATTGTCACGGACTTGGCTCAGACAAATGGATAGACAAACAACACTGGATATAGGCCTGTCAATGGGTCGGGTTGGGTCAGGTTCGGGTCGGGTCAACTCGGGTTCGGGTTGATTTTTAAACGGGTCGGGTCAACCCGTTTATTAAACAGGCGGGTTTCGGGTTGACCCAATTATATATCGGGTGGGTTTCGGGTTGATTCGTGTAACCAGTTAAGAAAAATATTTGTATAAAGAAATGGAAATGAGCATGAAAATGTGGGAAGTTGTTAAATGCGAATGTTTAGGAATAAGTGAATGACAACAATACCCTTCTTTTGCGAGGTAAGATGAGAATTTTAGAGCAAAAGAAGGGTATTGTTGTCATTCTTTTATTGCAAACTAAGATGGGTATGAAAATTTGGGAAGCTGTTACGTGGGAATGGGCATGAAAATGTAGGAAGTTGTTAAGTGCGAATGTGTAGGAATAAGTGAATAAAAAAAATACCATTCTTGTGCAAGCTAAAATGAGAATTGTACAATAATACTGAGCCCATAAATGGGTTAGTCGGGTCAATTTCGGGTTAGCGGGTCAACCCTAAACCCACCCGTTTATAAACGGGTCAAATTCGGGTTGACCCGAAAATGACCCGCCAAATTAACGGGTCGAGTTAACCCGCTAATTTCCGTGCGGGTTTCGGGTCGTGTTTCGGGTCGTGTAGGAAATTGACAGCCCTAACTGGATACTAGAGTATGGGTTTTTGGCAAAGGTCGAGCTGCTCCGGGATCACAACGAGTTTTCAGGAGGATTGCTTCGAGTCAAAGAGGTGTTTGATTTAGGTCACGACAGGGCATTCTTTGAAGGGGATGGCATTAGACCTTCTTGGATCAGCATTGTCTTGCTTCGGGTCATTTTAGCATTTACTTCGAGTCACTGATGGGGTTACTTCGAGTCAAGGAAGCAGTTACTTCGGGTCAAAGTCATGGATCGATCCATATCCATATGATCCACCTCAATTTCGTATCCATCTGCCCACAAGCATCAATTCATATCCATCCATCAAGACCCTTCGGTTCGTATCCATCAAACAATAGCATCTCTTGGATCGATCCGAGTTTATTTGCTCAACAACCGCCTGTTTCATCTCGATCCCATTTCTGTATATTTCGTATCGATTAGTCAAACGATCGATACGAACCAATCATCAAACGATCGATACGAACCAATGACCAAACGATCGATACGAACCAAAGACCAGGCATCGATACAAAGACAAGATCCAGGCATCGATACGAAGGGAACAACCTAGGATCGATATGAAGGAAGTAGTATAACCAAAGGAAACGATCCACGAGCATGAAGTACGAATCTCCACAAAATACTCAAGCCACGTCATCGCTGCACAACTCATCGATACGCAGCCTATCGATACGAAGGAGCATCGATACGAAGGTATCGATACGCAGCCATCAGCCTACCTGCAAAATCAATCTTGGATCGATCATAACTCAAAAACTACAAGTGCAAATGCTATGAAATTTTAACAGAAGCTTGCTTATTCACTCGAGAACGTCTATGATCGATCCCAGCTCCATTGGGCCATTTTTGGATCGATACGAAATGAACTTGGATCGATCAAGATCGATCCCAAACGACCTTAGATCGATCTGGTGGGCCCACCCACATGTGAGAAGAGGTATTCCGAAGTTTGAGGGAGATATTTCTAGATCTACTTCTATATATATCACTCCTATGCCTACAGAAAAAAGATTTTTGGCTCTTCTACACTGTTACTCTACTAAAACTCCATTGTAACTTAAGTGCCATTGATTGTACTTTTGTAAATCAGTTGGGAATCATCAATAAATAGCAAAAACTTCAAAGTGGACGTAGGCTACAACGCCGAACCACTATAAATCTTGTCTTTTTACTGCTTTCTTTTTTATTTTTATTGTTCTTCATATTTATATCCTTTTCACACATTCTACCTGTGATCTGCAACTGTGAATTGGTGCTTTCATCTGCAATTGGGTGTTTGTGACTAATTTTGGCATAAACATTTTGGTGCTTCCCCTGAGAAAGCTAACGCTCAGGGATTCTGAAGCTTGGATTTTGAATTTGAAGGCTTAAGAACTTGGATCTGGGAAGCCATGGCTAAGCAATCAACAAGGAGAGACAGAGAACGGAGAGGAGCCATCATGAAGGAAGTCAAGAGGCTTCCTCAGGAGCTAATGAGACCTCAATTTTCATTACCAGAGATGAGATGGAGATGATGATGGGTGCTATGCAGGATGGGATACTGTAAAGGTAGGAGGAAATGATGTAGAACCTACTCCGACAGGTTGGATAAGTTGGAGTGCAAAATCAAGAGAACGTAGCTGCAGGGAATGCTGGAAATGTGGATCGCGAAGGCGGAGCAGCAGGAGCAGAGAAAGTCCAGAACCAGAGTCATGGGAACGGAGCAACCAAGATACGGGATAGAGTGGGGCCATTAGGAACAGCCCCTGAACTAGGGGGCACACCCCCGGATCATGTTGGCTCAATTCCAGGCAGGATACCAGGCGGTGCTATGCAAATTGGCATCGATAGAGAAATGAATGCTCATCCAGGAGAGCAGATTTCAGGATTCCCTCGAGAACTAGAGAGGCAAGTCGGAGGCAACGAACAAAGACTACCGCTTGGTAACAATGACAGATTGGAAGAAATGGTCAAACAGGCCATGAGAGGAGGATTGGTGAATAAAGATTTGGAGGATGTGAACAGGAGCCCCTTCGCTCCCACAATTAGGCAGGCTAGGAATCCACCTGAATTCAAGCTACCAACACTGAAGACGTATGATGGAAGGATGGATCTTGTTGTTCATTTGACAAGGTATATGGGGCGGCATCGAAGGAGGTCATGGCCCAGTGTTTCCCTTTGTATTTGACGGATATAGCAGCACTGTGGTTCAGGAAACTGGAAAGCGGCTCTGTTGGAACGCGGACCGAATTAATTAAAAGGTTTATAAGGCAGTTTAGAGTTCACATCTCAAGACCCAAAAATGTGATGAGTTTGACAGCACTGAAACAAAAGACCGGAGAGTCTCTGAGGAATTTTTTAACGTGATTTAACGCAGCGACAACATCGGTGGATCGCCCAGATTCGTCCATGGTTTTGATGGCAGCTGTATTTAGCATAGATGATGGCACGGAATTCAAGAATTCATTGACAAGGGATCCACCTATGGATCTAGGAGAGTTTTACCATGAGGCAGAAAGATTTCTGCGACAGGAAGAGGCGAAGGCTGAAAGAGAGGAAGGCGAGGAAGTTGATGTTTATGCGGTCAAAGGCGGGGATCCGCTCGGGAAAGATTCAAACAAGGATAAAGGGAAGCGAAAAGCAGAGAATGGCTCTAATGAACCGAAGTGGCCACGAAAGGAACCAAGATTCACCTCTTATATGGAGTTGGGTGAGACTTTAGAACGAATATACCAAGACACTGCGGGGCAGGTTCCTTCATGAAGGCCAATCAGGAGGGGTCAACCAATAATGAAAGGAAATCAAACAAATACTACCTATTCCATGAGCTAGGCAGACATAGTACAAATGATTACAGACACTTGAGGGATGAGATCGAAGGACATATCCGAAACGACATGCTGTTACAGTACGTGAAGAGGCGAACAGTGATGGTGGAACAAGAGCGACCACCATCCGCATCAAATGAAGATGGCCCTAGATCATGGCGTCAACTTATCATCAACTGATCGAGATAATGAAGAATAAGTAATAAACTCCACAATAAAATGGTTAAGTCACTTACACATGTACGGGATCACGAACGGTCCTCAGGCATGCTCTGAGATGACTATAAACTGCCATAGTGGAGATGCTTGCACTTTGATATTTTAAATTTGCTTTTGCTTCTTTTCTTTGTATTTGGACTTGCTTTTATTAGTTGGATATTTCAATTATGAGACTCATTTGAATATAAAATTTGATATTCATAATTTGCCTCGAACGGCACCCGACCTTGAACGGTCATAATTCACTTCGAACAGCACTGGACCTCGAACGATCATAATTCGCCTCGAACGGCACCCGACCTCGAACGGTCATAATTCACCTTGAACGACACCCGACCTCGAATGGTCATAATTTGCCTCGAACGGCACCCGACCTCAAACGGTCATAATTCGCCTCGAACGACACCCGACCTCGAACGACCATAATTCACCTCGAACGACACTCGACCTCGAACAGTCATAATTCGCCTCGAACGGCACCCGACCTCGAACGGTCATAATTCGCCTCGAACGACACCCGACCTCGAACGGTCGCAATTCGCCTCGAACGACACCGGTCCACGAACGGTCACATATCGCCCTGAACGGCATACGATCTCGAGCGATCACTATTCACGATCAGGTAAGATCATCGACCTCGTCACAGGTCATCAACAGGCTCCGAACGTCAGGCTTATGGCATTACAAAACACACCTTCCTATCGCAAGGCATGTTTTGGGGGGAAAAGTGTTAACCCGCCTTTCGGTAAGGTAACATATAGGCGGATTTAACCCAATCGACTGTACAGTTATCGAAGCTGGATTGTCACAGACTTGGTTCAGACAAATAGATGGACAAACGACACAGGATACTTGAGTATGAGTTTTTGGCAAAGGTCGAGCTGCTCCGGGATCACAACAGTTTTACTTCAGATTTTCAAGAGGATTGCTTCGAGTCAAAGAGGTGTATGCTTCGGGTCACGATAGGGCATTCTTTGAAAGGGATGGCATTGGACCTCCTTGGATCAGCATTGTCTTGCTTCGGGTCATCTCAGCATTTACTTTGAGTCACTGGAGGGGTTACTTCGGGTCAAAGTCATGGATCGATCCATATCCATATGATCCACCTCAATTTCGTATCCATCTACCCACAAGCATCAATTCGTATCCATCCATCAAGACCCTTCGGTTCGTATCCATCAAACAAAGCATCTCTTAGATCGATCCGAGTTCATTTGCTCAACAACTGTCTGTTTCGTATCGATCCCATTTCTGTATATTTTGTATCGATTAGTCAAATGATCAATATGAACCAATCATCAAACGATTGATACGAACCAATGACCAAACGAACAATACGAATTAAAGACCAAGCATCGATACGAAGACAAGATCCAGGCATCGATACGAAGGGAACAACCTAGGATCGATACGAAGGAAGTAGTATAACCAAAGGAAACGGTCCATGAGCATGAAGTACGGATCTCTACAAAATACTCAAGCCACGTCATCGCTGCACAACTGATCGATACGCACCCTATCGATACGAAGGAGCATGAATACGAAGGCATCGATACACAGCAATCAGCCTACCTGCAAAATCAATCTTGGATCGATCATAACTCAAAAACTACAAGTCCAAATGCTGTGAAATTTTCACAGAAGCTTGCTTATTCACTCGAGAACGTCTATGATCGATCCCAGCTCCATTGGGACATTTTTAGATCGATACGAAATGAACTTGGATCGATCAAGATCAATCCCAAATGACCCTAGATCGATCTGGTGGGCCCACCCACGTGTGAGAAGAGGTATTTCAAAGTTTAAGGGAGATATTTCTAGATCTACTCCTATACATAGCACTTCCACGCCTACACAAAAGGACTTTTGGCTCTTCTACACCGTTACTCTGCTAAAACTCCATTGTAACTTAAGTGCTATTGATTGTACTTTTGTAAATCAGTTGGGAATCATCAATAAATGACAAAATCTTCAAAGTGGACGTAGGCTACAACGCCGAACCACTATTAATCTCATCTTTTTACTGCTTTCTTTTTTAATTTTTATTGTTCTTCATATTTATATCCTCTACACACATTCTATCTGTGATCTGCGACTGTGAATTGGTGCTTTCATCTGCAATTGGGTGTTTGTGACCAAATTTGGTGCAAAGAAGTATACACAGTAAATGGTTTGGTACCTTCAAGGATAAACAAAACTGGAGCACTCATCAATAACTCCTTTAATTGAATAAATGCCGCTTCACACTCCAAACTCACAGTATACATCCGATTTTTCTTTGCCAAACGAGTCAGAGGTATCGATATATATATGCAAAATATTTTATGAACTTTTGATAGAATACAGCCAAACCAAGAAAGCTATGGGACTTTGAAGCATTCTTTGACGTCTTCTAATCTTTGACTGTAGCTACTTTCCCTGGGTCTACTGTCAATCCATCCGCTGATACTACATGCCCAAGTAAACAAACTTCTTTCCTCCAAAAGTGACATTCAGAGGATTTAGCTTTCAATTGGTTTCTCCTAAGGACATCCATCACTTCCCTCAAATGAACCTCTTGATAAAGTTAGGGGTGTGCCCTAGGGGAAATTATGTAATTTGTTACATATATATTTTACTTGTTGACCAACCTTGTTCAAATAAAAGGTATTTTCTTTCTATACTATACTTGATATAATGTGTTATATTAATCAATTAATTTAATTAAAAGTATATTTAATAGAAAATCCATAAATGGTATATTTTGTGATAGTAGTTACAAAGTGGTGTAACCATGAGTAATTTGTCACAATAAATATAAATATATCATTTTAAATATTCCTAGTCAAGATGCATCGAGACTGGATATCGATGCATCCATTGAGACTAGAGTACGTAACACTCTCCAAATGTTGGGCAGTATATAACTCATGACTATTGGAGGCACCAAGAGGTTACGTACTGATAGTTATTGGATAACTTAGAACGACTCACTCAATAGTTTTCTGTTGGTTAATATAACTAAGATCAAATAGAAAATATCGATGTGACTGATTTACACAATTCCCACGACTTGAGAATATTATGGATCTTCAATATGAAAGCTTCACTTTGATTATAGTCAAATCATAACATGACGTCCAACAAATGAATATAGTTGGGTCAGTGGAAGTATTGGAAGCGAAGCACCATTTAAGAGAGGATTCATCTCCTCTGTTATATGGGGCTAGTATCACGGTCAACTCAAGTCAATTCAAAGTCAAAGTCTCTGGGCAGAGCATTTAAGTTAATAATAATTGTTATTATTAAACCATGGACTTTGTGTTTGGACTATAGAGTTGAATATGGACGATACTGGAATTTTGACCATTACCAAATTCTTTAAGTCCAAAGTGATACGGTTTTGATGAAGAGAATTGGTGTAAATAAATAGCACAACCGAGTAACGCTTAATAAAGTGAAATTAGATTTTACCGAAACTAAGTAAGCGATGAATTTGGCCAAAATGTGACACCACCTGTTGAGTGAGATGTGAACATTAATATTTAAATAGTTCGATATTAATCGCTGACTAAATTTACACTTGATGAGTCACACTACCAAAATGATGAATTCTCTTTTAGACGAAACTATTTAATTAGTTTATAATTGTTATAAATTAATTAATATCTATAAAATATTAATTATAAAATTTTGAATATGATTTGAGGAATAAATATTATTAAATATATTTATAATAGTTATAAATATATCGATCGATGCGTGTATTGATAAGCAATTAAATTAGTTTTAATTAGTAATATTTATTTGGACCTATGGGCTATTAGCCCATCATATTATAGTGATATTTTGGCAGCAATAGGGATGTAGGAGGCAACTAAAAATAGGCCAGGGGCTTTTTAGATGGATGACTCATATTTAAGGAGAATGGGTATGAGATATGATCCACCTTTCTCTCCATTCCTTTCACTATAAAAGGACTCATAACCCTAACGCAAAAATAATTTTTTTTGGCTGCCATTTCCCATCGTTGCTGATTGAATTTATCTAAATAGGAGCTCCAACAAATTCATCTCAAATCAATTTTTAAAGCAACAACTATTGGACAGTCAACGACCTACGATTCAAGGGTTAGCAGTCTACTGAATCGAGAAGAGTTCCTTGGAGGGAGATTCATCGTTACAAGATGTACATTAAGGTATTGGTTTTAGTATGTGTTTACTATGCCATATGACTTATGATTACTATATAATATTCTATTATTTGTTTGTATATCATTACTATTTTGTTAGTTAGGTGAGATTCTTGTAAGTGTCAATGTTATCACATATTAAATTGGTTATATATATGTATATTATTATTAATAAAATCATTTTTTATAGGATCTTATGTATACACAGTCGAATAAAATTATTTTACTTACTATTATTTTATTAATTTATTTATATCTATATTAATATGTCATATAGCATATATTAAATGATTTATATTAAATTATCTCATCATATCATGTTAATAATTGATCTTATATTTTATATATGCATATTTAAACCAAATATAATTTTAGGTAACAACAAAGTATTTTTTTTATAATTATTTACTATTATTTAACATTATTTAAATCAAAAGAAAAGTTGAATAATTCATACAAAATAATATATGTTTTGAAAATTATTTTTTAAATTTTATAAAATTATTCCATCATCATATTATCACTCAGCCAAAATCCAAGAATTTATAAACTAAAAATTTTATTTTAAAAAAATCATTTATATGTGCAGCTGATAATAAATAATTTTGACTAAAAAATATATGGAATTTTTTTATTGACCTTAAAATATCATTTTTAATTTTTGAAAATTTAAAATTTGTAAAATACATTACGGAATTATTTTAATGCTTTTCGGCTAATTAACACAAACACACACACATATATATAATTTAATAATATAAAATTATAGTTAAATATTTCTTATGCCGTGTATTCGATCTGGAATGCAATAAAAAATTATTTTTTATTTAGTTTTCATAATTGATATAACTTTTTTTAAAGTGGGTTAAGCATTTTATTCATGGGCTTTGCGGCTTAAGCTCAAAGACAAATATACATCCGTAGGCAAACAAAAACACACTTTACTGTCAAAGTAAAACATTCTAGCTTTGCACTGAACATTCTCAAAATAAAATTAGGTTAAAGCATTCACAAACTATGGCAGATTCCTGGTCATTGCTTGATTTCCTTGCTGATCAACCCTCCAGCTCCAATTCTCCAGTAGTCGTTTTTCTCGTCCCTCTAAGCTGGTAATTCTATGTCTCTTTATCGTCTCGATTATGATAGTGATGTCTCTTGCAATTTGTTCAGATAAGAATAACTCATTTTTCTGCTTATTATTGAAAGTCCTTTTGTTCCATTCACACAAGAGGTGCCAAACGTTTGTTGTCAAGCTAAATTTTCCAACCTCCTTTATCAAGTAAGAGAGACCAGTCTGGTCGTTCAGGTATACTACTTCTTCTTGAAGATTCTTAACCGCACTGTTTGTAAGCATTTTAATTTTTGAATGGACCGAACCCTTTTTCTATATTTGCAGTCAAAAATAAATTTTTGCGAGTCTCCATGTCCCCATTGCAGGGTTTGCATGTTGCACCTTCCAAAATTCCCCAACTTTTAAGTCTACCCTTGGTTGGCAGTCAAAAATTCATAGCTTTGTAGGTTGTGTGTGCTATTTTAGGGCTGTTCGAACGACTCTATATAATGTTATGCCATTGAACTTTAGGATGTTGATGTCTATAGTCCTCCCAAGCATCTCGCAAATTAAACTTCCCTTTATTATTACTCTTTCAGGCCCAAATATCACTATTTCTCCAAATGGATAAAGGGATGCCATTAATTTCCTATTTAAAATTCCTAGTCATAATTTGTATGTCAGTTGCCCACTCATTGTTATGTATAATGTTTGCCACTTTACATATAGGGGTGCCATTAGTAGAGTAGCTATTCCTTTCGAGTCTGTCAACCAAACTTCTACTATTAATCCTTGGATCTTTCCAAAGATCGGTATTTTCTCCATTTGCTATCTTTCTTTTAATAAGAACTTTCAACCGCTCTCTGTGTCTCAGTATATTCTTCCAAGTTGTTAAAGCATTATTATAAGTCTTAATTGACCAAAAATTATCTTTGAGGTATCTTGCTCTCATCCAGATTGCCCACAGATTATTTGATTCAAGAATTTTCCAAGTTAGCTTGAGACCATAAGCTTTTTTGAGTTCAAACAGGTTTTTCAAACCCACACCACCTTCTCCTTTTGGCTTGCATAATTCTTTGTAACTCACCTTGTGTAAACCTCCCTTCCAAATAAAATTGGCACACACTACATTAATCTTAGCAATAGAGCAATCTGGGATTTGAAAAGTTTGCATCCAAAATCTGACTTTAGAAGTAATAACCGAGTGTACAAGCTCAACTCTTCCAGCAAATGATAACAATTTAAATCTCCAACCTTGTAATTTATCTCTAATACTATCAATTAACTTTCCACATTCAGCATCAATGATAGTATTATTTGATAATGGTACACCAAGATATTTGATTGGTAGCCCCACCTCCATAACACCAAGTTTTCCAATGATTTTAGCTATATGTTCACAAAATTTATTAAAATAACATTTTGTTTTAAGCTCATTAACCTTTAAACCAACATAGATTTCCATAAGCTTAAAAATCTCATTAATTTTTCCAACAACCAGAGGATTAGCTTTGAAAACAACTAACAAATCATCAGCATAAATGAGGTAGGTAACTACAGGCCGAATGTTGTAGATTGGATTGATCAATTGTTGATGGCATTCAATTTCCATTTGTAAGGAAAACCACTCCATGGCCACAGCAAATAAGTATGGGGAAAGAGGATCACCCTGCCTAATTCCTTTATTAGTATGTATATATCCCCTAGGAACCCCATTAATAATTACAGAAAAGGTTAGAGTGCATAGATATTGAGCAATTAAATTTAACAGTTTAGTAGTAACCCCCATGGAATCAACATGTGTAAAATAAACTGTCTGTTAATTCTATCATAGGCTTTATGCAAATCACTTTCATACAAACATTATTGCTCTTTGTTTGTTAAAATCTCCCACCAATTCATGTGCCATTAGAGAATTCTTTGATATAAATCTGCCTTTAATAAAAGCACTTAGACATTGGGATATGAGATCAAGTAGCATCTTGTTTAATCTCATACATATTATTTTTCTAAGAATTTTATATGTGACATTACAACATGCGATAGGTCTGTATTCATTTATTCTTTCTGGTTTATTCACTTTAGGGATAAGTGTTATAAAAGTGTGATTAATTTCTGAACGAACTCCCCAGAATCAAGTGCTTCTTGATAAGCTTTAAGCATAATATCTTTCAGGTGTACCGAGTGCATTTTGAAGAAGCATGCCCCCATGCCATCCGGACCAGGGCTAGAATCATTATGAATAGAGAAAGTGGCCTTTTTAGTTCCCATACATTAATAGCAGCTGTCAACATTTCATCACCCTCTAAGGAAATGCGCCTTCTGTATTAAACATGAGGTAATTGCTGGTTGTTGTCTTGATTATATAACTTTGTAAAGTATTTGATAGCTTTATCCTCCAAGTCTTAAACATTATCAACAACAAGTCTCGGTTCATTTAAACAATTAGATAAATTGTTATAATTTTTCCTTTGTTACATTTTAGTGTAAAAAAATTTAGTGCATTTATCTTCCTCGGTGAGCCACTTCTCCTTAGCCTTTTGTCTTAAACCAATAGCTTGTTTGTTTAGCTGGTCCTGGAGTAATTTTTGAAAAGCATAAATTCAAAGTTAAGTCTTTCATTTTAAGAGTCTGCATCTAGTTGGTATTGGATATTCTGTAGTTGATTTTGTATGTCTTGTATTTCATATCCTGTTTTTGGCCTCTTTCTGTTCCAATCTTTGAGTCTGTTCTTCATCCCCTTCACTGTCATGACATACCGATACATGAATTTTTCCTCCAGTATTTGAATAGCATTAAAATCCATAATATCATTGGATCCGTCGATAAGATTCCAGTGATTGGCATATCTAAAAGATTTGCCTTTTTGAATAGGGTTGTCATCATTAAATTGAATAAGTAAAGGACAATGATCACTTGTCAAACTTGGTACGACTGTAACTTTAATATTTGGGATTTTGTTAAACAAATCAGCGTTACCCAGTGCTCTGTCCAGTCTTGAGTATATTATTTTAACTCCACCACTTCTCCATGTGAATTTCAGGCCTGTATGGAATGCTTCAATCAGTCCAGTGGCTGCCACATAGTTATTAAACTCTACAACCTATCAAACTTCCAATGTAAGTGCCCTTTGTTTTTCATTAGTCTTTGGAACATCATCAAAATCACCAGCTACCAACCAAGGTTCGTGTATAAATTTAGAGTTATCAATCTGTTTCTGCCAAAGTTTACTCCTTTCAGAGGCCAAATTGCTAGCATAAACAAAAGAAACAATAATGTCCAATCCTCCCACATTTTCCATATGAATAGTTATTGGTTGTTCATCCATACTGATGATTGTTGTCGACCACGCATAATATTCCATGAGATCATAATTCTGTTTTCCACTAATCTAGAACTGTTATGAATAATATCCCATTGATTGCCCAGTTGACACTTAAACAACTCAATATTGCCTTCTGAGAATTTATTTTCTAGAATTGCAATAAGGTAGGCTTAAATTTAGCGCTAATATTGTAGAGGTCTAATTTTCTAGTATCACCATTTAGACCTCCAACGTTCCAACATAGGATGGACATTATGGTTTAGTAGCTTTGCCCCTAGAAATCGAAGCTGAAACTACCGTAGCTATTTTTCCAGCTTCGCTATTTTTTTATTAGCAAATAGTTTTTCATATTCTACATTAACTTCTATGTACTTATTAATATTAATATCTCCATCCTCTTCATCAGAAGATTCTATCCGAATATCCAACTTATGAACTTCCTTCATTGTTGCAGGGAGCACCTCTTCATTTGTATCCAGATTATCATGAATTTCCTATTCAAACTGTGGTTGCTTATGAATCTCCTGGCTTGGATTATCCTCTTGCAAATTCCAAGATGGATGAATTGTTGCTGTTTTGCTGCAAAGTCCTCTACATTAATTTTAGAAGTATCCTGTACATAGGGCGGGACTGGGCTAGTCATGGCAACATTTTGTGTATAATTTTTTGTACCTGCATCATTTGGGGAGGGGGGGGGTTGGCCCGGTACTAGTAATAGTCTCATTTTTTGGGGGTTCCACACTAGTAGTGCTAGTTGAAACATCTATGGTTGCATTTGGTATTTCAACCCATAAATACTTAGGCTTAGTATGATTATTATTACACTGTAAGTTTATATGCCCAAAACACTTACACTCCCCACATCTAGGAGGTACAAATTCATACTCCACTTTTTGGGTGTATACATTGTCATGTTTATCAATTGCCTTGACACTCTTTGGCAGTTCAGCCTCTGCTTCCATATCTATGAGAACTCTAGCATATTTTATGCACTTAACAAGTCTGGTGTTTTCATCAATGCCTAGTGGTCTTCCAATTAAGCTTGCAATTTTGCTAATACATCTCATTTTCCATAAGGCTAAATTTAGATTGTTACATTTAATCCAGATAGGATACGTGGTTAGCATGGCTCTTTCAAAGTTAAAATCCGCCTCCCATCTCCTCATGAAAATCAGCTTGCTATCCATAAACCAAGGTTCACCATTAAGAATTCCTTCGTAATCATCCTCTCAGTTAAATTTTATTAGATAAAATCCATTGTCTGTAGGAAAAACATCCCAAGACCCCTTAGGGTTCCAACCTTTTGATGTAAGCATTGAAATAGACAAAGTAGGGTCTTTTACTAGCCATATAAGCGTAGATTGAGTTTCTCCACATCATGTTTGATTCTTCATAGTCTGCATCATCTATTGGTTGATATGTCTCCTTCCCATCTTTAATAGGTTCATAGAAATTGACCTTTCATTTGATTTCAAATTAGCTTTCAACTGCCTCCACATTTTCTCTAATCCTCACTTTACCATCCCTGTATTTTGCCTTAGTACATCTACAAATGACTGTTTCCCCTTCCTCTTAACCATCTTCCATCCGCCACCAACATCTTCGTCTAGATCGCCTAGGGTTTCAGGAATTTTGTCTATCGCCATTTTTCTCCTTTTGGGGCTTGTGTTTTATATATATCATTTGATATAATTATGTGTGTATATATAAAGACATATATTTATAAATACCTTAGATATTATAAATATAATTATATCTAGATACATACATGCATACATACCTATATAATTTTGTTGCTGTAAAATACACGTGTATATTTTATTTAAAAGCTTTATATATTATGTATATATTAAAAAATTTATCTGGCTATTGTGGGAAGTGAGAAAAGCTAGGTTTTTGAAGCAAGATTCAATACTGCCAAATCTCTCTTTTCCTTCCTCTTTAGAAGCCCCCTCCCCCAAATTTTAAAATCATGTTAATTCATTATTTTGATTTTGACATTTAGGCTGGTTGGTTAGGAGTGCTATCTGGTCATTATCTGTATTTTCTTTTCTTCTTTTTGGTGGGTTTTTCCCATCCTTCTTTTTATTCTTTGTTGTTTCAACAAAATGTTAGAGGACAATTTAAACCTGTTGGCTTTACCAAAAATAAATATATATATTTATATCATCGTTTATTTAATTAATATCTAATTCAATATATATATAATTAATATTTTACATATATCCAGTATGTGTTATATATATATTTCATATATATATATAAGTATATATCTATATTGTTTAAATATTTATTTAAATAACTAGTTTATATACATACATATATCTGGACAACATAAAATACATATAAGATGAGATAAAATGTCTGTTGTGATGAAAGTCCCAACATCTATATACGGGCATGTTATACATTGCATGGATTATTATGTTATACATGCACACTCATACTGTAGAATATAACGGTTTATGATTTTTGTTTGATGATAAAAAATATATATATATATACATATACATACATACATACATACATACATATATATATTAAATGTGTTTGTTATAGTACTATTGCGATTTCACAGAATGAAATAAATAAATTAGAATTTCATTTAAACAAATATTTTATTTAAATTTCATTCAAACAAATATTTTATTTCAATTAAATTCAAATAGTACACATTTACAACATAGCTTCGACTATATTTTACATCATTCATATAAAATATTATTTTACACTCTCATATATACAACAATCACTCACTCTCCAATACAATCACTCATTTCACTCATTCACTCACTCGAGTTTGATTTGCTATCTTCTAGCTCCAATCTCTTTTCCAGTTCTCTACTTTGCCCGTCAAACAATAAATAACACGGTAAAAAACAAAAAGAAACAAACTGAAATTGCAAAAATAAGAATGTGATTAATATAATGTTGCCTCGGTTAATTGGATTGTTTATTTTCATTTTTTAAAATAGGAATCAAAAATAAATATGCACGAGTAGCATATGACATGCACAGTGTATCACTATACATGCCATAAGGCCTTACACACACAAAATGAACTTATACCAATAAGTTTCAAAGACAAATGCAAAGGTCAAGCCCGAAGGCTCAACACAGTGCAAGTGTGCACAAGGTCAAGCCCAAGAAAGCTTGGGCTCAACTCAAGTGCATCATTTCTGTTCAAAATGATAGTGTACCCAGGAAATGCAACAAGCAGAAATTTCAAAGTTTCGTACATTCACACATATAAACATAACTAGAAACACACAGTGGCAGAATACACAGTTTCGAGCAACAACAAGATCAAACTGAAACAACACTCAACTGTGCACCAGAAACAAGGATGCAGAGACACAGTGCACATATAAGTAAAGGACGTTTAGGCAACAATCAAGTCAGAATCATAAATACATAAAGATGAAACAACACTAGTCGTTTTCAGCATACACACACACACACACTCAAGTATACATGCACACAGAGAAACAATGCCAAAAACGACAAGCAGTTGAATGATTCACATATAAAAAGGAGAAAATAACAAGGCTTTGGATAAAGTTACAAATGGATTACCCACACTAGAGATGCATGATGAAAAGTTTGATTACATTAGAACAGCTATAAAGTGCAAACATATGCTTGTGGTTTTTGCATTGATTCGGTTACATACAGAAAAGTTCTCAAATCACATGTTAGAGAAAGGCATGGCATACAATTCATTGAGCATTCAATACTACTGTAATGTATGTCTTGCAATGGCCACTATTTGCCAAGCAAAAAGGGTGAAACTCAAGTCAGAACCATCGCAGATGAATTGAAACATTCAAATGGACATTGAAATATTCAACCGAAGCATGGTTTTAACAAGTCAAGACCAAAATAAAAAAACAATACCAAATCAAAATATATTCAATGATATATATATATATATATATGTATTAGAAAAATACGAATATATATCAAATATGAACAAGTCCACCATCAATCAAAAAATCAAATGGCCAAAGCAAATTCAAACCGAAAAATCAAAGCCAAAAATATCCAAAATATACTGAATCAAATTCCTACTAATCCCAAAACATCATCGGCATTTTTAGTGAAGTCGAAAACGATACAAATCGAAAAGGGCAGAAATCATACCAAATATCAGTCGAAGAACACTCAATGAGGAAGCAGTCGTAACCATCAATCGCCAACAAATCAAAGAACGCAATCAACGAAGAAGTAAAGGAGCAATTCGAAGTATCAAATTGCAAAGCGGTGGCTTCGATTTTAAGAAACCCTAAATCAGATTGCAAAAGGAAGTTAAGGCTAAAGAGATAACGAAAAAGGAGAAAGCTTGAACTTTTATTTGGGCCGCATTGTGTTTTGACATGAATAGGGTAAAATTGTTTAAGGGTTTCTATATTTCCTTTTATTATATATTATTTTTAATTATAAAACTCTAGTTTTTAACTGTGTACAAACTATGAGGCATAATTCGAGAATTCGCAACTCGGTGCTGAGTTGTGGCAGGGTTTTAAGCATAGGTTTAAAATAATCAGGTTAGTAAGAGTCGTGAGTTTATAGGGTCTGTAAGCGTCAGATTGTTTAATTTCTAGAAGAAACCTTGGGGGCAGTAGTAGGCAGGTTTTTTCGAAGCTGCGTAAGCTTATGTGTTGCTTTTATTTCCGCATTTACTCTATTATTATCTATGCTGTAATTTTTATTATTCTGTGAATTTATTATGAACCCTCTTCACCCCTCTTTAAGGTTAATTCCATTCTACTAGTGGTATCAGAGCAAGGTTACTTGCATAAATGTCTAACCCTAGTTGCAGATCTAGCGAGAGTCTGTCCAGTGGTAGTCCCCCTATTTTTGATGGAACAGATTTTTAAATTGGAAATGAAAAGTAGAATTTTATTTAAAATCTGTTGATTTTAATGTTGGTATAGTATTGAAAATGGGTGTGATATGGTAGATAAGAAAGATATTTCGATTAATGCTCTTGCTATGCATACTCTCTATCCTCTAATTAATCGAGATGAATTTAACCTTATCTCTCACTGTATAACTACACGAGAAATTTGGAACACTCTCGATGCATTATATGGTAGAAAGGTCAACTTCAGTGAGAAACTCCTCAAAATCGATTTGGTTAAAGATTTTTGCTTGATAGGATTTACAAAAGAAAATTTGGACAATGATGGTAAAGATGGCAGTGACAAAGATGCAACCAATGATGAGATAAGTGACTTTTTATTCAAAGATTTAGTTCACTTGTGCCCAAAATTAATTACAACTATTGATGAACTTGAGGTAAAAAACAACAAGTTGAAAAGTGAAAAATCTAAACGGTGTTAGAAAAATGATGAATCGGAAAATACGTTTAAAAATATTAAGAAAATTGAAAATTCCAATTGCAAAAATTATTAAAGTACAAAAAAAAAATTTACTCATTTTCTTGAAAATTTTCAAAGGCTAAAAAAGGAAATTCTGATTTTGGTGAAAAATGAAACCGAGTTGATTTGTAAAAATAACATTTTACAAAAGGAGTTGGAAAGTTTTAAGAGGTCAGAAAATTCCCAATGTGAAAATTTTGAAAGAGAATTAAATAAAGTCATAGAAAATTTCAAAACCCTTGAAAACGAAGACGCGATTTTGAAAAATAGCAGAATCAAAATTCTTCGAATAAATCACAATTAGAAAAAAAGATCGAAAAAATCAAGGGGGAAAAACATGAATTTGAAAAACGCTAACTCTTTGAAACTGAAATGCTAGAAATTGAGACCAAAATAAAAGAACTTAAAAATGAAAATTTAGTCTTAAAAAGAAATGATCTTGAAAAGAGAGAAAATGCCATTATTCGTTGTCAAAGCTAATGAATAAAAATAAACTTTTAAAATCCAAAGTTAATTAACTCAAGTTGATTATTCAGAAATCTTTCGCTGGAGAAAAATCATTAATATGATATTAGGAAATCAACCCTTCTCAAATAATATAAAAGAACTTGGATTTGAAAAAGTTTCAATATATGAACAAACAACTAATAGCACTGCTAGGAGAGAAGTGTGATACCCAAATGCGTAAAGTGTAGAAATATAGGACATAACAAGAATAATTGTCGAAATAAACACAAACATAAAACCGTTAAACAAATATGAATTCCAAAAGGTATAAATATAAAATTTCCTAAATTTAAAAAAAATTGGATTCCTAAGGGCACGATTGATAAAATTAACGATTTTTCATATAAACAAATTTGGTTACCAAAGACTTCGATCGAAAATGAAAGTGGTCCTACATCGTTCATTAGGCTACTCACCTCTTTTAAAATTTAGTACGAAAGCGGGCTAAGGAACAACTTCGATAAAGACAGATTTCGAGTTATTTTGTATGGTTAATGAGCAAAAATTATAATGTTTTTTAGCCTAGAAAAACGAGGTGGAGATCTACATATTTCGGATATCATGACATCGAAGGTAAGTAAAGGTATGATCTCTAAACTATGTTTTATTTTCTTATTGTTAATTCTGTTTTTGCTAACACTGCAGTAGTATAAATGCCATATCATGAGCTTGTTAACTCTGATTTGTAAAATTGAAGATGATCTAGAAAATAGATAGAAAATTTTACAAGTTTTATGTTTTGTATTTTTCCATATTTTGATCTTAAACTATTGAAAAAATACAAATCATTCGGAATATTATTTGAAAACAGTTTCAGAACTTCTTAATACAGCAGTAGTAATTCGATCATAACTTGAACGTTTTTGCTCAAAATTTTAAATTTTTTGAAGTTTTGGAAACCTAACTGATAAAACTAAAACTTTAATGTTTTGAGTTTTTGCTGATTTATTTTGAATAATATTGAAAAATAGCAATCTTTTCAGCACATTGCCTATTGGTCGCTCCTTCCTTCGCTTCCTGGGCCCAAAGCAGTGCTTTGTTTCCTGGCCAAATCAAGAATTTGGGGCTTCTTGCTATATATTCATCGAAAGATAGATCCATCCATCTATCTGGATATCTAAAAAAGAATCGATTTCATTCAACGATTCAAAGAACCCCCCTCTGCTTATGAAATGGCTCTGCTGCAATGGCTTGAAAAGTATTTTTGATTTACACAAACAAGTTGTAGTATTTCAGTCATAACTTTTGATCTCATCATTTTGATTTAAAACCAATTTTGGTGGGTAGCAATTTTGAATATATAAAACTTTCATGCTTTGTTCTAAATCAAATTACAAACTTAAAGCTTCCAAATAGCGGTTTCAAATGGATTGAATTTTCAAAATAGGGATTTCCGATTGTTTTTGGTAGAATGATTAACTTTCATTGCCTATTTCACGAATAACAAATTAATGGTTGGAGAAATGTGTATGTTTTTACTTTTATATAAATGTTTTTTGCCTTGCTGAAAATTTTAAAAATCAATTCAAGTGATGTTGAGTAGTACACAGTCTTGTTGAGTAGTATACAGTATACTTAGTTAATAATATTTCAATTTTGGGCAACTAGAGTACACATGGTATTAGACATCACTTCATTTGAAATAATACATGCACTTTCTTCTGACTTTGAAATTAGCAGACATCGTTTTCACAAAACTCCTTTCAAAAAATCATACGTGCACTTTCTTCTGACTTTTGTTTATTTTGGTAAGGGATTTACTTTGGAAAAGTTGGTTGATGACTGCTAGAACTTTTTGAAGTCTACCAAAAATTATTAATAGCGATTCAGAAAGTGATGGTTAATAATTTAATTGAACGTCATAACTAGAGGAAGTATAAATTAAAACCTCCTTGAAAAGTAAAAAATTTTTATAATATTTTTCGAAACTAGTTCATATCCTCGATCATTTTTATCACTATCATCCTTCTTACACTCCATATACCAAAATTTAATATAGTGTACAAAAGTTGGTATTTCAGATAAAATAAGAAATTATATTCCAATTTTAAAGTGAGAAATTATATTTTTAGTGGAATTTTAAAATTATATCCCGAAGTGTTCACTCTCATTTATAAGTCCTCACGGTTATGCATGAGTGAACAACTTTAATCTCTATATATGAGCTTCTATTCTCATTTAAATTCCTCACGGTTATGCATGGATGAGACTCATATACAAAGGAGGGATAAATATTCAAGTAGCTTATAAACTTATTTAAAAGTCTTCACGGTTTTGCATTGTTAGAAAATACTTGATATTCCTTTTTAAGAAGCTACTAACCTCATTTAAAAATCCTAATGGTTATGCATGGTTAGAAAGTACTCAACATTTTTTAAAAAGAGAATCACTAAGCGTACCACACTATTGTCACTATATTCTTCCCAAACCATAAACCATTCGTCACTCTAAAGCGGAACTCGTGTCTAATTAGTAAAATATTATGATTTCAGTTTGATTAATTGGAATTTTCAACATATATTTCTTTCTCGATATGATTTTATGATTTTAATCAAAATTCATCACTCTTTCGATTATCATTATTATTTTTGATCATAACAAAAGGGGAGAGAGAGGTTAAGATTTTGGCAGATGAGTAATACCTTACCGATATTCGAGAGTTGTTTTTATTATTCAAGAGTTGTTTTGTAATTATTTTAATAAATCAATTCTTCATTTTTTTAAATTGCATGCATCTATCTAGGAGGAGTCTAGTTGTAAGGGGAGCATCTAAATAGGAGGAGCTTGAACACATCACATCGAATACATTTATTTAATCCAAAATTCTTAATATATGTTTGTTATCATCAAAAGGGGGAGATTGTAGAATATAACAGTTTATGATTTTTGTTGATGATAACACACATACACACACACATATATATATATAATATGTTTGTTATAGTACTATTGTGATTTCACAGAATAAAATAAATAAATCAGAATTTCATCTAAACAAATATTTTATATAGAATTTCATTCAAACAAATATTTTATTTCAATTCAAATTCAAATAGTACACATTTACAACATAGCTTCGACTATATTTTACATCATTGATATACAATATTATTTTACACTCTCATATACACAATAGTCACTCACTCTCCAATACAATTACTCATTTCACTCACTCACTCGAGTTTGATTTGTTATCTTCTAGCACCAATTGCTTTTCAAGTTCTCTACTTTTCCCGTTAATAAACAACACAGTAAAAAACAAAAAGAAAAAAAAATATGAAATTGCAAAAACAAGAATGTGATTAATATAATGTTGCCTCATTTAATTGGGTTGTTTGTTTTCATATCTTAAAACTGGAATCAAAAATAAATATGCATGAGCAGCATATGACATGCATAATGTATCATTGTACATGCCATAAGGCCATACACACACAAAATGCAATTGCATCAATAAATTTCAGGGACAAATGCAAAGGTCAAGCCCGAAGGCTCAACACAGTGCAAGTGTGCACAAGGTCGAGCCCAAGCAAGCTCGGGTTCAACTCAAGTGCATCATTTCAGTTCAAACCAACATTGCACCCAGGAAATGCAGCGGCCATAAATTTTAGAGTTCGTACATTCACACATATCAGCATAACCAGAAACACATAGTGGCCAGAATATACAGTTTCGGACAATAACAAGGTCAAACCGAAACTACACTCAACTGTGCACCATAAATAAGAATGCAGAGACATAGTGCACATACAAGTGAAGGACGTTCAGGCAACAATCAAGTCAAAATCATAAGTACACAAAGTTGAAACAACACCAGTCGTTTTTACTGTGCACACACACTCAAGCATACATGCACACAAAGAAACACTGCTAAAAATGACAAGCAGTTGAATGATTCACATTCGAGAAGAAGAAAATAAAGGGGCTTTGGATAAAGTTACTAATGGATTACCCACACTAGATACGCATGATGAAAAGTTTAATTACACTGGAACAACTATAAAGTGAAAAGATATGCCCGTGGTGTTTGCATTGATTCATTTACAAATAGAAAAGTTCTCAAATCACATGTTAGAGAAAAGCATGGCATACAATTCATTAATCATTCAATACTACTGCGATATATGTCTTGCAATGGCCATAATTTGACAAGCAAAAAGGGTGAAACTCAAGTCAGAACCATCGTAGATCAATTGCAACATTCAAATGGACATTGAAATATTCAGCCAAAGCATGGTTTCAACAAGTCAAGACCAAAATCCGAAGACCAATACCAAGTCAAAATAAATTCAAATATATATATATATCTACATATCAGAAAAATTCGAATATATATAAAATTTGAATAAGTCCACCATTAATCAGAAAATCGAACGGCCAAAGAAAATTCAAATCAAAAAAATCAAAGCCAAAAGTATCCAAAATATACGGAATCAAATTTCTATTTAAACCCAAATCATCATCGGCATTTTTAGTGAAGTCGAGAATGATACAAATCGAAAAGGGTAGAAGTCATACCAAATATCAATCGAAGAACACTTAACGAGGAAGCAGTCGCAACCATCAATCGCCAGCAAATCGAAGAACGCAATCAATGAAGAAGTAAAGGAGCGATTCAAAGTATCAAATTGCAAAGCGATAGCTTTACTTGTGAGAAACCCAAAATCAGACTGCAGAAGGAAGTGCGGGCGAAAGAGATAAAGAAAAGGGACAAAAGCTTGAACTTTTATTTGGTCCGCATTGTGTTTTGATATAGATAAGGTAAAATTGTTTAAGGGTTTTTAAATTTATTTTATTATCTTTTCTTTTTAATTATAAAACTCTAGTTTCTAACTAGGTACGAACTACGGGGTGTAGTTCGAGAATTCGTAACTCGAAGCTGAGTTGTGATAGAGTTTTGAGCGTAGTGATAGAACAATCAGGTCGAGGGTCACGTTACATGATCTGTAAGCGTCAAATTGTTTAATTTCTAGTAGAAACCTTGAGGGCAGTAGTAGACAGGTTTTGCCGAAGCTGGGTAAAATTATGTATCGCTTTTATTTCCGCATTTACTCTGTTATTATATGTACTGCAAATTTTATTATTCAGTGAATTTATTATAAATAAATATATATATATATATTGAGAAAATGAGTGATTCTCACAAGAGAAGAGCACTCATATAATTTTATTCTACACTTAAAAAGGAGCTTCCAACAAGCCCGACAGGTAGCAAAAAGCCCCCATACAAATAAAAGAAAAATAATAAAACCCTTTCAAAAGCCTATGAAACTGAAGACTCTCTCTAAACAATATACTCTAACATGTATCTAAAGCCCGGAACGTCTCCAAGAAATGAGCAGCCTTCTATAAAAATTACTACAACCATACCAGACAAAGCCTCAAAATAACATGTCGCATCTACTCAAGCTGCATACCGTCTCAAAAAAACAATCACCATACTAACGCCCCCAAATAGCCATCAACCCTTACGCATAAGACCTAGAAGCTTTAAGTTTCAATCGAGGACTTCTTCTAATGTTTACTACTGAAATACTCCTACTATTTGTTCTACCATATTTGGGTGTAGTATATGGTGAACATCTTCTTAAAGATGCAAGGCAGCAGTACAATATAAATCTAAAACCCCCAGTATGATAGTAAACAGACCTTTCCACAAAATTTAGATTATCACCACCAGTATTGTTCAAAACAGCTGAAGTTCCCCCATCACCAAACAACAATCCAACATAGGTGTAACCCAAAAAACATTCTTGTTCAAACTTAGTACCACAGCACCGATATATCTATGCCCAATAAAAATACCAGCATGTACACCTGATTGAGTTATTTTTCACACATGAACAGAACTTCCAACAACTCTCTCACAAGATCCAACAGTTCTATAATCAGTCCTTTCTACCAACTCCTCCTCCAAGAACTTATCTACAACATCTCTGCAAACAATGGTCATGTCATCCAGCACCAAACTGTCTGCCTCAACCGATATAACAACATCTCTATAACTATGAATGACCAACTTGTTGTCTATCAAACAATCAATTTTGACTCCATTATCCAACAAAACTTCCTGTATCCGATCAAAATTCTTGTCCATATCATCCAAACTACCCACCACCACATCCGAACTCACTGAATCCCCAGCGTTAACCTCAACAACATCCATCGAAACATCATCAATCATTGGCCCCATATGAACAACATCTGTACCAACACTTGAAGCGGGTTCATATACGTTATCAATCACTAAATCTTTAATTATATCACTGTGAACATTTCTTGCACCCATGTACATGTTTCCTGTATCACTGAGCATAACTTCACATACTTTACCTAATGAAACAACAATGCTACAATCGTATTCAACCCCATTCAAGCTATTGACCACAACCCTATCATCAATCACCAATTCCTAGCATATCTCAGAAATCATGCCATATTTTAACTCCATATTATCAAATAGACCACTATCCATAGTCCTTCCATCATCCACACCCTCCTGACATATATCAGAATTTGTTTCATATACAGACATCACCTTATCGCTGATATCAGAATTCATATCCTCAACATTGTTAGTTTTTGTTTTATGATTTCTGTTTTTTTCATGTGCCAAGAACCATAATCTGGCACTTGCAAGTGATAATCAAAATCTAAAATGTACCCTATAAAGCCGAATTCTTGAGGCAAAGAATTCAAGTTAACTATCACAATATCAGGATAAAAAAGCATTAGATCAGCATTAGAGGAAACAACAGAATTCTCTTGTAATTTCTTGGCAACCACAAGATCAACTGAAGCACCTTTAACATTTGAACTAACATTTGGATCAAAATCATCTGAAGAATTACTGTCATCGGAAATTCCAATTTTCAAATCCGATAATGAAGAACTACCAACAACCAGATCAACATCATCTTGAGACAAGTTGTAACGACCCGTTATTTTCAACCATTCGCATCCATTATAAGTGTATAGGTAGACACTTATGCCGGAATTGAATTGCTCAAAATACCGCGTTGTAAATAAAATTTGGCAAATCTCAGAATATACAGTAAATAAATATAATCACAGATCACAGAGTAAAATAATGCAGCGGAAGTAAAAGAAAAAGTAGTTCATGAAGCTACTATGTAAATATATCAGAGTTAAATAAGATACAATAGAAGAAATAAAGTACAACAGAAGTCTAAATATGATAACCAAGTACAAGCTGAATAGAACAACAGAACTAAAATAGATAGGACAAGACAAGCAGATAATCTCCAGCGATTCAAATCTCCAAGAGAGCGGAAATCCAAATCTGTGAATAACTCAGGCTGAGCCGAGCGTAAAGCAAAACACAAAACACTCGAGTCAGGACAATATATACTTATATAATGTAAACCAACTCAAGTGAACCGTAATAAAGGTACAAGTAACTTAAAGAATGCTTGGGATCGCCCATTCTTTAAGGATCCGTTAAACTATTTACTATGTAGTAATATACGCTATATACAGTAGTGTCTAATTAGTAAAGTATAATCATATAGAAAATAGCGTTAAGGGGATGGTGAACCTTAACGCGGTCGGATCTTTAAACAAAAATCGTAGTGGGCTCGATATGGTAGGTGACACGGCACACAAGGCAATGCCAGGGTAGATATACCAATTACGCACACGGACTGATGGAAATGCATAGCAGCCACTACCGCTCCACCTCGAACAACACTCCCAAATCAAGGGTGCACACCAAATCAATCACAAGTAATAGAATGGTATCGAAGAAGTGTGTCCGATAAGAGGTGCTACCTCACTGGTCCGAGATCGCTCATGTTTTAGCCACCTTATGCCAACTCACGGGAGTTGGGTCCACGTATATACCTTAGGATCATCGTCACCATCCTACTTCATTCTGGAAACTCCACCGCGTACACAGTTGTTCAAGTGGTTTTCGGTATCGACAGAGAGTATGTCCATATCCGATCCCGGTCTCTTTAACAACCAATCGTTATTATAACCCATGGTTATAAATTTAAACAGTTATTTTTACTTCAAAATAGAATATCATTTCAAATCCAAATCTTTATCAAAATAAAGATTAAATCAATTCCAAACCATTTCAATAATTTAAAATATCATATAATTTCAAAACTTCATTTCAAATCATTTTAATATATCAAAATATCAATCTTTTCAAAACTTCATTTCAAATCATTTTAATGTACCAAAATATCATTTGAGTTCAAATCTAAATATTCAACTTTAAATACCTTTTAAATTTAAAGATATAATTCATTTATTATCATTTCAAGTCACCTTTTTAAATAGTTTATATTTCAATCAAAATAATTCATTTAAACCATTTAAAAGTGTAATTATTATACTTTCAAATCAAGTATTAAAATTTCCAAAGTTTCAATTCAATTCAATCATTTATTTCAATTAAATTTCCATAGACCATTTCAAATCTAATAAATTTTAAATATAGATTTAATGCACAAAATAACTGTTCAAATTATAAAATAAATTCCAAAGCTTTATTATCCTATATTTCATAAGTCCAATATCTTTTAAATAGATTCAAATTACAAGTAAACCAAATATTTTCATACTAATATAAACTTCAATTATTTATTCCAAGATTTAATATCATTTCAAATTCATTTCAAAATATCATTTCAAACCATCATCTATTTAATTTAAATTTAAATACCATTTAATCATATTTTAAAATAGTTGTATTTCCCAAATCAACTATTCCATTTAAATCATTTTAAGTCAATTCATTGTATTTAATAATTAAATATTTAATTTCCAAAATTTTATCATTTTCAAAGATCATTTATATTTATTAACCAAAGAAAATTCAATTTTCCCAGCACTTAGAAAATGCTACGAAATGTTATGTTCAAAAACAGTTCATTAACAAAAGACGGCATTTAAAATGCTGTAATATCTTAATTTAGTTTCAAATAAAACTTTAGTTAAATTTAAAAACTATAGCACTAACAAAGTGCTATAATAACCCTTAGTTCAAATTTGCCATTTGGTTCATTTAAAACAACTACAGCATTTTCCAATGCTGTAATATCTTTACATTACATTTCAAAAATGCTGTCAAATCAAATTCAGAGTTTTATTTACAATTTCACACATAATTAACTTTTAATATAAATCATTTTAACTTATAAAATCATATATTTTCACATTTAAAACAATCATTTAAATACCTTTATTTCTATGATTTTATAAAGTCAAATTTCCATACAAAAATCAAATTAAATAACAATTAAATTTTCATTTCTTTAATTACATTCTTAACTTAACAACTAAGTTTAAATTTCCAAAATATAACTTATTTCCATTTATTTTACTTAATTAAAATCTCACTTTTAATAAAATTTAAAATTTACCAATTTAAGTTATATTTCAAAATTCAGCTTAAATGTTCATTTACTTCATATTTTTAATTTATACAAAATCATTAACACTTTTAAAAATTATTATTACTTGATAAAATCATTAAATTCATCTTTTAAATCAAATTTGTCATATATTCTTACTTACATACATTCCATTAAAAACAAAATCATAAATTCCAAAATTTACTTATATTCCAAATTCTACTTCACCATTTACTTAATTCACTTATTTAATTTGTAGAAAATCACTAATATTTTATAGAAATCATTTTAATAAAATTTAAATCAAAATATCATAATATTTACATTATTAAAATATTTTAAAAATTTCAGAAAAATATATAAACCACGGGTCTGTATAAAATTTTCTAGCCTAGGTCAAGTGATACGGATATGTATCATTTCAATCCGCAGTTTACAAAGAAAACCGGGTTTTATCATTTCAAACCCGCAATCCCAAGTAATATAAATAAATATATAAAAACCGTTCAGGCTTATCATTTCAACCCATAACGATTTTTTCCTATTCTAAAGTCCGTTCGGGTATGTATCATTTCAACCCATAGTGATTCTATACAAACAGGGAACTTGCAGTATGATAAACTGATAAAAATGAACAGAATAACATCATATAACAGTAATGGATGATATAACATATATAATAACAGGGGTAAACATTATATGATCATAATATAACAGTTATAACATGATGATATAATTTTACAGATTCAAATGGTGTCAGTTTACTAGTTATATAAGTACACATCGTCTGGTGAGAATTACTCACTTGTTTAAGCTGGAGATGACAACCACAAACACACAACAAAGATTTCCAGAGGCACGAAAGCACGACAACACGAATATGATTTGAGATGGGAGAGCCAAAGATTAATTTCCTTGTCACATTCAAACAAAACAAATATAGACAACACGAGTTTTTAACCCAAAATTCAATAAAACAATGTTAGAAATGAATGCATGAACCAAAGCCAAAGTGATTGCACATGCTTTCTACCATCTATGCTTCAGCTCTAGATCTGAAATGCATGGCTAAGGAGTGGGTTTGGATCTGGTTTTGGGTTGGTAAGGGTTGGCCAAACATGGACTTGAAGGTGATGAATATAGGTGCATCAATTCAACTACAAGGCAAAATATACAAGGCAAATTACAACACCTCTAGGCCACAATAGGGTTCGGCCAGAGGCTATGTGGGCTTGGCCTGGTGTTCAGGTGGTGGTGGTTGATGTGGCAGAGGGTGGAGGTCAGGTCAGAGGTGGTGGTGGTGGAGGAAGTGGTGGCAAAAGGTGGAAGAAGAAGGAGATGGCAATTCTAGACTAGGTTTGGCACATGTGATGGTTAGTGCTAGTTTAGGTGGATTTTTGTGATGATCTTCACCTTGGCTTGGATTGGCCTGAGGAGGGGAGGTGTTAGGTTGTGTGATGGTCAGAGAAAAGTGGTGGTGGAGGTCGGGTCAGAGCTGGAGGAGGAGGAGCCAAGCCTAGAAGAAGAGAGCAAGTGCAAAAATCAATGTAAACAAGTAGAAAAAGAATAAGAAAAAGTTGAAAATCATTACCCAAACTTTCCTCAATAGCCATGGCCGAAATTCTTTTGTTTCAGAAATGAAAATGAATGTACATGAATAGAAAATAGAGTATGCAGCTGAAAGATGTGGATAGTAAAGGCTAATTGATGAAAAGGTAAGTTATAAATGTGAAAGGTTGGAAGATAAAAGGCCTTAGGCAAATCAAAAGTCATAACCTTTCAAATTTCTTTTAAATTTCTTTATATAAGTTTATATTACTGAAAATAATAATACATTCAGTCAAAAATTCGAAAATATAACAAAATATAAAATATATATAAATATTTATTTATTATATAAGGTTAAAATAAGAAAATAGCACAAAATTGCAACTAGTCTAGAAAATTTGAAAATAAACAGAATAAACTTTGGAAAAATTATATGGACTTGGAAAAATATTTATAAATAAAGATAAGAACATAAAATAAAAATGCATTCACAAAATGAATAAATAAATTTTAATTAAATATAATTTAATTGAAGAAAATAGCAGAAAAATGGAAACTAGCCTTTAAAAATAGAAAATAAATGCAACATATTTTGGAAAAATTATATTATCACTTTAAAAATATTAAAAGACAAAAATATACATAAAAAAAAGTATTAACACATATTAGAACAAAATATGACAACTAAAATATAATTTAAAATAGACAATATTGCTAAATACATCAGTTTACACACAATATTGAAATGTACATAACTTTTACAGTTTAACTCCATTTTCAACGAAACAAAAAGCAATTTTCAAGTTAGTACATCTATTTTCATAATAAAAGATAAAATTTAAGATTTTATCTAATTTAAATTTGAAGTTTAAAAGTCAAAGATTGAACAGTTTGACCAGAATTTCACTTTTCAATAAAATATTCAATTTATACTAGTTTGAAACTATAATTCACTTAAAAATCAACATTTATATTTTTAAAATGAAATGTTTGAAATATAACAAGTTTAAAATAATTTAAAAATAAAAGAAAGTCAATTTTAAATAACATACAAAATCTAGGGTTGTTACACTCTCCCCCACTCACAACTTTTCGTCCCCGGAAAGGAATGAAGTACGGGAAAGCACAGAAAAATAGAGTGAAATAAGATTAAGACAGGATGACAAGGAGATTGAGATTATATCTGAAAACTATTGTTATAGGTAAGTTTAACAAGGTGGATGGCAATCAATGCTCAGATTAAAATAAGTACCAAAGAATATTAAAGATTATAGAAAGATTTCTAAACAGAAAGATTATAGAAAGATACCTATACCAGTCTGTAGCACGATAAGGAAAAAAAAAAGGACAACTAACAGACAGATTGAAAACAAAATAAGATAATAAGTTTGAAAAACAAAATAAGATAATAGGTTTGAAATTTCCATGGTTTCAGCTTAAATTGATAATTAATTTTACACAAGTTAAATAAATTTTACTATCTCTAATTTCATTATTTTATCATCAAATTTCTTAAACTAACAATTTTAAAAATCATGGATTTGCAAAATCATTTATTATACTCATAATGTACTTAATAAATTTAATTCCTCTTTATTCCTAATTAAAATTAAATTTATCCCTCTCAATCTATTTTATCACCTATGTTAAATATACTTACACTTATTATAACTGCTTTAATTTATCCTTAATTCCTTTCACATCATTTATATTGTAAATTATTCAATTACCTTTTATTCTATTTACCTTAGTTAATCTTTTTATAACCAAAATTTAAGTGTATAACATTTATTATAACCACTCAAATTTTATTTATAAAACCTTTTATATTGTATATTATCCAATTACATTGTTAACTTCTAAAAATTAAGTTAAGTTATATTGGAATGCAATTGAGAATTATACAAATAAAACTTTCTAAAATTGATATAAAATATAAACATTCTAATTAAATCATTTCAAGCTTGAATATTTATTCAAAATTTAGATTTTCTTTTTATACTTGAAGTTATTATTTAAGATAGCATTTAAGAATAAAATTTCTGATTCCTTTCAAACATTTAGAGATAAATGAATGTATGTACATAATTTGTCAAATCAAATTTAAATCAATATCTATATATATAATAAATCAAATCATCTCTTAAAAATTCAAATCAATCAAATTTTCCAAAACAAAGCTGTAGCAAAACTATAGAATGGTTTCTTCGCTTCGAAACTCGAAAATGAACGTCGATGATGCTGCAGTCATCACCGAAATTATTTTCCAGCGACAAAGAGAAGAGCACTGATTTTTAAACTTTAAAATTCTTTGGAAACAAATTTCTATTCAAAAATACTTTAAATAATATATCCTTTTAAAGCTTTAAACACAAAGTTCGAAACCATCAGAAATTTAATTCTCAAATTCTTGATTTAAATTCATTTCAGTTCCCAAATCAAATTTATAAACAACTATTTATAAATTCATTCATAGAATGATAAATCAAGTATTATCGTTTCAAATAATAAATTTAAATCAATTTATTAATTTCCATAATATTTACTTATATCAAAATTTATTTCATTAACCAAATTTTAAAATAATATTGTGTCAGTTTGTTCTGTCAAAGTGTTTTAGAAATCCTATCGATAGCGTTGATCAGACGAATCGATCTGAAGCCCAAATCAACATCAACAACTCAAACAACACAATATATAAAACAAAACATAAATTTACAAGTACAATTCAAAATGTTATGAAGATAGGTTGGACACAAAAGACAAGATGATTATAACAGAGTAGGGAGATGGATAAGCTTAAATAAATCGCAGGCAACCTTAACCGGGTCAACCGTGACTTAATGAATAAGATCAAATGTGTATTTTCTGGAAATCTACATTCGATCTCAAGAGATAGAGTTTGGATCAACAAAAGATATTAGCATCTAAACCAAAATAAATATAAATCTCTGTTGAATCAATGCTAATTTGTAAAGGAGTTTCCCTTTTTACAAGTCATTAGAGTATTGGCGAGACCGCCAATTCACTATAAAGATCATTCAAAGTGGAGTTATGGAATACTCCAGAATCAAAAGAAGATGAATAGTGAGGGGCAAGAATGGATTTTGGAACCGCAGGGAACGTTCCAAAATTCAAAGGAAATTCGAATCAAAAGGAAGAGATTCAAGCTCGAATGAAAGTGATTCTATGAATAAATTTACCATACATTCTAAGGTTTGCCTAGAGCTACCAAAGCTCTGATACCAACTGTAACGACCCGTTATTTTCAACCATTCGCATCCATTATAAGTGTATAGGTAGACACTTATGCCGGAATTGAATTGCTCAAAATACCGCGTTGTAAATAAAATTTGGCAAACCTCAGAATATACAGTAAATAAATATAATCACAGATCACAGACACAGAGTAAAATAATGCAGCGGAAGTAAAAGAAATAGTAGTTCATGAAGCTACTATGTAAATATATCAGAGTTAAATAAGATACAATAGAAGAAATAAAGTACAACAGAAGTCTAAATAAGATAACCAAGTACAAGCTGAATAGAACAACAGAACTGAAATAGATAGGACAAGACAAGCAGATAATCTCCAGCGATTCAAATCTCCAAGAGAGCGGAAATCCAAATCTGTGAATAACTCAGGCTGACCCGAGCATAAATCAAAACACAAAACACTCGAGTCAGGACAATATATACTTATATAATGTAAACCAACTCAAGTGAACCGTAATAAAGGTACAAGTAACTTAAAGAATGCTTGGGATCGCTCATTCTTTAAGGATCCGTTAAACTATTTACTATGTAGTAATATACGCTATATACAGTAGTGTGTAATTAGTAAAGTATAATCATATAGAAAATAGCGTTAAGGGGATGGTGAACCTTAACGCGGTCGGATCTTTAAACCAAAATCGTAGTGGGCTCGATATGGTAGGTGACACGGCACACAAGGCAATGCCAGGGTAGATATACCAATTACGCACACGGACTGATGGAAATGCATAGCAGCCACTACCGCTCCACCTCGAACAACACTCCCAAATCTAGGGTGCGCACCAAATCAATCACAAGTAATAGAATGGTATCGAAGAAGTGTGTCCGATAAGAGGTTCTACCTCACTGGTCCGAGATCACTCCTGTTTTAGCCACCTTATGCCAACTCACGGGAGTTGGGTCCACGTTTATACCTTAGGATCGTCGTCACCATCCTACTTCATTCTGGAAACTCCACCGCGTACACAGTTGTTAAAGTGGTTTTCGGTATCGACAGCGAGTATGTCCATATCCGATCCCGGTCTCTTTAACAACCAATCGTTATTATAACCCGTGGTTATAAATTTAAACAGTTATTTTTACTTCAAAATAGAATATCATTTCAAATCCAAATCTTTATCAAAATAAAGATTAAATCAATTCCAAACCATTTCAATAATTTAAAATATCATATAATTTCAAAACTTCATTTCAAATCATTTTAATATATCAAAATATCAATCTTTCCAAAACTTCATTTCAAATCATTTTAATATACCAAAATATCATTTGAGTTCAAATCTAAATATTCAACTTTAAATACCTTTTAAATTAAAAGATATCATTCATTTATTATCATTTCAAGTCACCTTTTTAAATAGTTTATATTTCAATCAAAATAATTCATTTAAACCATTTAAAAGTGTAATTATTATACTTTCAAATCAAGTATT
This sequence comes from Allium fistulosum, assembly GCA_030737815.1. Classification (NCBI taxonomy): domain Eukaryota; kingdom Viridiplantae; phylum Streptophyta; class Magnoliopsida; order Asparagales; family Amaryllidaceae; genus Allium; species Allium fistulosum. Next base: position 186,302,172 of record CM060905.1, read on the forward strand.
AAAATTTCCAAAGTTTCAATTCAATTCAATCATTTATTTCAATTAAATTTCCATAGACCATTTCAAATCTTATAAATTTTAAATATAGATTTAATGCACAAAATAACTATTCAAATTATAAAATAAATTCCAAAGCTTTATTATCCTATATTTCATAAGTCCAATATCTTTTAAATAGATTCAAATTACAAGTAAACCAAATATTTTCATACTAATATAAACTTCAATTATTTATTCCAAGATTTAATATCATTTCAAATTCATTTCAAAATATCAAAATATCATTTCAAACCATCATCTATTTAATTTAAATTTAAATACCATTTAATCATATTTTAAAATAGTTGTATTTCCCAAATCAACTATTCCATTTAAATCATTTTAAGTCAATTCATTATATTTAATAATTAAATATTTAATTTCCAAAATTTTATCATTTTCAAAGATCATTTATTCATTTATATTTATTAACCAAAGAAAATTCAACTTTCGCAGCACTTAGAAAATGCTACGAAATGTTATGTTCAAAAACAGTTCATTAACAAAAGACGGCATTTAAAATGCTATAATATCTTAATTTAGTTTCATATAAAACTTTAGTTAAATTTAAAAACTATAGCACTAACAAAGTGCTATAATAACCCTTAGTTCAAATTTGCCATTTGGTTCATTTAAAACAACTACAGCATTTTCCAATGCTGTAATATCTTTACATTACATTTCAAAAATGCTGTCAAATCAAATTCAGAGTTTTATTTACAATTTCACACATAATTAACTTTTAATATAAATCATTTTAACTTATAAAATCATATATTTTCACATTTAAAACAATCATTTAAATACCTTTATTTCTATGATTTTATAAAGTCAAATTTTCATACAAAAATCAAATTAAATAATAATTAAATTTTCATTTCTTTAATTACATTCTTAACTTAACAACTAAGTTTAAATTTCCAAAATATAACTTATTTCCATTTATTTTACTTAATTAAAATCTCACTTTGAATAAAATTTAAAATTTTCCAATTTAAGTTATATTTCAAAATTCAGCTTAAATGTTCATTTAATTCATATTTTAATTTATACAAAATCATTAACACTTTTAAAAATTATTATTACTTGATAAAATCATTAAATTCATCTTTTAAATCAAATTTGTCATATATTCTTACTTACATACATTCCATTAAAAACAAAATCATAAATTCCAAAATTTACTTATATTCCAAATTCTACTTCACCATTTACTTAATTCACTTATTTAATTTGTAGAAAATCACTAATATTTTATAGAAATCATTTTAATAATTTTTAAATCAAAATATCATAATATTTACATTTTTAAAATAATTTAAAATTTTCAGAAAAATATATAAACCACGGGTCTGTATAAAATTTTCTAGCCTAGGTCAAGTGATACGGATATGTATCATTTCAATCCGCAGTTTACAAAGAAAACCGGGTTTTATCATTTCAAACCCACAATCCCAAGTAATATAAATAAATAAATAAAAACCATTCAGGCTTATCATTTCAGCCCATAACAATTTTTCCCTATTCTAAAGTCCGTTCGGGTATGTATCATTTCAACCCATAGTGATTCTATACTAACAGGGAACTTGCAGTGTGATAAACTGATAAAAATGAATAGAATAACATCATATAACAGTAATGGATGATATAACATATATAATAACAGGGGTAAACATTATATGATCATAATATAACAGTTATAACAGGATGATATAATTTTACAGATTCAAATGGTGTCAGTTTACTAGTTATATAAGTACACATCGTCTGGTGAGAATTACTCACTTGTTTAAGCTGGAGATGACGATCGCAAACACACAACAAAGATTTCCAGAGGCACGAAAGCACGACAACACGAATATGATTTGAGATGGGAGAGCCAAAGATTAATTTCCTTGTCACATTCAAACAAAACAAATATAGACAACATGAGTTTTCAACCCAAAATTCAATAAAACAATGTTAGAAATGAATGCATGAACCAAAGCCAAAGTGATTGCACATGCTTTCTACCATCTATGCTTCATCTCCAGATCTGAAATGCATGGCTAAGGAGTGGGTTTGGATCTGGTTTTGGGTTGGTAAGGGTTGGCCAAACATGGACTTGAAGGTGATGAATATAGGTGCATCAATTCAACTACAAGGCAACATATACAAGGCAAATTACAACACCTCTAGGCCACAATAGGGTTCGGCTAGAGGCTATGTGGGCTTGGCATGGTGTTCAGGTAGTGGTGGTTGATGTGGAAGAGGGTGGAGGTCAGGTCAAAGGTGGTGGTGGTGGAGGAAGTGGTGGCAAAAGGTGGAAGAAGAAGGAGATGGCAATTCTAGACTAGGTTTGGCACATGTGATGGTTAGTGCTAGTTTAGGTGGATTTTTGTGATGATCTTCACCATGGCTTGGCTTGGCCTGAGGAGGGGAGGTGTTAGGCTGTGTGATGGTCAGAGAAAAGTGGTGGTGGAGGTCGGGTCAGAGCTGGAGGAGGAGGAGCCAAGCCTAGAAGAAGAGAGCAAGTGCAAAAATCAATGTAAACAAGTAGAAAAAGAATAAGAAAAAGTTGAAAATCATTACCCAAACATTCCTCAATAGCCATGGCCGAAATTCTTTTGTTTCAGAAATGAAAATGAATGTATGTGAATAGAAAATAGAGTATGCAGCTGAAAGATGTGGATAGTAAAGGCTAATTGATGAAAAGGGAAGTTACAAATGTGAAAGGTTGGAAGATAAAAGGCCTTAGGCAAATCAAAAGTCATAATCTTTCAAATTTCTTTTAAATTTCTTTATATAAGTTTATATTACTGAAAATAATAATACATTCAGTCACAAATTCGAAAATATAACAAAATATAAAATATATATAAATATTTATTAATTATATAAGGTTAAAATAAGAAAATAGCACAAAATTGCAACTAGTCTAGAAAATTTGAAAATAAACAGAATAAACTTTGGAAAAATTATATGGACTTGGAAAAATATTTATAAATAAAGATAAGAACATAAAATAAAAATGCATTCACAAAATGAATAAATAAATTTTAATTAAATATAATTTAATTGAAGAAAATAATAGAAAAATGGAAACTAGCCTTTAAAAATAGAAAATAAATGCAACATATTTTGGAAAAATTCTATTATCACTTTAAAAATATTAAAAGACAAAAATATACATAAAAAAAGTATTAACACATATTAGAACAAAATATGACAACTAAAATATAATTTAAAATAGACAATATTGCTAAATACATCAATTTACACACAATATTGAAATGTACATAACTTTTACAGTTTAACTCCGTTTCCGACGAAACAAAAAGCAGTGTTCAAGTTATTACATCTATTTTCATAATAAAAGATAAAATTTAAGATTTTATATAATTTAAATTTGAAGTTTAAAAGTCAAAGATTGAACAGTTTGACCAAAATTCCACTTTTCAATAAAATATTCAATTTATACTAGTTTGAAACTATAATTCACTTAAAAATCAACATTTATATTTTTAAAATGAATTGTTTGAAATATAAAAAGTTTTAAATAATTTAAAAATAAAAGAAAGTCAATTTTAAATAACATACAAAATCTAGGGTTGTTACACAAGTCAGGATCTCCGAATTTATAAGCTTTATAATTTCGACCAATATTTACCTCATTGATGACATCAAAATTTTTAAACATGTCCTCCAAGAAATCGATACCCTCCACTCTTTACAACCATAAGTGACAAGTACAATTCTCTTCAACTTCATACATTTTAAAATGAAGAGAAAGCCGTGGTCAATGATTGATAGGTTCCTCTTCTCGCGTGTAATTTAAATGAATTTCTTCAAACACTTGATTTTTTTATGACTGAATAAATCTCAACATTCTTTAGCGATATGAGAATAATCCCCATAATGAAAACAAAAACGTTTCCCCTTTCTGCTATCAATCCAATTCTTGAAGGTAGATTTTCTAATGGGGAATTGAGGAGATAAAATTTTAGAAGAGGAAATTAGGAAAAAAGACAAACTTTGAAAAAAATTTAGGCTGAAGGACATCAAGTTTAATTTTTAGACTGAAGGACAAATGCTAGTTATAATTAGCATTATATTCAAGTTTTACACTACACAAAATGCTAGTTATATCTAGCATTATATTCAATTTTACACTATACAAAATGCTAGTTATAACTAGCATTGTCCTTCAGCCTAATTTTTTTTTAAGTTTGTCCTTGTGCCAATTTTCCTGATTTTAGAATCTATCGCCACTTGGGCATACGAACGATTTCTAGCATAAATTAGGATGGAAAAGGAAGGGTTGAAAGAAAAATGGAGAGCGGGATTGGGAAAGAATGGAAAAGAGGAAGAAGAATGAGGAGGAGGGAACATATACGGAAGCTGACGCCATTGTTGATGATTAATCTATAATATAGCGATTTTTATTTGAAATTTTTAGAAAAAATATGTGTATCATTATATTTAATTGTATATAAATTAAATAAAATTCCATTTACTAATTATAAATTTAAATGAAACAAGAGATTTTATTTAAATTAAATTTAGAAATATTCTAAATAAATTAGACCTTATAGGCGCAATATAGATCCAATAAAGAATTTTTTTTTTGAAATTCATCCATATCTTTCGCCGTGGGGTGGTTCGGTTCCAATAATGGTATTGAAGCCCAATAGCCTATGCAATCTAAATTAGCCATGTTAGGGTTATTTAATAAACTCATAGCCTAATTGTTGTCCCTAATAAAAAAAGGCTCAAATTTAGTTGGGCCTTGCGTTAATTTTCAAAATTGTTTGAAAGTTAAAATATAAGATTTTACATTTAAAAGTTAAATTTAAAGAGATATATATATATATATTATAAAAGTTATAATATAATAATTTTTTTAGAATGTTTGAAAATATTAGATATTAATTTCTATATTTTAAATTTGTTAATAAGATTAATAAAATAAATTAATTAATTAAATAAGTTAATTAATGAAAAATTATATACATGTATTATATATGTTTGATATATATTATCATATTTTTAAATGTTTAAGATATTAAGTATACATGTATGTATATAATATGATTTTCGAATTAATATAATTTAATTAAAACTGTTTAACTAAATAAATTAATTAAAGGTTAACAAATTAAACATATTAATTAAAGATTAAATAAATAAATAAAAGTTTAATTTATTAAATAAAAATACACATATATGAGATATATGTGTTATACTATAAAGGTTATAGTATATATTAAATATTTAATATAAATGTTAATATATTAAAATAATATAAAATTAATTAAACTATTAATTAATTATATAAGATTTAATTAATATATTATTATACATAAGACTATTATATGAGTAATATGAAATATAATAACTTATATAATAATAAAATCTTTTATAATATAAATGTATGGTAAAAGGTGGAACGGTAAGAAACCTAAAATAGACTTAAGGGAAAAATATATACGTATAGCATGTATACCATGATTTCAGATATGTCCGACACTTGAATCACGAGGGTAATTTATAAGAAATACATTATTGCATTAGTCGATATCACCCTGTATAATATGTTGAAGATTATGAATCTTCAATATAATATTGTCCTCCATCTTATATATTAACAAATTACTTAAATATCATTAGTTATTGAGCAGACTCAAGCTGGGGATGTTATGTGTAGTATTATTAATATATTGAATAGACGAGGGAAGATAACTATATGTACTTGTTGAGTGGAGTTAAGGTACGTATACTATACTTAGGCGGCGCGATATGGTAGGTACGAGTGAATACTTCTATTTTAATTTCTTGAGCAGACTCAAGGTCGAAGCGAAATTAAGACAAGGTACCAATGGGTTAGGAGTTGTATATGATACAACTGATAATGCGTTATCCTTCATCCATGGAGCTATGATTTGTTGAGCAGACACAAGGTCAGAATTCCAAGACGGATGAGTCATAACATCTACTAGTGAAGTCAAAAGGCTTCTATGTTTCAACCTAGGGTTTGGTGAAACATAAAATACTAGTGGGAGCCTTATTAGAAAAATGAAACGATAATATTTAACCTTTCTAATATTGTAATGCTATGTAATGTTATAATAATCTACATTGATAAATTTGTGCATTTAATACGATTGATAAAATGTTTATCAATTAAGATATACTGATGAACTGAATTGAAGATTGACAAATAGAAATATAACATATATATTTACTATTAAATACTTCTTGCATGATAATGTTTTCTATACCCATGCAACTACCTAATTTTACAACTACTTAATACATTCGTAATCTGGTCGCTTACCTGTTTATTTGGTCGAGCCTGCATTGCATTAAATGAGTTTCAAACTCTAAAAGCAATACAAGACTATGGATATTTGATCCATATACTATCGCATATAAGTGTTATATGGAAAATGGTCATAGTTGTAATTTACGGTACTTCGATGAAGTTAGTTCATTCAAAATAATCCAATAAACAGTACCGTGAGATCAAATATTCAATTTGATTGATTACGATAAAGATCACATTGTGTTAAAAGTAACACAAGTTCAAAACTACAAGAAAGATCTAAGAATTTGATCACTGAATTGTCAGTTTGATCAGTTTACGTAAGGATGATAAAATGCATCTTTGTAAAGAGTTCATTATGATGTTGTAGTAAGGGTTTTCTTTTGAATGGTTCGATCATTTAGAAAGAAAAATGAATGTACGAGAGTAGATGTGATTTAAGTTATAGGTGAGATGAAGAGAGTGAATGGCCACTTCTTCGTAAAGAAATATCAAAAACAAGAATTGTAAAATAATAATTGATACTTGACATTGGAATGAGAAATACGGTTTCTTTTCTGAAATGTATTTTCATTTAGAAAATTGTTTTCTATGAGATTTATTTTGTTGCGTTCAAGATATTTGATTAAAGAACTCTCCGCTGTAAACTAGTTGTAGTATATGAAATAAATAATCTATATTAAGTGAATGATGAATCTTCGAATTTAGTACGCTATTGTAGTAATGGAAGAAATAGTGGGAGCATGTCATATAACACTTATTAATTGCATCAAGTTACGAAAAACTGATTTCGTAAAACACACCGCACATTATTTAAGAATTAATGACTATTTTTCGATGTCGATCGAACAACAGGCATAGTTATATTTCAATATGAGTATCATGAATATTCGTTATGAAATAAAACTACATTGTGGTATTTGTTTTCACAACAAAAGTGATGCAATTGAAAATACTGAAGTATTTAAAATTTTCTGCAATCATTTTGGAATAATAGACTAAGCCGTAATTTGGAGAAATAATTTTTATTATATGATTATGGATCATATGATACTAGTTAATCATATCTCAAATAATTAAGGGCTATGCACCCATCTAGTGGAAGCGTCATAAGAGTCGATGAACTCTTTCAGATTGATACCTATATATGTATGCAATCGTAAGTCCATTAATACCAAAATGATTCCATATACTTCGTTATATTCAATGATGAGTTATCACCAACATGGTCATTGTATTTGATATGCATGTAGTATGTCTATGGTAAACTCATAGAGTATAGAACGAAAGTGAATGAAATAATATGCAATAAAATAAAATGATTTGATTTGATCATATAGATGAGTATATTGGAAGAGTTTTGAATGTATCTAAAAATGAATAAAGATTCAACCTCAAAAGTCACTCTTCCCTATGATAGATAATGATGTATTGATAAGGAGTAATCAAAATTTGTTAGATAAAGCACAATTAATTATGAGTGAAGTTTAGTTAACTTCTTTCAATAAGGTCATGTACTTAAGAGTAGTACATAAGGTTAAAATTAGTATCATCCAAAGAATAGTGTACAAAAGCATACGAGATATGGGTTTATAAGAAACCCCTACATATCCAAGGCCAAGGAGTTGGCAGATTGTGCGAGTCGAAAGACTGCATGTAATAATTGTGTGTAAGGGGTCTTGTATGAATCATCCCAAGAGAATTTTGGGAACGATAGTCATTAGATGACTAATTTATGTTGTAAACATAAATGTATTGTGAACTCTTGCAAATCAGTTTTATATAAGGTAGTTCATAAAATGCTTATGAATGCTGTAACGATTCGGGTTTTGCCCGCTCGAAAATCAACATCCGTACTTCACATTGTACTAGAATGCCGCAGATTCGACCGTTCAAATCCGATTCGCCGGAGCTATAACACAGTTAAGTAAATAACAACACAGCGGAATGAAAAGAATAATACATATACAACATCTGATACAATATCTAGATACAATGATGATACAATGAATACCTATATACATCAGAGATAAGATACAAGAAATAGCAGCGGAAAATAAATAGATAACACCAGCAGCAGATAGATATCTCCAATAGAATGCTCCAATCCATAGCTAGCGGAAAGCAAGGTCAGTCGTCCAAGGACTGACTAGCTCTAGATAATCTACTCAACCTGAATATCTAAGAAACCCAACTCTAGACTGCCCGTGTGGAAAATAGTGGGCACCCAGAGTTTAGGAAGGGAACAATAAACTCCGGGTCAGTCATGGGACTGGTATGAGCAAACAAAAACAGTTTATCTTTAAACAAACACAAAAGGCTTTTAAACATTGAAATCCGCAATGCTTTTCGAAAATGAAACTACCATAAGGCCTCCCGCCACACACACAATGCAATCGCAGAATTGGAGGAGATTTCTCCTTATGATAGTCAAACATGCTTACTACGCAAAATCAAAACTCTTTTGATATTATTTCTAGTGCATAGTGTAGAAAAACATTTCGAAAATATGATATAAATCTTAGCCAGCATACAACATTTCATCGTATGCCTACTATAGCTACCATGTTCAATAGCAGGTTACCGCCACATCCCATTGCAGGTTATACAACTAAAAACCGTACATGGTTCGTATTGTTTCTTTGGATTTCCAACAAATGATCAGGCTAAGGAACTTCCTTACCGAAATAGAAACGCCTCTGGAAAGACGCCCCGGATCCTAACCAGATCTCTGCAAACAAAAGGTCGACGCTACCTCACGCTATACAGTTGTAACTAGGTAACTAACACACTGACGCTACCTCACGCTGTACAGCTGTAACTAGGTAACTAACACACGAGTCATGTCATCCCCCGGTCGTTACCGACCTTTATCCGAGGGGCCCCTCAACCAACAAAGCAACATCACAAAGTGATAAATGTATAGTGTCCACACGAGTTAAGTATCTGGGCTCCATACCATGATACCACCCTTTATCCAGAAGGAAATGACATACCCTAGGGGCTCTACCCCTACAAACCTTTGTCGCCACATTCCTGTTTCGACCATTACCGGGTTGTGAGGCTCGATGAAGTCTCGTCCACAAAGCTACGCTTTTCACAAAGCCACGCTTTTTCACAAAGCCACGCTTTTTCACAAAGCAACGCTTCGATCAACAAATGATCAGCATCACTTCGTATGCTACATTACCAAATTGGGAATGTATCACTAGTAACCATCAACTACATAACCTCTGAGCTCGTACGTCTCAGAGAAGGGTGTTAAGCTAAGAGAATAAATTCTCCGCCACCAACAGAAATGTATTTGATAGAAACCAGCTTTACATCTCAAAGTGTAACGTCAGACACACATCCATACAAGTCTGTTCCGGGTTCGAACAGAACCGAAGGCACTTCCGAAGAAGCCCTTGCAAATCCGGAAAATTTCTAATCACGTCCGGACTTCCCATCACTTAGGGTAATAAAAATCTCTATACCGGGGATCAGCCGATGCAGAGACAATCAATGGTAATCCTTTCATTTTCGAAAGTATCCGGTCTTCACCACCGGTCTTCAAATGCGATCCATATACGTCGTATCACTATTCGGAATGGGTTATATGACACAAAGGTCCTTTCCTGGCTAAACCGAATAACGAGCACAATTAAAAAAAATCATATGGATACTGGGGTCTCAGTTAAATCACAGCTTAAAGCCCAAAACTTTTCATTCTAATGGTAAAACAAATTACCATTTCCAATCTTTTAAACAAAAAGATTCATTTCAAAAACCTTCAATGGTTTAAACAATTTCCACACTTTTAATCTTTTAAATAAAAAGATTCAATTCACAAAATAAACCCCATTCACAAAGATTCATTCATAGATTTTCAAATCGATTTCCATTTCAATTTGATTAACTCATTAAATCTTTAAATCAAGATTTAACTTATAGCTTTCAAAACTCGTTTCCAAAGATTCATTCATATCCTTTCAAAACAATTCTATTTCAAGTTGGATTAACTCGTCCGATCTTTGAATCAAAGACTCATTTCATAGTTTTCAAAACATTTCAATTCTATTTCAAACTTGAAACCGTTCAACACAATTTGGAAATCCTTTCTTAAAATGAAAGCTATTATTATTTGAAAACAAGTAGTTTTCATTTCGGAAAAAATCCAGTTATATTTACACGAGTTAAAACCCTTGAATTAAATTCAAATTCTCAAATCAATACCTTTAAAATGGTTTAACCCATATATAACTTGTACATCATCTTTAATCCTTAGTTTCAAACCATAGAATTCAATTTAAAACTTGAATTCAAATTTAAATCAATTTATTTAAATTTCAAAACTTAATCAAGTTATTCGAAATAACTTTTATCTTTGAAATTCCATTTCAAAAGCTTTTCACTTTAAACCCAAATTTCCTTTCAAAATCAATTGAAATTAAAATTTAAATTTCAAAAACATTGAATTTAAATCATCTATGATTTAACCGATTTCCACGTGAAATCCATATTTGTGTGTGTAAGAGTGTGGTCCAGGGGTTTCACACAATAGTGCAACATCATCAATCATCACAGATATATCGATAAGCGGTATAATCCATAACGCTTATCTTCATTCATAGATTCATAGATAAAGTAAATTTATCAGTCACAAAGATTCATCATTACAATTCGATGTGGGTTTCGGATAACCAACTGGAATCCGACTCCCTGTCGCATCGAAACTCCAGTGCCGTTTTACGGGTCAAAAAGGGTTTCACATATATATACAGAAACAATCACAGTTCAGCATAAGGCAATCCACATCATATAGTATCATAATCACAAACAGAAATATCAATCCAGTATACAACACTTGATGATAGTCAATCATCCTCAATTTAAGGTGAAGGTAAAAAGAGTTAACCACATCACTATTTTTATTAATTTATTTAAATCAAAGGTTAATTATTCTTAATGATTAAATTAATTAAATTTAATCAACTTTGTTAATAAAGTATTTCTTAATCAATTAACTTAATTAACTACTAACTATAAATCAATCAGCTTAAATTATCTAATTAACAATTCTTAATTATCAATAAGTTAGACAATTAATTATTAACCAAATTATAAATAAATCATTCTTAATTACTTTTGTCACTTAATTACCTTTTCAAACAATTGATTAATAATAATTTCTTATCTTAATTCATATTTTAAAATCTTCCTTAATTTCTTTGAAATCAATTTATTATAATAATAAAAAGTTTTAATCGTTAATTAACTTTAACCCTTAACTCACATTAAAATACTGAATAGCTTGTTTAATATTATAACTTGAAATTTGTTTGGGCTTAAACCCATTTTAAAACAATTCGAGCCTCTCTCCTATTAACTCGAGTAACAACACATTCTACCCGAGTTCAAACTCGGGCAAAACCACGACCTCGTCTGCTTCGAGCCAGATCTTCGTTTTCGCGTGTTCGAATTCGAGCTTCCACCTTCTTTCCCATTCCATATTATCCCCTGATGCACGAACTTTAACATGTGCACGTGCACACCGCCGTTGGTCGCCTCCGACCATCGTCATCGCCTCCGGCACTTCACTCATCACCACAGTAACACAATTCGACCACAAAACCACTCAAACGAGACTTCGATCAAAACTTGATCATCCAGTCCGCCTGAAACCAAAACAGCCTCCCATAAACTCCCTTCGACCACCAAGCTCCGACCACCAGAGATCAAGGGGTGCTGACCATCTTCTGCCGAGCCTACACGCTACCATCTGCCAGAATTTCATAGCACTCGATCCAACAGAGCCCACGTAGTGATCCAAAAACCAAACCATACGAAACTAGGGTTATAAACTAATTCTGATCATCGCCGACGCCATCGTCCCCTATAGCCTCAACCACCATTTTTGCCTGAACCCCCATTACCTCCTCCACCTCCAGTAGCAATTTCGACCACTGCAAACACTCCAGCTTCCAGAAATTACCCAAAACCCAATTTCCAGTAAACCCCAAAATTCTCATTCATTCTAACATTAAAAATTTTGATTTTTGTTTTAAAAATCATAAATTCCAATGAAATACGATATATATATGTGAATCAACATAATACAACACTTGATCTATTATGTTGTATAAGAAACCACTGCATTATTCTTGTTTACAGGTAATTTCTAAACTTTAACATAAATTTACATCATACATTAATTTATAACTATCATTCAAATATCAAGTTCAAATGAGGTTTAGATTTGAAGATTTTTGCATTTTTATTAAGAAAACAACTCCTGTAAATAGAACAGAGATGAAGTTTATACAAGTTCTTCTATTCCTAGACATTCCATACCCTCAATCATGCATACATAATAGTATTCATGTAAACATACATTTAATATCATAGCAAAATTCATCACATGCATAGAAGTTCAACTACAGATATTATTAAACTGTTTTTAAAAAGGGTTTACTCACAAACAAAAATAAACAGATTCAGGGAGGAGATTGCTCACCATTGAAAAGGAAGAACAGAGAAAGAACAGAACTTTGTTGTTTGAATCTGAGATTTGGGTTGATCTTGAGTTTCCAAATTTTAAACTGAAGCTTTGCATTGCTTTTGTTTTATCATTTTCAGATTGAACTCAAGTTGTAGCTGTTTGCTTGATGGAATTGAAATGAAGAAAGTTTGATGTATATAAAAGAAAAGAAGTATGCAGTATATTATTTGTACCATAAGCATGCTGAAGATCTTCTTTTATTCTCTGAGTTGTATTGATTCGTGTTGTTGTTAAGTTGAATCTTGTCTAAGATTTAGGATGATATCACTTCAGCTTTTTACTTAGTGTTGATGGACGAATAGAAATGAAGTTGATGTATATAAAGATGAGTTGTACAGGTTAATATTTATAAACAAGCTGTAGGTGATATAATCAATACAAGTGATGCTATATATTGTACAAATACAGGGTAATTATTTTCTTTCTTTCTTTATGGTGGCTGAAAATCTTGTTGACTTAGCCATGCTTTGTTTTCGGCTGAGAAGATACATAAGGTGTGCCTGAGAGGATGGGGTAATAAATGCAATGTCCTTTTTGTCTACAACTTATACTATTTGTTATGTATATATACTTCTTGCTTTGTATAAGTATGCTCATATAATTGTGTTTGTCTGGTTTACATTTTATATTTTGACTAAATTTTATTTTATACTTTGCTCTTGTTTAATTCTAATAGAAAATGGTTATCTGGTATATGTCATACTATGTTTAAAATTTTCCAATGTTAGGTTGCCAACATACACTAACACTTAATTCTTATTCTTATTTTTATATTTTTATTTGTGCAGAACATTTGTAGGTAGGTTCTTGTGAATAAAGATTATTTCCTTTTTTAACATACCAATATATACAAATAAAATGGCAATCATTCCCGAAGATTTATTCATTTAAAAAAAAAATCAGTTCACATTTTATTTAATCAGATTAAATATTTATTAAAATAAATGGGGCCAAAATCCAGGGTCGTTACAAATGCCCATTCCGTTGCACGGGGAAACAACTATTGTTTTAAGAAATACCAACTTCGTAGCGAAGGAAATTCTTTGAGAAATTGTTGGTAGTAAAATGGGTTGGATATGATCCAATGATAAAACTGATTACACGGGATGAAATGAAATTAATTGAACCTCAATGAACACAAATACATTAGAACATCTTATGAGCATTCTTATACATTAAAGAGAAACTGTGCATTTCTTATCAATGTTAAAAATAAATAATCCTCGGCTGTTTAATTAAACCATTAAGAGTATTGACTCTATGATTTGGTACGATGTGCTAATCTGAAATAGATTCCAAGTACATTGTCAAAAAATGATTTTGATAGTTGTATCCGAATGGATATGATTCATTAACTGCAAATGTGTCTTTACGAGAAAGACAGATGTAGTTGGTATATATTGATCCACATTGATAAGAAAAATATAGTAAATTTCAATTGTTGAAATTAACGTAACAGATTCTTAATCAATGTGCTTAAGTTACTTCAGATTTACTCACAAAATTATTTCTTAGTATGACTTTCTGTTCAGTACATATGTGCTGAAATGCAAAATTTTAAATAATGATTTAGAATAGACTATTTGCACATAACAACCAAAGCATCTCAAAGTCAACGGGAGTGATATTTGGGATTGTAAGTTTTTTGATATGTTCTAAGAACTGGTACAAAAGTGTCGTTTAACAAGCATCAAAATTGAACAAGTGTTATGATAGAAATATCAAATAGTTTGATTGTCAATCAAAATGCAGAGAAAGTGCATGCTCATAAGAAAGAACGTTAAAAGGTACATAGATATTTCTAGACCGTAAGTAAACAAAACATTGCTGATTGTTAACGATATATTTGTGTTAAAATTAGCTTTTGTTGTTTTAATACGCGATATTGGTTTTGTAATTGATGTCTTTTATATTAAGTATAAAAGATATTGGGAATGTCCCAAACGATATGCAAGGACACATTATTAAAATGTTTGATACGGAACATGAAAGATGGATTCCTTATGCATTGACAACATGAATTATCATACATGTCTTGTTGTCTCGATATCGTGGTTTGTTTGTGTTTTTGATACATGAAGCAAATATCAAATCCAAATTGATATTACTAAATGGTAGTTTGGAGTGTTCTTATGTATTTACCAAATACTAGAGAATTGTTTACAAAACAGCTAACTCCTTGTAAAGGAGTGTTCAGACTCAAACTTCATAAGTGGTATCGAGTATAATATGTCAACAATAAATTCAGGTTAAGAATCTTTAAGTTGGAAATGTTCCAAATGAAATACTGTAGCTGATTCAATGGAAAAGGCTAAGTACATCGCCTTGAATAGTGCAACAATAAAGAAATGTATATAAATATATATGCATAAATTTATAACTGAGCCGAGGGTGATTCCAAATATTGAGAATCCCATAACATTGTTATATGATACATGTCACTATATAGTTCATGATAGAACTAAGAGCTCATTGGAAGTCGAGAGACATACTCTGAACTGTTCCACATGATAAAGGTAGTTTATCATCATCGAAGAGAGTTTATTGACATAGTAGATAATTGAAATAAAATAGCATACCCATTCACTTAAGGTTTGACCAAACTGGTTTTGAGAAAACCAAATGGAAAAGTTGAAATAAGATTTCATAATTGACCCCAAGTGTAAGTGGGAGATTTGATAGAGATAGGGTTATTTCATACAGGCAATTATGTAATTTGTACATAAATCTAACTCTTTGACTAATCTTGTTCAAAATAAAGGTACTGTCTTTCTATAATATACTCGATATAATGTGTTATATTAATTAATTAATTTAATTAAAAGTATATTTAAAAGAAAATCCATAAATGTTATATTTTATGGCAGTAGTTACAAAGTGTTGTAACGGTGAGTAAATTATCACAATAAATATAAATATATGATTTTAAATGTTCCTAGTCAAGATGCATTGAGACTTGATATCGACATATCTTTTGAGACTAGAGTATACAACGCTCACCAAATGTTGGATAGTGCGTTACTCATGACTACTGAGGGCACCAAGAGGTTACGTACTGATAGTTACTGGATAAATATGGAACGAATCACTCAATAGTTTTTTGTTGGTTAATATAACTAAGGTCAAATAGAAAATATCTATGTGACTGATTTACACAATTCTCTCGACTTGAGAATACTATGGATCTTCAATATGAAAGCTCTGCTTTGATTATAGTCAAATCATGGCATGACGTCTATCGAGTGATTATAGTTGGATCGAGTGGAAGTATTGGAAGTGAAGCACTATTCAAGAGAGGATTCATCTTCTTAATTATATAAGGTTAGTACCACGGTCAACTCCAGTCAACTCAAATTCAAAGTCTCCGGCCAGAGCATTTCGGTTAATAATAATGGTTATTATTGAACCAAGGTCTTTGTGTTTAGACTATAGAGTTGAATATGGATCATATTGAAATTTTGACCATTACCAAACTCCATAAGCCCAAAGTGATAGTTTTGATGAAGAGAATTGATGTAAATAAATGTCACAACTGGGTAATGCTTAAGAAAGTGAAATTGGATTTTACCAAACTAAGTAAGCAATAAATTTAGCCAAAATGTCGCACCACATGCTAAGTGATGTGTGAACATTAACATTCGAATAGTTAATCGCTGACCAAATTTACACATGACGTGTACACAACCGGAATAATGAATTCTCTTTAGATCAAACAATTTAATTAGTTTATAATTTTTATAAATTAACTAAATTAATTAATATCTATGAAATATTAATTATAAAAATTTTAATATGATTTGAGGAATAAATATTATTAAATATATTTATAATAATTATAAATATACCGATCGATATGTGATATTGATAAGCAATTAAATCAAATTTATTTTGTAATATTTATTTGGACCTAAATGGGCTATTAGCCCATGATATTATGGTGATATTTTGGCAGCAATAGGGATGTAGGAGGGTGCTAAAAATGGGCTAGGGGTATTTTAGATGGATGGCTCAGATTTAGGGAAAATGGGTATAAGATATGATCCACCTTTCTCTCTATTCCTTTCACTATAAAAGGAATCATAACCCTAATGCAAAAGTGATTTTTTAGCTGTCATTTTCTATCATTGCTGGCTGAATTTTTCTACATAGGAGCTCCAAAAAATTCATCTCAAATCAATTTCAAAGCAGCAACTATTGGAAAGTGAACGACCTACGATTTAAGGATTAACAGTCCGCCGAATCGAGAAGAGTTCTAAGGAGGGAGATCCATCATTACAAGGTGTACTTCAAGGTATTGGTTTTGGTATGTGTTTACTATACATATGACTTATGATTAACGTATAATATTATATTATTTGTTTGTATATCATTATTATATTGTTAGTTAGGTGAGATTCTTATAAGTGTCAATGTTGTCACATATTAGATTGGTTATATTTATGTATATTATTATTATTGAAAAAACCACAATTTATAGATCTGATGTATAAACAGCCGAATAAATTTATTTTAATTATTATTATTTTATTTATTAATATATATATATATATTAATATGTCTATAACATAAATTAAATGACTTATATTTAATTGTGTCATCATATCATGTTAATAATTGATTATATATTTTATATATGCATGTTTACACTCATTATAATTTTTGGTAACAACAAAGTATTTTTTAATAATTATTTACTATTATTTAATATTATTTAAATCAAAATACAAGTAGAATAATTCATACAAAATAATTTATATTTCGAAAATTATATTTTAAATCTTATAAATTTATTTCATCATCACATTATCTCTTGAAAAAATCCTAAAATTTAAAAATAAAAATAGTTATTAAAAAAACCATTTATGTTTGTGACTGAAAATAAATAATTAATTAAAAGTTAATTTTGACTCAGAAAATTATAGAATATTTTTCCTAAGCTTAAATATCATGTTTGAATTTCTAAAAATTTAAAATTTGTAACATATATTACAAAATTATTTTTAACATTATTTTAATGCTTTTCGACTAATTAATATATATAAAACTAATTTAATAATATAAAATTATAGTTAAATATTTCATGTGCTATGTATTCGATTTGGAATGCCATAAAAAAATATTTATTTTTATTTGGTTTTCATAATTAATATAATTATATATATATTTAAATATGTATATTTATTAATACTTTAGATATTATAATATAATTATATATAGATACATACATATATATATTATAAAATTTTGTTACTGTAAATTATATGTGTATATTTTATTTAAATTTTTATAAATTATGTGTGTGTGTGTGTGTATGTTTATATATTTATATAGTCATTTATTTAATTAATACCTAATTCAATATATAAAAATTGGTAATATTTTACATATATGCAATACATATATTTTATGTATATATCTGTGTGTGTGTGTGTATATAAGCATATATCTATATTATTTTAATTTGTTTAAATAACTAGTTTATACACATACATATATTTGGACAACATACAATATATATAAGATGAGCTAACATGTCCATTGCGATGCAAATTCCAACATCTATATACTGACATGTTATACCTTACATGGATTATTATGTTACACATGCATACACATGCATATATATATGATACATATGTGTACCATTATATTTATTTGAATATAAATCAAATAAAATTCCATTTATTAGTTATAAATTGAAATAAAATAAGAGATTTTATTTAAATTAAATTTAAAAATGTTCTAAATAAAATAGACTTCATAGGCCCAATATAGATTCGATAAGGGAACTTTTTTTTGCAATTCGTCCATATCTTCCACCGGAGGCTAGCCCAATTCCAACCCCCCATGCTCTGCCTCAATCCTGGAAAAAATAAGAATATCATCCACGAAGTCCACAACAAACATGGTCAACTACTCCTGAAATACACTATTCATCAAATCTACAAATAGGCCGAAGCAGTTGTGACACCAAATGGCATGACTAGCCACTCAAACAATCCATCAGATATACGAATAGCGGTCTTCTGAATACTATCTTCAGCCACTCTCAACTCATGAAAACCAGTAGCGAAATCCAGCTGTGAGAAAAACCTTTGCCCCAGCTAATTGATCGAAGAGGTCGTCAATGCAATGCAATAGATAACGGTTTTTCTCCGTAAGCTTATTCAGTTACTAATAATTGACGCATAACCTAAAGGAACCGATTGCCTTAATAGCAAAAATGATGGGCGCTCGTCATTTTGAGATACTTCTCTGAATAGATTGTTTCTGTAATAATTCTGAAACATGCTTATCCAACTCTCTTCTCTCCTTCCATATGCCTAAGAGGCATCAAAACCAGCCTTGCGTCTTTCTTAATATCAATATGGAACTCAATTTCTCTTTAAGGAGGGAGACCAGCAACTTCTTCGAATACATCTGGATAGCCCTTCACTATGGGTAAACATGATAGCTCTTCTTGTGATAAAATGAATGAATTCAAATATGTCTCCATAACAGAAATATTGGGCTCACAACACAGAATCAATTCAATCCCATCGCCCCTTGAAACGATTTGCCTTTTCGACCTCCAAATGTCTACACTAATACATCCACGGTATTCACGTGTTGAGCACTCAAGTGCCGAAATGACAAATTGTTAGGGTAATAAAAAGAAAAGGGAAAAGAATAAGGAAGAAAGAACATAATATCATAATCTCACAATGGAAGGATAACATATAATATCAAAAGATAATACAAACTGTCACTCTAAGATACAAAGCATTTCAAAGTTATAATCCTAAGTACTATCATTAGCTAGATAGTTTTAACAGCCTGTTCTCACAAATGCTTATATGTACATAATAGTAATGCAGCATAAATAAAATACTATGGTAGGTGAAAGCATCTAGCTCGTCACCTCGAGCTTTAGAGAATATCAATGAAAACCTGCTTTTCTCGAACTACTCAAAAGAGCACTAATGGAATTAAGGGAAATATAAAACCATAATTCAGAAATAAGTCTGGTATGATAAACTCAAGAAATATATGGCTAACGTATAACAATACTTTTAAGACCGTTCACCCTAACAGTTATCCCCTCAAAAGAACCAAACCCATCTAATAAGTACATAAGGTGATATAATAGATAATGTCTAGGGTGTAGAATATAAATCATAAAATAGCTATGCTGCTTGCATCTCATAACATAACAATATTAGAAGTGCAACTAAAACTGCTAAGCTACATTCACATTAGGATTTCTATGGAGGTCTCCTTGGTAAAATCGAAACCAGACCTTTTGCACAAAGATCATAAACTACCTTTTGAGCATCGTATATCTTTAGATATAATATACCATTAGGTAAACACAACCGGTCCACTCCCAAACACATGATGCTAAGTATCATCAACTCCTGCTAGCAACAATGATAAGCATCTCTAGATATGGAGTTGATATACCCCTTTGGGTTAGCTAAACCCCAGGCTATGCATCCTACTTCGTCTTTAGTCATTTCTGATGGTGAAGTCACTTTCAACATCTCAACACATGAGTCTTCATCACTCGAACAGATCTAGAATCTCTCTCTGGATTCTAGAATCTCGAAACATCATCACTCGAACTATTCCTGAATCTCTCCATGGATCCCAACATAAGTCGTTCGACGAATGCTAAAGCTAACCTCTCCTTTGGACTTAACCTTAGGCAGACAGTTCAACTCAATAACATTCCACTTCACAATCGCTTCCAAAACATAGAACTCATATATTAGTTTTGAAGTGGTTTTTGGTAAGTATTACATTTATCCAATCTCGGTCCCTTCAAAACTAAATCGATGAATTTTTTGTTAACTCAATTTCGGTTCTTCAAGAAGTAAACAAATGATATAAAAGGAGTTCTCCCTAGGGAATCTTGCATATATATATATATATATATATTCTTAAAGCAAAAGACGATTTATATGGATGAGTCCTCCCCGGGGATCCTAAATGGTATCAATTTGTGATGCTTACTTCTAATCTTAATTTGGTCAATTTCGATGGTCGACTAATTGTTTGCCCAGTATTAAATAAAAACGATCGCATATGGAAACCAAATCTCGTATACTTATCACGTTTCCAACTTTCTCAACTTATACTACCCCTCATTCAAGAGTAAAGCCTGTAGGTTAGAACACTGTTTCCTTTAAACCTTACTCGAACATCATTCTACTTTGTCAACTTTTTGAGCTAAGTATAGGATTAAATACTTTCAATAAACAAGTAAACACACAAAGCACGCTTAAGTCACATCTAGCAAGATTCAGTCACATAAAGCACGATTAAGTCACATAAGCAATTTCTAATCCCCTTTTATTTAATTAATTCTTTTATTAATTAAAACTTCTTTGTAAATACCTGTATATATATATATACATATATATATATATATATTTAGAATACCTATCCAAAAGATATATACATGTATATTACTATTTCATTATTCATTTTAATCTTTCACTATTCTTTTCTACTCTTTTAAATACTTAGAAATGTATCCATATTCTTATCCCAAATGATATTCACAATCCTAAATAAGATTTCACATTTCCAAAGTATAATGAAATGGGTGAAAAACAAATGTTATTTAAAACATTATTACTATATACCCAAAACCATTTTATACTTGTCGTTATCTTTAAAAACATTCATTTTAAAGATCCAAGTATATCTACATTTATTAAACACGACAATATACTTTTAATTAACTTTACAAAACCATTTATTAAAACATAAGTGTTATAATCCACAACTTCTATTATTCTTTTATAAAATACTTCACTTAACTTTTCCAAACTTATATATATATAAATACTTTTAAAAACTTATAACTATATTTTAAATATCTTTGTAAAATATATTGCAAAATAACTAATTTATAATTTACTAAAATCAATAAAAAAAATGTTTTATATTTAAAACCTATTACTTTAAAAATTAATAAAAAATACATTTAAACTTCAAACCACTTTTAAAAATATTCTAATTAATGTTATTAAACTTCCCTGAAAAGATCACAAAAAAATAATTAATTTAAATATGATTTCTAAACATTTTAAATCATAAAATGTATTGAAAACAACATTACACAATCAGTGTTGTAAAAAGTGCCTAGAAATGCTATCGTAAGTCAAAGACAACATTTACAAATGACTCCTAAGTAGAGAACACTAGGGAAATGCATGATCTATGTGGCCAGTTTTCATTACTTAAATAAATGATTTAAGTCCTGAAAGTTTTATAGTAAGTACTGTACTTAGGGTACTTAAAAACCATGAAAAGAAACCCCTAAGAATACCTTTCAAATTAATTATAAAAATTTCTGAAAACAAGCTATTTACTAAAGTGTTCGTATATCAACCTTTTTACTCCAAACTTTCTCAACTTTGTTTGACCAGTTCTTAAATGCTTTAAACTCTAATTGTTTTATGGTAAGAAGTATATATTTTACTTGTTAAAACAGTAAATACACCCTAAGGATGTCTTTTAAAGTTAACTTAAAAATCGTTGAACATAAGGCGATTTCAAAGTGCATCCATAGCGACTATTTTTCTCATGGCTTTTCAAAATTTGTTCTATAATATCTACAACTTTCCAAATCAAATCCTTGATGTCACATGCGCTTATATATATGTAGAGTATAATCAATATATATTATATCATAATATTATAACATATAAACCATTTGTACAAGTTTAAACGCATGGAGATTAAAAGTGCTTTCATAGCAACTATCGGTATATTACCATTCCATATTCAAGTCCAAACCAAACACCATCAAGTGAACCATATATACACAATGTCAAGGCCACATCACATGTTATAGAAGGTCACAGAAGGGTGTATATGCCATAAATACTTGTAATTTGCTTTCAAAAGCAAGTAAGTTCCAAATATATACTTTAATTAATTAATAACTTTGCTATAGTTTTACAAGCAATATATACAACTTTATATACAATCAAATAGTGAGTTAACTCACCACTTTACAACCTAAAAACCAAGCACAAGCTTTAACCTTGCTACCACTTCCTACCTCAACCAAAGCAAGCCCAAAGTTCAACCTTACCGTCACGTATGCACAAGCCCTTAGCCTAGAAAGGCCAAATTGCTCATGGCCTTGCTTAAGAGGGGGTGTGTGCTCCTTTTCTTCAACTTTTTCTTTGCTATTCCTTGTTGCTATGATGATCTAAGACCTTTTTCCAAGTTTGGGAGGATTCGGACTTCATTCAATATAGATTTAGGAAGATTGTAGAGAGAAAGAGAGCTTGAATACTTAAGTTTTTATCTCAAAAATTAAGCCAAAATAGTATGAACACAAATGGATATGAAGTATGGATATAACAAGATGAAAAAGACCTCATTTACCCTTAGGATGGCCAGCTAAAACACCCCTATTCTCTCCCATGTGCATAACTTTTCACCTCACTTTGACCAAAACAAATATCTTCTCTTCCTTAGTCAATTACCAAAACTACCATTCTTCACGAAAATATCTAAAATTCCTTCTAGAAGCTTTAATTAGACAAATCATTTTTAGTTGTTAATTACTGACACATTAGTTAATTAGAAAAGCATAATAAATTCAAACAGCTTTTGTTGGGTAAAGAGCTGTTTATCAATAAAATAATTTTCGGTTACATTATCGATATTTTTTCACACCATTTATTTTTGTATACATTTTTCAAAAACATGTTTCCTATCATTAGTTATTAATTAAAAAGGGTTAAAAAGGTTATTAAATTAATTTAATCATATTAAATCCAAGATTTAAATTAAATAATTCATGTATTTAAATAAAAAGTGTTCAAAATTCCGAGTCATTACAGTCCTCCTGTCACAATCCAATACTACCCTTTAGCAGACATCCAATCCATACCCAAAACCAACCCAAACCCGAATTTTTTAGTACATATGCATCATAAGGGAACTCCACACCATGGATGATCAACTTTAGATTATGACATAAAATCGATAAATGAGTCGATCACCCAATAAGATTTGACACCATAACAAATTCATGCACGATATGGAGTTTAAGGTTATCAACTAATGAACTGGTTACGAATAAATGAGATGCATCGTTGTCAAATAAAGTATAAATAGGAGAATCAGATAAAGTCAACACACTTTCCATCATAATTTGTTTCCCCTTCTCTTGAGCCAACGGTGGTGCTTTACTGGAGGTTGGAAAGGCATCTATAGCATACACCTTTACCGTCTGACCTTCACCTTTCAGAGCTGGACAATCCATTTTCATATGTCCAAACGGATAACAATTATAACACTTCACTTTGTCCTGAGCTGGGGTTGCCTTACAATACTTCATAATGTGTCCCACTTGATTACAGTCATAATATTTGCCCTTTGAGAGGTTCGTCCTACAATTCTTTACAAGATGCCCTACCTTATGATATCTATCAAAATTAGTCGCTTTTCTTTTTCCTTGACCTCCCTGTGTTCCATTTCCTTTATGCTTACTCTATTGTTGTCTTCTCCTTCGATAGCCTGATCCTTAACCATAGTTCCATTCAAAGAATTCGGTAACGCTGCCTCTACAATTCCTTCAATCGTAGCTCCAAACAGTATTCGATTCAATAGTAACACCCTCAGAGGTGAATTCAATCCCTCTATAAAATTTAATGCATTCTTTATTGGATTATTCATTGACTTGAATCCAAATCGGCCTAACTCATTACGTTAACTAGCATATTCCCCAATTGTCATTTCTCCCTATTCTAGATGAATGAACTTGTAATAACCCATGCATTAGAGTACGAGATTGATTAGATATTTTATTTAACAAAAAATATTAATCACCAGGGAGGAAAAATACTCAACTTTTGCAAATGTTGGAATTAGGATCCGTGGATAGTCCCGTTGAGTCCGGAATGGAATCGTGAATTTGGATGAGTATAAGCTTTGATATGTTTGGAGGTTGGAATTTTGGACGATGGATAGTGTTTTGTGGAAAAAGAGAAAAGTCTAAGTTTGGGGCTTTGTATTTACTTTCTTTCCTCTTTCTTCTTCAATTCTCATTCACCGTTCATTTTACAAACACTCTCAAGCCCATTCTCATCTTAAGCATAACCCTAAATCCATCTGTACAGGACAAAAAAAATCCTTAAAATCAAATAAAAATCACCATAATTCTAATTAGAGAAAGGGCTTCAAACCCAATCCACCTCGGAGCTTGATTTGTAGAGGAGAGCTTCTTCTAATTTTTCAAGAGAAGCAAAAGAGGTTTTTTTTTCTTGATCTTCTTGTTTCCTCTTCTTAGCAAGATGAGTGGGAATACTCGAATTTATTCTATTTATTTGGATTTTGTGATTTGTTGAATAAAGTTGGAATTGGTTAAGACATTGCATATAGCTTCATTGAGCTTGTATGAGTATGCTAAACTTGATTATACACTAAAAGAATCAACATGGAGATTTATGTTTGTGATTTAAGAAAGTTAGTAAGAATTAGGGTTCAAATTGCTAATTAAATGTAAAAATAAATAAACAAGAAGTTATGAAATGATGAATAAATGAATATACGATTTTATAAAACTTATTTGGGAATTTTATAACATGATTTGTTGAAATTATGAATTTTTAATGAAAAAGGCTTGAATTTGGGAATTTGAATATATTAAAGGAAGATAAATAAATTATTTAGAAATGGTAGATTGATCGCTTAATTAGTGTAGTATTTGATTGTTGGATGGTAGGAATTGTTGTTGCTTGTTTGATATTTTAAATTGATTGTTGTATGTAATGGATTTATTGAATAAAAAATGATTTTATACTTAATAAATAAAATAAAGAAGTAAAGGTAAGTAATTACATACATATAAGGCATTCATAAAAGTTAGAATCAAAATATAAAGAGTTTATTTGGAAAAATAAATATTTTGAAGAAAACATAAGGAATGAACTTGAATTACACACACACACACACACACATATATATATATAAGTGTGCATGTGTGTATGGTGCATTTGGATGCGTTCGTACACACTTAGCGCAATGTTGTAAGGTGTGGTCGAGTTACCGGAAGTGTGTAGTCGTGATTCGGTAGCTAGTCGGACACGAAGACGGATTCATGGCTACATAAATAACAATTGAGCACTCTAAAGAATCAAGTTAGATACTAGAGTAAAAAACACGTAACTTCGACTGTGTAACAAGGGCGACGTAGCGGGGAAAGTAGGTGGCTCGCTGGAGGAGATAGTGTGCGAACCGAAGCCAGAAAATGCTCTGAACCGGGCCTTTCCCAGTTCGGTCATTATCCAGTGGTCCAATGGGTGCCAACCAGTCCACTGATTCGCGACTTAAGTAGGAAATTCAGCCCAGATTCGGAGCACCATACTCCGGACCGAATCCCATTTCACCCGAGTAACTTTGGTAATGCTTGATGACGATGTTGAGGTGCCTTAACGTGGTGTTCCGACGACGTGGTGGCGATGTTGTATCATGTTCGTAAGGGTACGAACTACATGATGTTATACGACTTTGGTCTTCATTTATGGCTTCCAATGGCATATTATACTAGGCATGCTCGTTGTCCTCTTTTGTTGGTATGAAATATGAATTATGTGAGAAATCCATGATGACTAAGAAGGGAGAGATGATAACGATCATCTACGAGTGAATCACATATCACTTTTGCTCATTATAGGGGTACTGTGTGATCCACATAGGTTTTAAGTAAATAGACTAGGTCATATATCACTTATGCTCATTATAGTAGTACAGTGAGATCTACACAAGACCTGTCACTGAGGATATGGCTTGGGGTTTATGGTACATTCAGGTACCGACTCTATTTATTTTGGGCCCTCAACGAGAATCATTAGATCACGATGAATGTCCACCGTGGACTCCACCCATCAGAAATGATGGGAATAATCACACACACTATTTGACATACATCATTGCATTGTAAACTATATCATGATATTCATGTCACCCACATTTGTGTATTTGGTTATCTACCTCATAGTATGTTATTATATGCTAATCACAGTATATTAGTTGTGCTGACTCATTCATTGTAGGTAAAGAAAATGTTGAGGTACATGATTAATAATATACCCTTATCTTTACTACAGTCACTTATGTATTTATTGATTTCATGTACAATATTTTGAGATTTTTCCCGTCACACTAGACCTTAAGTCTGACCCGTGTTTTGTCTTTGTTTATTTTATGACAACTCTCGGGTACTTGATTGAGTAGGCTGAGAGGCAGGTTGCTTTTGGGGATAGCTCAGGATCGCTTTATTTTGGATCGGAGCAGGATGACGATATTTTGTTATGCACTTAGATGTATATTTTGTAGTACACGACATACCTATATTTATATGTACAAGAAATGTATTATTAGATATTATATTCGGTACTCCGTATGTATAGAGTTGATGCATTATAACTATTACTATTCCTAGAGGTTGCTTCCGTATTATTATGTCTCATATATGTATATCATGTTCTAGTTGTGTATCTTTTTGTAATATACATTGTCATTCCATGTGAGATACCATCGATAAGCCATAGTTGAATTAATTATATAAACAATAAAACTTTAAATTAACCATGTGCAACATGTCTTGTGGAACTCCAGTTCGATCACTATCGTTCAGTGGTGAAATTTTTTGGGTTGTCACAGAGTAGGTTATTGCATTTGGTATTAGAGCCTAGGTTCTTCACGTAGGATCAAACTAACCATTTAAGGTTATATACATGGGAATGTGAGAGAACGTACTTGTATTTTGTTATTAGAATAATATTGTTTGCATCTCAGACTATGTGTACTTCAGTTTACTCCTACTGCAAGTTGCTAAAGTATCTTCATTTTCAGGCTAAGCGTTATGAGCGAATGAGGTACATGAACAATAGTAGCTAAAAGGGCAGCTATACCCATTTAGTTCAGAGTGTTCCTAGCCACCATGAGGGATGCTCTAGCACCTACGACTGGCGTAGGAGGCGTAGCCCCCGAGGCACTAGTAATATCAGCTCCACCAGCTTTGGATTTCCCAAAGTTGTGCAAGTTCTTAGTATTGGTGGGAGGCCTTATCTGGGCACGGAGTTATTTGTGGAGACTCAGGCTTGGATACACACCATTGAGAGGGCTTTCATTAACATGGGCATGGATGATATTCTTATAAAGAGGGTTGCCTCCTAGCACCTTATAGGTGAGGCCTTAGCTTGGTTGGACATTGTGGTCGGGGAAGTGGTGAGCATAATATGACTTAGGCTGATTTCAGGCATCGTTTTAAGACTCAGTTTATTTCTGCAGCTGAGGGGGGTATGCAGTTGGAACTCTTCATTCACTTGTAGTAGGGAGACATGACCGCTAAGGAGTACATTAGCCAGTTCAACGCTTTGGCTAAGTGTAGGACAGACTTGGTTAACACTCCCGTGAGGAAGGCAAAGAAGTTTGTTAGAGGGCTTAGTCTATCGCTTAAGGATTTGGCTCTCACTCATATACCGATGAGGGCCACTTATGAGAGTCTTATGGAGATGGCTCTTTTGCATGTGAGCACCAGAGTTGCTTCAGTGGAGGTGGCGAAAGTGGGAGGAAAGGAGTTCTTTCTGAAGAAAAAGGCTCCGTTGGGAGGTCCAATCCTAAGAAGGATGGAGCGTTTTGCAATCATCGTGGTATGAGAGGGAATGATTCTTATGTCTTAGACGTGTAAATAATTATGCGATTCATTTAGATATTAAATCATTTCCATTTTAAAGGTCATGTGGAGCAGAACTGTAGGATGGATTTATTGTAGAGGAAGTGCTATCTTTGCAACCAACTTGGTCATATTAAGTGGAAGTGCCCGTCAGCTCCTTAGGATGGGCAAGTAGTGAAGGCTTATGCCATTGCAGCCATCCCGAGTTCCAATAAACCTACCGTGCAGTAGAGGGGAAATGGCGTTTTATTGGAAGGTGTGATTTTATACATGACCGGCTTATATGAGTTCTTTTTGATACAGGAACTTTGCATACTATTATTTCCAATTCCTTGTTGATAGATTGCATATTGAGCTAGATATTATATGTGGGCCTCTAGTGGTGTCGAATCTTATTGGGGGATCATCGTCTCTTTCTATGATCTATCGGGGGGGGTTCTATTTTCATATCAGGGTTTTCGGTTTTCTTTCAATGCTTATGTGCTAGGATTTTCTAGATATGATTAGACATTAGGTATGGATTTAATGTCGGTACATGGAGTCATGCTTGATTGTGATGGGGGGTGGTTCACATGAGGGATAGTAAAGGAAATTGGCTTAGCATATTATGTAAGTCCGAAACCACTTCTATGATTTGCTATTGGTATTCGCTAGAAGTCTCTCATAAGGAGTTAGCCACTATTCCTATTGTTAGTTGATTTACTGATGTTTTTGGTGAGGTTACTAGTTTACCCTCGCACTATGAGATAGAGTTTCGTATTGACTTAGTAAGGGATGCTAGGGCCTTTATGTTACATATTAGGCAAATAGGCCTAGGTAGCACCATGAGCTCAAAGCTCAGGTGGATGATTTATTATGGAGAAGTTTTATTCATCAAAGTATTTCTGAGTAGGGAGCGCCCATGGTCTTTGTTACTAACGCCAATGGATCTTTGAGGATGTGTGTTGATTATAGAGAATTGAATCAATGACTTGTTTGATCAGCTTGGAGGAGCACATATATTTTCACAGCTGGACCTAGCTACAGGCTTCAATCAACTTAGAGTTGCTTCTGATAATATAGAGAAGATGACGTTCAAAACTCCAGATGGATCTTTTGAGTGGTTAGTTATGCCGTTTAGGCTAACAAATGCACCTGCTTATTTTGTTACTCTCGTGAGTCGTTTATTTCGCATCAGCTAAATAAATTAGTAGTGGTGTTCGTGGATGACATTTTTGTTTATTCTCATGATGAAGAGGAGCACTGACTACATTTAGAGATTGTTTTGGAGGTTTTGAGATGACATCAATGGTGGGCTAAGTTTACAAAGTGACACTTTTAGCGGAAGGAGGTTCATTTCATAGACTGTATCATGTCCGGGCAGGGTATCTCAGCGGATACTAGTAAGGTGGCGGCAATTGACCTGCATGTAAATGTGCATATTTTTACTTTCATATTTAATCTATTTTTATTTAAATAAATGTCATAATTTGGTATTTTTACATGTTTTTACCACAATGAAAAAATCATCAAATCATCATTCATTCAGGAGCAAAATGGTAATTTTGTGCATGTTTTTAATTTGAGAAAAATTTACTTGCACATTTTAAAGTTGTTTTGTAGAAATTTGGATGGAAAACAGAAGAACTCTTTATGGAGATATGCATGTACAAGAGAAGAATGCAAATGAAGATGGAAATAAATGGATTCATGAAATCATGGAGGACCCACCTACCCTCTTACCTTAATCTACAATTAGGAGCTAACGCACAAGTTAGTAGGAATTAAAGTCACATGCACATCTAATAGAGGATTAAGCTCATGCTAATGATTACTTGGAGGTTACACTTCCTAAGGGGTATTTTGGGTAGTCCTCTAAAATATGGATTAGAGTTTTAGGTATGTATAAATAACCCTTTTATGTTCATGTAATGAAGCTTTTATCTACTTATCATATTATACAAGTTGTAGCCTCAAATCAAATGAGAAATAAAATGGCTTCCTAAGCCTCTTCTTCTTATATTTCTTCTTTTCTTTTATTTTATTTTATGCTCATTTTCTATTTACATACTTTCTTTCATTCCATGTTAGTAGCTTAGTTTTATTTTTATGCAAGTAGTTAGTTCATTTTTATTTTAATTAGCTTGCACTTTCCTTTTATTTTCTATGTTGAAATTTACATGTGTTGAAATGATAACACAAATGAGTAGCTAAACCCCTTCAATTTAGGGGTAATGAAACTCTCTAAAATTATGTCAATTCAACATATTGTGTGATTTATGATCTCTTTTATGCTTCATGAAAATGTGGATGATTGATGTAAGTTTATTAGTGAATTTGATAACCTATGTTGTATTCATAAATAGGCTATTCTTACTCAAATATAAACACAATTTACATCATCATTTTACTAATTGATTTTTGATTGTGAAATAAAAGTAGAATCAAAATTGGATGATCTATGTTACTAAATAAAATAGTAAATATGTCATACTTAAAATAACTTTTGCTTTGACTTCATTTTCATTACAATTGATAAGTGGTTTTAGTTGTTGTATTATAGTTTGATGGTTTAAGTTATGTTAATTAATAACATAAATAGACAATACTTATGATAAATACATCATTAATTCCACTTAAGATCAAAATAGAGAGATCATAGATTATTTTTGTGTTGATTCATGTAAAAATATGAGAGTGGATTTGCCTCTAACTTGTTTTTTAATCTCATATTTTCATTCACTTTGTTCTAGCTAGTTTTTTATTTTTCTTAGCTTAAAACAATCTCAAGTTTTGTTTAATTTGATTGAATAGAATTTAAAATCACTTTAATTCCCTGCGGATCGACCTGTACTCGCCACATACTAAAATTGTACGACGTGCGCTTGCTGTTATTTTTATTACATGGTGATTTTCTAATCCGATAGAAAATTAGTCGATTAACAAGTTTTTCAAACCTGAATATTTTTACACAATAAATTTGTAAATCATCTTCTGAGTGAGACGTCATATTTCGTTTCTTCAAATTTGGACTTCTCTAGCCTTGTTTATCTTATTTTCGACAGATTTGCAGCATTTTCGGTACCGAATATTGACTTTTGATAAGACGGTCCTATCACTGATATCTGTATACTGTTTTGATCGTCTCGTTGTGCTGATCCCAACAGTGTATTCATTTCTGTATCTCGAAAATCCGGTACGCGTTGAAACCGTGGAACGGTTAACCATATCGGTGCTCTTTTGAGCCTTTTAGGTTCTATGACTTTTCGTGTGTCCTCTGTGGGAAAGCTAATAGCCACTAGTCATTAATATTTCAACCATTGGCTATTACTATTCCACCACTTCAATCTATATCGGCTTGGTTACTACTTTTTTTTTCTTTCCCTACCTACCTATCGTTAGTTCTTTTCTGAAAAGAAAAAGAAAAAAGGTTTGTTTACATTCTATCACCTGAAGCTTCATTTTTCCCCGCTATCTCTCTCCTTCTCCCTGCAAACGGCCAGTCATCCATTCTCAAAATGACAGCCGCTCCGAAGCTACGCCCTCCATCTTCCTTCACCGTGAAAATCATCTCTGCCTCCTTTCTTCCACTTTGCTCCACTCACCCACATTTCCTTGGCCCCACTCAGTTTCCCCGACCACTTAGCCCTCATCTTTATGCAAGCACCAGCCATTCTTCGCCCGCAAGCACAGCCTCACCGAGATCCGAGCCTCTCTCTCCGCCGTTCAACTCTTGGCCTCGTTTCCCTCACGAGAGCACAGCCGAAGTCACCCAAGCCTCACCCTTCTCTTTGTTCGGCTAGCTAACCCTGTGTGAGTGTGTATATATATATATGTAGTTTTCTATATAATATAGGTGCATATATTTTGTACTGTACATATGATGTATATTAAGATGTCTGTATATATTTGCTTTGTTTCTGTTTTGTATTGCTGAAAGGAAGTTGATACAATGGTGTGTTTAAAAGTATGTTATAGTTTTAAATATATTAGTGGATTTTGTAGAAATCTGCTATATATATATTTACAGTATATAATAGTTGTTATTTTAAAAATGTGTGTGTATATGCTGTTTTATATTGTATATAATAAATTTGTATATTAGTGTATATATAATATATATTATACTGTAGAGTATGGGTTTGTTTTGATGAGCAGAATATATATTTATACTTGGTAGCTTTCGCATATATTGGTCTTTTGATTTCAAGATGCTTACAGATTTTCATTCTACTTTATATATGTATTTTATTTTAAGTTATTGTATATAAATGAGTTCAGCTGTTCGTGTATAGTTACCAGACTGTATATATAATATTGTATATAAATGGACTTCTCTAGCCTTGTTTATCTTATTTTAATATATATATATATAGATTTCATTATTTGTATACGTGTCTCTGGGATAAAATGTTGGTTCAAGTATGAGTTTATATGGGTTATAAATATAAAGTAGGGTTTATTGTTATAGTATATTTTATATATAAATTTATATATGTACGAATATTATATATATTGTTTCGAATATGAATAATATGTGTTGTTTCAAGAATATATATATATATATATATTATACTTTATATGTATACAGTTTTCAAGTTGCATACAACCTGTTTGATTTTATGTATATATAATATGAAGGTTATAGATTTGTTTATATAAGTAGTATGTGTTTTATAATAAATACTAACTAGCTATAATATATATATGTATATAGAGTATTTTATGATTCAGATGCCATATTTTTTTTGGAAAGTTATGTCAGCCTATATCTGAAATATTATAAATGTTTGATTATATATATATATATGTTGATTTTCTTTAGTTATGTATATATTTTAAGTTAGATGATAATTTGTAAACTATTATATATACATTTAATTTAATATACGCTTAAATTTAGAATATGATTTTATACATATAGTTAAATATGGTTATATATGAGTTCATTTATATCAATTATCTCATTGATCCAGTTCTGATTTGATTTCGTCAATTACTATTTATCAGCTTTATTCGTCGACTCGTGCCCACCATGTTTGTTTGGATTCGTGCCTGGATTTCGTAACTCTACTTCATTGTCTATCTCGCTAGCCTCGAAAGGTGAGCAATCACTCGCGATTAACATTCTTATATTTACTAAATTTGATTTCAATTGAAACGACAATTGAAATATGATGCTGTTAGTTATTTACATTGCTATATATATGCTATCTATTCACCTGTGACATCTGACACCATTATCTGTTATTTAAATTAATGATATATGCCTGTTATATTATTATCATATCTGTTATCACTCTGCAAGTTCCCTGTTAGTATAGAATTCACTATGGATTGAAATGATACATACCCGAATAATCTGTAGAATAGGAGAAAATCGTTATGGGTTGAAATGATAAACCCAATCGATTTTCATTGAATTGAATTTGGGATTGCGGGTTAAAAAGATATATACCCGTATATATTTTAAATTGTGGATTGAAATGATAAATATCTGTATCACTTGACCATAGGATAGAAAATTATATACAGACACCATTGGTTTATATATATACTTCGGAAATGATTTCTATGGTTTTGGAAAGAAATACAGGATTTTAATAAATATTGATATTAAAGATTTATTAAAGTTGATTTAATAAAGTTGATATATAATATGTTTAAGTATTTATTTAATATATATATTTTCAAATATAGAGTTTTTAATGATTCGGGTTAGAATGATAGATTTGAAATTGATTTGAAATGGTATTTAATTAAGAATTTTATTTAATTAAATCGATCTGAAACCTATGGAATTTGAGGTTTTAAAGGATACGATTTTATAACTTGATTTTGGTTTAAGATGATTTAAATGAATATTTCGAGTTTAAATAAATTGAAGGAAAATATTCAGTTATTTGAAATTTGAGGTTTATTTAAATGATAGTGGATTTATTAAGTAAATATTTCAAAACTAAATAATAGTAAGATGGACTAAGATATATATAATTTTCAAATTTAGTTTTAAAATGTTGAATATTAAAGTTTTGAAATATATTGAAATTAAATGGTTTATCTTGTGGTTCAATCTGTATTTGAAATCAACATAATTTGAAATGGTCTATTGAGGAACTGAATTGAATTGATTAATTGAGGTTTGAATAAAATTTGAATTTTGGAATTCGAGTTGATTTAAATCGATTTGTGAAATTTGAGGAAAATATTTTATTATATGAAGTATTTAATATATATCAGTAATTTACCTTATAAATTATTTTTAGTATAAATCGTTTTATACAAACTATTTTAATATAAACTATTTTATTTTATAAACTATTTTATTTTATATATACTATTATTAATATCTAAACTGTTCAAGTGGAAAGTTATGATTTCAAAGTTATAAATTTCAAAGTTATGTTTAAAGTGTTATGATTTCCAAAGTATTATAAATTATAAGTTTAAATTTGTCGAAAGTGTTATAACTTTGAAGTGTTATTAATTTGGAAATAGATAAATTTGAAGTAAAGAATGATATTGTTTTGATATGGTTTTGAAATGGATATGATATTTTGGTTTGAAGTAGAAATTATTTTAAATGACCACGGTGTTTTAATGACGTTTAGTTGTTGATAGCGTATATTACTACAAATAGGTAGTTCCACAGATCCTTAGAGGATGGGTATCCCAAACATCCTTTAAGTTACCTGTATTTAAGTTACTTATATTTCAGTTGATATTTCACTTGAGTTGGATTTATTGATATAAGAATGTTAATCCTGACTCGAGTGTTTTGTGTTTTGCTTTACGCTCGGATCAGACTGAGAGACATAGTATTCGACTCATCTTTGGAGTTGGAGCTTCACTTGGAGATCCATTTATCGATCCAGCTTTCAGTTATTCAGTTGATTCCAATGATGTATTCAGATTTTGTTATTGACTACTATATTGAGACTTTTATGTATTCGAAACTTCTATTGTATCTTATTTTAATATAGTAGATTCATGAACTACTATTCTTTTGTTTCCGCTGCTTATTGTTATATTACTCCGTGTCTGTGATTCTGTAATTATTTATTTACTATATATGTTGAGTTTTTCCAAATATAAATTTACCAAATCTGATATTTTGAGCAATTCAAGTCCGACATGTGCGGATGCGAATGGTTGAAAATACCGGGATGTTACAAGCAATTAGATGGTTGATCACCGATATAAAGGGAATTAGTCCTGCCCTTGTTCAACATCGCATCCATTTAGTTGACGATGCCAAGCCTGTTCATGACGCGCAATGAAGGCTTAACCCAAAAATGAAGGATGCGGTTCGTGATGAAATACTTAAACTTCTCGATAACGGAATCATATACCCAATTTCTGATAGATCGTGGGTTAGCCCAATTCATGTCGTGCCTAAAAAGTCTAGACTTATCGTTATTAAGAATGATTCTAACGAACTCATTCCAACTCATACCCAAACGAGTTAGCGTGTTTGCATTGATTATCGAAAATTAATTGCTGCAACACGTAAGGATCATTTCCCTCTTCCCTTCATTGACCAAATGCTTGAACTATTGGCCGATCACGAATTCTATTATTTTCTTGATTTATTCCGGCTATAACCAAATTCCAATCGCTCTAGAGGATCAAGAGAAAATGACTTTCACGTGTCCCTTTGGCACTTTTGTGTATCGACGTATGCCTCTTGGCCTTTGCAACGCTCCTTCTACGTTTCAAAGATGCATGGTCAGCATCTTTTATGATATGATCGAACGCTTTCTTGAAGTGTTTATGGACGATTTTTCTATCTTTGGAAACTCTTTTTCTGAGTGCTTACACTATCTTGAGTTGGTCCTTAAATAATGCAAGGACAAACATTTAACGTTAAATTGGGAAAAATGCCATTTCACGATCAAACACGGTATTGTCCTTGGACATGTCATTTTAAACAAAGGCATTGAGGTAGATAAAGCGAAAGTTGATGTAATTGCGAATCTACCCATTCCCAAATCTGTTAAAGACATTCGTTCATTCCTTGGACACGTGGCTTCTATCGACGTTTTGTGAAGGATTTCAGTAAAATTGCTCGACTCCTTACGACTCTTCTTGGAAAAGACGTTCCTTTCGACTTTAATTTTAACCGTGTTTCTGCTTTCGAACGTCTCAAAAATGAACTCATGTATGCTCCCATCATTTGCTCACACAATTAGGATCTTCCCTTTGAAATAATGCGCGACACTTCTAACTTTGCGGTTGGTGCTGTCTTAGGACAACGCATCAACAAAATTCTTCATGTCATCTACTACACTAGTATGACTCTTAACGATGCTCAACTCAATTACACGGCCATTGAAAAAGAGCTTCTTGCGGCTGTCTTTGCGCTCAAAAAATTCTGACCTCATTTGATTGGCTCACACATTACTGTTTACACTGACCACTCCGCTCTTAGATACCTTTTCGCTAAAAAGGACGCTAAGTCTTGTTTGATCCATTGGATCCTTTTACTCCAAGAATTTGACCTTAAAATCAAAGACAGAAAAGGATCTGACAATGTAATTGCTGATCATTTGTCTCGTCTTCCAAACGCACCATCTTCTTTACCGATCAACGAGAACTTTCCTGACGAACAACTCCTTTCTGTTTCTGTCGATCCTTGGTATGCCGACACAGTGAACTATCTAGTCACTAAGGAAACTCCTTCATTTTGGTCGAAATAAGATAAATATAAATTTCTTTCCCAAGTCGAGTACTTCTATTGGGATGATCCATACTTGTTTAAATACTGTTCCAACCAAATCATTCGACATTGCATACCAGATTGCAAAATCAAAAGTGTTATTTCGTTTTGTCATGACCAAGCTTGTGGCAGTCATTTTGGTCCTCGAAAAACTGCTAAAAAGGTACTTCGATGTGGCTTTTATCGGCCCACTCTTTTCAAAGACTCATTCAAATTTTGTAAAACTTGCGATCGCTACCAGATGATAGGAAGAATCTCTCGATGAAACATGATGCCTTTGAACCCCATTCTTACAATCGAAATCTTTGACGTTTGGGGTATTGACTTTATGGGACCATTCCTAAACTCTTTTGGAAATCTGCACATTCTCCTTGCTATCGATTACATATCCAAATGGGTTAAAGCCGTTCTACGTAAAACAAATGAAAATAAAGTTGTGAATTTCCTTAAAGAAAACATCCTTTCAAGGTTCAACACACCTCGCACAATAATAAGTGATAACGGAACTCATTTCTGTAACCGATCATTTGAAACTATAATGAAGAAATACTCGATAGCCCATAAGTTATCCACTCTATATCATCCTCAAACTTGTGGTCAAGTTAAAGTTTCAAATCGACAAATAAAATAAATTTTGGAGAAAACCGTTAATAAAAATCTAAAAGATTGGTCTCAAAAATTGACTGACGCTCTTTAGGCTTACCGTACTGCTTTTAAAACTAATCTTGGGATGTCTCCATTTCGTTTAGTTTACGGGAAAGTGTTCCATTTACTAGTTGAAATCGAACATAAAGCGTTGTGGGCAATTAAGAACTTAAACTTTGACCTTGAAAAAGCTGGCAAAAATAGAAAATTGCAAATCAATGAATTAGAAGAGATTAGGAATGACGAGTATGAAAATGAAAAATTTTACAAAGAAAGAACAAAAGTTTTTCATGACAAGTCAATCCTAAGAAAAATGTTTTTGCCAAACCAAAAAGTTCTTTTGTATGATTCTAGACGTCATTTATTCCCTGGTAAACTAAAATCAAGATGGATCGGACCATTTGTGGTACGAACTGTTTTTCCACATGGTGCCATAGAAATACAAAACGCTAGGGATGGAACAATTTTTAAAGTCAATGGTCATCGCTTGAAACCATACTTCGAATTGCCAGGTAATCAAGAGGAGGAGCTCATGATTCTTCATTAGCCATACTACGTCTAGTAAGAAATGTTAACCCTCTTTTGTAAATATGTACACATTTTTCTCATTATATCATGTATTGACCGTGGGAACACAGTCAAAATTAAGTGTAGGGTATTTGGAGTCTCATCTTCATTTTTGACTTTTCATGGTTTATTTTTTTTTGCATTTTCCTTCCAAAACTCAAAACTTAAAAAAAAACCCAAAACAAATTTTATTTTTAGCATTTTGATTTACCTCTGAAAAAACACTATAGGATAAGTATATGTTTTGGTTATTAAATTGAAATTTTTGAAAATTTATTTGTCTCAACAAAAATAAAAACAAAGTTTGATTACAAGTAACTATAGTTTAACTAGTATATAGGAAGGTTCATGGGTGTTAATTATGAAGTATATCCTAATAGAAATCTTTGTTTAAAAGAGTGGTAGATTTAAAGTAAAGGCGATAACATTTTTGATCTTCTAAGTTAAGTGGTGCTAAGATGATTTTGCAAAACTCTCTCTTCATAAAAAAATATTTTTGTGAAAATAAGAAACACCTAGAGTCATGTGTTCACACGCAAGTGTGTACACTCGCCATGCTCTGTTCCCTTCTCATGTAAGCCAGAAAGGCAGTGCAGGACCGGTATATCTGGCCTCAGTCTATCTGAGTTAGGTGTATGTATATAAATTTTTAATAAAAACTACCACTTAGAGTCATGTGTTCATATGCATGTGTGTACACTCGCCATGCTCTGTACTCTTCTCATGTAAGCCCGGAAGGTAGTGCATGATCGGTATATCTGGCCTCAGTTTATCCGAGTTAGGTGTGTAAATAATAATAATGTTAATACTTTTCAAAAATTGAGAGAGCAAGCAATTGAAATTCAAGCACTAT
Organism: Allium fistulosum; assembly: GCA_030737815.1. Taxonomy (NCBI): domain Eukaryota; kingdom Viridiplantae; phylum Streptophyta; class Magnoliopsida; order Asparagales; family Amaryllidaceae; genus Allium; species Allium fistulosum. Next base: position 186,341,510 of record CM060905.1, read on the forward strand.
TTTCATTTAGTTTATTCAACTTGTTATTCAAAAGAAATAAGAATACCACTTTGAAAAACTTTGATAATCTACTAAGGATCCATTTCATAGTTGCACTATGTTATCAACCGAAACAACTAGCCAAACTCGAGTCTAATTGTGATGATAACTTAATTTTTGTTGAAATTTTTGACGACTAAAAGGACTTAAATTTCTTGATAATGACCAGAACTTATATTTAACTTATTCATGTTAATTTAAAAGTAAATTCTTCATTTGTAAACATTTTAAAAATTTTGCATTCATCTCTTTGAAAATAAATCATGCATTTAGGAATTTTTCATGTTGCATTTGGATTTTGTGGGTGATATCCGCTGAAAACCCTCACGAGACAACACTCGTCCTACTAGGGACACCTAGAGGTTTAACGGCTTGTTGCATACGCTCAATGCATCGTGATTCCTATGAAAATAGATTTATCTTAGTTTTAGTTTATTCGAGGACGAATAAAAAGATAAGTGTGGAGGTATTTGATGTGCACGTAAATGTGCATATTTTTACTTCCATATTTAATCTATTTTTATTTAAATAAATGTCATAATTGGGTATTTTTACATGTTTTTACCAAAATCCAAATATCATCAAATCATCGTTCATTTATCTTCATTTAGCGGCAAAATTGTAATTTTGTGCATATTTTTAATTTGAGAAAAATTTACTTGCACATTTTAATGTTATTTTGTAGAAATTTTGATGGAAAATAGAAGAGGTCTTCATGGAGATATGCATGCACAAGAGAAGAAGGCAAGTGAAGATGGAAATAAATGGATTCATGAAATCATGGAGGACCCCACCTACCCACTTACCTTAATCTACAATTAGGAGCTAATGCACAAGTTAGTGGGAATTAAAGTCACATGTATATTTAATGGAGGATTAAGCTCGTGCTAATGATTACTTGAAGGTTACACTTCCTAAAGGGTATTTTGGGTAGTCCCCTAAAATATGGATTAGGGTTTTAGGCATGTATAAATAACCCTCTTATGTTCATGTAATGAATCTTTTATCTACTTATCATATTATACAAGTTGTAGCCTCAAATCAAATGAGAAATAAAATGGCTTCTTAAGCCTTTTCTTCTTCTATTTCTTCTTTGCTTTTATTTTATTTTATGCTCATGTTCTATTTACATGCTCTCTTTCATTTCATGTTAGTAGCTTAGTTTTATTTTTATGCAAGTATTTAGTTCATTTTATTTTAATTAGCTTGCACTTTCCTTTTATTTTCTATGTTGAAATTTACATGTGTTGAAATGATAACACAAATGAGTAGCCAAACCCCTTCAATTTAGGGGTAATGAAGCTCTCTAAAATTATGTAAATTCAACATATTGTATGAATTAAGATCTCTTTTATGCTTCATGAAAATATGGATGATTGATGTAAGTTTATTAGTGAATTTGATAGCCTACGTTGTATTCACAAATAGGCTATTCTCACTCAAATATAAACACAATTTACACCATCATTTTACTAATTGATTTTTTATTGTGAAATTAAAGTAGAATCAAAATTCAATGATCTATGTTACTAAATAAAATAGTAAATAGATCATACTTAAAATAGCTTTTGCTTTGACTTCATTTTCATTACAATTGATAGTGGTTTTAGTTGTTGTATTATAGTTTGATGGTTTAAGTTATGTTAATTAATAACATAAATAAGCCATACTTATGATAAATACATCACTAATTCCACTTAAGATCAAATAGAGAGATCATAGGTTATTTTTGTGTTGGTTTGTGTAAAAATATGAGAGTGGATTTGCCTTTAAATTGTTTTCTAATATCGTATTTTCATTCACTTTGTTCTAGCCAGTTTTCCATTTTTCTTAGCTTAAAACAATCTTAAGTTTGGTTTAATTTGATTGAATAGAATTTAAAATCACTTCAATTCACTACGGTTCGACCTGTAGTCGCCACGTACTAAAATTGTACGCCGTGCACTTGCGGTTATTTTTATTACAATTTTTGGCGATTTTCTAATCCGATAGAAAATTAGTCGATTAACAACAATTTAGGATCGCTGAGTACCTAAGATGGTTACAAAGATTCGTAGCTTCCTTGGATTGACCGAGTATTATCGAAAGTTCATTCGAGATTTTTCAAAGATAGCCACACCATTGACATGCTTGACTAGTAAGGGGATACCCTCTGTTTGGAAGAGCATGCTTTTGTTGAGTTGAAGAGGTTGCTTACCTTTGCGCCTGTTCTTATCATTCCTCAGAGTTCTAGACCATTCACAGTTTATTCAGATGCATGTGGGTCTGGGCTTGGAGCAGGCTTGTTGCAAGTAAGGAGAGCTGTGGCTTGTGCTAGCAAACAACTCAAACCTAATGAGAGGAATTTCCCGACCCATGACTTTGAGCTTGCGATGATTGTTTTTGCATTTAAGACATGGAGGCATTATCTTTTGGATGAGAGATTTGAGCTATAAACCGACATAAGTCGTTGAAATATCTCTTTTCCCAAATGGATCTTAATCTTAGATAGCAGCGGTGGTTGAAGTTTCTTGCTTTTTATGATTTCGACATATATTGTACCATGGGCCAGGGGAATGTTGTTGCGGATGCGCTTGGTAAAAAGCATTTTGCGTTGGGCTCTTTATTTGTTAAGTGGCAGAGATTACAGTATATTGTGGAATTTAATTTCTGGCCTCCTCATGATATCGTGCCTGGGTTATTAACGACCCTGGAGGTTTGTGATTTACTCATACTTTGTTGTTTAGCTTATATAAAATGTTGCTAAAACTCTAAAATAATTCCATGCATATGTGAGACCTACTCCCTTGGATCACATCGGTTCTTTCCAAAGACATAATGTGGAGTTCGCGAGGATTTTTCAGCAGCTTGAGAGTGGAGTGAAGTCTAGTGATTTAGACCGATATTCTATTGATCGAAGAGGCTGGCATCGACCTGATGGTTGATTGCATGTTCCCGATGTTGATGGACTTATTGATGAAGTGCTTAGAGAGTGTCACCATTCTAGATGACTATTCATCCCGGAGGTGACAAGGTGTATCGAGATATTCGACATTCATTCTATAGGAAGAGGATAAAGTGCCACGTTTCATAGTTTGTTGCGAAGTGCTTGACTTGTCAAAGAGTCAAGGAGAGTTGGAGAAGTCAAGTGGGTTTTGCTTCCATTAGAGGTTCCTCTATGGAAATGGGATTAGATTTCTATGGACTTCATTGATGGCTTGCATTTCGAGTAGGCGGGAAAATGAGAGCATTTGGATTATAATAGACTGACTGACAAAGAACGCTAATTTTATTCATGTTCGTTCATCGAGGATAGCTTTATCTTTAGCCACTTTGTATATAAGGGAGGTTATTATACTCCATGGCATTCCGATGAGCATCATTAGTAATCAGGATCCGCTATTTACGAGTCAATTTTGGTGAAGTCTGTAGGATGCTTTAGGTATAGATTTGAGCTTGAGTACCGCATACCATCCGTAGATAGAAGGGCATGCTAAGAGGGTGAATCACATGCTTGAGGATTGATTGAGAGCAAGTATTCTTAATTTTGGGTTTTCGTGGGAGGACCACTTGCCATTGGTAGAGTTCACTTGTAATAATAGTTATCATGCGAGTATTGGCATGGTACCATATGAGGCTTTGTACATGCGACTGTGCAAGTCACTTTCATGTTGATCGGAGATGACTAATAGATTGATACCTGGTCCCGAGATGATCCATTAGACTACAGAGAAGGTTGACCTGATTAGGAAACAGATGAAGGCGGCTTAGGATCATCAGAAGAGTTATGCTAATGTGAGGCGTTTAGACTTGTAGTTTTCTATAGGAGATATGATTTTTGTGAAAGTATCTCCATTGAAGCATGTCATGAGTTTTGGCGGTTCAGGGAAGCTTGCACCAAGATTTGTTGGACCTTTTCCCATTACTAAGAGTATTGGTGCTTTAGCTTATCGGTTTGTTCTTCCCAAGAAGATTTCTGGGGTGCATAATGTCGCATCTACGTAAGTGTGTGCACGATTCAGGAGTTATTATTGAGCCGAGCCAATTGGTGGAGGTTGATGTTGAGCCAGATTTTGTTAGACCACGTGGACCTATCTACAAAGTCGGTAGAGAGACTAGACAGTTTAGGAACAAGATGGTCAACCTAGTATGTATTTAGTAGGGTAATGATCCTAGTGATAGCACAAGGGAGTCAGAGGAGAGGATTCGAACTTCATATCTCGAGCTTTTCACTGGTATGCCTACGTTTACTTTTTTAGAAATTGCTTGTCGCTCTCTTTGCTATTTTGTTTCTACATTTTTGCTAGATTGGTTGTTAGGATATGATGTATGTTAAATTATGTGTTATTTTATTTTCTGAATTATTCATATAAAACTCATGAGGGTTGGAGATTGATTCCCCGTACTTTGATATTTTAAGAACAAAATCCTTTTTAAGGAGGAGAGAATGCAACAATCATGCATTTGAGTACCGAGAGATTGATTAGATATTTTATTTAATTAAATTATTAATTGGTATGGAGGTGAAGTACTCATTTGCAAACTTTGGAATTAGGACCCATGGATAGTCTCGTTGAGTCTGGAATGGTGCCTGAATTTGATTGTGTATAAGCTTCAATATGTTTAGAGTTCAGAATTTTGGACGATGATTAATGTTTTATGGAAAAGAAGAAAAGGCTAAGTTTGAGGCTTTATATTTACTTTCCCTCCTCTCTCTCTTCGTTCAGTTCTCATTCACCGTTCATTTCCCAAATACTCTCAAACCCTTTCTCACCTTAAGCCTAACCCTAAATCAATCTGTACAAGCCAAAATAAATTCCCTAAATGAAATAAAAATCACCATAATTCTACTTGGAGCAAGGGCTTCAAACCCAATCCACCTTGGAGCTTGATTTGAAGAGGATAGGTTCATCCAATTTTTCAAGAGAAGTAAAAGAGGGGTTTTTCTTGATTTTCTTATTTCCTCTTCTTAGCAAGGTAAGTGGGAAGCCTTCTAAAATTATTATGGAATTTATTTCTATTTATTTGGATTTTTTGATTTGTTGAATGAAGTTGGAATAGGTTAAGACATTGCATGTAGCTTCATTGAGCTTGTATGAGTATATTAAACTTGATTATACACTATGTTATCCCGCCTTTTGGCAAGGCCGTGACACCAAGAACTTGACCAGAAATCAATGATGGTTCGTCTTAGAGATCGGTTATACGCAAGCTCACAATGGATATCGGCGAATTTTGTCCGAGTCCGGATCAAGCTACAATCGATAAGGCACGACGAGCGAAGTCATGAAAGCTAACGTTCCGAATTTCAAGTCCATCCGAGTTCGCATGCTTGAGTTACGATCGATGCAAAATGAAGGAAACAACTCAATTTTTGTATCCATAGCCAAGCCACAGTTCGAATCCATCAGCTTCGTATCGATCAAAAATCCTCAGTTCGAACCCATCATCTTCATATCGATCAGAAAGCCACAGTTTGAATCCATCAGCTTCACATCCATCAACGAATCTTAGTTCGAATCCATCGTGGGACCTCTATTCGTATCCATCGAGCATTGCACTATTCGTATCCATCACAATGTTGCTTGTTCGTATCCATCAAGTCGAAGTGACTTTGATCGATACGAACAAGGGCTACCTTCATCGATGTGAACAGAGTCACCATCATCGATACGACCAAGCCACCTCCATCGATTCGAACAAGGCATGCTACAGATCGATACGAAGGAGCAAGCTGTTGATCGATTCGAACTAGGCAACGGACTTCGATGCGAACGAGGCGAAGTTCAAGGATGACTCGGTCAACTCGGCGAAGAAAGTGGATTGATACAAAGTATTGATACAAAGGATGCTCGCCACGTCACCACCTGATCACGCGCGACCATCGATTCGAAGTGATCGAGTCGAAATGATCGAGTCGAACGAAATGAACTGCCGAAAGTCTCCATTTCATATCGATCATATCTCGCGATCCACCAGTCCAAATGCTACCAAATTTTCACAGAAACTTACGTGCAAGATGAAGAATGTCCACACCAAGTTTCGACTCCATTGGACGCAATCTTGATCGATACGAAATCCATTCGTATCGATCACGGATCGGGTCGAAACTTCAAGGGCTTGGTCGCGTGGGCGTATCGATCACGGATCGTGTCGAAACTTCATGGGCTTGGTCGCGTGGGCCCGCTCACGTGCCAGAAGAAGTCTCCCAAGATTCGGGCGAAATATCAACCTCCTACACCTATAGATAGACCCCCAGAGCCTACAGAAAAGGGATCTTTGAGTTCTCCAACGCCCAGACTCTGTCGGATTCAGTTCTAAAGTCCATTGCTGTTGCTGCTAACGAATTTTATTGCTGTAATTCATTGTTATCTGCTGTAACCTACTGCAAACAATTGTAATCATCAAAGAAACATCAATAAAGCGATCAATTTCATAGTGGACGTAGGCAATACGCCGAACCACTCTAAATTCTTGTGTTTCTGTGCATTTTTTATCATTTGCATATCTATTTTTGGAGTTTTTGTTAGATAATCCTCTTTTTCCATTTAATTTCTTAATTTTATCTCTTCAAAAACTTGCGAAGAGTGTTGTGCCCAATTTTGGTACAAACACTTTGGTGCTTTCACTGAGAAAAAACCCGATTTTTCTCCTGCTCCTTGGATCTCCTATCGATACCGGATTGCATAAATCCAAGAAGAAGATCCATATCTCAGACCTTGAAGCCCTTCCATTCTATTCAGATTTGCATCAGATCTAGGAAAGGACTTCGTCAATTCACCATAGTAAGAAAACGAACTGCTTCTACAGCTGCTGATCAAGAAGGGCGGGACAGACAAAATCTCGTGCAATTGCCTCCATCCAACCAAGATGCCGCCGGACCTTCAGGCCCGGTTACCAGATAAGAATTCAAGCTGCTGCTTCAAGAGTTAACCCAAAGTCAGCAACAACTTACTGAACAACTACGCGCCAACACAGAGTTGACTAACCAGCTAAATCGCCAAAGGCGTAGAAGGTCCAAAAGAGATCAAGCTTCTTACTTTTCCACCGAAAGTTCAGCCTCATCTGACGATCATCACCGATCCATATGCCCGCGGCTGGATGTAAGCTACACCCAGGCCACGGGACACCAGCCTACCTTGAATCATGGACAACCCAAAACTGGACCAACCACCAGTCATCATACCAGACCTTCATCCGAGGAGGCACCGCTCCTTACCATGTCACAGGCAACCTTGCTACTACCACCACTACCAAACAAGGAGTTGATGCTAGAATCCAAGCTGATCCGCATCGTCAACATCGAGATCATACTCCAGAACCTTATGTCCCTGAGAACGTTGAACCAAGGAGGTGAGGCACGGACCGTCGACCGCGTCCGGTCCAGACTCGCATTGTGGAACCCGACCACACCTTGACACAACATCCTCCAAATATCCAGATGCCGGACATACCAACGATGATTCGTCAAATGATCCGTGAAAGTCAGGGTCTCACTAACTACGACTAGGGAATCTCTCGGAGTCATACCCCTTTCACTGATGAAATATTATATGCTGAACCACCTCGACGCTTCAGGATGCCAACCCTGCCAGTCTATAAAGGAAATTCTGACCCAAATCAACACATCCTGAAGTATGAATGGCTGATGAATGCTACGAGAGTTGATGATGCAGTCAAATGTCGTAGTTTCCCCATTTCCCTGGGGGCATTGCAACTATGTGGTTTACTCGTTTGCCACCAAGATCCATCTCTAATTTCGACCAAATGGCCACCAAATTTGTTGAACAGTTCTGTATGCACGTAGCGAGGCCTAAAGATATTAATACTCTATCTAGCGTCACTCAAGCTCCCGGAGAAACACTCAGACGTTACTTGGAGCGATTTCATGCTACGTGTGCAGAAATAAGCAATCCCAATGACAACTCTATCCTGATGGCATTGACTAAGGGGATTGATCCTGATTCCGAGTTCGGAAATTGGTTAGCTGGGAAGCCATCTGCGTCATTGGACCGTTTCTATTCCAAGGCAGCCCAATTCTTGAGAAGGGAGGATGCGAAACAGTCTAGGAAGCAGGATGACGCAGGGCCCAACATTGAAGGAATTCAAAGTAACATCGCAGTTAAACAATCCGGGGAGAGTTCCAGAAAAGTTTAGTTGAATATACAAAACAAACAGAACCAGGAGAGGGATAGTGGAAATCAAGGAAAAAAGCGAGATCAAAGTCGTGGTCCACAACGCAGAGCTCCCATGTTCGACAATTATACTCCATTGAATACATCGTTGGAAAATGTGTATTTACAGACTTGTAATACCATGCAATATAAGAAACCTGCCCCGAAGCCGTCAACGGAAAGACAAGTCCAAACAGGGAAGTTCTGCAGATTCCATGAGAGTTATGGTCATAACACAAATGAATGTCGTCATTTACAAGACCTCATTGAAAAGTTGATCCGCAAGAGGAAGTTAGATCAGTATGTGCAGGCGCCGCAGTCAGGGGTTGCAGGCCCATCGAATCAAATTCGTGCGCCAGATCAGGCGAGACAGGAGGAACCCGCTCGTACTGGCGGGAGGTTGGTGATAAATGCAGTTAGTGGTGGTCCTCATTCCGCAGACCGAAGCTGGAGGGAAATGGAGTCGTATGCCGGTTCTATTAGACATGCGGATCCCGAGTGTTGTATTAATTTGGGAGATAGAGCTCCGACCAAGCGACAGAAGACGATGGCTGACGATATCGTGTTTTGAAATAGAGATGCTGACAGGGTCGGAGCCCCAACCACTAATCCACTGGTCATATCAATTCAAGTAGGTCATGCTTGGATGAAAAAGATTCTGATTGACAGTGGAAGATCTGTGAATATAATATTTAAGCAAGCCTATGACCAGATGAAGAGGGAGGCCGAAGATTTGAAGCCTTGTCAATTCCATATCCATGGCTTCAACGGGAGTGAGACCATACCCATTGGTATGGTGGAAATGCCAATGGAGCTGGGAACTGGAGAACACTGGAGAGTCCGGACGTTGCAATTTGTTGTATTGAACATAGATTCGCCATACAACGCCTTCTTGGGCCGACCGGCCCTTGCTGAATTTAGGGCTGTTATTGCCCCGTGGTGTTTGACTTTAAAATTCCCTACCGCCAATGGAGTTGGAGTCGTTCTAGGGGATCTGGCTGATTTGAGAGCGGCCGTGTACCGAAATCAAGTCCCCCGAATGCACAGTGTCAAAGTCCGACCCCAAACTTTCGGACTCGGCGATTTCGTCCACAAGAGAATCTTCTCAATACCTCCGCACGCGAAACCAACGTGGGAAGGGCCATATGTGATCAAGCAAAAGCTCGAAAATGACACATTTAAGTTAGCGGTCGTTGGCGGACCTGCTCTACCAAGAGCCTGGAACAGCGAGAGTCTTCGTCGCTGCTACACATAACAGGCTATGTTTATTCATTTAGTTTATTTTCCATTTGTGATTTGTTTCTACATTTCGAAATTAGAATTTGAAATAAGGCAACTGATTTTTCCATATTTTCTTATTTCAGCAATAAAATGCAATGCGAGCCAGAGCTATGATTTACTTGAAATGCTTTGTATGGTCATCACTATGCACGGAGAGCTAAGTTCCATCATATGGTGGGGCTTATTTAGATAGGGAGTGACTGTGATGCAACCGGTCACTCGCTAAGTGATACCCGAGCCTGGGAACAAGCCATCACACCAAAGTCAAAAAAGGATTGATACACGACAATCCTTCACTTAACTCCATATCCCCAGAGTGCGAACTAGAGTATAAAATACTTCTACGAAGAGGGTGGATCCGTCCGCCTAACGACTTCGTCCGTATCTAAACCAAGTTTGAGGAGGGTGGACCTGTCCATCTAACGACCTCACTTGTTAACTCAGGGTGGATGTGAACCGACCATCCACGATCCTGATACACCTTTCGTTCCCAAAGTGCGAGCGAAATCCAAAAACATACAGCAGATGTGACTGATCGTCTGTTTATCAACTCCGGATTCCCAGAGTGCGAAACGGAGTATAAACATCAACTCCGGACTCCCAAAGTGCAAGTCGGAGTATAAACATCAAACTCCGGATCCCAGAGTGCGAAACGGAGTATAAACATCAACTCCGAACTCCCAGAGTGCGAGTCGGAGTATAAATATCAACTCCGGATTCCCATAGTGCGAAACGGAGTATAAACATCAACTCCGAATTCCTAGAGTGCGAATAGGAGTATAAACGTCAACTCCGAACTCCCAGAGTGCGAGTCGGAGTATAAACATAACCTCCAAGTTCCTAGAGCGCGAATTGGAGTATAAGTACCAACTCCGAAATCCCAGAGTGCGAGTCGGAGTATAAATGTCGACTCCGAGTCCCCAGAGCGTGGACGTACAGTTAAAATCTGAATCGGCGTAAACAACCGCCACTAAACAAATGGAAATCCCCGGAGTGCGGATATGATCATCGAAAATCAAGCAAGTATGGTTGAACCACTCAATCTTCACTTCTCCCAAACATCCGTTCAACGGCACTAGACTCAACGTGTTATAAGTGAAATGCAATCGCTGGTTGGTGTTCAACAACTCATCCCCAAGACTGGGGGCAGGACTTAAGCATCGACCATTGACTGAAGCGGTGCGACGTCAAAATTCAACTCACTTACCGGTCGCGAACCATGTCCACAGTTTCCAAACCTGGCGAAAAAAGTCAAACTTGACTCGGAACCTGAAACTTCACAAGTGTACTCCAGATATTGAAACACTTAGGCAAATATATAATAACTGAGAAGAAGCCAAAAAAGAGAAGTTTCATTTCTACTTTCTATGAAAGAATTTCATATACAAGTTTACTCCAAAAAATCCTACCAGCAGGGGACGAACCCACATCTATACACGGCCGACAAAATGAAAGTCAAAATAAACTGAAGAAGCGTGTCTAATCTTTCTTCTTCCTCGGCTTCCTTTTCGGTGTAGACCCACTGGAGCCGCCACTACCTTTCCTCTTTGAGCCTTTACTTTTCGGTGGCCGGTCTCCAGGCAGGGGCATGATGTCAACATCCTCCTCCAAGCTCGAATGAATAGGGATGCTTCCTACGGGCGGAGTCGGAGGAACATGATCAAGTGTAGAAGGTGGAATGGACACACTGGTGTCGAAAACTGTACCACCGGGAGATATCATTCTGAGCGGAGCTGGTCCAGATGCCACCATCCCACCTCCAAAACTGCCACCATGAGCCGCTGCTTCCATTTCAGCGTCGATTTCAGCCAATATCTTCTCTTCAGTAACTGTTCGAGCCTCGCTGGGAGCATCAGTAGTTGGCATCGAAGAACTTGTAGCAGGAGCGAATCCACCCATAACAAATGGTAGGTCGGCAAGAGGATCGCCATGACAGCGAAAGAGTTCCTCCATTAGATGCTCATCAAAAACAAGTGAGCTTCCCTGCAATTCGTCAAGCGGCGCAGTCATAGTTACAGTGGTCGCTTCAGTAACGATAGCCCCCTGCGTCTGATTTGATTCTTGAGTAGCAGGAGGCACAACTGGTGCAGCATCGATCATTGGACAAAAAATAAGAGAACTGTTAGAACTTAATTCAAGTGAAGATTCCGACTTAAGCCAGATATGTGGAATGTTCAGAGTACCTTCCTCAGTTTGACTTGTAGGCGGCTCGACGGCTTCAGCAACTTGCTCGGTAGCCGGAGACATCTGCGGCTGATCCGGATTGTAGGCAGGAACAACTTGGGGATCGACCGCAGGCAAGGATTTAGGCTGGGTTGACGCTGGAAGTTCAAGATTTGCATCGTGGTGTTCAACCCCAGAGCCTTCTCCTATTTCCAGGTGCCGGGTGCCGAGCCTCTCCTTCTCATAAGAAATCACTGACTCATGGAGAATCTTCTTTTCATCTTCAAATAGCAGACGATTCTCAAGCTCAAACTCATCAATGGACTCACCCAGATGCACCGCTTTCTCCTCATCAACCAATCGGCCCCAGGCATTATATAGATGTGCCGGGTAATCATCGAGCCAGGCTAGACCCCTGTGCCTCAGCACGTTGGTGTTGTAAACAACAAGAAGATCTTCAATGTCGCCTTCTAGCCTGGACTCAGCCGATCTCACCTTCTCCTCGACCTCAGTCTCCACCTTGTGAACCTTAGCCACGGCCGCATCCCGTTCGCCCCGAAGCGAGACAGCCTGTTCACATGCCTCCTGGGCTGCGTTGTTCGCATCATCCCTTTCCTTAGCCATGTCAGAGAATTTGGCCTTAAGCTCGTTGAGTTCCTTGACCGCCGCATCCCGTTCGGCGGTGACTGTAGTATTTCGGTGGCCCATCTCCTCCACCAAGGCAACATGTGTCTGCCTCAACCTCTCCATCGCCATAGTCGCTTCATCAGCTTTTTTGGTGGCTTCAATTTCAGATTTCCGAGAAGACTCGACCTCAGTATTGAGCACTTGTATAATTCGGTCTTTTTGAGCGAGCTCGGATTCCATCTTCTCGATTGCTTTGGCCCGCTCAAAGGCCACCTTTGAAGCTTTCTCTGCAGCCTTCACCCACTCTTTATACTGGGAGTATATATCATGGATATAACCATGCATCGTATTTTCGGCTTCCGAGGGGATCCTCTTTAAATGAGGGGGAAAGACATAGCCATCAAATCATATGTTTGGGAACTCTTTCCTCATCTGAGCGTGTTTAATAGCCCCTTCCCCAGTGGGCTCAGTTATGGCCTGCTCTGCAACTATGGGGGCCGTAGTATCAGCTTGCGGGCGATGAGTTTCAGACCTAGAAATTTGAGAAGACGGTCTGTGACGTGGGGGCTCTAGTGGGTGCGAAACATGGACAGGAGGTGGAGATGGAATTCTAGGAGGTGGCGAACGGGACCAAGATCGGTGTCTATAGTCTCTATCCCTATCCCGTTTGTATCTGTCCTGATAAGAGTACCCGCGATCACGGTCTCTATATGAATCTCTCCTGCAGGAATCATAATAATAAGAAGAAGATTTTCGAGCCGAGCGAAGGCTCCCAAGCATTGATCCTCTCCTGGACATTGTACCTGAAAATGAGAAGCGAAGAAAAAGTTATTGATCTCTTGGGTTGGACGATTTACAGTTATGAATCATGTAGTGCAGTGAAGTGTATGTATGTGCAATCCCCCGACCAACCGGAAATGTCGGCCGCACTCATAGCAAGCGACCCGCTCGGCTCAAGAGCATTATCAAGCTCCTCCATCCCGGTGTCGTGTTGAAACGACACATAATCCAGAATTGGAATATCAGCAAGCCCTTCCAAAGGGTTCTCTACTTGCGGGGGAGGATCCTCCGAAATTCTAATCCCCAGGACGGGCAAAGACATAACCACGGATTTCAATCTCACGGATTTAGAACGCTTATGAGCAACTGCCTTGCCTTTTCTCCTTCTTCCTGAATCTTGAAAACTGGAAGAAGGCCCCGCTTGGAGTTCGTTATCAGTGGGCGTTCTCTCCGGATCAACTTCTTCAGCTATTACGACTCCGGATGCTTTTCGTTTCACCCGCTTCTTCGAGACCGTTCTAAGTGTCCCTTCCAGCCTTATGCTTTGCTTCCGTTCAATCAGCCCGACAATTCTCATGTTTCTGTCGGTTAGAACCCAATCAATGTTCCTCTCTTCACCCGGAACTGCTTGGAGGATCCGAATTAACTCCCTGAAATATCCACCGTCAGGTCATGAGATTGCGGCTATAAAAGAAGTGAAATATGTCAGTTTTGAAAACGATCATTATTATCTCGATAATTCAAGAGAAAGATCGCAGCGCTTACGTCTATCCAACCATCGCCTAGCGAATCCAGGGGGGATCGAACATAGAACCATTCCATTTTAAAGTAACTCAGCCTTCCCCAGGACCCCATTACTATATGGCAGTTCCTGACCACTTCCAAGAATGTGAAAGAAGGGCTATCTCCGTGGCTCTTAAAGTTGAAGAGATATCTAATCTCGATCGGCTTTGGTGGTCGAAAGAGAATTTCCATAAACAGAATGAAAGTGCTATTCAACAAGGCGTATCCATTGGGGTGTAGCTGGGATGGAGCAATTCCAAGGAATGATAGCATTTCCCTTATGTATTGATTAAATGGAGGAAGAGTCCCCGCCGTGCAAGCATGACGATTGAAGGCAGTAAACCCCTCCGGGGGAGCATGCGGCCTATCATTTGGCCCTGGCAATAACACGTCATCAAGCGACAGACCATGTCTTAAGCATATCCGTCCCAGCATATCTTCGGAAAATGCCGGACGGCACAGAGTCTTGTGGACGACAAATGAACCGGGCGCTTGGAAACTCGTCTGATGCTGGATCTATCACTTCGGCCTCGATGGCCGGTATCTCGATTATTGGAGGGATTGAACCTTGAACTTCCTGCTGTTGTGAACTTGAAGGTTCCATGACTAGCTAGCTTATGAAAAATCATCGTTAAACAGATAATAAACCCGTGCATCCCGCAGTGTGAAGTGTGTGAATATGTTGTGCAGTGCAGTGCAGTATATTACTTGAAAAATTCCATAGAGTTAAGGAAAGCATGTAATCAATGAGACTTCGAAATTCAGTCGGAATGACCGTCATCGTTGACCGTCACAACCGTGCCATCCAGATAACAAAGACCGATCTGAGTTAAAGTTTGTTAGAATTTTGTTAAAGTTACAGTTCCATCGACGAGCTTCGAAGGGAAATCAAATATGCAGTCCAACGGTCAAGTCCAATTATGCCAAAATGAAGCTCGTCGGAGTTAGATTTTCAAATGCACAAGAGTTTTCAAGATCATCGAAGTTAGGCTCATTGTCGATCATCAAAGTTCGAGTTCACATCGATCCGTGTAGTTGCTTGTATCCATAAGGGATACAGGTTCAAATTTGTATCGATCATTCAGGTTCAAATTCGTATCGATCGTTCAGGTTCAAATTCGTATCGATCGTTCAGAGACGATTTCATATCGATTCCATGGCACGTAGTTCGTATCGATCGGAGCTCAGTAGTTTCGTATCGATCAGAAAACATCTGCTTCGTATCGATCAATATCGTCTACTTCGTATCGATCAATATCGTTTCGAAACAACCGATGCTAAGTGATTGTTCGATTATCGATACGAAGCCCGAAGCAAGGTAGCGATACGAGGTTTCACATCGGGATCGATACAAGGCAAGACGTTTTCTTCTTCAATCGATACGAGGTTAAGGCCAAAAAATTGCCCACTAACAATTTCGTATCCCTCCTCACTTCTTCTTCCCCAAATGACGTAAACGCCATGGCCTTCCTCAACCTCACTTCGACCCAACTCCGGCATTGCCGACACCGGAACTGGCAGCAACCATGGGAAGGACAGCGTTCGAAGTCGAGTCTAATCGTTTTGGGAATATATTGATTATTTAATTACCTAGTTAAAGTGATCGATTCGAAGGATCGATGGGTTGTTTGGTTCAAGAACAGTCTCGATTCTCTCTACATGAAGCGATACGAAGACAAGGGAAAAGTGAACAAGTGAAAAGTAAAAAGTGAAAAACGACTAAGTCCACAGTATTTATATGGACTCGAGTGTGAAGGGAGAAACGATTCGCCTCCTAATAAACTCAACTGGTTGCAAAATGTCACCACGGGATCGATTCGAACAAGCTATTCGAATCCATCAACTCGAGCTTTTATCGAAGCGAAGTTGCCAACGAAGGCTTTTCTGAGTCACCCAAATCCATCGATACGAAGCCCTTGTTCGTATCGACCATTTTCGACTCCATCCCCAGTGCAACGATATGAACTATGCAGTTCGAATCCATCGAACCACGGCATCCAGAGGCCAATATCAATCGATACGAAGGCATATTTTGTATCCATCTTTATGACCCACACATCGATTCGAAAATGACACGGACTGCAATGGAATCCACCGAAGTTCGTTACCATCGATACAAACGATCGTTTCGTATCCATCAAAGCTCATATCCATCAATGCGAAATGTTCATTTCGTATCCATCAATACGATGTATACCGATGCAGAGACAATGTCTTAACCTTTTACAACGATTCAGGAGAGGATCAATAGGAAGGAACATTCAAAAACAACCATCGAGTGTTGTTACAATTCGAATTTCACATCGGTTCAGGAGAGGATCGATACGGGATTCGATACGAGATAAACTGATAATGACTCGTGAACGTGCAAACGTTAACGAGAGTCAATTTAACATATATGCATATATGTCGGACTAATATTCAATTTTCAACATCCACAAGAACTGGATACTTATCTGATAATGATTACAAAAATGAACGGTTAATCACCAGCATACAGCAATCAGTTGCAACAATACGGGGTACAACAGTTGACAGTCAACGGTTTACATCGCCAAGGAAACTAGTCAAAGATTACAACTTTCAGCGAAAAGACAATAACTTTTCAGAATAAAGACTGTGGCTTTTCAAAGCACGTCATGTTTCCACAAGACGTACTTTGGGGGGCAAATGTTATCCCTCCTTTTGGCAAGGCCGTGACACCAAGAACTGGACTAGAAATCAATGACGGTTCGTCTTAGAGACCGGTTATACGCAAACTCACTATGGATATCGACAAATTTTGTCCGAGTCCGGATCAAGCTACACTCGATAGGGCATGACGAGCAAAGTCATAAAAGCCAACGTTCCGAATTTCAAGTCCATCCGAGTTCGTATGCTCGAGTTACGATCGATGCAAAATGAAGGAAACAACTTAATTTTCGTATCCATAGCCAAGCCACAGTTCGAATCCATCAGCTTCGTATCGATCAGAAATCCTCAGTTCGAACCCATCAGCTTCGTATCGATCAGAAAGCCACATTTCGAATCCATCAGCTTCGCATCCATCAACAAACCTTAGTTCGAATCCATCGTGGGACCTCTATTCGTATCCATCACAATGTTGCTTGTTCGTATCCATCAAGTCGAAGTGACTTTGATCGATACGAACAATGGCTACCTTCATCGATGTGAACAGAGTCACCATCATCAATACGACCAAGCCACCTCCATCGATTCGAACAAGGCATGCTATAGATCGATACGAAGGAGCAAGCTATTGATCGATTCGAACTGGGCAACGGACTTCGATGCGAACGAGGTGAAGTTCAAGGATGACTCGGTCAACTCGGAGAACAAGTGGATTGATACGAAGGATGCTCGCCATGTCACCACGTGATCATGCGTGACCATCGATTCGAAGTGATCGAGTCGACATGATCGAGTCGAACGAAACGAACTGCTGAAAGTCTCCATTTCGTATCGATCATATCTCGCGATCCACAAGTCCAAATGCTACCAAATTTTCACAGAAGCTTACGTGCAAGATGAAGAATGTCCACACAAGTTTCGACTCCATTGGACGCAATCTTGATCGATACGAAATCCGTTCGTATCGATCATGGATCGGGTCGAAACTTCATGGGCTTGGTCGCGTGGGCCCGCTCACGTGCCAGAAGAAGTCTCCCGAGATCCGGGCGAAATATCAGCCTCCTACACCTATAAATAGACCTCCAGAGCCTACAGAAAAGGGATCTTTGAGTTCTCCAATGCCCAGACTCTGCCGGATTCAGTTCTAAAGTCCATTGCTGCTGCTGCTAACAAATTTTATTGCTGTAATTCATTGTTATCTATTGTAACCTGCTGCAAACAATTGTAATCATCAAAGAAACATCAATAAAGCGATCAATTTCATAGTGGACGTAGGCAATACGCCGAACCACTCTAAATTCTTGTGTTTCTGTGCATTTTTTATCATTTGCATATCTATTTTTGGATTTTTTGTTAGATAATCCTCCTTTTCCATTTAATTTCTTCATTTTATCTCTTTAAAAACTTCCGAAGAGGGTTGTGCCCAATTTTGGTACAAACACACTAAAAGAATCAACATGGAGATTTATGTTAGTGATTTAAGAAAGTTAATAAACAATTAGGGTCACATTGCTAACTAAATGAAGAAATAAATAGGAAGTATGAAATGATGAATAAATGAATATGTGATTTTATAAAACTTATTTGGGAATTTAATAACAAGGTTTGTTGAAATTGTTGATTTTTAATGGAAATGCTTGAATTTGAGGATTTGAATATAAATTCAATGGATGATAAATAAATTATTTGGAAATAGTAGATTGATTGCTTAATTGATGTAGTATTTGATTATTGGATGGTAGGAATTATTGTTGCCTGTTTGATATTTTAAACTAATTGTTGTATGTAATGGTTTTTTTGAACAAAAATTTATTTTACACTTAATAAATAAAATAAAGAAGTAAAGGAGAGTAGTTACATACATATAAGGTGTTCATAAAAGTTAGAAACAAAATATAAAAAGTTTATTTGGAAAACTGAATATTTTGAAGAAAACATTAGGAATGAACTTGAATTATATATGTATGTGTGCATGTGTGTATGGTGCATTTGGATATGTTCATACACACTTAGCATGATGTTGTAATATGTAGTCAAGTTACCGAAAGTGCGTAGTCGCGATTCGATAGCTAAACGGACGAAGATGGATTCATGGCAACATAAATTATTATTGAGCACTCTAAAGAATCGAGCTGGATTTAAGAGTAAACAACATTGAACTTCGATTGTGAAGCAAGGGAGATGTGGTGGAGAAAGTAGTTAGCTTGCTAGAGGAGACGGCGTGCGAACTAGAGCCGGAAAGTGCTCCGACTGGGCCTGAATTTTGCAGTTCGGTCACCAACCGATGGACTGGTGGCTGCCAATCGGTCCACCGGTTGATGAATTAGGTGAGCAATTCAGCCAGATCTAGAACACCCTACTTCAGATCGAATCCCCTTTCACCCGAGTGACTTAGAGGAATTCTTAATAACAATATTGAGGTGCCTTAGCATGGTGTTTCAAGGGCGTGATGATGATATTATATCGTGAATTTTGTAAGAAATCCATGATGACTAAGAATGTGAAGATGATGACGATCATCTATGACTAGATCACATATCAATTATGTTATTTATAGGGGTGGTGAGATCCACGTAGGTTTTAAGTAAATAGAGTAGGTCACATATCACTTATGCTTATTATGGGGTATAGTGAGATCTACATGAGACCTATCACTGAGGATGTAGTTCAGGGTCTATGGTACATTAAGGTACCGACTCTATTTATTTTGGAACCTCGATGGGAATCCTTGGATCACGATGGATATCCACCGCAGAGTCTACTCATAAAAAATGATTGGACTAATCACACACACACACACACACACTATTTGGCGTATATCATTGTATTGTAGAACTATATCATGGTATTCATGTCACCCATATTTGTGTATTTGGCTATCTACCTCATAGTACGTTGTTACATACCAGTCACATTATATTAGTTGTGCTAACTCGTGATCGCAAGTGAAGAACAGGTTGAGGTACAAGATTAATAATATACCCTTATCTTTACTATAGTAACTGATGTATTTATTGATTTCATATACAATATTTTGAGATTTATTCCCTCATGCCAGGGTTTAAGTCTGACCCGCATTTTGTCTTTGTTTATTTTATGAAAACTCTCGGGTACTCGATTTAGCAGGCTGAGTGGTAGGTAGCTTTTAGGGATAGCTTAGGATCACATTATTTTCGATTAGAGAAGGAGGACAATATTTTGTTATACATTTAGATGTATATTTTTTGGCACATGACAAACCTATATTTATATCCATGAGACATGTATTATCAGATATTATATTCGGTACTCCATATGTATAGAGTCGATGTATTATGACTGTTACTATTCGTATTAGTGTCTTTCATATTGTTATGTCTCATATGTGTGTGGGTATCATGTTCTGGTTGTGTATCTTTGTATATTATATATTATTATTCCGTGTGAGATACTACCATTACACCATAGTTAAATTAATTATATAAACAATAAAACTTTAAATTAACCATATGCAGCCTGTCATATGATAATCCAGTTCGGTCACTGTCATTCTGTGGCTAAAACTTTTGGGTTTCCATAGAGCAGGTTGTTACAGAACCTTCTCCAGTAATAAATCCTTCTCGACACCAAAAATAAATTTCGTCTTATACCTTGACTTGAACATCCTCCAAGTAATTGTATGCTCATCCACTTCAATTCTTACCACTTCCCACCAACATGCGGCTTTGCCATTCTAATGCTAAGTTGCTAACCATCACTTAATAATATCACAAAGTCCTAATAGGTTGAAAACCTTTTCACAATCATTCAATCATGCCCGAGTCACCGAGTATGACATCATCCAAAGAAAATGCTTCCCATCAAGATTGGATAAATCCTTACATGGCTTAAGAAAATGAACAACTGGTGGTGCTGGGGTTGGAAAAACACCTTGATTGGAAGTGGTAGAGGCAACTATGGGTTCGATCGGGTTGGTACTAGCTTGGCTCGTCCTTTGACGGTAGCATCTGAACAATACTGGAATATTAACTTCAAAAATATCTAGTATATTTACATGGTTGCTAGTCCATACCCTGGTTTCCATCCCATCGGCATTGGCTGTTTTTGGCCTCTGTTCTAGTTTTGATTGAATTAATCATTTCAGCTATCTACAAAAATGGAATTCATTAGCAATTTTCAAATAGATAGTAGAAAAAACCGGAACAGTAAATGGGTGTGTGCATATGTACTTTGAATTTCCTATATATAATGTATATCTAACAGAAAAAACAAATACACTCTCTCAATACGTTCCTAATTCTTATCCTAGTTCCTAACCTATACTCTAATACCAAATGTAACAATCCACCATTTTGACCCTGAGTCTTATGCCCAAACCAACGACGATAACCTAAGAACCAAAATGACAAGTCAATGGGGTGAGATTATATATATAATTACCGACAAAGACATATATTAGATATTAAACACAATTCTAACAATACCATCTAATAACTACTTTTAGAGTCTCGCAGCGGAAGCAATTAAAATATAGTACATGAGCAAATATCATAGTTACATCACCAAAATATGTCTAAAATATCGACATAGGTGTCTGAATAATACAAGTACAACCAATCAATACACAGAGTCAAACTAGGTACAACACCTATATATGCCACACATATAATGTACAAATAAATATCCGTCCCTTATACCATCTCATCTCTAGACTCCATCGACCTGGATATATATAAAAATATGGGAGAGTGTTAGATAAAGTTCCGATGAGTGAGCCATACTCAACTTTACATATACTATAAAAATAATATTATAACATGATATAAGTCTATCACTCGATCACCTCACATTCTATCACCACATCGTACATGATCATCATATACATTTAACCGTATCACATCATATCTGTGTGGACTCGCTCCCTTGGACACACATCTTGCGCTACAAGGTCGCCCGTTTTCCACCTCATGTTGATCGCATATAGGACTCATGCACTGGACTAGCCTTATGCTATATTGGGTTGCTTATTTTCCTCGTACTAACTAGTCAGACTCACGCCTTGGACTAGCCTTGTGCCTTACAGGGTCGCTTACATCCACCTCCAGACTAGTCCGCCGAAGCACTACAAGGGAGTAATGCAATACCTGGATCGTCAAAGCACTACAGGTTCGTATCTATATCTGTATCTGTATTTTGGGCCGTATATCTATGACTAGACTCGTTCATGCCCACATCCATCGTCGCATCATAATTATGTACCATAACAACAAATATAATCACTGCAAATAGAAATCAAACATCTCATAAAATCATTCATTTGGAACACCATTGATTGCCTCATAACTAGCCTCGGATCATCTTGCAGAACACATGAGAAACAAGACTCGAACTGCTCATTATTTATTTGTATAGGCCCTTCTGGGTCCAGGTTCAACCTATACCCAACTCGACCACCGGTGCTCCAGTCCAGCCTATCGATGGACTGGTGCACATGGTTCATAGGTGCTTTAAATTTCAAAAATTTAGTGTTCTGTCATCGTATTCTACATTTAGCTGCCTTTTCTCTACCTATGGTCGCTTAAAAATGTACCAAAAACCTAGCCCTACATCCCTAAGTTCCCTTTGATCATTTAATTCACCAATTTTGGCATATAATCATCAGAATACTATATTCCTATCAAACATTGTTTCTAAGTACCGTTCTTAGCCAAATCCCTTCCAAATCCCCATTAATTCCGAATTTAAGTGTTTATTAATGTCGTACTACACTAATATAGCCAGCATGTCATGTATTTGGCATTAACTTGCATTATATAAATAAGAGGACGAATCACCAACCAAAATACCTATTTCATTCCAGTTCTCCATTGTTTGGCCTGATGCATCTCCTCACTTCAAATTTCCACCTCCAATTGCTCCTAGTACATTACCTTGTCTAATAGCTTCACAACACTTTTGGTCTCATTCGATTCGATGAACTTTTGAGAAAATGATTAGGTTTTGATCTTAGGTAGCTTGAAAGGAAGGAGGAAAAAGAAAGAAAAATGATGTGGTTAGTTTCTGCAACTAAACCTACGTGTACTCTAATTTCAAAGGAAGAAGGAAAAAACAATTGTTCGTCTATTTACAATTTTAAAACTCAACCCTAGCTTTGGCGCCCGTTCGACTCAACGCTATTTCAACCATAATTCCTTCATATGGACTCCATACGAAGCAAACAAAAATACTGCGCAAATCAGAAAAACAAGACGGTCATAATGTGCTAGTTTCATCGTCAAATTCCAACATCTGGAAAATGACAAGTTTTCCCCCTCCTTATTTTTAATTTATGTGATTAATTCATTGATTCCAATTATCTTAACATTATTCTATTACTTATATTTTATCAAAATATTTTTCAAATTTCCAGGGTATTGCAGAGCATACTAGTATATTTTAAAAGTTATTATATATATATATATATAAGTATAACATGGATACACCCATAAAATTACAGTAATGCTTTCTATTTTCTGGGGAAGCTGCTTATAATTCATGTTTTAGACAAGTAAAAATAAGCTATTGAATTGGAATAGTTCCGATGAGGCAACGGCCGAGGTCCGGGCATGGACATTCCAGTATAGTTTCGTTGGTACCCTCAAGCAAGAGGCCAAATTGAAATTAATCCCAACGCAGGACTTACAGCTCAAGCACATGGGGCAGTTCCCGCTCCTCTACCTACTTCGGGTTTTCCCAAGTTGTGTAGGGATTATCAGAGTTTGGGTGGAAATAATTACTTGAGAACTGAATCATTTATTGACATTCGGGCATGGTTGAGGAATTATGATCAGATTTTTGTTATGATGGGCATAGAGGATGCGATGAAGAGGTAATTGGCTTCATGACATTTGTAGGCCTTGAACAGGTAGGATATCATCATTACTGAGACATAAGAGACTGAAATTACTTAAATTGATTTTAAGAGGTGCTTTGAAATTAAGTTCATATCAGAGGCCGCATGCGGAGTGGAGCTGGAGAAGTTCAACCATTTGGAACATGGAAACCATGGTGTCAAGAAGTATGTTAATGAGTTCAACCAACTAGTAAAGTATGGCTTAGACCTAAATAATGCACTAATGAAGAAATAGGCCTATCAATGGATACTTTTGGATGTGAATAATGTCATATCTGCATCCGCATACAAAATCATTTTCGAATATCAAATATTCACATTGCAAATACAAACATATATCGAATAATTATCCTATCTGCTAACAATCGATTAATCAAGAAATATGAATATAATTTTTTGTTTAACATAACTTTTTCAATCTCACTAATTATAAAAGTATAAAATATAAACAATATGATGGTAATAAATAGTTTTGAGCAATTAATATGCATTAACTGCATATAATGTAAACTATTAAGTTAATAAAAATAATAAATATATATCTTTATTACACTAAAGTACGCATAAATAAAATATAATCTTGATAAGAACTGGATAGATAATTATCAGATGTGAATGCCTTCGTATCCACATTCCTATCCTTTTTTCTGATATCAGATATTTATCTGCTTTTATGATGGATCCGGACTGATGTAGATGGAAGTGGATGGATTTTAGATTTTTGGGTATCCATTAACAGCCCTATGAAGAAGGCGACAATATTTTCTAGGGGGGTTGAGCCTATCTTTGGGAGATGTTGCTTCGAACCATGTACCCACAAGGACTAATTTTGAGAGCTTGGTTGAGATGGCATTGCTGAATGCAACTACTAAGGACAAACCTAAGAAGATTGAAGGAAAGCCGGTTTAGTAGAATAAATAAAATGGTGAATTAGGAGCTCAAAGCAGAATAAAAAAACTAAAATTTAACTGTAAGAAGTGTAATATCATGGGACATATGGTAAAGGATTGCAAAGTAAATGTTGTGAAGGCCACATGCTACAACTATAACTAGTTTAGGCATATGAAGAGGGAGTGCCCGACCTTTCCTAAGACTTCTACTGAGGTGGTTCCAACTTATGCACTTGATGTTGTTCTTTGCTCAAGTGTAACACCAACTATAGATAAAGGGAAGAAAGCTGTCATGAAAGGTGTCAACTCTTTCTAATATATGTGTTTGCACTTTTTTTGACACTAAAGCATCTCACTCGTTTAATTTCAAGTAATCTAGTAAATGAATTGCACATAGAGACTAGTATAGTCACTCCCCTATTGTAATATCGAATCCTATTAGGGGATCGATCCAGTCATCCTATTAGGGGATCAATCTAGTTATCCATGATTTTTATGGGTTTGAAGTTATATATTTTGGGTGTGGACTTTGATTGTGATGCTTTTGTATTGGGAATTTCTTAGATTGGTGTAATTATGAGAATGGACTGGATGGTTGTATATGGAGTGGTGTTGGATGCTCATAGGAAGGTGGTTCGTTGATACATGTAGTAGGCACAACCTTGAAGTTTACAACGATCCTAATAGTTTTGTTATGTTAAGTTACATTTATTCCCTAGACCTGTCACATGATGAGTTCTCTTCCATTCCTATAGTTCATGACTTGCCAGATGGCTTTGAAGAAGTTTCTAGTGTTCTTCCTTATAGAGAGATTGAATTTTGAATTTATTTAGAAAATGATGCTAGACTTGTTGCTTTGCCACTTAGGCATATGGCTCCAAGAAAAAGACGCGAGTTTAGTAAACTGGTGAATGAATTATTGGCGAAGGGTTTCATTTGGAATATTTTGGAATGGGGAACACCTGTTATCTTTACTACCAAAGCAGATGGCTTTTTAAGGCTTTGCGTTCACTATCTTGAACTGAACAAGCCGATGGAAAAGAGTCGTTATCCATAGCCACGTATAGATGAATTGTTCGATCAGTTAGTTGGAGCAAGGATGTTTTCTTGGCTTGACTTGGTTATCGAATTCCATCAATTGCATGTGGTTAAGGATAGTATTCATAAAATCGCTTTCTGCACAATTGATTAACTTTATGAGCAGTTAGTCATATCATTTTGGGCTAACAAATGAACCAACTTATTCATCAACCTCATAAGTTGGGTTCTCAAAGGGTTGCTAAATAAGTTTATGGTGGTATTTGTAGATGATAACTTGTTTATTCGAAAAGCGAGGAAGAGCACAAGTTTAATTTGAGAGAAGTTTTATACTATGCATAAGCATAGGTTAAAAGAATTTTTTTCCAAATGTCACTTTAGGTGCAAGGAGGTTAGTGCTCTTGGTTATGTTTTTTCTAAGCACTAATTATCAGTTGATCTGAGTAAAGTTGTTGCAGCGCTAGAATGGCATGTACCAAATATTGCTATAAAGGTAAGAAGTTTATTAAATATTTGCAATGATTTTTGCATCATTGACACACCTTACTAAGAAGAATTTAGTTTTCTTGTGGGACTAAGAAAGTGAGTATGCTTTATTAAGCTAAATGAGTTTTTGATTAGTGCACCTTTTTTAGTACTTCCTAACGGTTCGAAGCCTTTTACTATGAATACTGATGCTTGTGGTAAATGACTTGACGCTGTTTTGATGCAGGATGGTAGAGTTGTTTGTTATGATAGATGAAATTTGAATGTACATAAGAAAAAATATCCAAACCATGACCTTGAATTGTTAGCTATTATTTTTATTCTAAAACCTTTGAAGCATAATCTTTTAGTGGATTTTTTTGAGTTTTACAGATCAAAATCCCTTAAGATATTTGTTCTCCAAAAAGGATTTGAATATGAGGCAATAGAGGTGGATGGATCTATTAGCATTGTATGATTCCAGTATTTATTATACCCAATGCAAAGGTAATGATATCGCTGATGCGTTGAGTAAGAGACATGTGATGCTAGGCTTTATGTTTTGGATTGAAAGCACATGGAGTTTATTTCTAAATTTATTTCCAACCTTCATCAGACCTTGCATCAGGGTTATTAACAGCTTCAGATGTTCAACCTCCATTTATAAATCGCATCGGAATGAGTCAGAAGTAAGGCACAGAGTTGATGGGTATTTATAAAAAGCTGAACAGAGGTGAGCATTTGAGTCATTTGGATCATCGTTCAATTGATTCTAGGGGATAACTACATATGGATGGTAGGTTGTGTATTCCTCTTATTAATGAATTAATTAACTTGGTACTAGAGGAGGCCCATCTTTCTATGATGACCATTCATCCCAGTGGTGACAAAATGTATCGAGATATGGAGAATGTATTCTACCAGCCAGGTACGAAGACATATGTTGAAGAGTTTGTTTCAATGTATGTTAATGTTAATGGGTAAAGGTAGAGAAAAAGAAACCCGATGGTTATTACCGAAACACCCAACCTCTATGCATATATTATCCAAGAGTATTACTAAATAATACTTTCTTATAATACGGAGAAAGAGGCGATATTGAGCTGTCACACATGAATCCCATAAGCTAACACTGGCACGTATTTCAAAATCGAATAAATAAACTCACATGTACATACTCAATATTGGCACAAAACAATAAACACGTGCATTTCTAGGATAGAACAATACATGGTATACAATAAATGATAGAGATCACAGAGTCGGTAGCGTATTGATAAAGTATATTATATAAATATACAAGATATGTCCAATATTTAACACAAGTGTATACATACATAAGACTATACAGTACAAGATAATATACAACCACAGTGAATACTAGCCTTCTCTATGCCTAGAAAACACAACCTGGTCTCTTCGTCCCTGAGCTTGAAATGTCTCCGACTGACCCGAGCATTACGTAAGTAATACATGGGTCAGACTAAGTCTAAATATAGGGGTCAACTTGCATAAGTATCTTAGTAAATGCATGGGACAAAAATATGATAAATAACATCAAAACAAGTCAAAATAATAGTCATCACAAAACCTTGCATAAAGATGTCATCACCCATATAAGATCACATCAAATAAGTAATCATAGAAACAATGACATATGAGTGAATCGTTTATATCCCAAATCATCATCAAGATCCAAAAAATATCAATACTGGAGACATAGTCAAGTATAGTTAGCTAGCACACAACAATGCCCAAGTATATCCCTCAATCTCAAATAATAAAATACCATCACCGATCAATATAAAATAGCCCGCCTATAACTAAAATCATATATAATAAATGATACGAGAATACATTATACACCGAATACCCATCATAGGTGTTATCTCATCTTCTCATAAAAAAATAAATGGTGACGAGAATTGGTTGTACGATGGACACAAGGTCCCAAGTAGAGTCATATCTCAACATATGGGTTACCCACTCATATCCATACTTAGGTGAGGTGTATCAATAGTATATGCAAATATATTACTCTGCTTGAACCAGAAGGGAGATTGATGGTCGTTTGCCTACTTTAGGAGCACATGGGTTATCCACTCAGATCCGCTCCTACAGTCTTCAGTTTTCTCTACATTAATCGTGATGATATCCACCAGTATGCTCGTCAACGCAAGGACTCCCAGTCATGACCCAACTCCAACTATTATGGTAATATACTGCTGGCCTATATGAAAGAAGGTGCTATGGTTAACCACTACTGTGAATACTATAGTGTGTCGAATCTAGGGCATGTCCCCACGATTAGGGCTAATATGGATGTTAGCTATATGGTTCACTCCAACCAATAACTAGGAGTACATCATGATAGACAAACATATAGTATATATATATAGGTATCCACCTAACTCAAATCCATAAGCTTTCTCAATACCATGAGCATCATCTCACGTAAGTATCATCCCAATATCTCTGATCCCTTCACATGAGTGATACTTTCTTACAATGAATAACTGAATAAATATCACATTGGCATCCCATATCACTGCATGATACTCAATCATTTATTCACTGCTCATATATCTATAATCGGTCTTCATAGTATTCTACATAACGAGTCCAAAGAGTAACTGGATAAATATTACCGAAAGTCCCATACCAAATGGTATTATAACTCGGTTTATTTAGATTCATTGTTACACAAAATGAATATAATCAAAACATTCATATAAATTAGAAAAGGGATTATATTACAAAATTGTAATAAACTTCAGATATCAATAATTATATTCTAATAACAATACCTTCAAAACATTTATATAATAAATAATATATTCATTTTATTTATATAATTACAAATACAAATTTGAATATTATAATTCATTTTCAAATCCTTACATATATATATATATATATATACAAAACTTCCAAAGTCAATTTACATGTTGTTTATCATTATAAAAGCCACTTCCTAATTTTCTATAATTAAATACCCTTTTAAAATAAATCAATAAACTTTCAAATTATTCCTTTGCATTTTAAAATATTTGTTAACTCAAACTATAAAATAATTTTGAGACATTCAATATTTTCAAACCATATATATATATTAGTTATTTTATTTTAATTTATTTTTTAAACAAGAAAGCAAAAATGTACACACCCATCGATCGTTAGCGATCGATTGTTGGGCGGTCAACCGATGAACTCAACTAGGTCATGATTTCCTAAAGCTAAAATTCAATGTTCAATCCATATTTAGTCCATAGCTTGCACGTTACAATCATACTCAAGAGTAGAAACCACATCATTTCACAAGATAATCATATAGCATACCATTCAAGCAATAATGACATATGTTGACATATATTTGTGAGTGAATTTACTCACATGTAACTTATCTTACTTCTTCTTCAGCGTATACGACCTCTAGAATAGCAAAGCATGAATAATATTGAAGCTTCTTTGTATATATAGTGGTGTAGTGTGGTTAGAGATAAACGTACTTCGACTTGGAAATTTATGGTGATTTATATGATTTTAGTTTGATTTATAAAGGAAGGAGGGTTTCATTGATTTTTTTTTCAGGAAGTAGAGTTAGAAATTGATAAGAAAGAAGTATGAGTAAACTAATATTTACTAAATGAAAAGAAATTTCTCGAATTAGAAAAATCTAGATATTAGGATGGTGGAGTTTGGGCTTCGACTTTATTTACTAAAACATGTGTTGTTATTATTTTTCTTCTTTTCTTTTCTTTTCAAACTATTTTCCCATTTAACTCAAACAATTACCGATTCTCAGATAAAAATTATATTTACATCACTTAAGCAATAACATATCGTTATGGAATTTTATAGATATTATTTCCCACAAATTCTTTTTATTTTAATTATTTATTCAAAAGTATTTAATTTAGCACATATAACTAAAATTTATTTCATTAACCCAATTAATTCAAATTTCCACTTTAAAATTATTTAATAATCAAACCAATATTATTTATTCCATATATAATTTTTTTTGAAAAATACTATTTCTATATTTTAACTTATTTTAATTTAATTACACTTATTTACAATTTAAACCCCTTTATTCAAACAATTCAAAAAATTATTCTCATTTAGTCCTTAAAAATCTATTTTAATTAATTAAATCAACATTAAAAAATTTTAATTAATAAACTCCCAACACTGGGTTATTACAATTATAGACTTTGAATATTCCATAGTGGAAGTGGGAGAGCATCATTATGAATTTTGTTAATGGGTTGTAAGAGTAGAAGGGGAAATGAGAGTATTTGAGTCATTGTCAATCGGCTGACCAAATGCGCCTATTTTATTCTAGTTAAGGATACGAGGACGACTGATTTTTGGCAAATTTATATGTGATGGAGGTAGTTCGACTGCATGGAGTTCCTTCCTATATTGTCAGTGACTAAGATCCACTTTTCACTAGAAAGTTTTGGAGGATTCTTTAGGAGGCCTTAAGCACTGAATTAAACTTGAGTACAACCTAACATTCACAAACGAAAAGATAAACTAAGCGGGTGAATCAGGGGTGGGAGGATTTGTTGTGGATATGTATTTTGACTTCGTAGGTTCTTAGGAAGATCACCTACCGTTGGTAGAGTTTGCATATAATAACGGCTATCGACCAAGTATTGGAATGACACCATTCGAGGCATTGTACAGAAGGCCATATAGATCTACATCTTATTAGTAGGACACTATAAATAGAATTATTTTTAGACCAAACACGATCAAAGAGATATCAGAGAAAGTAGATTTGATCCATAGGAGGTTGAAGACTGCTTAAGACGGGCATAAATCGTATGCTGATAGGAGACACATGAAGTTGGAGTTTGTATTAGGTATGAAGTTCTCATCGCTAAGACATGTTATGAGGTTTTCCAATTGGGAAAGTTGGCATTGAGGTTTTAGGGCCTTCTCCAATTTTGAAAATTAGGGAAGTTAACTTATATAGTGGAGCTTTCATAAAAGATGACGAGAGGTTTAAATGTTTTCCATGTATTGCACTTGCGAAAATGTTTACACGATTCAACTACTACGGTCGAGCCAAGTTAGTTAGAAAAGGTTGAAGTAGAGATAGAGTCACTTGTCTGACGTGCCTGTACTCATATTATTGAGCACAGGACCAAGAGACTCCAAAATAAAGTAGTTAAATTGGTTAGTCCAGTGGAGAAATGATCCGGCTGAGAATACTTGGGAACCAAAAGAGAAGATTAGAGCTTTCCATCCCTCATCTTTCTGATACATTTTTCCTTATTTTGTTTGCCTAGTTAAATTAGGAAAATTGAACGATGTGGTATGCTTTATGGTGTGGCTACTGTTTTTCTATATGACTTAATTTATTGTATATCATGTTGCATACATATAGAAATTCTCAGTATAATCTAGGATGCTTTGCATCTATGCCTATGTGCCATGATCTAGCATTCATACAGGACTTGCATTTGTTTATGCATTATTCACATGTCATATTCATGACATCTGTTGGTTTGATGGATGAATGTTATTTATTTACACCTATTTGGTCATTACTATGTATTACTATCTATACCCAAGTTATGGTTAGTAATCGTATTGTATCACATTTATCTTGTTAGGAATGATAGGAATTGAATATATTTGATAAGAATTGTTTGGATTGCTTTGTATGTGGTATAGTTTGATTGTATATATTGCATATACACATGGTTAATAGGATAGTTGAGTCTACAAGTTACTCATTTCCATCTCTTGGAATTTCGAGGTCGAGTAAATGGTTTTCCATTTGTTTACAAATCCATTTCCTAAAGCCTCCTTCCTCCATGTGTGAGCCATCATGTCATTTTTTTTGCTGATTCTCCAGAATTAGGAACATGAGCAGGCTTCAAAATTCTTAATGTGAGTAACTAACTTGTTTTATTTTATTATTAGAATGTGTGTACATGGTTTTCTATTTCATTTCCATAATATTCTTATAACTTGAATATCTTCTGCATATGAACTCCGATTAATGCGCCGTTTCTTCCTTTAGGTTCGTATCAAAATTCTAGACAACATGAAACTAGTTTGGTTGAATTTAGAGACCGTTGAAATTTTGGGCTTTTATTGGATATTCAATTGGCTATAAATCAAAGGTGAGTGATTCAACCCACTCACACAATACTAAAATTTCCATTGCAAGTTAAATAAAATTTATAATGAGATATATAATTTTTTTTATTGGTGTTTGTTGGTTTAAATTGACATTTAAATTGATATTGAATCCGAATTTACATTAAATTAAATTGACATTTAATTTTATATTAGGATTTAACTTATTGTTAAAACCTTGATATCGATAACAATTGATTGTTGTAATATATTGGTTGATTTGGATGTTGTTTGAAATGAATGCTTATTGATTGATCTGTTGGATGTATGGTTGTTTATTTATTTTAATATGTCCCCATTACCACCGTGTATATTATCGACATCATTTAAATGGTCATCTAAATCATTTAAGAATTGGATAACTAAGACATTTAAATTATGGGTTGAAATGATGTATGCCCATACAATTTCTTGAATTTGGATTATGTATTGGGATTGAATTATTTGAAAGGTTTAAGTTTTAATTTAAACTTTGGATTTATTTCAATTAAAATGATTAAGATTGGTATTTTGAATTATTTGAAATCTTTTAAATAATTATATCCACGTTGTACACTTGATGGGAGATGAAAATCCCGTAACATCTCTGAAGCCATTACAGTAATATTTCTATTCTACTTATTTTGATTTGACTTACATAAGATCTTTTAGTCCTGACTCGAGTGTTTTGTCTTTTCATTACGCTCGGGTCAGTCTGAGCTTTTCAGTGTATTGAAGACCATTTTATTTTAGAGGATGAAGACGGAGATGAGTCTACTATTTATTATTAATTATTCCACTACATCATGTGTTCCACTGCATTATCTATTTATTTCTGCTATATGTATAACTCTGATTTGTATTGTAAGAGTGTAATCAAATGTCATTTGTAAAACGGCTTCATGAACTGTTTATTTGATTATTATATTTTGTCATTCCGCTGCGAGATTCTATGTTTTGTTTTTCCTTCTTTTCTCTTATCTTCTTATTTACCCCATTAACAATCCTCCCTTTT
The DNA here is from genome assembly GCA_030737815.1 of Allium fistulosum. Taxonomy (NCBI): domain Eukaryota; kingdom Viridiplantae; phylum Streptophyta; class Magnoliopsida; order Asparagales; family Amaryllidaceae; genus Allium; species Allium fistulosum. The sequence goes on from CM060905.1 coordinate 186,374,387, forward strand.
GAATGGTTTGAGTTGACATGTGTGGTTTATTGTCGATTTAAATCATCCAACAGGGTGGGTCGTTACAGGTTATATCAGTAAAGCGAAGGTAGGCCATTAACTACGCGAAAAACACATTTAATGAAAGATTTAATGATATACCCTAGGGGCAATTATGTAATTTGTTACATATATCTAACTCTAAAATTAATCTTGTTCATATAACGGTGTTTGTTTTCTTTTATATACTTTGCTATATAATGATAAAGTTAATTAAGTAATTAAGTTAATTTTTTTAGAATGGTACTTATGTACAACATATCACTGGGATAACATATCACATGTCAATAAACGTTCGAATCACGCTACGCAAGTTTCGAACTTATGACCTCTCGCACCAAAGTCGAATCACTTACCCATTGGGATAATGGTGCTAGTCAAAGTTAAATTATATAGTAAGAAAACCCTTAAGAAAAATGTTATGTGATCGTAATAGCAAATAATTGAAATGATGAGTAATCAACTACAAAATAAAATGACATTCTTTTTTAAAATTTCCGACCAAGATGTTTTGAGAAACAGATATTGATTCATAAGTTATGACCAGACCATGTAATGCTCTCCAGATCTTGGGTAGCGTATTACTCATGGATGGGTATACTAAGGGGTTACGTACTTGTAGTTATAGGAAGGCTATGGAGTGACTCGTACAAGAGTTTCATGTTTGTTAATAATAACTAGGTCAACTAGGAAATATCAGTGTGGCGATGTTACACAATTCCCTCGACTTGAGAATATTGTGGAACTTCAATGAGAATACGCTACTTTGATTATGGCTAAATCACGGCATAGTGATCCATCTAGCGACTATAGTTGGGTCTAAATTGAAGCATTAGAAGTGAAGCAATATTCAATAGAGAATTCATCTCTTTATTTTTATAAGGTTAGTATCACGGTCAACTATAGTCAGCTCGAAGTCAAAATCCCTAGCCATAATAGTATGGTTAGTAATAAATGTTATTTTTGAACCAAGGAATTGCTTATGGACTAACTGAGTTGAATAAGGATGATACTGGAATTTTGACCAAATCCAAATTTCATAAATCTTAAAATGATATATTGTTGGAGAAGAGAATGCATGTAAGTTATCGTTACTCAAAGGTACCGCTTAAGAATATGTGGAATTGGATTTTACCATAATGATCTGTAAACAATGAATTCAGCTAAAAAATCACACCATAGTCTAAGGTGATGTGTGAACATTAATGTTCGAATTGTTCAAAATTAATCGCTGGCTGAACACACCTCTAAGTCTCACAACCATATTTACGAATTTATAGAAAAACCATACGATTTAATTAGTTCATAAAATTTTGTAACTTAATTAGTATTTGGGGAATATTAATTATTGTTAATTTATTTGATGTCTTAGAGTTGTTTATAATTATTTGAATGCATATATAAAAACTATATTTGCACGTATCGAGATACGATATCGATATACTTTTAAGCATAGTTTAAATGAGAGATAATTACTTAAAGTTTTTTTTGGAAATTTTGCATTACATAGATGGAAACGTAGGTCGGCCATACTTCGGGAAAACTAGGTAGAGTAACTGAAAATTAAGAAGGGAATAATTAGGGAAGTTTAAATCAAAAGAATTGGAGAGGTTCCTTTCTCTCGATTAAAACAAATCCACTAATTTTATCTCCTTTAGTTTTTTTCCTTTCTCCTCTTTTCTCCTTGCCGTAACTTAAAATATCTTCCTCCGTTTCCAAATAAAATCAACTCCAAAATAAATCAAAATATCAAATAAATATAAAGGCTACATGGCTCATTCTTCTCCTACAATGTTGTGTGCATATTCAATAATCTAAGAAGTGATTTCCAAATCATTGTGTTACTTATTGGCCAGATTTGAAAGGTATAACCAAAATTTAATTTGTTTTCTTAGATGTAATATACTTATCACAATTTTATATGTACATATTATCGCCTCACTTTACTTGGAATTTGTAACAGCTCAATAAAAGGTTTAATCTGTTTTGACTTGATAAATTAATATCAAAATCTATATATGCATAAAACAATGTTTTAGGTATGAATCTAAGTTATAGAATTACATATATTAATATTCTAATCATATTATACCACTAACATTTTAATTGTTTCTGTTTGATTTTGTAATTAATTCTAAAATATAGAGATTGTTGATACCTTGTTTAATTTGATGTATGTAATTTTGATCGTTTTGTTAGAACAAAAAATTTTATTTTCGAACGAAAATCGTGTATGCACACACACACAAATTTATATGTATATATATTTTCAAATACGTTAGAATGGTTAAATGTAATATGGATTTATATTTTCAAACAATTGGAAATTATTTTTGATTAATCGTCTATACTATTATATTATTACTGAGTTGCATTTAAAGAACACACAAGCCTCCTGCAAATTTTCTGAAATGAACAATTGCGTTTTTTATTTTCTTTTATTCCTACCTAACTCTCTGCTTCTTCCTTATCCTCCAAATATTAATCATCCCCATTCCACTTCCTTTTTATGAAAAGCCTAATATTAATGCCCGATGACTTCAAGCGCCTCGCTCTGTCAACTGTTCTCCCAAAGTTGCAGTGAGTAGGTATTTTTTTGCCCTCTCCTTTTACATATTTTATTTTCTTCGATTCAATTTTTTTTTTCAACCTGCAGTTTATATCCAAGTATGTTTTGTTCAAATTTACGTATTTTGATTGTATCGCTCCTCTCACTTTTGCATTTTCCTTCATTTATACATTTTATCGATAGAAATATGATACCGCTGTTACCATAGGGTATTATTTCTAATTTACAGTTTATGAATTTTGTTCCTCTAATCAAATTTCCAAGCTCGTGTTTCATTTCATCCTCTCCTTCTATTTTACTTATTTATTATCAATAAAATCCTTGCAACAATGAATTTGATGTCGAGTTGGGGTTTAGTAAAATGATATTTCAAAAATCATATCTATAAATTCATTATACACTGTTGTTTTTAAGTGGTTCTTTTGAAAAAATATGTTTAGGTATTTATGCCATTCCAGTTCCCATTTTACCAAAAAAACATAAAATATAAATTGATCTGTTTCAACCGGCTGCTACCATTATTCAAATCCAATATGTATAGAATAAAGTTATTTGTTTTACCTTTTTTTAACATTTCCCATTAAACTTCTTGAATTTTAGCATATCTTTGCTTTAGTTTTTTAATAAAATAGTAGATGTGCATGTATCAGATGAGAATATTTTACTTGAAATATCTTATGCCTCATGATTAATATTTCCTTGAATTATCTTATGCCTTCAGCTACTAGATTGACAAATACATGCATGTTTTACAACCCATACACCACAATATTTTTAGTGATAATTTGTTGTTATTTCAACAAAAATTAGATCTGATGAAAAACATTCATTATGCAAATCCATTTACAAATTTTTTAAGAGATTCAAACTTCCTTTATTGCAAAAGAATATTTACAGAAAAAGTCTAAACTTGATCAAAGCAAGATCAAGTAACAACGCAACTGTACAATAATATGAATGATTTTAGCTTCATTTACAATTTTGGCTTTTACCAAAATCACAAATGGATTTTAGTTATTTTAAATTTTCATTTTATTGATGTGATTGGTACATTTGATATGAGAAATAAGAATAGAGGAGAAATTTCTAAAATCAGCATAATATATCTTTTAGCCATCTAGGTAGTTATTTCATTTTACGATGAATTATAAAAGAATGAATTTTTGATAACTGAATGATGTTTGTCATATGTAGTTGTTTCAATTTATTGATTGAATCTGCATCTTCAAATCTTTATTCCTTTTCTTTAATTTTCTTATCATTATAATCCATCATTTAGTTAGTTTCTTGGTTTATTATTTGGTTTTTCTTTTTTGCCGTGCATTTAACATGTCACACTGAAATTAATTAGTGAGTGACCTTTATACTCTAATAAAATTCTAGCAATGGTTACATGGAAGTGTTAATTTCTACTCAAAATTCCTATTAGTTATAGATGGAAAATTATTTTAGCTTTGAAGTGCGTTGATACTTTTTAAATTGTGAAAATTTATGAAAGCGAAATGAGAGAAGGATGTGTGGAGGGAAAAAGAATCTAAATATTCATCATACCGAAAGTTCTCTGTTATGTTACCTTTAAGCATTTAATTTTTATCGCCAAATCGAATCCATTAAGAATTCAGGTTTCACCTACTATATCGGTACCTTTGAGCATTTAATTCATTGCTTAGTAGTATATTTCTTTATCATATTATGTTGGAAGTCGGTTCATTTCAATGTTGCATTGTTTTTCAAATAGTTAACATTACATGATTGACCTATTGTGGTGAATATTTTGCCAATGTCAAAAACACCATATTTCAAATTATGCCATCCATGATATTTATGTCTTTTTTTGCTTAAATTTATGCTCTAGGCGTCATCAGATATTTATCTTCACAAACTTCCTTTTGCTCTAATTTAATTCTGTTCAATGGTGTTATGCATTATTTCTCTTAATTTTTTCCCATGGTTATTTAAGTTTTTGACATGATGAATTTCTAAGGTCAACAGAAATGGTACATTGTTTCAATTAAAAATGTATTTCTATGTCTGTGCAAAGTATATTACTTTTGCATCAATCACATAATTTTTTCCCAATTTATAACATTTCACTGATCTTCAACTTTGTTCCAGCCTGTATCCAGCATCTAAATTATCTGAAAAATAAATACCGGCGCAGTAAAATTGAAAAAGAAATATTTTGCAGTATAAAATGAATTGTGTTTTGAAAATATTATCTGTCACGGTTATTTGGGTTGTTCGTCGTCATTTTTGTTAATTCATCTTACACGAACAACTTGTGACATGCACGGTGTATCACTGAACATGCCATAAGGTCTTGCATACCGATATACACTTGCTTGTTAAAACTGCAAGGACAGGTGAGCACGAGGTCAAACCCAAGCAGAAGCTGGATTCAACTCAGGTGCTAACAAAATACAGTCATGAAAATAACACAAGAATGAAGCAATTTAACTCGAAGCAAATCAACACACACACCAGACTTCAAAGTGCAAGCCTCGACATGATAAATGGATGCTAAGCAGCAATGTCATATGGAACCAGACTCCAAATAGTTATGCAACCAGACTAGATTTCAAACCAGAACAAAATAACAAGAACAATGCACATGAGCACAGTGGAGCATGCAAACAGTTTAACTACAAGTAACTCAAAGCAAAATGCAGATCAGATCAGAGAAAGTGGAACAAGATCAAAGTAACATAGAAATACAAATATAAATCAACAAACCAGTGAAATAAGGATAGACTCAAGTGGAACTCGAAGCAACTGGAAATTCAACTCAAAGCAAACCGTGGACCAAAATGCAAAGCAATTCAACATGAATAAACCCACGCATACAACCAGACTCAACACAGGGGCTCGAAGCAATTCAAGGGAGTCATCAAAAAGCAAGCACTCAAGTAAACAGATCAATGAAAGGCTAACAAGATATGGACAGAGGATAAACATGCATTCAGACATGTACAAAGCTACTGGAATGAGACATGTATAATGCTACCAGAAAATGACACACATATATGTACAACAAACAGCAAGTAAGACTCGAAGCATCAGTTAGTTTAACTCGAGTACACATGAAGTATCAACCAGACCACACTTCAATGAGACCAGCATACATATATACATAGGTGACAACAAATATGGTTAGGAGCAATGAATCAAGCTACATGCAAGACTGCAACAACATAGTTGTGAACACAAAGAAGCAAATATTTGGAGATTAATATGAAGTGCAGACTCAACCAACATACAACACACACATGAAAATAAGTCTGACCACAAAATGTACAAAGACACATGTATGCATATATGCAAATATATACATACACATGTATCAGTTAAGAACTGAGGTGAATTAGATCAAAACCAAACCAGACCACCAATTGATACAAAAGCATCAACACATGCAACCAGATTCAAAACAACTCAAGGCAGATTACATGTTTACAGTAAATAACAGTAGCAGTTCGAACCAGTCAATGAGTAGAAAAATATTTCAGTAAAGTCAATCAGAGGAAACATGATGAACAAGTCAAAACATTATCACAAATTCAAAATGCCAAGACCATATGAGCAAAGAATGGAACCGACTCAAGCAATTCAAGCAAGTTCAAATTTATCAATGACATATGGAGTAATGCGTATACACTGAACAAGTCAAAATTTCATCCCCATTGTCCAAGCAATTATCTAATGGCCGAGCAAAACATTTGAAGATATCAAATAAAAATATACGAACATAAAAATAGGGAATTTATCCCTATTTTACTCATTATCGTCATCGGCAAATTCTTATTCGAGTTCAAGCAAAATCAGAAAGAAAACATCAAAATAAATCATGAACCAATCCAGAACTCGAATCAAGTCGAGCATAACCAAAATCAAAAAAAGGAGCAAAATCACATACCACTTTTATCATTCGAGCTCGACACATTGGAGCAGCCGCAAGCCTATCAAAGCTAGAGAGTTGATTGGCAAAGCAATTCGAGGAAATATCATCACGTCAATCGATCGATTATCAAGCTGCGGTTTCAATTTAGAGAAACCTTAAATTCCAAAACAAAGAGAATAAGAGGCAGTTGCATAACAAAGAAAAAGAAACTGTCTTCATTATAATTTTTATTTGGGCTGGTCTTTTATTATTTATTAGGCTTCAAATTTAAAATAGGGTTTTGTTTAGTTTATTTATTTTTATTTGTAATTTTCTTTTAAAATTGTATAACTTTATAGTTGTGTAACTTGGTACAAACTACGTGGCGTAGTTTTAGAATTCGCAACTCAGTGGCTGAGTTGTGGCAGAGTTTTGAGCTTAGAGTTAGGTTAGTCAAGTAGCGGGTGTCGCAAGTTTACGTGTGTAATCGTTTGACTACTTAATTTCTAGTAGAAACCTTGGGGGCGGCACGTAGGCACGGTTTTGCCGAAGCTGGGAAAATTTTTGTGTGATTTCTTCTACATTACTTTCTGTTATTATTTTTATTTCCGCATTAATTTTAGTATCACCCTATTCACCCCCCTCTAGGGTGAAAATGATCCTACAAGTGGTATCAGAGCAAGCTTAATAGCATAGATGTCTAACCCTAGTTGCAAATCTAGCGAGAGTCGGTCCAGTATTATTCCCCCTATTTTTGATGGGATAGATTTTTTTAAATTGGAAATTAAAAATGGAATTTTATTTAAAATCTGTTAATTTTAAATGTTGGGATTTATTGAAAATGGGTGTGATATAGTAGATAAGAAAAATACTTCGATTAATGCTCTTGCTATGCATGTACTATATTCTCATATTAATCAAGATAATTTTAACCATATCTCTCATTGTGAAAGTGCATAGGAAATCTGAAAAACTGTTGATGCAATATATGGTGCAAAAGTCAACAACGGTGAGAAATCCTCCACAATCGACTCAGTTAAAGAAATGTGCTTGACAGGATTTGCAAAAGACAGCAGTGATGAAGATTCAATAGTCGATGAGATAAGTGATCTTTCATTTAATGATTTTCTTCTCTTGTGCCAACAATTAATTGAAAATAATGAAGCTCTTGAGATGAAAAATAATAAGTTGAAAATGGAACAATCTAAACTACATCAGAAGAATAATGATTTGGAAAATGAGCTTAAAAATATTAAGTAAAATAAAAATTCTAATTACAAAAGGTGTTTGGACTATGAAAAAGAATTTGCCTATTTTCATGAAAACTTTCAAAAGTTAGAAAACGAAATTTTAATTCGAGAGAAAAACAAAACTGAGTTGATTTCTAAAAATAATATTTTGCAAAAAGAGTTGGATAGTTTTAAGAGGTTGGAAAGTTCCAAATGTGCGATTTTTGAAAAGAAATTAAATGAGGTCAACGAAAATTTCAAAACCCTTGAAAAAGAAAACGTGACTTTGAGAAAATCTGAAATTATTCGATTAAATCACGAGTTTGAAATGGAGATTGAAAAAAAATCAAGGATTTTGAAAAAATTGAATTTAAAAAACTCCATCTCTTTGAAACTGAGATCCTAGAAATTAATATTTCCCTCTTGATTTGATTTTATATTTTTAATCAAAATCGTTGCTATTTCAATTACTATTATTATTTTTGACGATAACAAAAAGGGGAGAGAGGTTAAGATTTTGATTTTTGAGCGATATCCTTACTAATATTCGAGAGTGTTTTTATTCAAAGTTATTTTTAATTAATTTTTCAGTTTTAACTACCTGCATCTGTGTAGGGAGAGCTTTGTTGTAGGGGGAGCATTCAAATAGGGAGAGCTAATAGAATTCGTCAAAACCAAATACATTTAATGGAGCCAAAATCTTAATATATGTTTGTTATCATCTAAAGGGAGAGATTGTAGAATATGCTAGTATATGATTTTTGTTTGATGATAATAAACATATATATATTCGTTTAAATGTATTTGTTGTCATACTATTTTATTTTTCATATAATTAAATAAATATTTGTTGAATAAAATAAATAACTCAGAATTCATATTTAAACAAATATTTTATTCAAACAAATATTTTATTACAAATTCAAACAGTATAAATTTGAGATCTCGCTACATTTACACATTTTCAATTACAATACATTTTCAATTGCAACACAATCTTCACTTTACAAATTTCACCTCACTACATATTCACTCAACATTCATATTTTATCTTCAACTTTGTTCCAACCAGTATCCATCATCTGAATTATCTGCATAATAAATACCAGCGCAGTAAAATTGAAAAAGAAACATTTTGCAGTGTAAAATGAAGTGTGTTTTGAAAATATTATTTTCCTCAGTTATTTGGGTTGTTCGTCGTCATTTTTATTAATTCATCTTACACGAACAACTTGTGACATGCACAGTGTGTCACTGAACATGCCACAAGGTCGTGCACATTGGAAATACAGTCATGAAAATAACACAAGAATGAAGCAATTTAACTCAAAGCAAATCAACACACACACCAGACTTCAAAGTGCAAGCCTGGACATGATAAATGGATGCTAAGCAGCAATGTCATATGGAACCAAACTCCAAATAGTGGTGCAACCAGACTAGATTTCAAACCAGAACAAAATAACAAGAACAATGCACATGAGCACAGTGGAGCATGCAAACGGTTTAACTACAAGTAACTCAAAGCACAATGCAGATCAAATCAGAGCAAGTGGAACAAGATCAAAGTAACATAGCAATACAAATATAACTCAACAAACCAGTGAAATAAGGACAGACTCAAGTGGAACTCGAAGCAACTGGAAATTCAACTCAAAGAAAATCATGGACCAAAATGCAAAGCAGTTCAACATGAATAAACCCAAGCATACAACCAAACTCAACACAGGGGCTCGAAGCAATGCAAGGGAGTCATCAGAAAGCAAGCACTCAAGTAAACAGATCAATAAAAGGCTAACAAGATATGGACAGAGGATAAACAGGCATTCAGACATGTACAAAGCTATTGGAACGAGACATGTACAATGCTATCAGAAAATGACATACATATATGTACAACAAACAGCAAGTAAGACTCGAAGCTTCAGTTAGTTTAACTCGAGTACACATGAAGTATCAACCAGACCACATCAATGAGACTAGCATACATATATACATAGGTGACAACAAATATGGTTAGGAGAAATGAATCAAGCTACAAGCAAGACTACAACAGCACAGTTGTGAACACAAAGAAGCAGATCAATGGAGATCAATATGAAGTGCAGACCTAATCAACATACAACACACACATGAAAACAAGTCTGACCACAAAATGTACAAAGACACATGTATGCACATATGCAAATATATACATACACATGTATCAGTTCTGAGCTGAGGTGAACCAGACCACCAATTGATACAAGAGAATCAACACATGCAACCAGATTCAAAACAACTCAAGGCAGATTACATGTTTACTGTAAATAACAGTAGCAGTTCAAACCGGTCAATGAGTAGAAAAATATTGTAGTAAATTCAATCAAAGGAAACATGATGAACAAGTGGAAACATTATCACAAATTCAAAATGCCGAGATCATAGGAGCAAAGAATGGAATCGACTCAAGCAATTCAAGCAAGTTCAAAATTATCGGTGACATATGGAGTAACGCGCATACGCTGAACAAGTCAAAATTTCATCACCATCGTCCAAGCAATTATCTAATGGCCGAGCAAAACATTTGAAGAAATTAAATAAAAATATACGAACGTAAATATAGGGAATTTATCCCTATTTAACCCATTATCATCATCGGCGAATTCTTATTCGAGTTCAAGCAAAATCAGAAAGAAAACATCAAAATAAATCACAAACCAATCCAGAACTCGAATCAAGTCGAGCATAACCAAAATTAGAAAAAGGAGCATACCACTTTTATCATTCGAGCTCGACACATTGGAGCAGCCGCAAGCCTATCAAAGCTAGAGAGTTGATTGACAAAGCAATTCGAGGAAATATCATCACATCAATCGATCGATTATCAAGTGGCGGTTTCAATTTAGAGAGACCCTAAATTCAAGAACATAGAGAATAAGAGGCGGCCGCATAACAAAGAATAAGAAACTGTCTTCATTATAATTTTTATTTAGGCCGATCTTTTATTATTTATTGGGCTTCAAATTAAAATAGGGTTTTGTTTTGTTTATTTATTTTTATTTGTAATTTCCTTTTAAAATTGAATAATTTTCTAGTTGTGTAACTAAGTACAAACTACGTGGCGTAGTTTGAGAATTCACAACTCAGTGGCTGAGTTATGGTAGGATTTTGAGCTTAGAGTTAGGTTAGTCAAGTAGCGGGTGTCGCAAGTTTACGTGTGTAAGCGTCAAACTACTTAATTTCTAGTAGAAACCTTGAGGGCAGCACGTAGGCAGGGTTTTGCCGAAACTGGGTAAATTTGTGTGTGATTTCTTCTGCATTACTTTATGTTATTATTTTTATTTCCGCATTAATTTTAGTATCACCCTATTCACCCCCCTCCCCTCTAGGGTGATCCTACAACACATACATATTTACACACGCACACATACTTTATCAGATTTTTCTCATCTTTGATTATAATTCAGTAATATGATTTCCTTTTCAACGTTTTAGGATTAATTTGTTTAATTTGAAACTTTTTTGTGCTCAACGGTGAAAATATTTCTTTCTTTTTAAAGATTTTGATGTAAAATGAAAAGCTACTATTTTAATGTATATGTTATGTCATGATTAGCATTTTGGATACACACACATGTACTATGCATGATTAGGTACCAGGAGTAAGAAATGGTGTGCTACCATTCATGTGTTTGGCAGTTTTATATGTTGCTAAAAACTATAGAAGGTGGTTAGAACAGTTGGATTTGATATTTCCTTTAATTTACCATTAATTCCTAAAACTATAGAAGTATAGTTTCTTTGTATCAGCGGAAAATCATTGTTGTTCATCTCATTTTAAATGAACATGAAGAGCAAGACCGGCAATATCACATGGTTGAGCCTTATACACAATGAAAAGGAGGTGATAAATTTCAAGTTGTATGCTTTACTTCACTTATTCTAAGATTGAACTGTAAGCTCATCGCCGGTTATAAATTTAGAAATGAATTCTAAGTGTGAACATAAGTATCGCTGATCTGGGTTGAGAAACTAAAATTTTCTATATTTACACACAGTTTATATGATAGATTTTACTATAAAAGTATATGTGATTGCTATATGTTAATAGGATCTATTTTTTCCACGATCAGTTATTAATCCATGGTTTAACACAATAGTGAATTATGAGAAACTGATTCATATACAATAGTCAAACCTTTGGGAAAAATAAATTTGGGTATACTCCCAGTGTTCATCTCATTATGTCAGAGAATCAAAAGATATTCGGTCGAATCAAATTTATGTTATACAACAATTTCAATTATAGTAATCAAATTATGCAATTGCTACTAAGTAATTTGTTCCTATTCTCAATTAATTTGTTTCTCTTACAGGATTTTATTCCAAGCATTCTAAAAGGGACAATAACCTTTGGATTTAAATACATTATGTTGTGTACTATTTATTGCTCTTCAATTTTACTCACTGATGATATGAAGCTTCAATTTCAGTTTTCTATTCAACATTATCATGTGACAGTTTGAAATTTCTGATTTCTCTTTTCAAGTAAGGTATCAAGAACAATTTCTTTATAATGACCTAACACTAAAATTTTCGAGAAATATTAACATTTTAATCATCATGCATGAGAAAATTTCTTCTTTCGAAATTAACTGCTAAATGTTAGCTATCACATCCAATTATATTTTTTAGTTTGTGGTTCCACTGCAAATGCACAGTCACTCTTTGAGTTAACTATTTTTATCTATCTCCTTCATTATTAATCCAATCAAATTACCTTATAAATTTTCAAATATATAAGGGGAAATCTAATTTTTATTTCAATCCATAGATTGATTTTTCTCTAAAGGATCCAAAAGTGATCAAAGATATGTTTGACTGATTAAACAGTTCAAGTTTTCTTTCAGCTTTAGAGAAAAAGTCATGAATTTGTATGTATTTAGTAATAAATATCAGATTGATTGTGTTGTTTGGTTTTGAAAAATTAGGTAATTTGTTTACCTACTCGGATGTTCAAAACCAAAATTAAGCACTCAAATTTCTAGAATGGCTTTGCTTACATTTAGTAAGTGTTTTCTTTCCTGTATATTGATTTTAATTTGGGCTTTCTGAATTCAGTGAAATTTGAACTATATTAGGTTACTTTGTTGATTTTTAACTTTTAGTTTGAAAAAAAATCTTATGGTTGAGAAATAAGGGCTGAGTGGACACTTTCATCGTATATTTCACTACAACAAAACAACCATATTACAACTATTGATTTACAACTAGCATAAGCTGACAGTTGTAATAAGTATTTTATAATAACTGTTTATTTTTAACGGTTGTAATAAGGTTACCTCTAACAACTTTGTTCGTATGCTAGTTGTAATATACACATCTGACAACCGCTTCATTTTTTTACAGTTGTAATATCTATTTCCAAGCACTCTTTTCACGCTTCTGCAACAGCCGCTTCGTGAAAATTTCATTTCCCTCCCAACATTTCAATAGCCGCTCTTTTCTTAAACTCCTAAAAATAAACATCATCGTCAAAATTTCTAAACCTAAAACCGCAATTCTCAATAGCCGCTCTTTTCTTAAACTCCCATCATCGTCAAAATTTCTAAACCTAAAACCGCAATTCCATCCCACGTTGTTCTCGCGGCCTTGCCATCATCGAAGCTAAACCCTACCGAGAGCCTTCGACGAATTGCCAAACCATACACCAGTGTTGTTTTCTGCGTTGACGAATATTCTGAATCGAGGTTTGAGTTTCTCTTCACCTTTCGAATCAATTTAGCAGTAGATTTGTTATACTCATTCATTAATGTGTATAGATCGAAAATTAAACAACGTCAATACTGATGCTTGATTTCATTTGCTCATTGTTGTTAGTGTTTGATTGATAATTGGAGTTATTCGTAGTAAAATTGAATTGAAATTCTTTGTATAGTCAAAGATTTGGGTTTAATTTTTTTAAGATATAGCGATATTGTGCATGTTTTGTCACACGAGTGATCATCTGTATCTATGCCGAGTCATTGCCGGTAGCACCTGATATTGGTTCAAATTATTTTAAATATCGTACTTCATAATTTTCAAAATCTTCACTACTATGTATGCACAGAATGAACTGGGGGGCACAGGTGCCAAACATGGCATTTTTACGAGAAAAGACATGGAGATAAGGTATGAGGTAAGAGATCGAGCACTGCTCTTATTTTCTGAGCAGAAGCCAAAAAGCATCTGTTGATTGTCAATGCACTATGTATCCAACTAGGTAATATGCTTAGAAATTCCCATCATCATTGCAATGTCACCTAATCTATATTTCTTTGTATATAAACTAACACAGCCTTTTGTCAGTGTATGACTTAATTTTCTTGTTCGCTATCATGTAGCATTGCTTTACCACCATACTTTTCATTTTAACCGTTCCTTTTAATTATAACGCACACTTATTCCTCCTCTTTTAGTTAGTTATACTATATGACCAAACAAGTCTACTGACTTGAAACCTAATACTAATATTTTTCTACAAATAATTAAGATGGGTAGACTTTGTCCGTGTCGAACTGAGATTTGCCCCTGATGATCAGAGTTGTGCGCAATCCTTTCCAAAAAAAAAATCAAAAAGAAAGAAAAGAAAAGAAAAGACTCCATGTTCATCCCTCTTATAAGTATGGATTAAATTCTTAAGTTCTTTATTAAGACAATCAACAGTTCTGCATTGTTGTTGGTTGTCTGGGTATATCATTATAATTTGGTGATTTTACACAAATAAATGCTACTTTGGACGCTTGGAGTAGAGCAATTTTTCTTTTTTTCCTTTTGGCATGTAAATGTAGAAAGTGCTGAGAGGAGGAAAAGGGAAGATGTTTGTTATTTTATTCCCTCTGTAGCTTTTCGTTTCTTTTGTTTGGTTTATTTTTGTAAAAAAAAAATTTCCTCCCCTCGATTTCATTTTATGTTTGTCGGTAATTGATTTTTTATTTTACTAATCATGATCTAACCTACACACCCACTCTAATACAATGCGAACCACACCTAACAAAACTATGGCTTGAACCACGCAGTAATATTTTTGAAACACAAATAAAGTTTTGTACTAGCAGTTGGTGCATGTGATATGTGGCTGTCGAGGATGTGAAGGTGCATTTAAAATTGCAGGATCTATGAACAATGTTAAGGGGGTTCATGTAGCAGCAGGTGACTGCAACTTTTGAAGTTTCAGACGATGGTGATGTTGGTTCATTTGGTTGTGTATGGGCATTCTTCTGCTAGTGGAGCAGGTATGATATGAACCTACATGATACCATTCGATAATTTATGCATACATCGGTTCTTTGTATCTCTCACAAGCTTCGTGCACACTAAACCTGCAATTCTAGTTAGCAAAAAAACTTCTGTGTTGCTAACTTCTTCCCTACTCCTTAAGATCATCTCAGACTTCATAAACATAACAAATTTAATAGGAGAAATCTCATGTAGATTAGTACACAGAAATGTTAGCTATTTTATGATATTAGCTTTGCATCTCCTGCAATTATTTGTTTCATATACAATCTACTGAGCTAAAATGGAACATAATATTTTAGAGCTAAAAAGGAAATAGTCACTTGGAAACAATATGAATATGGTGCCCTGGGTTGCTCTGACATATAATATCATACTATCTACTTATGTACTTTGCTTGAACGATGTAGAAGTCTTACAAGAGTTAAAGGAGAGGCAAACTAGGCCTCGGATGAATCACCCATCCATTCATAGAAACAAATGTCAATTTGCTCTCTATATTAACAGATGATCAAGTGATGATGGCTAGTCATCCTCGGCTTTGTATATAAATTACTCAAATAAAATAATACATTGACAACTTACCTAAACTATAACAATGGATTATGAGATGAGTTGTTTGAAACTAGTAGGATGTGTGCAAGTACAGCAGCATCATGCGGTACTGCGTGTTACAGACATTTCCGTGCACGTGCAGCAGCATCATGCGGCACTGCGTGTTACAGACAGTGCATGTGTGCACTGCCTGAACAGGCAGTGCAAATGTATTTTGCACTACTTTTTAAAGGCAGTGCGTGCACTGCCATTCCAAGGCAGTGCTGCAATTTGCACCGCCTTTAGAGGCAGTGCGCTTTTGAAGGCAGTGCGTTACATTGCATGTTGTAATAGAGAATGCATGAATATTCATAAAAAGCATTTTGACAAATGGTATCGGTTTAGGAGTAAAGAAAGAAACAATCTGATTTGACGAAAGGTATCGGTTTATTCATAAAAATAAGTTGTTAATTTGTTGTAATAGAGAATGCATGTTTATAGAAAATTTCATACTATCTGATTTGTAAAGAAAGAAACAATCTTCGGGTTTTGGACTCTGTTTTTATCTTTTCTTTCTACATTTCATTTCCTCAATTTTCTGTATTCATTATTTCTTACTAAAATAAGCAGATCATTTTACATTTTTTCTCACCTTCAGTTTGCTGACTCGTATGTCAGGCAATTTTCTCACCTGGTTCTGCACTTGACCACCCTGGTCTTGTCTTTAGTTAGCTGAGTCCTTATATCTGTACTTTGCTCATCTTTCTTTCTCTGCTCATGTTCAGTTTCAAAGTATATTTGTGCGTTACCTTTGTTTTTAGTGTGCAATTCTATTATTTCACTATTCCAAATCTTGGTAATGTATTATATCTTACTGGGATTTTGGTATTATCAACTTTTTTGGTATTTGTGTACATCCACATGTGCATGTAAGCTTCACTAATTTATAATTGAACATATATAATATATTTATATAGTACATACAAAATGTGATATTTACTTATGTGGTATTATAAATATATGTATGTAATAATAATAAACATAAAATAAAGAATGACTATAAAATTGTTCATATCTGTAGCTGTTGTTTATTTTGGCATGCTTGGATAATCAAATGAACGAAGTCAGGAAATTTTGTATGTTAGTGCTCCATTTAATGGCATATTTTCTATAATTATAAATAAGACAGCCATTCGAATATTGAAATGGTGATAACTTTAATATTTGCTTGGCATAATTGGGAATTAAACAATACAGCCATTTAAGTTTTCTCCTTGTATCAATTGACCTAGCTGTTTCATGATGGCAGGGTTGGCAACTTATGATGCTATGCAGTATATTCAGTCTCCACTCTCTATGTTGGCCAGGTGAATTTTTGTTCCTGTTTTTTTTAGATTTTGGAAAAGCTTTGAAAGGATTTATATTTAGACAAATAGGCGTACATGTTTTTGTTGATTGGTACATATACTAATATTCTTGTTCAATGCAAGTTGCCTCTTTGACATCCTTTCGGCTTAATTATATGAATACTGCTGTTATAAATAGCTCTTGATTATAATTCGGTTACCATCTGAGTATACATTGCAGGATCTTATGCTTGAAAGCACTCAACTAGATTGCACTCATGTGCTAATTCATATTGCATCATACGTCTGTACTATTGGACTCAACTGGATTCTTAAGCACTCAACTAGATTGCACTCAACTAGATTGTAACGACCCTGAAATTCCGACCCAATTTAAAAATTTTAGAACCGTTATTTTAATTAAAAATGTGAAACTTACATACGATTTCAATCAACGTCCAAACTTTGTTTCTAAATTGCGCCTTGATGATTGTAGATATGGGTAAAGTTTCGTCGGAAAATACCGCAGTAAATTTCGTGCGCGTTTTACTGCACATCAGTTCATTTTAAAACGTGAAAAATTTCATCTTCCGAACCTAAATATTTTTACATAGGAAAATTCTAAATCATTTTCTGACAAAGGCATCATTTTTTGTTTTTCAAAATTCGGATATCTTTAGCTCCGTCGATCTTATTCTTCGGTGTTTTGCTGCATTCCCCGTAATAGGAATTTCAAATATTCACAAACGATTTCCGTTACCGTTCAAACTTCACATTTGGAATGCGTCTAGATAGACATAGGTGTACGCCAAATTTCGTCGAAAAATATTGTAGTAAATTTCGCTCGTCAAATTTTACTTATTAGTTTTAATTTTATGTGTAAATTTTCTATCATCCGAACTCAAATATTTTTCTCATTGTTGCATAAGAAAAATATTCTGAACTTGACGGCGCATTTCATTTCGTTAAATTTCGCTTTTAATTACTAGTTAAAATGTTCACTCGTGCAAATGATTCAATAAGATCTACCACTTCGCAAACAACATCAAACCATCAATATCTTCATACCATTGGGTCCGCCTCGTCGCGCTGATCAAAACGGTATATTTGTTTGTGTCAATCGGAGTTCGGCGTTGCAAGCTATTAATTGGTTAACGGAGTACAAACTGGTCCGTTACGCCACACAAACCGGTACCCTACCTTTTCCCGCTCAGAATTCAAATGGCCCTTCAGAAACCCAATAGCCACTGTGACAAATCATCATTTCATTTGCACGGGGACTCTAAGTTTCTCTGTTTATATCTGCTATCCTCTGCTCTACAGCTCACTTCATTTACTGCCCATTTCATTTCAGCTTTTCTTTGGTACGTAACATTCTTCTCTCCTCTGCACTCCTTTCCTTCTCCCTCTTCTTTAGTTTACTTTATTTTATTTTTTTTGGAGAAGAGCATACGTAAACTCCTCCCCTCCCCATGCATGCTCACCCAGCCTCTGCCACCTCCACCTGCGCACCCACGTCCACCTCGCCACCTACCCAGCCCCTGCCACCTCCTCCGCCACGTACGCCACTGCCCCGACAACCAACTCCCTACTACACGCCCTCCAGCACCCCAGCCTCGCCCCGACTACCTCCGCCTGCCCCATCCCACTCGCCCCGCCCATGCAACCATCGTCCCCAGCGCCCTCCAGCACCCCAGCCCACCACCGTACCCAGCACCCGCCACGACCAGCCACCCACGTCCCCAGATCCGCCCGCACGCCCAGCCCTCCACCAGCCCGTCCCCGCGCCCCACGCCAGCCCACCCTCCGCCCAGCCACCAGCCCGGCAACCCGCTCCCCACTTCCCAGCCACCCAGCCTCCGACTGCACGCACCTCCCTCCGTCCCAACGCCGCCAGTCCCCTCCGCCACCTCGCCCGCCCACCAGTCCACCCCGCACCCACGTCCACCCCGCTCCGCCCCATGCAGCCGCGCCTCCGCACCCAACTAGTCCAGCACCCGCCAACACCAGTCGCCTGCCCTCCGCTGTCGAAACCCCGCTCCGCCCATTGTGCCTCGCAGTGGCCGAAATCCTGCTCTGTGCATTTGTTTATATATATCAGTAGATATATATAACTGTTATTATATAACAGTATATCATTGATATGTTGGGTTGCTCACATACAGTCTGTTGCATTGTTGTTTCAGCTTCTGCTATTGATCCGGAAGTATAAGTATTTCCATCCCGCTTGTCGAATCTATCTTGCCTCGTCGTGGGTATGATTTTATATATATTCAATCGATATATATTGCAATAAATAAATTATTGATTAACTATTTGTTGATTGCAGTTTGTGTTCATTTTGCGTCGTGCCTATTAGGGTCTATTTTATCTATTCATCTTCGTACCGCGCCATCTCCTCTAACCACGAAAGGTGAATATTTTATTCACGACTCAATCTATTATACTATGAAAATCAAGTGATAATTGTCGTTAATATTAAATTGGATATTAAATTGTTGGTTGTTAAATTTGGTTGAAATAAACTGTTAAGTTCTAAAAATTTGACGCCATGTATTGTTTAAGTTGATTAAACATGTTGAACTGTAATATGATGATAATTAGGGTAAATAATAGTGACATTAAAATTGATAAGTACGATTGATGTAGAAATTTGATAACGGACACCAAGTAAAAATCTAAATGTAATAATCTTTAATCCGTTGGATTCTAGGAATAACTGTATTAATTTGCATAATAACAAATGTAAGTTAATATGGTTATTTCGGGATTATTTGAACAATTTGTTAGTTTGTTATGTATGGTTACTATTGCTTGTTTATTTACTTTGACACCATCCCAGTTATCACACTGCAAGTTCCCTTTGCTATGCTTTGTTTTATATTGAATGATATCGGGTTGAAATGATAAATACCCACTTAAACAACTTGGCCTAGGATAGACAATTAAAAATAAGAAACCCGATTGGTCAACAAAATTATTTTGAAATTGAAATCTATTTGAAATTAAGGAATGAACTTAATAATTTGTTTGGCAATCAAGTAACGATTTAATAGACTTAACTGAAATAAATTAATAGATTTAATTGAAATAAATTAATGGATTAATTGGAATAATTAATGAATTTAATGGAAACGGATTAAATAAATCTATTTAATTGAAGAAAAATGAATTGGCAAATTTGATTGAAATAAGATTTAAAACAAGTGAGTTTTAAAATTTAATAATTTAATTTATTAGATTGGTAGATTTAGATTTAAACTGAGTTTTAAATTAAATAGATTTGAACTTGTCATAAATAATAATTTAGATTTAGGAAATTTTGACTTAAAATGGAATACGAAACTGACTAAAGTTTTATGGATTTAATTTAGCGATAATTTAAATGTAAAATGATTTTAAATTTAAGGAAATTGATTTAATCAAATTTATGATTATATTTAATATAACGATGAATGTAAATATGAATTAAGATAAATAGAATTTGATTTAACGATTCGAACTTAATTGACTGGTAAATTTCGAATTAATTGATTTTGAACTAAATTTAATAAGTGAGTTATTAAATTTAACTTGAATACTTAATTATATTGTTAACTCAAATGTTTGAACAACAGATTTCATTTGGAAATATGATTTTAAATATCCGAAATAAATTGAATCGTGAAATGTCAAAATTTGGAAGTCAAAATTTGCACCTTGACTTTTGGACATTGATTTGTTTAAGCGTTAAGTTAACCGACCATTGGGTAATAAATACGTAGTTATTAAAGAGACCGGGATCGGATATGGGCATACTCTCTGTCGATACCGAAAACCACTTTAATAACCATTACACGCGAAGTGTTGATCCAGAATGAAGTGGATGATTTGGTGAACGCGTTGACTGAAGAAAGAGAACGATATTGGATGACCCCTGACATGACTAAAACAGGAGCCGCGCCGGGCCATTGAGGATCTCTATCTCTAGCGGACACACTTCTTCGATACCATATCTATTACTTTTGTGATTCGATTTGGGTGCACCCCTTGATTTGGGAGTGTTGTTTCGCGGTGTTGAGATAGTAGCTGCTATGCTCACCATCAGTCCGGATCAGGCAACTACTAGTATCCTAGTTGGTATCGCCTCATGTACCTTGTCATACTGATTATCCTGTTCGCGACCACTACGTTTGTTTTGTACCTTTAGTATATGGATTGCCCTCTGGTGACTTTCGGTTTCGGGGAAACTACGGTCTTGTATATGCTCTTGGGAATAAAAATGTGTTAAGGGTGGTATGGGCCATGACTTAACACTATTTTAATATCGTACTTTATTGATTAGACATTATCTACCTATCGTATTCTTTTGTATATATAGATAGTTTATCGGATCCTTAGAGATGTTATTTCACCCATCTTTAAGTTATGAACCATTACCTTGCACTTGATTTAATTGTATAAGATTTTGAGTCCTGACTCGAGTGTTTCTTTTGCATATGCTCGGGTCAGTCTGAAGCTATCCAGTTGCTGATCAAGGTTGGTTGAAGATGCTGAAGGCTTAGCATTTATCTTTATCAGTCTATTTATATTCCTGTATTGATGTCCTAGTCTGTTGGACATTTTGGTACTAGTCACTTGATGTTGAGACATTGTTGTATATTATATAGTGGCTTCATGAACTGCTTTATGACGATGTATTTTCCGCTGCATTATTCTGTGACTGTTCTGTGATGTTGTATTGATTCTCATTTACATTTATGTATTTATAATCCCATAATGATTCGTGTTTTATATTATTTAAGTTGACATGTGTGGATTATTGTCAATTTAAATGGTCCAAATATACGGGTTGTTACATGGATTCTTAAGCTAATGCATATAGGCCTACTTCATACGTCTGTACTATTGGACAAGCGGTTGGAAGGATTGTTGCTTGGCATTGGGAATTGATCTCTTTTGATTAGTACGTATCTGTATTTATATTGACGTATGTTATGGATTTGGTTATGTTCTGTAATAGAATCATGAACTCAAAAATGGTGTAAAATTGAATTGTTTTAGCTTTTATTAAATGTGAATGGTTCGTGTTGTTTCATGTAATGTTAACGATTGTAGTTATTATTAGTGAAATATCGGTTTTAATTATGCTGTGAAATTTATGATTAATAGCAGTTGTCGGAAGATGAATTGCAATTGTTGGTAGCAGTTGCTTTCCATAAATGTATCTACTGTGAATCATATTTTTTGCAACTGTGAATAATAGTTGTAGTAGATAACTACAACAGTTATCCAGCAGTTGTCATACCTGCTACAGCACGAAATGTTACATATCTACAAGAGTTACCAACAGTTGTAAAATAGTTATTTGCAAGGGTAAGAAATAGTTGTAATATACAATATCACAACGGTTATATGCAACTAAAGAACACAGTTGTAAAAAATTGATAGTCTTTTACAACTTCTTAAAATACGACTGTGGTTCCACCGTTGTAATATATCTTTTACAATTGTGTTCCACCGTTGTAATATGCCTCTTTTGTTGTAGTGTTTTCCTATTTTTTTAATTTTTCAATGGCATATACAAAGTAGGTTTGGAAGTTTAAATGGATTATTCTTTTTTCAAATGTGAAATCTGTTTGCTTTAAGCTTCATAGTTTCCCTTGCTACTTTGTTTAATTTTACAAAATTTTAATATCGTTGAAAATCACTATTAATCCACATTTGAAAAATATCTGTATTTTTTCTAGTTTATTATTTCTCAGTTTGTTTAGCCATGGTTAGAACATCTCATATAATATTCTTATATTACTTTAGTTTCCTTACTTCCAACTGTAATCAAATTAGTAGTTTTGGGAAATTTCAACTCTGCTGGTAAGATTGTTCGCACATATTAAATCCTTTTTCAGATTCAAAATTGCAAACATTATCCATGAGTGCATTGATACAAAGATAATCAAGGATGCTAGAACTACATGGGTGAGGTAATCTGTAACAACCCGCATATTTATCGATTTTATATTTTTATATTTAAAATCGTTAATCGGATGTTAGTCCGAAAAGTTACTTTTTGCATACGGTCAAATTAGGACTCGAGACCACTCCCATTGAGTTCAAAATGTCGTTTGCGATCTTTTTGAGTATAAACTTCGATATGTTTGGAGCTAGCTAAAATTTCGACCTTTTCCACTTGAAGTTTGAGTTTGGGTTCAACCCACTAGCCCACTAATAACCCAAACTGAACCCCTCTCCCCTCATTCATTTTCATTCCTTATATTTCAGCTCTAAAGAGAAACAATGGGGGAAAAGATTGGAAATGGAAATTCCTAAGCCCTAATTTCATTTTGCAAATCCAAGTTTAGCTCCAAATTTCCGAAGAAGTCTAGGTAAGCATCTCCTTCTTCTTCTCCAACTCATTCTCTCTTCAATCTCAGAAATTACCTAAACCTAACTTAGGAAATATTTTTTCTTTTGAGCATAGATTGAAGCTTCTTGAGTTGTTATTAAAGAGGGATTGATATTAGCTTGTTCTTGTGCTTCTCATTTGTGCTTTTGGGATTAAAGGTGAGATTTTTATCTCACATCTTAGTCTATAACTATCTTCGATTGTTAGGTATGAATTCCTAACACTTATTCTTGTGCAATTGCTTTTGGTTTGGATTGATTTGGTGAATATTCCAATTTTTAGTGTTTTGAGTTCAATTCTTTGAAAATCCTAACTTTGATGTTTTGATCATGTTTTTGGTGATGAATCGAAGAGCGTATATGGCCGGGTAGTCGATTGGCGTAAACCCTTAGTGCCATTGCTCGACCGATTGAAATTTGGAAGGGATTGGCATTCATAAAATAGGCATGGGAGTGCTGGCAACAGGCTCCGATCGACCGAACTCAGGGTCCGGTCGACCGACCTGCTTCCCAGGCACTTCCCTGCCTCTGTTTGGAAGTGCAGGTTACAGGATTCGGCCGACCGAACTCAGGATCCGATCGACCGACCTGCTACCCGAGCACTTCTGTCTCTGGTCCGGTCAGCCGACTCAGGGAGTCCGGTTGACCGACCTGCTCCTATTTTGCCAATTTTGCCTATATTGTCTATTTGTTTGAGTTTCCAACTTTAATCGATTCGTGTTGTCTCCTATTTGTTGTTATCATTTCTTAAGACTTTGATGACTCCTCTTTCGGGATGGTACCTCGTTAGGTCGCTCGACCCTATTACCCTTAGGTCGTATGACCTGTCATCCACTAGGTCGCGCCACTTAGGTCGTATCCCTTAGGTCGCGAACTCTTTAGGTCGTTAGACCTCATTTTGCTTTAGGTCGTACCATGACGGGGCGCTGCCTCCTGGACCCCCGCGACCTGACCGGGCAGGTCGAACCCCGTATTACTTTGCGTAGGCAATCTTATCTGAAAAGCATTCAACAGAACTTCCACTTTGATGCATTTTGAGCTGATTTCCTTGGATTTTGTTCACGTCTTCGAATGTGAACTTTTGTGATAGATTGTTTCAACAATCGTTTTATGACTTGTCACTTTAAAGATATGAAGGTTTTAATACTAGTAGTAAATATCAAAACTCTTTCATCAAATCGATTTCAACCCTATTTTAAATATCAAAAGTTCGTTTTCTCAAACCGATTTCCAATCTACTAGTATATACAAGCCTTTACTTCACTCGAATGAGAAATCGACTTAAACGACTTAGTAAAACGAGTGGTATGAAATGCTTGCGTTCACTTCGTCGGTTAGCTCTTGGACTTGTTCGATTGAACCCTTTTTGTGACAATTTCCTAGTGAAGATTTACAGCTTGTTCGTAAATATTTAAGTTAAGCAAGTGGTTATGGGACATGAAGCTAAACTCATATATTTACTAGCTTGGTGTGATTGACACTTCTCGTTGATCATGACGATCACTTTATGATTTAGACTAGCAATTGTGCGATGTCTCTTTGTTTGCAAGGTTAGACTAGACCGCAGTGGTGTGATTCCGACTCACACATATCTCTTTGTCCGCAAGGTTAGTCTAGACCGCAGTAGTGTGATTCCGACTCACACATACCTTTTTGTTTGCGAGGTTAGGCTAGACACCACTTGTGTGATTCCACTCACACATACCTTTTTTCTTTTTGGTTAGCCTAGGCCTCAATCAGTGTGATTCCGACTCACACATATGGGGTAGCTCCCCATGGTCTTCGGACCATCATGTGATAGGCCTCTTTCTCTTTTTATGATTTCTGAATTTCTTGTTTTGATTTCTGGATTTTTGTCATTGACTTGTTATGAGTACAAGTTTAGGGTATGATGCCCTCTTTGGATCTTTGAGAAGATTCTTGTGATATTGATCATTTCTCGTCGGTTGATCTCATGTTGATCATCATTTTCATACTTATAGTAGTATGTCAGTATGGATATTCTATGTTTATGCCATATCTTTTATTTTATATCATGTCATCTGATATTTATAGTTAGACTGATCCGTTTATTATTTTCTTAAATAATACTCGGGTCAGACCGAGATGTTACAGGTGCTTCTGCTTGACTTCCTCCCGGGACTTGCTACTCTGACTTTTGGCTAACTATTTAGTTTAGCAGTTTTTGTTGTATACACTTGTGATATGGACTCATAGTTGTATTCTTTTGGTATAGCACGTGTTGCTATTCTTTTGTATTATTGTGGATCTTTTTGACCACTACTCTGATGTACACTCTCATGTGTTAGTTATATATTCATATCTTCTTCCGCCCTTGTGATATGGATGTCTGTGACTGATTTGTGTTATGTTTATTTCTATATTTGTTTCCGAAGATTATATATAGCCACTGTGTGATATCTTTGAGTTTGTATCGGTATGTCGGAATTCCTCCTTAAACGAAATGCAAGCTATACTATCTGACATATCGGTGCTCGCAAAAAGAAATTACATAGATGGTCGCTCCTCAACAGCCTTATTCTCCGTGCTAGTTGACAGCACTACTGTAACGACCCGCATTTTTGACCGTTCAAGTCGACAATAATCCACACAAGTCCAACTCAAACCGTTCAAAAAGGCGGATGGTTATTGGGGTTAAATAAGAAAAGGAAAGAAAGAACAGAAGCAAACTCAGAATCTTGCAGCGGAAGGAACAAGATATAATAATAAAATAACAGTTCATGAAGCTGTTAAATAAATAAATTTGATTATTATTATACATCATAAATCAGAGTTACATACATATCAGAGATAATACAATAATGCAGCGGAAAAATAATATGGTAGTAGAATACAAATGATGTAATACCAAACTCCGTCTTCGTCCTCCAAAATAGATCTTCAACCTTATCTGAAATGCTCAGGCTGACCCGAGCGTAATGAAAAGACAAAACACTCGAGTCAGGACTAAAATATCTCATGTAAGTCAAATCGAATAAGAAAATATGAGTGTGACGGCGTCAGAGATGTTTACGGGGTTTGACATCTCCTGTCCAGTGTCAACGTGAGTGCAATAACTTAAGAGATGTTACGGGATTTTCCATCTCTCAAGGATCCGTTAAACTATCTACTATGTAGTACAATACGCTATTATAATATGTCTACATTAAAGTAAAAGTATTAAAATAGCGTTAAGCCATGGCCCATTCCACCCTTAACACAGTTTATATTCCCAAGAGCATATACAAGACCGTAGTTTCCCCAAAACCGGAAGTCACCAGAGGGCAATCCATATACTAAAGGTACAAACCAAAATCGTAGTGGTCGCGAATAGGATAATCAGTATGACAAGGTACATGAGGCAATACCAACTAGGATACTAGTAGTTGCGTGATCCGGACTGATGTTGGGCATAGCAGCTACTACCCCAACACCGCGAAACAACACTCCCAAATCAAGGGGTGCACCCAAATCGAATCACAAATGTAATAGACATGGTATCGAAGAAGTGTGTCCGCTAGAGATGGCGAACCTCAATGGCCCGGCGCGGCTCCTGTTTTAGTCATGTCAGGGGTCATCCAAAATCGTTCTCTTTCTTCAGTCAACACGTTCACCAAAACCATCCACTTCATTCTGGATCAACACTTCGCGTATATTAGTTATTAAAGTGGTTTCGGTATCGACAGAGAGTATGTCCATATCCGATCCCGGTCTCTTTAATAACTACGTATTTATCACACCAATTGGTTTTATTATGCTTCGAAAACAATTCATCTTTTTAAAATCAAATCTCGTATTTGTTTCGAAAACAAAACCGTTTCAAATATCATATCATTTTTCCGAAGCCAAATTTTAGATAAGTCAATTCATTTCAAAATCGTTTACTTCAAAACTTCATTTGAATTTTTAAATTTGATTAAATTTCCATTAATCCAATTCGCGTTTAAATCAAGGATTTAAACATAACCTTTATTCCCTTTTACTGGTTTAAAAATAAATAATTGTATTAGTTTAATAGAAAATAGTTTTTACAAATGAAATGGTTTATAAAGTAAATAGTTTGAGAAAACGAATTTGTTTGAATAAATAAAATAGATTTGAAATAGTTATACTAAAATAATTTGTTTAGGATACCCTCCCAAGTCAAACCAGTCAAATTTCCAAATATCTCGATTCCTTTCAAATTCATTTCAATTCTCAGTTAATCCAAATCAAAGTTCAAGTTTATATTTTTAGATAAATCTTCATTCAGTTCAAATAAATTTAAATCAAATTTCCACGATCCAACTCGATTCAAAAGGTTCAATTAGATTAGTTAACTTCAACTTAACTTTCATTTGAACATTTGATATATATACAAAATTTCGAATTCAAATTTCAGTTATTGAACATTTAAATTTATACCATTTAATAAAGTATGTTCAATCTAAATTCACAATTCCTTTTATTAAATTCAAATCATACTTAATCTAAATTTTACTTTCAGTTTTATTTCCAACGGTTTCTAATTCAAGTTTTAGTTTCAAAAATCCAAATTCATTTATCTCCTTTAAACAAATTCAATTAAACCAAATTTCAATGTTGAAAACATTAATTTATCCAATCGGTGTCTGTATAAAATTTTCTATCCTATGGCCAAGTGAAATTTTTATTATTTCAATTTTAATTCCTTAACGATTAATCCCGGTTAATTTGATGCCCGTAACATCTAGGGTAATGATTGGGATTGATCGACAAATCAACAACAATCTTATCAGTGGGTAAATATCAAGAATAATCAATGTAAAGCATCAGCATATGTCCAATATATCAAATAAATCATCAATCACAACAATCAATCCAAACAGTCATACTATCACTGTCATTTACTATTCAGGGGTGTCGGGGTTTTAAACTGGCAATAAAATTTAAATTCTAACCTAACAGTTAAATTTAAATTTAACGAGCAATTTAAATCAGATAATTTATAGTACGAGATAAACAACCAATTTCAACCATCAAACATCAAACATCAAACAACGCAAACATATTATCACAGGAATTTCTATTTAACTAACATAAAAAATTTTAGTCAAATGTGAGCGTAAAACACTCACATTGATTTTCTGTTCTGCTCCAGCTTTTATTTCGAATAAAATTAAACGCGCGTTTAATTCTACCCAAAATTTCACTTACTCCAATCAACTCCAATCCAATTCCATCGCGTAGTGCTCGGCAATACGATTCCAGCGCGACTGGTTTCGTCGAATTTCAACCTCGTATGACCGAGATATAGCATTACAAAGTTACCCGATTTTAAATATAAATAATATATATTTTTATTATTCAAATCCTACCCTAATCAAATCCAGCCGTCTATTACATGACTGAGCAGATCGAGGCCGTGATTTGTGTCTTCTTCCCCAACGCGTAACTCACGTACGCGAATTACCCAACCGAGCCGGCCTTAGGGCTTTAACCCGCGACAACCACGTCGACATACAACTCGATCAGATAGCGTCACCTTGTAGCCCTCACCTCCTTCGACGTGCGTGCCAAGTGCGGCAACATCCGGCGCCACCAATTGCGCGCATCACGAGGTCGAACGGCGTGACTTCCCTGGCCAGCTGCGCCTCCTACGGTGCTCCGATGATGATCACAGCCATATGGATCGAAAGAGCTCGACACCCTCTACGATATTGCAGTTGAAGTTGAGGCTTGAAAACGTATGGATTTGGAGATATTTGAGGAAGAACGAGAACGTTTTCCGGCCATAGAAATCTGCTCTGGCGGCCACGAACAATACTCGGCCTAGGGTTCTGAGTGAAATCGTATATATACGCGTATACAACATTAATTTATTAATATATTTCAATTTTAACTGCTTTCTCAAACGAACTCCAAACAACACATGCCGCCTGGCGTTTCTAAGGTTTACCCCATGTTCCGAACGCAATGGAACATGTTTCGGAGGCTAATTCGGTCATCTGGGCGAGTTACGGAGAAAAACGATCAGTTTTAAATTAAACCGATTTAAACCGATTTCGATGCGTTTTGGCTTGCCCCGGACAAACGGTACATCCAATTGACACGAAATTTGAAACCATACAATAATATCACATTACGGATCCGACGAAACTAGTTTCGTCGGAATCCGAGACTTTTTGAAAAATGACTATTTTCTCTCGCCGAATTAATATTAAAACAATTCGATGCGTTTCGAGCTGCCACGGTCAAATGATAACTCCGATTGCTACGAAAATTGAAATCCGACAATAACAAACTATTACGGATCCAATGGAACTAGTTTCGTTCAAATCTGAGACTGTTCGGAAAATGGCTATTTTCCAGTCGATAATTAAATATTAAAATATTCAATTTTCACAAATTAACTTTAAATTCAATTTTAAAAGTTCTATAACATTACTATAACTCCAATATGATAAGATAAAATTTTACAAATCATTTTCAATCATATTCAACTCGATTTTCAATTATTTCTGAAATTTAATTTATTAAATTATCGATTTAATTGTCTAATTAAATCCAATATTCGAAAAATAAATTATTCGACTGTTTAATTTCGATATAAAATTCCCAATTTTAAATTATTAACTTTTAAATCAAATTTTAATTGTTCACAAATCCCATTTTTAATTTCACAGTAATTAACAATCTTTTACAATGCAGTTTTCCATTATAGATCCAATATAAAAGATTATATTAGATTCAGCGTTCAATTATATCGTAATTCAAATTCAAGTTATTGAATTCCAAATGAATTCTTTTATTTCGATTTACACTTTCATTAGTGAATCAACCATTTACTTATACATTATTATCAATAGTTTATAATTCATTTACTTTCATTTTCTTCAGCTATCATCTTATTTAAATTTACAGTAATATTATATTACATTCATTTACGTTGATTTACATATTATAACTTCAATATTAAATGTAACATTTTATTTATTTCGTTGTTTACAATCAAATTCAATTCAGTTCAATTACTTGTTACATTCAAATTTAAATCTTTACTTACGTTCAATTACAAGTTGACATCTTTATCGAATTACAGTTTCAGTTATTATCAGCTTTCAATCAACTGTAATATTAAGTTACATTTTTTTTAATATTGGTTTCAATAACATAAACTTCCATTATTAAATCTACCATTTTATTTATTCTCTTTTTTTACAATCATAACCAATTTGGTTTACAATCAAATTCAATTCATTATTTACATTCACTACAAGTTAACATCCATATTTAATTTACAAATAAGTTATTTCAGAATTCAGTTTTGTATTTTAACTTGTAATTCACATTTAACAACACAAAATTTTATTTCCTTCGGATTTTTATCCAAAATTTTCATT
This sequence comes from Allium fistulosum, assembly GCA_030737815.1. Taxonomy (NCBI): domain Eukaryota; kingdom Viridiplantae; phylum Streptophyta; class Magnoliopsida; order Asparagales; family Amaryllidaceae; genus Allium; species Allium fistulosum. The sequence continues at coordinate 186,404,989 of CM060905.1, forward strand.
TTAAATTCGTATTTTTAAAGTGTTAAAAATACGGGTCGTTACAACTACATCGTAGTGTTCTTGATTAGCGTGGGTATAGAGGTGGGGTGTCACATAATCTAGCCTCTTCTACTTATTCCGTTAAATATTAAATGCTCTAATTTTGATATTTTATTACATAAGAAATTCAAATTAATTTGCCTTTTCTCATTATTTATTTCCCTTAGTGGTTGAATTAGATCTACTAAAGAAAATGTCTTGGTCTTCATTTGTGTATATTTTTTAGAGTTGAAAGGCAATGCAAAATTTGTTTCTATTTTCACTTATTTAATTCTTGATTCAATAATGTTTGTTTAAAGATGTTATGATTATTATTTTCCATCTTAGGATCTTTTCAGTTTGATTAAAGAGAATGTCCTATCGGATTTAACTTATATACAGTCAAATAATAAATATACTCTATTACAATAAATATTGCCGGCTCCTTATGCTTTATAAATTTGACATAAATATTAATGTATAGATTTAGGCACAACAAAATACACGCCAATCTATTCTATTATATATAAAGTTCCATATTTGCCCATTTAAATTATTCTTTCTTAATCTATCTCATGTCCTATACTAATAACTTATTGATTTTAGAATTATCTTTGAAGTTATCCCAACCAATTCAATTTAATTAATTTCCGACTTTCAACACAAGTAGGTGTTGTCCATTCCACTTATATTTCCATGGATTCTTTTGTTTCTCTCTTTATATTTCATTTGTATTCCACTAATTCACTCTCCATTTAAAAAATAGAAAAAATGTCCGCCCACCATTCTCCTTCTATTTATGAAGCGAATCTTAATTTATATTCCCTATATTTACTAGCATGTCGACTATCTCACCGAAGCAAATCTATTGCCAGTCACCTATATGTTTTGCCATAAACTTTTTTTCCCAATTTTTTATGACTTTTACCCTATGTCTAATAACTCAAAATTATTAAAGTTTACTATTTTTTCTTCTTACCAAACTTAAAGTTATATTCCATTGTTAGTTTAAAACTTAATAACTCAGAATTATTAAATTTTACTGCAATGCAAGGAAGCTATTACACATGGTTTTTGTTCACACTTAAAAAACCGCGACTTTAAAAATAATCCAACCATGGAATATCCATTTATACATCCCCACAGTGCTAATTTAATTATTTAAGGTATAGGCTTTTTAAAGAGATCACGAGTGCCAATATAAAACCGAAAGAAACTAACAGTTTATATATTTCACTTTGGGATACGTAAACTGTTACATGAGAATTTTTTTAATTTTTTGATACAGAAAACATAAGGTTTGTTTAAAAAAAATAGTTTGTAATGACCACCAAATATTAGTTACTTTAGTTACCTATTTTTGAAACATTATTTTAGGTAGCCATAAAAGTACGAGTTATCTATACTAATTATACATATAAATATGAGATTTTAAAACATTATCTTCAAAACCATAACAAATCTGTATCAATTCAAGCTTTCGCATCAGTTTTTCACAATATTTGATGCATGTACCAACAACATAACACAAATGAGAGGCGTATTTCCTAAATAAAGACAACACTTCACACAATTATAATCTTCAACATAAGCGATAAAACTCTTTTATGTTTGCTACTTGCTATTCGTTTAATGAAAATAATATTCGAGAATTTAAATGTTCATATAGCACTATGTTACAAAGCATAAATCATATTATACTAATAAAGTACCAAAAATCAAATAAAATATAATTACACCAATTCACATGGGAAAAAAAATTGGAATTGCATGTCATACTCTACCTCTAGCCATAGCTTGAATATTATTTTTCAATTTAAGTAGGCTCATCCAACACTACAGGCAACAGGATAATGTGACCTGAGAAAAAAAGCCTAATTTGATTCTTTCGTGATGCCCATGGGCGTGTGATAGGTAATCTTTAATACAAAACTGTCTTTGGTTCTTAAAGTTAATATTCGTATTCATATTTAATTTTTGTTACTCATGTTTGGGCTATTACCATGTGGTCATTCTGTTATATGCAATTTTGGAGAAAAAAAATAAATTTTGATTTGAATTTACTATACCCTTCTCAGGAGTTTACCGGCCCGCCGGGTTCTCCTGAGTTCAAAAAAAAAGAATGAGTAAATATCAATTTTTTTAGCACATCTATTTTTATATATAGGATATACTCAGCTACAGACCTTCGCTGACTTAATTTTAGTAGCCATCTTTCATTTTCAGATTTTTTTCCATTTAGCCTCGTTTTAAAACTAATTACCGCAAATAGCCCAGTTTTAAAACAAATATCAAATTTAGCCCTGTTTTGGCCAGCTCAGCTCCGAGCTGGCCAAAATATACCGGCGACTTTTCAAAAGTCGCCAGTTTTTTTTAACAATCACTCGGGCGGCTTTTGGGAAGTCACCTATTGGCGACTTCCCAAAAGTCGCCCGTATGTTTTAAAACAAACTGGGCGACTTTTGGGAAATCGCTAGTGGGCGACTTCCCAAAAGTCGCCTATACGGGGCTCTATAACAAAACTAGAGCTCCCTTTCTTCCTCCTTCATTTTAAACCCTTCCCTCTCCATCTCCAAAAACCCCCCAATACTCCTTACCTCAATTTTTTTTAAAACCTAATTAATTTTCATTTAATATCATTAAAAGTAATAGATTTCGAAGATCTACCTCAAGCATAGCAAAGCATCGTACGGTCAAATCCAATCAAGGTATGCAGTAGAAACCCTAAGTTTTGAAATTAGTTTGCAAACTAAATTTTTTTCAGTTGATGTAGAATGGCTCCTAGTTTTATTCCAACCATATGCTATTTTGATGGTGAATTGGTTATTGACGATTTAATGTGGGAAATATCTTGGTGGATCTTACAAACCGGCTAAAGTTCGAAGAGGATCTACTTTTGAACAGTTGAAAGAGTCGGTTTATAAAGCAACAAAGATAAAACCAGAAGAGTACGAGATTGATATAGTTTGCAATTGGCCAACAGATTCCGGATCCAAAGCAATCAAAATTGTTGACGACGACGATGTTGAATTAATGTTTGCTGCCTCGACCAAATCTATTGAGTTGTTTGTTGGGAAAAAAAGAAGATTGGTTGCAGAACAACCAACACCGGCACCCGTAACAAATTTTGGCGTTGAAGAATATTCTAGAATGGTGGGGAACATGAGTACTGGGCAAGGAATTCCGTCACCTAGTTTTAGCAATCCGACTCAGCCCATATCGTAATACGGGCAACAAAAAATGTATTATGGTTTTCATCCATTCACGAGTTTGCAACAACAAATGTATTATGGTTTTCATCCAATTCAGAATTCCACTCAAAGAAGTGCTAGAGCATCGAGTAGCCGTACAAATGAACGAATGCAGCCAACTCCGCCCGAATTTTACCATTTAAGCCAGAAGTAAGTTAAATATTGCAATATGTTGCAAAATTGTTGGTATGAAGAAATAAACTAAAATTGATGTATTAATTAACTGCAGCTGCGCAGCAAACAACACTACTACACAGTCATACGTCCAACCACCGAATGAACCAGCAGGTCAAACTATGTGCAATGATGATATAGATGTAGATGATGAAGAAGATGTACAAGCTGAAGATGTTCCTGCAGTTGATAGTATGTCTATTGTGTTAATACTAGAGCTTGATACAACCTGGGTGGAAAATATGCAAGTGAACAATGTGTTAGGGTTGTCTCGCATGTTTAATGGAGGAACGACGGTTTGGATTTGGAAAGTCCCACATCGCTAAATAATTTGAAGAAGTGGTGTATAAATATGGGTTGGTAGGCACGTAACATTAGGGATTCCTTTTGTTACAACAAAGTGTGTGTCAACCCATATGCGTACGTCACGTGCAGGAGATGGGAAGCTTGGTACGACCGCCGTTACACAACAGTGGTATCAGAGCCGATGGTTACGGACTGGGCCATGCAGACACGGCAGTGCTCTCAAAGGTTATCGCAAAGGGATGTGAGTCAAGGGGGAGACTGTTAGGGTTGTCTCGCATGTTTAATGGAGGAACGACGGTTTGGATTTGGAAAGTCCCACATCGCTAAATAATTTGAAGAAGTGGTATATAAATATGGGTTGGTAGGCACGTAACATTAGGGATTCCTTTTGTTACAACAAAGTGTGTGCCAACCCATATGCGTACGTCACGTGCAGGAGATGGGGAGCTTGGTCCGACCGTCGTTACACAACACAATGATCCACTAGTCTATGATTTTGGAGGCGCAGAAGCATATTGTATGGAAAATGATGAACCGGAAATGGAGATACCGTTGGATGATGATTTGTGCAGTGCATAAATTATGGCTAAGTCAACTGTAGCAACTGTAAACTTCAACAGCGAATTATTTTTATCCTGCAGCGTACAGACCGGTTTCAAAGTTGGCATGGTGTTTGAGAGTAAAGCTAAATTTCTTCAAGAACTATCAGAATGGTCAATCTTACATGCGGTGTCATTTAAGCCAATAAGGTCGAACAAAGCAAAATACACCGCCATTTGCAACATCGATGACAGTTGTCCTTGGAGAATACATGCTATTGACTTAAAAAAGACATAGAGTGGATGGTGGGTTATTAATTATCCTAGTGATCATACATGCGTTAACCCTACAGTGAACTCAAACCATAGGCAAGCTACATCATCCTTTATGGTATCGAAGATCATGCCTTTTGTGAAATCTGATTTGAACATTATAGCCGGAACAGTGCAAGTTCTAATGGAGGAACAATTATTTATAAAAATTAGCTATCTAAAAGCATGGAGAGCATTGAGCAAGGCAGTTGAACGAATTTACGGCGATTGGGCAGAGTCATATTCCAACCTACGACAATACTTTGGTGAAATATGCAAAATAAATCCAGGAAGTGTAGGACATGTGACTACTGATGAGTATGGAGTTTTTGATCGTGCATTTTGGTCATTTGGGCCATGTATTGAGGGATTTGTCCATTGTCGACCATTGCTTTGCATAGATGGTACACATCTATATGGAAAATACAAAGGCACCTTACTTGTTGCAACTGCTGTTGATGCAAATGATCAGCTATATCCCTTGGCATTTGGCATCGTTGAGTCCGAATCCATTGATAATTGGGGTTGGTTTTTCGCGTGCAAGCAAAGGTTCATTCACAGCGTGAACAATCGTCGTATTACTTTCATTTCTGATAGAATGAAAGGAATACCTACAGCGTTGCAAAGCAAATGGCTAGCCCCACATAAACATAGATATTGTGCCAGACATTTGAAAGCAAATTTTCAAGCAGCGGGTTTTAGAGACAAGCGATTGACCGGTTTATTCTACCCTAAGAAGAGAGTTGGCGAAGAATTCCACACTTCGTGTCACGCCAAAATGGGAAGCAAAAATAGCGGAGAGAGCAAGCGAAGCTAGACGTTGTCGGATTGTACGTTTCAGTCAAATTGAATGGCAAGTGATTCATTACTTCGGAGATGAATTCAAAGTTATAATTGATGGTAACACTTGTTCGTGTACATGCAACATCCCATTACTGCAGCATCTCCCCTGCGCCCATGTGATGGCTGCTTGTTCGTCGGTGGCCAATGGTGCAAACAGAGCTCATCATGATTTTGCATCACATTGGTACTCCGTTCAGAATTACCTAGCGGCATACTCTGCAGAATTTCATCCCGTACGCGATAAAAGATATTGGTCTCCATACGAAGGTCAAATGGTACTTCCACCCCCCGCAAGGCGAGCTCCAAGAAGGCCTAAGTCAACTAGAATTAAAGGCGTTATGGACGAGATGCAGCCTCCAAGGCCGAATAGATGCAGTAAATGTGGTCTGCACGGTCACAAAAGGAGTCGTTGTAATTAAGTTTTTTTTTAGTTTTTGTATGCGTGTTGTTATTGGTTTGATGTTTGTAAGCCGTATGTTGTTTATGTAAGAACAGTTTGTGTTTTTATTTCATGTGCTATGTTCGTTTGAGATGATGAATGTTATGTGGTACGTAGAGATATGCAAATGTAAGCTAGTGATACATATGAAAAGTCGCCCCAGATGTGTGCATGGTTTCAAAACAGAAACCCTGCATCACCATTTACACTACTTCAACAAAAAACCATACACTCGAAATTCAACATTTCAATCAACTTCAACCATCCAACAACTCAATTACAACATCCACTAATTCAACAATTAAATTCAAAATCCAACATCCTACAATTCAGGAATTGAGTTCCAATTCCGATATCCAACAATTCAACACAACAACTAATCCCAATATTTTAACAATTCATTAAACAAAACAAAACCATGCAAAGCATATCAACAACTTATACCATCCTCACTACTTCAACCTACGAACTTCTAGTGGAGTTCGTCTTGGTTTTCTCATAGACAGTGGAATTTCATCCAACGAATCCTCCTCTTCACTTGCTTGCGTAGGATCTATAGGCTGTGAAGGGCCGGGAGCAACTTCAATATGTGTTTCTTGAGATGAAGAAGCGCCTTTTCGATGTCTCCGTCGCTGATACGTACGAGTAGTAGGAGGAACGTCGTGGGCTTCTATGGCATGTTCGATGAGCGCCTGTGCTGGAGGTGGAGGAGGCGGTCTTGGTCTTGTTAACTTGTTTGTAACATTTCATTTCCCCACCACTCCTCCGCTGGATGAGTTAAACCTAGGAGTTCTTGGCATAAACTAAGATAATCAACCGGATCGGGGTTGGTCAACGGAGCACCGTCTATGGGTATGCCAAGTAACTATGCAACATCACCCAACGTGATAGTCATCTCTCCAACTCGTAGGTGAAATGTAGATGTCTCTGGCCTCCATCTATCCACCAAAGCGGTGATAAGATGATGATCCAACTGGATGTGCCCCACCCTAAAAATCAGTCCAAATCCGGCTTGGTCTATCAACTGTATAACGACTGGATGAGCAGATGTTACTCTATTCATTTTAGACGAATGATCTATGGTTTTGTCTGCAGTATTACTCTGTCAAAAAATCACAAAAATATTATCAACATGTAACATACAATACCTTTGGATATTTGTACATTTCGAACACTAAGAATTTTACCACGACAAATTACGGATTATTCGTTCGATGCCGTTGTTGCAAGTATAGGACAGATCCATCAATAGGTCCAGACAGCATCTCGGAGTAATCTACACATATACAAGTTAACAAGATTTTCATATTTATTTTCCAACATCAAAACTAGGAATTTACGCATTGTTTTCCAACATTTTACCAATGATTTCAACCATGCATAGATACCTCAACCATCAATGATTGCTAACAATTCCTAAAAACTATTATTTTGCAATTTTCTCCAAAACCCTAAATTGAAATTTTTTTGATTCATCCATACCTAGAGGCACATCCCGCATTGAAGAGCTTGCCATCTTCTAATTTGTTGAACAAAATGCTAAAAAATTTTGGGTTTGGGCCAAATTTTCGAAATAAAGGGTATTGGGGGTTCTTGGGGATGGAGAGGGAAGAGTTTAAAATGAAGGAGGAAGAAAGAGGGCTCTGGTTTTGTTACAGAGTCTCGTATAGGCGACTTTTGGGAAGTCGCCCAGTTTGTTTTAAAACATACGGGCGGCTTTTGGGAAGTCGCCAGTAGATGACTTCCCAAAAGTCGTCCGAGTGATTGTTAAAAAAAAAAACTGTCCACTTTTGAAAAGTCGCCAGTATATTTTGACCAGTTCGGAGCTGAGCTGGTCAAAACAGGGCTAAATTTGATATTTGTTTTAAAACTGGGCTATTTGCGATAATTAGTTTTAAAACGAGGCTAAATGGAAAAAAAATCCTTCATTTTCAATTACATTGATTTTAGAGCTGGATGTAGGTTCAGATATTTACATTTTCTATATACTTTTATGAAAAAAGGAAAAAAAAAGTAAACCTAAAACTCTTAGCCTGATATTTAAGCAAGTCAATGCACAGCCAGGTACAATTAAATTTTAAAAAGCACTTTCTTCAAAAATTTAAAATCAAGTGACAAATGCATGGACAAATTATAAATGTGGATTATGCTCTCTAGGTCAGGTGTTGACTATTATTTACTAAAATTTATAAAAAACAGTCAGCTCATTTTGTCAAATCCGTTCATTAATTTATATGTTACTCCCCTAATTTTTTTGTTCTGTCTTACATCTAGCTGGATAGAGATTTGCTTTGTTTCCCTTCAGCTATTCTAGTAGTTTTTCTGCTCATTGCTCAACATAAAATATCTTTCTTATTCATATTTAATAATGTGGACTCTCCAGCAGTTTTCCTATCAGGTGAAACTCCAAACATCAAATTACAATATGGGGATTCATTAATTATAATTTTGATGGGAGAAGAGCATGAAAAGTAATGAAGTTATGGTTATATTTACAGTATAATTTATAAAGTTTACTATCTAGGTAGGAAGGCGCATTTAAACTTCTAGCCCAGAATATATGAAGTCAACTAACAGGTGTTACAAAAAGGGTTCGGAGGAAGGCTGCTGCAAAGTTTTCAAATACAAGGCGTAGTAAATCATCTTCATTTCCAAGATCACGAATAGTACTATATTTTTTTATATTGATAGGCTTACAAATGCATTGAAAAATCAATGCAAATATTGTGTGATGGCCTTATGAATGTTTCCCTATTTTTCAAAAAATGGTTATAAACTTTATAAATTTTGAAATTAATCTCCATGAATATTTGATTATCTGTTTCAGTCTGCCTGCTATCAGTTCTCATAATGCATCTAATAGAGTTCACATGATGTTAACTTCTTATGTTGTTAACTGTTTCAAAATATTGTTTAATTAGTTTTCAACTCATTTATAGAATATAAGTCTAACACAAATCCAAATATTGAGCAATATATTTTCCTACCATCAACTGCATTATTTTTTTGAAAACTTGATTCATCGTAACTTTTGTTACTTACTAATTGTGTTGATTCATCGTAACTTTATTACTTACTAATTGATCTGGTGCTTCTAATAAACGAATCATAAATTAGAATCATTGTTGCTTTCTGTCGACTTATCATTAAGATAATATTAAAATGTATTGGTCATATTAATAATACATCTAATACAGTGAAGAAAATAACTCTTTTTTAGTAAATGAACTGCCTTAGTTTTAGTAATGTTAATTTTTTCCACTAAATGTTAGTTTACATATTTCTTATTTTACTGCTCTTGAAACCTAAATTTTTTAGGCCAATACGTGGCCTTACCCATATACAAATCCATTTTTATTAACAGGTTATCTGTAGATTATTTTTTCACACACAATATATGTGTAATATATTTCATGTTTTTTTTTTTTGAAATGGTACTTTATATATAACTAATCACAAATCATATGTCAATATATGTTCCAATCATACTACGCAAGTTTCGAACCTGTGACATCTTGCACCAAAATCAAAGCACTTAACCATTGAGACAATGGTGCTAGTCACATTTTTTAATCCTAACAGTGGTTCAGATTTTCATTATTGGATGATTTCAATTGTCATTGACAATATGTATTGGGTTGGATTTCTTTTATCGATACAACTTGAGCCCAATAAGGTAGTTTCACTTGCATTCCACTGTTTTACCACAAATTAAGTCTAAAATTGCTTATGCAACTACCGTATAAGATAAAAAGCTGAATTATGCATTTTTCACATGCTTCACTTGGCGTAAAAAAATAAAATAGTGGAATAAAATAGTGGAAATTAACCACAAGGGCTTCATTAGCAAGTGGAATTAGTTTCTAGGACACACAACTGAAATAATTACTTTCAAGGACAAAACGTAAAATAATTAGTTTCTATGGCCTAAAAACCTATGAAATTATGTCCTTGAAAGTAATTGGACTGATGACTTTGTCCTTGAAAGTAATTATTCTGCTGACTTTGGCCTTGAAAGTAATTGCTTTGAATGTGTCCTAGAAACTAATTGGACTGCAAAGTTTGTCCTTCTGGTGAAATGCTCCAAAATAATATTGGCCCATTTAGAGGACTATCATAACATGTACATAACATCTATCTATTCTATTATATATAAAATGTTCAATATGGAACAAATACTTCTCTCATATCTCATTAAGTCTCATTCTAAATACTAAATTTTGAGGTTGTGTACCTAAAGATTTACACTACAGTCCCTTCACTTTACAAATATTTATATTTTAAATTAGCCCTCATCATGTATAATGCAATCAGAAGGAAGAACAATGGTCATCCATTGCCTCACCCAATCCCATGTCCTCAACGGCCAAAATCTACACCGCAGTTGTTCACGTAATATTAATGTCCATTTTTTATTTTCCTATTAGGTTTATTTGCTAATATAACTACTTTCTTAATTGTCCTTCTTATTTTCCATGATTTATTAATGGAAAAATGTAATCGTCCTTATTTTGCCATTATGAAATATGCAGTCCTCTGCCCATGAAAACTTGCCCGGTCTGTTACTTTCCATTTTGTGACTACCATGTAAATTTTGCCTTAAAACCTTTCTAATTAGCTTTTTCCCCACTGTATTTTTCTCACCTGATTGATGTGGAAACTACCGTCGTTCATCAGCGGCAAACAATTAGGTGTTGTCAACCCTGACATAAGTTCTGCCATTACAATTTTGAAATGTTGTTCTCAAATTTATACCAGTTTATATTTGTTGATGCTTCAAATGGTTAATATTTTTGCAGACCCACATCAAATCCTAACCAAATCATGGAAGCTTATATGCTCTTCAATACCGTCAATGTTTTTCATATTCTTTTTTCCCTAGATTTCAATTTTACTTTATTAATTATTATGTTTCAATTATGCGAGTTTCTAATATTTAAATGCTTATATTTCCTTTCTGTTTCCAATTCCTTTCTCATATTTACTATTTTCTCCACTTTTATGTTGCAGAATTTATTAACGTTTGGTTGTTATTGTCTTTCAACTAATTTCAGTACAAATAAAAGAGTAGATATTTGCTTTGTATCATAACTGAATTTCATCTTTCCACATGCAAACAAATACATATAACATATATTTTATTTACACTTTTCAGATTGGTGTTGTCGCAGAGATCGTTTATATGTTGCTTATATGGTTGCTATAAATCAAAATTGTGAATTTGATGGAATGCTTTTTATGATGACGCTTTATTTGTTTCTTGAATTGCGCCTTCTATTAACTTATATGTGTATTTCTCAACTAAATTTGAATTAAAACAAAAAAAAGAGTTAATTTAATGATATCAATGTAAGAATGGTTCTGTACAGTATGTGGTTTTCCTTTTTGTATCTAATCTGAATTAGTATCATGTGTGCAACATATCTATGGTTCCACTATGATCTAAATTAGTATGTTCTTAGGTATATACCATTACCGAATGTCCTTATTATATACCTTGAGAGATGGCATAAACACTAAAATATAAGTGATATATACATGTTGTAACAGGATTTATCAATATAGTGATTTATATTATTCTAAGTAAGGAAAATACTTACTATTAATCCATTGCCTGGATTGTTTCTAAATTCATTTCTTGATTCAATGATTGGGCATCGGTCTATTGATATCTAAACTTGATGTGGCGATACGGATTTTTCGTCGTTCGATTTTGAATATTTAAATAATTTTAAATATTGGATTTGGAATTATAATTTAGTTAGTAAGATCTTAAAACTTAAATTCAAGCGATTTCGTAAATTTTTAGAAATCGTCAATTTAATCGATACGTTAAAATAGCGATTCGGGGCACAGTCTCGAACTTCGATAAAACCAGTTCCATTGGATCCGTAATAGTATATTATTATTGGATTTCAAATTTCATAGCATTTGGATTCCCTGTTTGACCGTACGATCTGAAAACGTCTAGAAATAATTTAATTTAATTTAATTTAAATAGTCGATTTAAAAAGCTATATTCCACGTACCATCAAGTTAGGTCCCGAAACATGTTCCATTGGGTTCGGAATAGCGGTTTTGAATATAATATATATATATATATATATATATATATCTAATCAAAGGTCAAAATCAAGCCATCCTAAATTCTCTCAACTGACCTACCCTTTCCCTTCAACGTTTAAATCACTTCCCCCTTCTTTTCAGTTAAATCCACGAAAGAGAAATAAAAAAAAAGAGGAAGAACGAAAATCTCATTCAACATAATAAAAAAACGGGATCGATCGCGTAAGAATGCGATCAAATGGTGCAACGTCTTCGACTAGAGCAAAGGAGCGAGGCAATGACGGCAACAGTGAGGCGACGCATGGCGGTGGAGACGCACTCGCGTGCGGCAATGGTTGGGGAAGCGTGTCAATCGAGCAGCTGTTTGGAGGAGGTGGTCGAAGGCGCTGGAATTTGAGGTTGGGGACAGCAGTGGATAGGCGGTGGGGTATCGTGGGGGCCGATGGGGATTGTCGCGTTTTGCAGTTAGGGTTTGGGGGACGTCGCGACTTTCGGGTATGACTTCTCAAGTTTGGGCGATTTCACGACCGGAGGCGCTGGCTAGGACTGGAGCGCGGTGGCGCGTAGGGTGGTCGGCGGTCGTGGTTGGCAAGCGCGATTCGTTCGCGATAGAAAGGGAAAAAAAAGGTGGTCACGTTTTTCCTGTAGCATGCTTGGAGAGGGAGGAACAAACGAACAAGGTGATGGTTGAATATTAAATGTTTATATTAGGTTAATAAATTTATTTAAATATCTCGTTACGCTAATAACTTCGTAACTCTCTCGTACGAGGTCAAAATCGTATGAAACCAGCAACGTTGGATTCGTAGCTGAAAAATCTATAACCTGGAATTTTTCGGAGTCGATTAGAGATAACTGGAATTTTAGGTTAAATCGAACGACGATTCGATTTAATCTAAAATGGGCATTTGGCAAATTAAAAATCAAGGTGAGTAAATCTCACTCATTTGGATTACTAGATTAAATTTCGAATAATTGAAAGTAATTATTGGATGATTGGATATATATAGTAGTAGTATATATATAGTAGTATATATATATTAGTAGTTGGATATATTCCGCGTCTATTGGAGCGGATGAGACCCTATGCACCCCGCATAATAGCGGATGGCCCTATATACCGCGATATCCCTCTGGAAGTGGGATTGGTATTTTTATATTGTATTAACATCCGTGGATGTAGGGAAACAGGTTGGAGGGATCCAACTGGATTCCTCAAATTTATATTGATTGTTTTTCATATATAATAATATATGATGTGTTAGAATAATCTATTATAGATGATTGTTGTGATGTGAATTATTGGATGTTATGGTTGCACTAGCCTAACTCTTGGTATTTTAAATACCATAAATATTTATTTTTGGAATTTGAAAGGATTTAAAAGGAGATTTGGATATAAAAATATTCATATCGAAATTTGGATTATTTTTAAGAAATTGATTTGGATAAAAACAATAATTGATTTTGGTTTGTATTTAATTATTTGTAAAAATATTTTAAATAGAGATTTTTAAAATAATTTATATAAAGGATTTTTAAACGATGGATTTTTAGACGATATTTTTGGAAAACATGAAAAGGAGTTTGAAATCGATATTCTAAAATAGATTTGTGAAATATATGGAATTTATTCGGAAATGGATTTATAAAATGAGATTAGTTTTATAAACAAGTGAAACTCAAAGGAGTTATAAAATTTATAAGCGATGTTTATAAAAAAAGGGAAAATGATATCGGTTGATAAATTGGAATAAAATTTCACAGGGTGAATTTATATCGAGATATAAAAAATAGATTTTCAGGAAAAATAGTGAATTCTATTTTTTAAAAGCGAGGATGGTTAGGAGAATCGGAATGAAATCGATGAGTTGTGAATCGAGAGGAATCTATAAATTAACTGGTTATTGAGATTTTAAAAATATATTTTATTACTAAGAAATTAAGTTGTTATTTTAAAAGGGAAGTTTTATTTATCAAACTATGTAATTTTGAACTAGTAGAATTGAAATACATCGAAAAGTGAATTTTTCAAATACTTAATATTTGTTTTAATAAATTCTAGTTTTTAAAATCAGCTTTGAAATTTGATTTGTTTATCTAAAAATGAGTTATTGATGTTTATAAAAAGAGTTTCGATATTTTAAATAATTACTTGAACATGTTTTAAAAATAAATTATTATTCTTTAAATACTTATTATATATATATATTGAGTTTTGTAAGGATTTAAATTTATTTGTAAATCTTCTCGAGATTTGGAAATGGGGTTTATTTGGTAGATGGGATTTATAAGAGAAATTCTCAACATGGAATTTGGGGAAATGTAAGGAAAATTTCCAAAGTATTTAAATAAAAGTGAACTTCGAAAAATGAATTAGGATTCATAAAAGAAGTTAAAAAAGGATATTTGGAATTATAGACAAGTGTTTTGACTTTGGGAATATTAAAGGAAATTAATTAAGGAACCCCGGAACTTATAGAATTTGTTATAAACGAGTTAAGGAATTTACAATATAAATTGTGAAGGATTTTGAGAAAAGAGAAATAAATGGAACTTTCCTAAGTGTTGAGAAGTAAGGGGTTTAGAAAAATATATTTTTAAATATTTTTCTAAGTGTTGAAATAAGAGATGGTTTGAAATATCCTAATATGGATATAAGTATTTGAGTTGTCTAAAATATTGAAAATTTGGAAGGGATTTGAATATATATCTTATAAGGATATTTTGAAAATAAATTTTGAAAAATTATAATATGGGCCTAGTGTCTGCTTATGGATGTTTTATTGATAGTTAAATAACCGACTATCAATTTTGGCCAAATTCGCTGATCGTTTCGAAGAGACCGGGATTAGATTTAATTATCCGAAAACCACTTCAATCCGGTTTGAACGTTACGAATGGTGATATCGTGAAGATGGCAAAGACGGTGATTCGGTTTGTCCAGACCCAGGACAACTTGTATGGACGAATGTTATCAGAACATCGTCATTGGAGGACGATGAGCATTCTAAGTGGAATTGTTCTTGAAAGGTAAACGTTAGCCTCAAGCCTCATTAACCGGGAATGACTAAAACAGGGGAGATGCAGAAAGGCTAAGTGGGTCGCACCTAATTTGGGTATGTTATCACCATTCTAGATACCCTCGGAAATATATATAAATTATGGTATGGTTGTGCATGGAAAAGTGAGCGCTCGATTTTAAGGGTGGGAACACTCGGGGTGCTAACATATTCGGTACAATCCAGGTTAGGGGTAGGCCGGTCTTGTGTTGGCAGGGGATCCCGATGAGGTCCTCGGTACATTTTTCTAGAGGTGTACTGTGTTGGGCGGTACCCCAGTAGCCCAATCATTGTATAGAATCCATTCTCCAATAAGCACCATACGGTTTTGATTATATCCAACTATGCTAAAACGTGAGATGCAAGCATTTCAACTATTTTCTATTTACTTTGTTTAGACACTATTATAATATCAGATGATTTTGATAAAAATGTTTTGGTTATCATAAGGGAAAACCCCGTCATGTTTATGTGTGACGTGGTCTTACGAGATACCATTGTTTTCAAAGGATTTTGATAGCTATAATAATTCAAATTGAGTGTGTTTTTCTCATGCTGGTTTTCCAGACTGACTCGGGTGTTATTTTATTATAATGCTCCGGCCAGACCGAGTACTACAGATTCAGGATATGATGTTATGGAGCTCAGGAGACGAGCTGGATGACAGAGACGTATTTCCGTACCTGATTTATATTTCCGCTGTATGAGGACAAGTTATTATAACTATCCAGATTGATGTATTGATTGTTGTACCCTGATGATTGTAAGTATAAAACAGTTACAGATTCTTTTGTATAAAAATATATTATTATACATTATATTTGTTCCGCCGCGATTGTGAGATTCTATGTTGATTGTTTCTAATTTTCTTCTACCTTTTCTTCTTCACCCCCTAACAATCGGTGTTTCCAACACTTGAATATTCAGCATGTTATATAGTGAACATGTAGATGTCGATTTTTGAGGGTCGAAAATCGCGTTCGTTACACGTGAACAACATAATGGTTGATGCTTATTGCCTTAAGTAACTTAAGAAGATACAGCGTTAAACAATTTCTTTTATATAAGCTATATGTTCATTTTGTTTTTTATTTAAGTTTAAACTAATTGTATTTCAATCATTTGTATTCCATTTGCTAAAGACTTCTATAAACCCTACTTAGTGCACTATTCTGATTTTATACATTAGCGACATTTAATTCTTTGTCTTTATCACTTAAACCATCGTAGAAAAACATTCAATGTAGTACATATCTATATTCCATCTTTATATTAATTTACCATCAAAGTTATACATTAATATTGTATTAACTTAGAAATGTATGAACAAGTTAATGCTAACCCATAATTTCAGATATAATACACATAAATATACCTTCACAAGGATTTCATTATTATTTATGTTAAATTTAAAAGAAAAACACTATAACAATTTGTATCCCGTGTATAGTCCACGATATGTAACTTTTGAATTATTGAATTTCTGCTTGTGCCGACACGGTTTTTTGTTACAACAAAAAACAAGAATGTTTGACAAAAGCTATGAATTAATATTTACCAATTAATTGGATATATTGGTTCCACGCCAAAATTACTTTGTACAAGGTACTTTATTAGACCACTTACATTAAGTTTTTATTTTTTTTATTTTTGGTATGAATGAGATATTGTGCTTGCATACTTCTTTAAAATGAGATAGATACATGTTAGTCTGCTTTTTTTAAAATGCTTAATTTTGCCTTCATTTTAGTTTCAACTGTTTCGTAAAACACCGTGTGCATAGCACGGGTTCGCCGCGGTTCTTTTTTAATTTCCAACGATTCGAATGTTGCATTAAAATATGATTCTATTTAACGAATAATATACTGTATAGTGGAAGTATTATTTTATGATATGCCTTTAGTGATATTTTATAAGACCCATGCTTTTTACTGCTTTTGTATTTCACCATAGTGCATCTGCTGCTTTTATTTGCTAATGATAGGTCCATTTTGACATTTTAACTCTTTTGCCTCATATATGTTTGAGAGCATTCAGCCCTATTGCTACATTGACTCAATAAGGATTGTGTACTAATTTTAATACTTATATATGATATTATAATTATGTTTCTAATTCCTTCATGCAAATAGTATATTCTGCTTATTTTTCAAAATAATTTAATTTTCTAACTGCAACAAAACTATTTTTATCAAACCCGTGTGCAAAGCACGGGTTCGCACTAGTTATACATATAAGTGTGCATATATATACATATATATACATATACACACACATATATATATATATATGTAAATATTTATATTTATATACGTAAATATTTATATTTCATATTGTTAAGCAATATATTTTAGAAATAATTTTTTTCTCCATAAATTTATTTTTCATTGAACAATTTAAAACTACGGTAATTATATATATAGTAAAGAGGAAATTAGTTTAAAGGAAAAAGTTTAATAAAATTTAATTTTAACGGATGTTAAAATTAAACTTTGGTCTGAAGGACAAGCGCCAAAAATTGTATTTCTTTCGTACTTTTGTAGTTTCATTTCTTCTGCAAACAAAATTTCTTCTTCATCAAACAATGGCAACCCAAACCGAAATCAATTTTCTTCCTCAAACTGATTTAAAAGCGCAATCGACTTCAGAATCTAAGTCGATGGACGTAAATCAAAATATTTCAATAAATCCTGAACAAATAAATGATGAACCTACGATTTCAAAAAGTAGGGTTTCCGATGCTATGCATACAGCAGTAAAGAGAAGGAGAAAAACTACTTCATCAACGGCTGTTGATTCGGATGAGATTGACGAAGATACAAAGAGGACGAAAAAACCTAGGGCATGTAAAACTATGAATGAAGACGAAAGGAAGAAACAACAGCTTACTGATGAAAACGTCAACAGAAAAAGAAAACAAAGGTAAAACAACTGATTATTTTTTAAAATAAAAGATAATTTTACAATGATAGTTCAACTATCATTTGATTTGTTATTGAATGATAGATCAATGTATCATTTGATTTGTTGCATGTATAATATTGATGGTAAAAAATAATTAGATGGATACTTATTTAATGATAGTTCAATATATCATTTGATTTGCATGTGTAATATTGAAATATGAAATGATGGATGAACATAGCATTCAACCTTTGACAGATGATAGACAATGATAAGATGAATATTTATAGAATGATAGAAATATATAGCATTGAAAAAAATGTTGGACAAACATATCATGATAGAATGATAGTTGAATATATCATTTTATTTATAGTATTTGCTAGTATAGCATGATAAATGATAGTTCAATATATCATTTGATTTACTGTTTTGATGGTTATAGAATGATAGTTCAATATATCATTTGATTTACTGTTTTGATGGTTATAGAATGATAGTTCAATATATCATTTGATTTGTATGCATCATATTAAAATATAATATGATAGATGAACATATGATAGACAAACATAGCATTCAATATTTCGACTTTAGAAGCATACATTGATAAAAAGAAATGATAAATTTTTGTTTCATTTTATATGAAATGATGGATGAACATAGCATTCAGTCTTTGACAGATGATAGACAATGATAAGATGAATATTTATAGAATGATAGAAATATATAGCATTGAAAAAAATGTTGGAGAAACATATCATGATAGAATGATAGTTGAATATATCATTTTATTTACAGTATTTGCTAGTATGGTATGATATATGATAGTTATAGAATGATAGTTCAATATATCATTTGATTTTCTGTTTTGATGGTTATAGAATGATAGTTCAATATATCATTTGATTTGTATGCATCATATTAAAATATAATATGATAGATGAACATATGATAGACAAACATAGCATTCAATATTTCGACTTTAGAAGCATACAGTGAAAAAAAGAAATGATAGACAAATATAGCATTTGAAAAAAGAATGATAGATGTATATATCACTAGTAAATTATGCTTTCATAGTTGTAAAAATTGATAGATAAAAATAAGAAAGCATTTAAAAAATGAGACATAAAAATAATATTATAGTTTGTTAAATACCGAATTATTCATTCACAGTTTTTTGTACAGGGATCAATAGGTAAAACATTGAAGAAAGCAAAAACAATTGAAGGAAAAAAACCAAAGAAAGTTTCTCATAAAAAAATTCAGTATAGATGTAGCTTACTGCCAATGATAAAAAAATTCAAGAAAATTAAGGAAAAAGGAGGTTATCTTATAGATCAATTAAATTATTTAAAACAAACACATTTCGAAAAATTCATGCTAGTGTTTTTCAAAGAAATTTTATCCATAGCTGCTTTTACAAAATCATCAACAACCTTAGATGATATAATAGAAACATTTTCTATCAATGATGAAGCTTTTAAAGTAGGGAATATTTTTTTAAAAATCAAACCTGAGGATGTTTCAATTATTTTTAGCTTACCTTTGTCTGGAGTAAATATTTTTCCAGTACCGAAAATGAGTTTACAAATCCTTCCAGACAATTGCAAAGATTTTGTACTGAGAAACTTTGGAACAATAGAGCACATCACAAAGGATCTTACAATTTTGAAGATAAATAATGTGCTAGAAACACAACAATTTCAACATGAAAATGATTTTCCAAAATTGCTTATAATTCTTGCAATGATAACCTTCTTCTTTCCTGATAACCAAAGATACTTACCATAGGGATATATTCCCTATATCTTAGATCAAAACAAAATGAATTCAGTATCTTGGCCAGTTTCATTTCATCATTCATTGATTAGAGCTTTGACAACTTTCAAAACAAAGCCAAGAAACATGCCAGGTTGTTCCATGCTCCCTATTGTAAGTACAGCAATCTAACTTTATGTTCATGCATCTATCTGTATAAATTAAATTATACACATTATATGTGTTAACAAGTAATATTTTTTTTGTAGTTTTTCCTATGTGAGCATGTGAATTTGATACCTCCATTAGCAACATACTGTTCAAACTTTCCTAGATTTGGGAGGTGGAATATTGCAAGCTTGAAAAAGGTGATCTCAAGAGACGCATTGATGAACATGGACAATAGAAAGGTATTATTTATCACACTAGTATAACAAATATATAATGATAGATAAATATATCATAACATAGTGTATATCAACAGTTGTCATTTTGTTATTATATCATAACACTAGTATAACTAAAGAATGATAGTCAGATATAGCATCACATGAAAAATGACAACTATATATAAAATTAGTTCATCCTTGTATGTTACCTGATTCATTACTATTTACGTTATTACATAGATTTTTGTTGAAATAAGAAATCTGACTGAAGATGAAAAAGCACTTCTTCAACAAAATAGCCAACAAAAATTTGTCCAGCTGGATAATAATGAGAATATTGGGATGCACAAAATAGAAAATGTGGAAGAGACATCAAAAGACCAAGTTGAGACAATGCAGCAGTACATCATACAGTTGGAAAATAAATTGAAGAAAAGTGAAAAAGAATTAGAAAAGGAAAAACATAAAAGAATACAAGAAGAAGGCACTGTCATACAATTGAAAAAAAAATCAAGATTTTAAGATCAAAAGAAAAAGTAGAAACAGAACCACCATCATTTGATCTCAAAATAACTCAGGAAATTGAAAAGATGCGGAAAGAGAAAGAACAACAGGATCAAAACAAACCTTCAGAGGCAACAGAAAAATCACCAGCAGTGCATGAAAAAACGCAGAAGAAACCAAGCTCTTTAGTTTTGAGGGTTAAAAAGCGCCAACGAAGGAGTAAAATTGATTCTGATTGCCAATATGAAATTGTGTGCAGAAAAACAAAGAAAAATGTTGACAATGAAAACCAAAAGCAACAATTTGAAACCAAGGAAGGTCAGAAAGAAAATACAAATGAACAGAAACAAGAGGAACAAAATGAAGAATCAGATTATGAACATGAATATAAAACTGAAACAGATGAACAAGTCACAACAACTGAAAACGAAGAAATTATTGATGTTGATGGATACTCGCAATCAAGTAAAACCTACAAGAGTAAGGATATCACAAAAAGCAGTATTCTACAATTATTGAATGAAGAACAGCAAAACAAAATTCTTACTTTCTTCAAATTTAACAAAAATGAGAAGTAAGAATTCTAATATTTTTTCTTTCATTATATTTGTAATTAAATAAAATTGAAGGAAAATATAGTTATCAATTATTAATTTTCAATTACAGCACTGTAGCATATGAAAAGGATGAAGGACACAAAGCAGGAATCACAATAATTAAATCTATGCTGGAAGCTGTTCTGTTCGAGGGGGTTACAGATGGACAGGTATGCATCAAATTAAAATTATGATAACTGTCTAGGATGGGAGAATGAGTAATAAAACTAGCATTCATAGTTTTTTAAGTGCATATAAGTGTATAGAATGAGAGAATGATAGTTAAAACTAGCATTCAAAGTTTCAAACTGCATATAAATGTATTGAATGAAAGAATGGGAGTTAAAAATAACATTGATATTTGTAAACCACATATAAATATATAGAATGTCCAAGATGACTGATTAAATGATTATTTGCATTTTTCAATGCATACAATGTAGTAAACATATAAATGAAAATGAATACTAGCATTAATATTCCTGATCCAAAATAAATTAATTATCCTATGAAACTTACAACCTTTGTTGTTTGGTTTAACAGATTATTGATTGGTTTTATTACAATCAAGAGATGTATGAACACAGTTACTACTTCACCACAATGATGATGGTAAGTATATGCTTTTTAATATAAATGTTAAAAATTAATATAAAGTATTCTAATACATATAAATGTGCAGAATGCTTTAACACATGACCAACAAACTGTGATCAAAGACATAGTTATACCAATAGTAGATTTCATTGTCAAAGATGAATTTACAGAGAAAATTTTCTTCCCTCTACATTACGCAAACCATTGGAGCTTGTTGATGCTAAATTATGAAACAATGCAGTGGAGTCATTATGATTCAACAAAACCAAAAAATAGATCAACAAGGACTTCAAACCCCAGCTATAACCAAGCCTTCGTTCTTGTAAGAAAAGTATATTTTTGAAATCACTCTAACATTAATATACAGCACTAATTTTACTTCTTGCAGAAAGACAAAATTGAATTGATATTCAAGACAAAATGGGCAGAATTAGGAATACTGAACAAAGCATTTCACAAACCTAAAATGATGCAGCCAAAAAGACCACCACAGGATTCAGATTCGTAAGTAAATAATTTCATTTCTTCTCTTGTTTAAACTATCATTTCTATTTTTAAATTGTAGAAGAATGCATGAAATATGCAAAATGATAATTAAAACTAGCATTGCTAATTAACAGTTCATTGATCTGCACTTATTGAACAAAAAGATAATGTATAAGCATGCACATTCCACACACAGCAATGTTGTCTCTATGAATGCATTGATTAATATTGTGATCGAAATATAAAGCTATGTTTTAGAATTCTGGAGTAAAAATTGCAATATTATTTTAGAATTAGGTTTTACTGTAATATGAACTAACATTTGTATATTTGAAACAGACTTGATTGTGCGTTCTTTGTCATGGTAAACATGAAAAAACTGGACAAGGATGAGATACCAGAAAAATATCCAAAGGAAATGCTTAGAAACCTAAGAGCTGTAGTGGTGTATAGCATACTCAATGATCCACAATACAGTTGGTCACTGGAGAAACTCTGCAAAGATTCTACATAAAAAAAGCTGTTGCATTGTAACTTCGAAAAACTTTGGATATATTTGAACTGAACCATTTGTGCTAATTAAACTGATATGGAGTCTGATATGGAGTCTAAGATGGAATCTGAGATGAAGTTTTATATGTTTTCCAATAATTGAATTTTGTTCTCAGTGTATAAACTGTGTAGATGAATTTGAACTTCTTGATTTGAATTTGATTTGATAATAGTTGTCTAATTTCAATGCATGAACTACAATGTATAAACTATCAATATACTCAAGTGTCATTTTTATTTGTTTTTTAATGCTTTTATTGTATTTCTGATGTACCAAATAATGTTTTGTACTGAAATGCTAGATAGAACTAGCATTATGCGAAAATACATTTCTCAGTGATTGAACAGTGATCAATAATGCGTGAAATTATCCATATCGAATTTTTATATGATTTCCAATGTTTCAACTCCATTTCAAATATGTTGACTATTGTTTACACTGTAATGCTACTTATAACTAGCATTAAACTAAAATGATAAACAGATATAGGGAATTATGGATATGGTAAGTGCTGGGGTAGAAACATGGAGATAGTGGTTTTATTGTAATGAAGATATGTCATTTACAAATAACAAAAGATATCTCATTTACAAACTGAAATGATAAACAGATATAGGCAATTATGGATATGTTATTTTCTGAAACAGAGAGATGCAGTTTGCATAATGAAGATATCTCATTTACAAATTACTATTAATTATTTTTTCCAACTGCTGTTTTTAACAATAACAGAAGATATTCAGATGCAGTGTAGAAGAAATATGGGAATAGATGTTCCACAATATCATATAAACAATACATCATCATACTGAAAAATCATTACAAAACCACTTAAATAATCTAACCAAGTAATCATATAAACAGTATATCATCATCATCAAATCCTTCATTCTTGCTCAAAATCTTACTCAGTTGTATATAATGACAGATGATTGATTTCAATGACAGAACACTGAATACTAATTATAATTAAATGCTAGTTACAACTGGCATTCAATTGAAATGATAAGTACATATAACATTGAATACAAATATCAATACCAAAATGCAGAGGAACAGCAGATATCACAAATTTTAAAAAAATAACCAAAACATATCACATTTTATTTTCTAATGATTTCACAATGTCTAACTGCATTTTTCTATAAGCTTTAGCAGCTGTAAACTTAAAAAACTTCTCAATTGCAGTAACAAAACACATAAATTTTCTTAAATTTTTGAAGAACCAAGACAATTCCTTTTGTTGTGGCCAACTATATTACACTGACTGCATCTGTTTCTTTTACTTTGAGAATATCCAAATCCACCACGCCTCTTTGTAGATGGTCTTCCAGCACCACGAATTTCTTTAGGAGGCCTAATCAAAACATTATTTTCAGCAACAATTGGCTTATCAAAATCTGGAATTGGATTGATAGCATTAGCATATGAAGATCTGAAAGCATTAACAGTGAAATAGTCCTCTACAAAATCATAAACTGATAATCTACACTTGTTAATGCACTTAATTGCAAGAGCACATGGAAAACTAGTAACTCTCCATTGATTACAAGAGCATAAACGATTTTTAAGATCAACAACCTGTGACTTATGAGATTTAACTTCAAACACAAATTCCGAAGACTTAAAAACTTCCCAACCAAAGCCATCTTCTACTAACTTTGACAAACGTTCCTCCATAACAGGACAAAGATATGTTGTCCATAGACAACATTCCTCTCTTCGTCTCGCCATTTGCTCCATAACTTTCACACGAATACCATCCAAACAAGAAGTTATAGGCATAACTCTATTTTCCAAAATCCATGAGTTGAAACTTTCTGCAACATTAGAAGAATACTCACCATAACGCTTTCCTTGAAAAAACAAATCTGCCCAATGGTCAAACGGTTTATCTCTTAAAAATATTTCTGCAGATATACCCCCAATATCTTTAAATTTGGAAAGGTATCGCTCAAAATCATACACATTAGAAGCTCTAGCACAGAGTTTGAACAACTCCACAATAGATGAATCACCTTTACCCGCCTTGACAACAGTACCAATATTCTGTTCCATGTGAAGTAAATAATAGCTATGATATGAAGAAGGAAATATTTTGGGAACACCTAAAACAAGACCCCATTGACGATCAGACATAAAAACTAAAGACCGATCTTCATTAAGCATTCCTTTCAGATGGGATAAAAACCAAGACCAATTAGATTCATTTTCGTGCGAAACAATACCCATAGAAAGAGGAAAGAAACCTACAAAATAAATAATTAAGGACAGCTCAGTAATGAGAAACATGAATTATATTAAACATCAAAACCATTATTAAAGGTTAATAATTTCTGTTATACACAATTAAATTAAATTCAAAATGATATATGAATATAGCATACGTTATTTAAAAGTCTTTTAGGTACTGCTGCATAAAATTTTATTTCATGTTTTTGTAAACATTTCTACCATAAACATTTGTACTATAACCAGGTCAATCATTTAATAAAATAAAGCCAACAATTCTTGTGTAAACATGGTTGCATTATAATTATGAACAACTTTGAACAATGATAGTTTAATATATCATCACTAGAAAAACAAATGAGTAAATAAAAAAAACTAAAATGAAACTCATACCTTGATTACCATTTTTAGAAGTAGCAGCTAACAAAACACCCGGTCTTCCCTTCAAAGCAGCTGCGTCTAAAAATATTAATGGCCGACAATGTTTAAATCCAAGTAGACAAGCACCAAAACCAATACAAACTCTCTCAAACTGATCAGTTGAACCATTAACTTCCAGGGACACATAACTACCAGGATTATACTTTTGCAACGCTTCTAAATACCAATGTAAATCATTATATGACATAGCATCATCGCCATATATTTCTTTCAAAGCCAATTGTTTTCCGCTATAAGCATAATAATATGAAAGAGTAAAATTGTAATCTCTTCTAAATTCCTTCATTATATCTGTTGGCTTCTTCATAGGAGCATCTCGAATTTGATCAACAATCAAAGATTTAACAAATCTACTTGAAATATTAACTTTATTAACATCTCTAAGACCGCCTCCATACGAATGAGAAAAATTGTAAGTTCTAATAAAAAACCGAGAGAGTAGACCGGGATCCGAAGAAACATTAAGATAAAACTTACAACCATCCTTCAACCAAGAGCAATTAACCGATATTCTATCTGGAGAATTTCTTATAAAAATCAAATCATAACCATTTTTTATTTGATATGCCATTAAAAACTCCCGAAAATCCTCAGCTCCATTAAAACAAAAACCAAGAAAATCCACAATAGTTTTTTGACAACCTTTCTTCAACATATATTTCAAATAATAAGAAGAATCAGCATGTGAATCACTATTTGAACCAGAAGTACTATCAATTGAAGAGCTTTGAACACTTGCATTGCCTAAACCACAGCCAGCAATATCAGCTTCCTTAATACAAACATTTTCCTTAACAGTAAACTTAAAATATTGACTCTTCTTGAAAATTAAAAAACACACAATACTGATCAAATCTGAATCAGTATCAATGATTATATTCTTATTCTCAAGAACATAAGATATCTCAATAGAAAATGGACTTAGATGTGGCCAAACTTCACAGATTTCAGTCTTAACACCAAACAAAGAGGAGCCCATCGTGAGATGACAAGAATAGCAATTCTCATTATGTTCAAAAATAACTAGCAAACTTTTTGATTCATCATCATAGATATCTGTACTGCAAAAGAAATTAAAAAAACAGTTAACAAACTTACTTAATATTATGACAGAGCAACAACAGAAAATGTTAAATTAACATAGCATAACAAATCAAAATGATAATTAAGACATAAATAAAAGAAATATAAATCAATTAAAAAGCAGATGATAAATGAACAGAGCACAATCAAATTACAACAAAATATGAATACAACAGCAAAAAATGCTATATAAATATAGCATAACGAAAAAAACTACATATGAAATTCACTTGTAAGATAGATGAACAGTAAAATTGTAAAACCTTAAACTATACTGAAGAAACAGAATAATACACAATAAAATCTTACCTTGCCATTGAAACAAATCCAAAATAGGAACTGAAATCTGGAAGAAGACAATCTATACAACCTACAAAAACAAAAAATATAATTACTAATCGAACGATATTTTATCAGAGAAAGATAAAAAGAATATCGAAACAAATAAAAGTAATATACCTGAATGTAACGAAATTGTAAAGATCCAGAGCACGATGAAGATCGACGATGAAAAAACATGGATGACAATCGAGAAGATCGAATACAAAACGCGTCCTTGAATCGAGAAGATCGACGAACAAAGATCAGTAATATCAAAAAGAAGGTGGAGAAGAAACAAAGAGGAAAATTTAAATTTTATAGAAGTTTGTCCTTAGAAAGAAAAAAGTAAGCCCGCGTCCTTTAGACGAAAAAAAACATGCGCGTCCGTAGGCCCAAAAACAGAAATAAAAACTTCCTTCAGCCCATTTTCCTGTATAGTAAATATATACATGATAGATATAAATCCTAATATCTACACATGCATATATTGACGATGTTATTGTTTATTGTTTTTTTTATTTTAAACATGTTGTAGCATATCATCCATTTAAAATAGATTAGATGCGGTATCAATAAAATATTTTCCCTAGGGGTAGTTATGTAATTTGTTATATATCTGACTCGATAACCAATCTTGTGACGACCGCCCATGACCCCTGCACCGAACCTAGAGATAATGCGCTGTAAAGTGTGCCAGGCGACCATGGACGATTGTCAGGGTAAATTAAAACAGCAGAATCTATCGTATTACTCACAGCGCATGGACAAAATACAATAGAATATATATAGTGAAGCTTTACAGAATAGAATATCATCATATAAAACTTCATAATAGTTGAATACAAACATCTGAATAGTCAATACATCAAGCCTCACTACATATCACTCAGAGAATTATACAAAGCAGCGGAACATCCAGTACATATAATAAGAAGATAATATGCAAGCCTCCAGCTCGTCTTCGACATCAGCATCGTGGAAAGCAAGAACAGCACCTGTCACCTGCTACCTAGTCTGCCCGTCCCAAAATGGACGAACAGCCCAAGGCAATAAGAGTTAAACATAAAGCCTTGAGTCAGACAACAGTCTTAGTGAGCGGTAAATTAACTAACAACATACCAAAAGAGCATAAAGGAAAAGGAATAGGAATATAACCCTCCCACTCCACCTCTTTCTACAGTGATAGCCCCCAGACACACACTAAGTAGAAGCAAACATAGCAGAGCATACAATTTAAAGTAAAGTAATTATCACTCGAGTCAAGGGCGATGTTTTCCAAGTACAAACCCCCAAGGCCTAAACCAAGATCAGATAAGCACCCAGAAAATACCGCTCTTGAGACCGAATGACGATACAACCAAACATCCATGACTCTGGCTATCACTGTTATTATTGCTTTGATATCACCGTTAGTTGAATGACCGGCACATTCTTTCAGCCGTCCGCCAAGGGCTAATGGAAAACCCCGGTTCTAGACATAACTCTGCACGTCATCGTGACCCGTGCCTAGGACTATCAAATCTGCCCAGAGTACTTGACTACCAATCATTAGCCTTCAGGGACTATCGAATCTGCCCAACGTACTCTTGCTTTGAGCATGCTAGAACCTTCAACAACGATGAGATCTCAGCCTTCTAGTCATCCTCCTCGACGACTATTTCCATACTAGCTCAAGCGCCTCTCAAGCAAACCATTATCCTCAACTCGAACCATATCACCGAGTTATCAACATGCTTGGAATGATCCCGTCTGGATTAGACCAAGACTATCTCATATCATGCTTCGCCTCATCATCATCATAGCAAAGCTTCATCTCAACATCATCATCAAATCTATGCATAAGAGCTTCATCATCCGCTACATATGCCACGAGCAGCTTTCCCAATTCAAGAGCCTTTCTCTTAGCTTTTGAATTATCTTCGGTCTAAATCAAATCATCAATCATCTAATTCATAGCAATCAATAAAGTCAAACATTAATCCAAGTAAAACAAGCATTCAAATATGATCTAAATAGACAATTATAACAACAATGGCAATTTCGTAATTAAAGAGTCGAAAGTCTAACAAGCATGAAAACATGAACAATATCTCTATAATCTTGATGAATGAACTTGCATAGGTTAACACTTAGTAAAATGGTTGTCAAATCATCATAAACAATGGATCTATATGGATCTATACTTAAGTTTACAAAGATGCATGGAAATCACTACTTTACACCAAAATCAAGCCAACAATCCGATATACTCCTTTGGATCCGTGTGAGAGATAATCACCACTCACCAAATCACCTAAACAACCCAAAAGCAACACACTTCAGATCTGGACAGCGAAGGATCTAACTTGATCTATCACAAATCCGCTTCAAACGATGAAATCTCTCTTCGATGGATGAAGATCTTCAATCTAAGCTCTTCAATCTTCGATTTGATCTTCGACTTGGATGGATGGAATCACTAGATTAGAGTGGAGAAAAGAAGTGAAGAAGTGTAGAAGTCGAGCTCTCAAAATGGCAGCACTTCGTCGCTTCGAAATTCGGATCCCAAAAAGTGAGAAAAACCTTCCTATTTATAGCTGAAATCCTCCTTAAGTCGTCCCCTCGGAGTTAGGTCGTCCACGACTTACGACCTAAAACCCCACCGACCTAAAATCTAACACCTGCGTGCGACTTATCACTACACGACCTAACACACTACGACCTACACTGCGCGCGACCTAACAGCTCACGCGACTTAGCAAAGTTACGACCTAACCAAGATGCGACCTAGCTAGGTTACGACTCAACTCCTAAGTCGTCTACGACTTAACAACTCCTAGGTCGCTCACGACCTAACACTCAGGAAAAACCTAGCGACCTAACGCAGATACTTCCTCGCGACCTAACCACTCAACAGAGTTACGACCTACGACTTAACCAAGACGCGACCTAACTAATCTTAGGTCGTCTACGACCTAACAAACCTACGACCTTACTAACTTAGTCAGGATACGACTTAACTCCTTAAGTCGTCTAACGACCTAACTACTAAGTCGCTCCACTCCACTAGGTCGTATACTCCTTAGCTCGCATCTCCCTTAGGTCACTAACATCCTATAAGTCGCTCCAAACTAACACACGACCTAAACCACTATGCGACCTAACCGCTAGGTCGTTAACTCTCTTAGGTCGCTGCCTTTCCTATAGGTCACTCCAATACTAAGGTCGTTCACTCGACCTATCCTACCTCATGACCTAAGCTTATCACATGACCTATCTCCTATACGACCTATCCCAAACTCCTTAGGTCGCCAGTTTCTATAAGTCGCCTATTTCCTTAAGTCGGTCAATTCTCTTAAGTCGCTCCATTCTGTTAAGTCACTCTCGATCTAATTCTACTCGACTTAAGCTTCGAACGACTTAAACCCTAGACGACTTAACAACAATACGACCTAATGACAATAGTTTTACGATGTTTCGATCCGTAAAAATATGGGTCGTTACATTCTCTCCCCCTTAGGAATTTCGCCCCCGAAATTCCAAACAAACAAGAGCAAACAAAGGCTATTCTGCATGCCTACCATCCACAGCAATCAACAAACCATGCATCCAATTCTAGCTTAGCATGTAGAATTCTAAAACTTAGAACAAGTTACAATGTCGTTAGATGACATGACATCTTAGGGCCATACCTTGAAGAGTTCAGGATGAGCTGCTTTCATCCTCTCTTCCACCTCCCACGTACAGTCGTTATCATCATCACTCCATTGTATCTTGAGCAACTTAACTACCTTCCTCCTAAGTTGTTTCGTGTCGGTTTCCACAACACGAAGCGGCTTACGAGGTCTCTTATCGACTGGATCAACTTCGAAATCTTCACAGCTGTCAGCAGAAACCACTGTATTCGAGTCGTGCACATACTTCCGTAGATATGATACGTGAAAAACATTGTTCACACTTGACATCTTCTCTGGTAACTCCAATCTGTAGGCGAGCTTTCCAATTCGCTCGATGATCAGGAATGGTCCAACAAACCTCGGAGTCAGTTTTCCTTTCTTCTCGAATCGAATAACATTCTTCAGTGGAGAAATCTTCACAAAAACCATATCACCAACGTCGAATTCCAAATCTTTACGACGCTTATCGGCATAACTTTTCTGTCGGTCTTGGGCTGCCTTCATTCGTTGCCGAATGATCTCTATGAAATCCGAAGTCTGTCGAATCATCTCTGGCCCAAGTATCAGCTTTTCTCCGGTCTCTAACCAACATGTCGGAGAGTTACACGGTCTTTCATACAATGCCTCATACGGTGCCATACCAATACTTGACCGGTAACTGTTGTTATACGAAAATTCCACCAAATGAAGATGATCTTCACATGATCCACCGAAATCCAAAACACAAGCTCTGAGGAGATCTTCCAAAACTCGGTTGACTCTCTCGGTCTGACCATCTGTTTGAGGATGATAAGCTGTACTCAAACACAACTCGGTTCCCAAAACTTCCTGGAAGCTCTTCCAAAATCCACTAGTGAACAATGGGTCTCGATCGCTCACTATACTCTTCGGAATACCATGGAATCGAACTATCCACTTAACATACAACTCTGCCAACTTTGATGCAGTCCTAGTCGATCGAACAGGAATGAATCTTGCACTCTTAGTCAAACGATCTACGATGACCCAAATCCCTTCATTTCCCGTTCTTGTTCTAGGTAGTCCATCAATAAAATCCATCGATACTTGCTCCCGCTTCCATGTAGGAACTTCTAATGGCTGAAGCAATCCACTGGGCTTCTTCTGCTCAGCTTTCACCAACTGGCAGTTCATGCACTTGGAAATAAAATTTCCAACATCCTTCTTCATACCTTCCCAGTAATAGGTTCTCTTCATATCCCGATACATCTTATTTCCACCTGGATGAATTGTCAACTTCGAGTGATGACTTTCCCTCAGAACTTCATTCCTCAATTCATCGATATCGGGAACAACTAGTCGTCCTTGCTTTCGAAGCCAACCCTCTCGATCGACCTCGAATCCTTTATCCTTTTCTGGGTCCAATCCAGATTCCAAATCATGGATAATCTTGACAAGCTTATTGTCTCGCTTTTGGCTCTTGCCAATCCTTTCCACAAGAGTCGGTCTTATCGATAAGTTTGCCAACATCTTAGGTTCCAATCCACAACTAGGCCTGAAGTCAAATCCAGCTAAATACTCAAGATTCTTCCATTCTGAAAACATGGCTCCCAATCCTGCATGTCTTCGACTTAACGCATCTGCCACTGCGTTACCTTTTCCCGGAGTATACGCTATACCAAAATCATATGATGCCAAAAACTCTAGCCAACGTTGCTGCCGAAGATTCAAATCCTTCTGGGAGAAAAGATACTTCAACGACTTATGATCCGTAAACAACTCGAATCGAACCCCCAATAGATAATGTCTCCACATCTTCAGAGCAAAAACAATCGCCGCTAACTCCAAATCATGAGTCGGGTAATTCCTTTCATGCGGCTTCAGTTGTCGACTTGCATACGCAACAACTTTATCCTTCTGCATCAGCACTGCTCCAAGTCCAGTACCACATGCGTCGGTGTAAACCACTATCTCTTCATTCCCACTTGGAATAGTCAAAACAGGAGCACTTGTCAATCGCTCTTTCAGGATTCTGAAAGCTTACTCACACTTAGCATCCCATCTGAACACTTGGTTCTTCTTCGTCAAACCTGTTAACGGTGCAGCTACCTTGGAGAAGTCTTTGATAAACCGTCGATAATATCCTGCTAATCCAAGAAAACTTCTCACATCAGATGCATTCTTAGGTCTACCCCAATCCTGGATTGCTGCCACTTTAGCGGGATCAACCGCTATTCCATTTCTAGAGATAACATGGCCTAAGAACCTCACTTCACTCTTCCAGAAGTGACACTTCGAAAACTTAGCCTTCAGCTGATGTTTTCGCAAGATTTCCAAAACAATACGCAAGTGCGTCTTGTGCTCTTCTTTAGTTCTGGAATAAATCAGAATATCATCCACGAACACAAGCACGAACTTGTTCAACTGATCTCTGAACACTCTATTCATAAGATCCACAAAAATGCTGGCGCATTAGTCAATCCAAACGGCATTACCAGCCACTCAAAGAAACCGGATGGTGTCCTAAAAGCATTCTTCGGCACACTATCCTTAGCCACTCTTAATTGGTGAAATCCCGTTGCCAAATCCATCTGAGAAAACACCTTAGCTTCGTGAAGCTGATCAAACAAGTCATCTATTCTCGGCAATGGATACTTGTTCTTCTTAGTCACCTTATTCAGCTCACGATAATCCACGCACAATCTCAATGACCCATCTGCCTTGGTTGCAAACACAACTGGTGCACCCCATTCGGACACACTACGCCGAATGAATCCTTTCTGCAAAAGATCATCAACCTGCACCCTCAACTCCTGCTGTTCCCTAGGCGCCATCCGCCTAAGAGGCATCACAACAGGTCTGGCTCCTTCAACTAGATCTATACGAAACTCGATCTCCCTATGCGGCGGTAACCCTTTGACCTCGTCAAAGACATCCTCAAATCCATTAGCGATTGGCACAGATGACAGCCTATCCTGTGGAACAACCAGCGAATACATGAAGCTCATGAAGATGCCTTCTTCATGCTTACATCGTATCACAATCTTTCGCCCCTCCACATTCTCGACTGTCACTTCCAACCTTTCACAATCAACCTTTGCCGCATACTTCCTAAGCCAGTCCATACCCAAAATAATTCCGAACCCCTCAAAGTTCAGAACAAAACAATCACAAACAAAAGAGCAACCATGAATCAATACAATCAGACCACAGCATAACATACACAAACAAGACGAACCCCCAACTGGATTAGTCACAACCAATGGCCTATCAACAATATCTGGTTCTAAACCCAACCGGCCTACAAGTTCATTACAAACAAACGAATGTGACGCCCTAGTATCAAACAGAACTCTAACTGGAACACCACATAGGAAAAGAGTACCTTGAACCACCACACTCTTTCCTTTCTCTTCAGCGGTAGGAGCTTTCGAAGACGATGGAACAGCTCCTAAAGCATAAGCTTGCACAATCTGCTTGTCCTTCCGTGGTTCTGGACAATTCTTCCTGATATGCCCCGGCTTGTCACAGTTGTGACACTTCATCGGTACCTTCAGATTCTTACAATCCTTAGAGAAATGGCCCTTCTGCTGACAATTGTAGCAAGTCACTTCGCCCTTCGGCTTCTTCTGGCCATCCTTACCCTTCTACTGCTGCTTCTTCCTCTTCTTGTTTCCACCTTGCTGTGGTTTAGACTCTCCCCTGGTCACAGCAACAACAGATCCTTCCTTAGGAAACAGAATCTCATGCCTGAGAGCTTTCTCCACAAGCTTCTCAAATGAATCGTCCAAATGATCCACCAACTGCCTCCCAAGGTAACTGTCCAGCCTGTCACAAACTTCTCATTCTTCTGATATGCAGATTCAATATACGACCGGGCATACTTGGACAAAGCTTCAAACTCAGAAACATACTCAAGAACTGGTCTTCCATTTTGCTTGAGCTCCACAAACTTCTTGAACAGAACAGACTTCTGAGCTGTAGAAATGAACTTAGCTTCAAACCTGGCTTGGAATTGCTCCCAAGTAATCTCTTCCTCCGGAGTATCAATGGTGATAGAGTTCCACCAATCAGAAGCTCTCCCTTGAAGCTGTCTTGATGCCAACCTCCTCTTAGTTGCATCCTCAATTCCCAAATCACCAAAAATCCTTCTACAAGCATCTATCCACCTCTGGACTTCAATGGTTGATTCTGTTCCCAAGAAAACCTTTCCTCCAAGAGCAGTGTAGTCCTTACACAACTTAGCAAAATCCACCGGTCTTGGAGTTTGAACTTGAACTCCAACATCTACTGATGGCCCTGGAGCTGGCATCCTTCTCATGATCGAAGTTATCATAGCTTCGAACATAGCAATATAATCAGCGGCCCCTTCAGTAGCACGGCCTTCCCTAGCAGCTGGTCTCCCTCTTCGACTCATCCTTAATATCTATAAAAAGGAATGATTAGCACACCTAGAGAAACAACTGCACAAAGGACTCAAACTTCTACTAAACTACTATATTATATATAGTAATCATTCATCAAAATACAATTACGTCTCTCATACGTAGTTACGTCAGCGAGCGTTGGGTAAAATCGATTAACCAATGCTCTGATACCAAATGTGACGACCGCCCATGACCCCTGCACCGAACCTAGAGATAATGCGCTGTAAAGTGTGTCAGGCGACCATGGGCGATTGTCAGGGTAAATTAAAACAGCAGAATCTATTGTATTACTCACAGCGCATGGACAAAATACAATAGAATATCATCATATAAAACTTCATAATAGTTGAATACAAACATCTGAATAGTCAATACATCAAGCCTCACTACATATCACTCAGAGAATTATAGAAAGCAGCGGAACATCCAGTACATATAATAAGAAGATAATATGCAAGCCTCCAGCTCGTCTTTGACATCAGCATCGTGGAAAGCAAGAACAGCACCTGTCACCTGCTACCTAGTCTGCCCGTCCCAAAATGGACGAACAGCCTAAGGCAATAAGAGTTAAACATAAAGCCTTGAGTCAGACAACAGTCTTAGTGAGCGGTAAATTAACTAACAACATACCAAAAGAGCATAAAGGAAAAGGAATAGGAATACAACCCTCCCACTCCACCTCTTTCTACAGTGATAGGCCCCAGACACACACTAAGTAGAAGCAAACATAGCAGAGCATACAATTTAAAGTAAAGCAATTATCACTCGAGTCAAGGGCGATGTTTTCCAAGTACAAACCCCCAAGGCCTAAACCAAGATCAGATAAGCACCCAGAAAATACCGCTCTTGAGACCGAATGACGATACAACCAAACATCCATGACTCTGGCTATCACTGTTATCATTGCTTCGATATCACCGTTAGTTGAATGACCGGCACGTTCTTTCAGCCGTCCGCCAAGGGCTAATGGAAAACCCCGGTTCTAGACATAACTCTGCACGTCATCGTGACCCGTGCCTAGGACTATCAAATCTTCCCAGAGTACTTGACTACCAATCATTAGCCTTCAGGGACTATCGAATCTGCCCAACGTACTCTTGCTTTGAGCATGCTAGAACCTTCAACAACAATGAGATCTCAGCCTTCTAGTCATCCTCCTCGACGACTATTTCCATACTAGCTCAAGCGCCTCTCGAGCAAACCATTATCCTCAACTCGAACCATATCACCGAGTTATCAACATGCTTGGAATGATCCCGTCTGGATTAGACCAAGACTATCTCATATCATGCTTCGCCTCATCATCATCATAGCAAAGCTTCATCTCAACATCATCATCAAATCTATGCATAAGAGCTTCATCATCCGCTACATATGCCACGAGCAGCTTTCCCAATTCAAGAGCCTTTCTCTTAGCTTTTGAATTATCTTCGGTCTAAATCAAATCATCAATCATCTAATTCATAGCAATCAATAAAGTCAAACATTAATCCAAGTAAAACAAGCATTCAAATATGATCTAAATAGACAATTATAACAACAATGGCAATTTCGTAATTAAAGAGTCGAAAGTCTAACAAGCATGAAAACATGAACAATATCTCTATAATCTTGATGAATGAACTTGCATAGGTTAACACTTAGTAAAATGGTTGTCAAATCATCATAAACAATGGATCTATATGGATCTATACTTAAGTTTACAAAGATGCATGGAAATCACTACTTTACACCAAAATCAAGCCAACAATCCGATATACTCCTTTGGATCCGTGTGAGAGATAATCACCACTCACCAAATCACCTAAACAACCCAAAAGCAACACACTTCAGATCTGGACAGCGAAGGATCTAACTTGATCTATCACAAATCCGCTTCAAACGATGAAATCTCTCTTCGATGGATGAAGATCTTCAATCTTCGATTTGATCTTCGACTTGGATGGATGGAATCACTAGATTAGAGTGGAGAAAAGAAGTGAAGAAGTGTAGAAGTCGAGCTCTCAAAATGGCAGCACTTCGTCGCTTCGAAATCCAGATCCCAAAAAGTGAGAAAAACCTTCCTATTTATAGCTGAAATCCTCCTTAAGTCGTCCCCTCGGAGTTAGGTCGTCCACGACTTACGACCTAAAACCCCACCGACCTAAAATCTAACACCTGCGCGCGACTTATCACTACACGACCTAACACACTACGACCTACACTGCGCGCGACCTAACAGCTCACGCGACTTAGCAAAGTTACGACCTAACCAAGATGCGACCTAGCTAGGTTACGACTCAACTCCTAAGTCGTCTACGACTTAACAACTCCTAGGTCGCTCATGACCTAACACTCAGGCAAAACCCAGCGACCTAATGCAGATACTTCCTCGCGACCTAACCACTCAACAGAGTTACGACCTACGACTTAACCAAGACGCGACCTAACTAATCTTAGGTCGTCTACGACCTAACAAACCTGCGACTTTACTAACTTAGCCAGGATACGACTTAACTCCTTAAGTCGTCTAACGACCTAACTACTAAGTCGCTCCACTCCACTAGGTTGTATACTCCTTAGCTCGCATCTCCCTTAGGTCGCTAACATCCTATAAGTCGCTCCAAACTAACACACGACTTAAACCACTATGCGACCTAACCGCTAGGTCGTTAACACTCTTAGGTCGCTGCCTTTCCTATAGGTCGCTCTAATACTTAGGTCGTTCACTCGACCTATCCTACCTCACGACCTAAGCTTATCACACGACCTATCCCAAACTCCTTAGGTCGCCAGTTTCTATAAGTCGCCTATTTCCTTAAGTCGGTCAATTCTCTTAAGTCGCTCCATTCTCTTAAGTCACTCTCGATCTAATTCTACTCGACTTAAGCTTCGAACGACTTAAACCCTAGACGAATTAACAACAATACGACCTAATGACAATAGTTTTACGATTTTTCGATCCGTAAAAATATGGGTCGTTACAAATCTTGTTCGAAATAAAAGGTATTCTTTCTATTATATACTTGATATAACGTTTTATATTAATTAATTAATTTAATTAAAAGTATATTTAATAGAAAGTCCTTAAATGGTATGCTTTGTGATAGTAGTTACAGAGCGTTGTAACCGTGAGTAATTTATCGCAATGAAAATAAATATACCATTTTAAATATTCCTAGACAAGATGTATCGTGACTGGATATCGATACTTCCATTGAGTTTAGAGCATGTAATAGTCTCTAAAAGTTGGATAGTCTATTACTCATGGCTGCTAGGAGGCGCCAAGGAGGTTACCTACTGATAGTTATTGGATAACTATGGAATGACTCATTCGATAGTATTCTGTTGGTTAATAAAAATAAGGGAAAAAAGAAAACATAAATATTATAAAATTACACAGTTCTCTTAACTTGAGAATATTGTCGATCTTCAATGTGGAAGCTCCACTTTGGTTATATGTAAATCGTGGCATGGTGTCCATTGAACGACTGTAGTTGGGTCAAGTGGAAGCATTGGAAGTGGAACATTATTCAATAGAGGATACGTCTCCTTGGTTATATGGGGTTAATATCACTGTCAACTGAAGTCTACTCAAAGTCGCCAGTGCATTTTATTTAATAATAATTGTTATTATTGAACCAACGGTGTGTTTGGACTATAGAGTTGAATGTGTATGATATTGGAATTTTGTCCATTACCAAATTCCAAAAGTCCAAAGTGATATAGTTTTGACAAAGAGAATTGGTGTAAATAAATGTCACAACCAGATAACGATTAATAAAGTAAAATTGGATTTTACTGAAACCAAGTAAGTAATAAATTTGGCCAAAATGTCACACCACCTGTTAAGTGACATGTGAACGTTAATATTCGAATAGTTCGATATTAATCGCTGACCAAATTAACACCTAACGGGTCACACAACCGAAAGATGAATACTTCTTTAACCAAACGATTTAATTAATTTGTAATTATTATAAATTAATTAATATTTATAAAATATTAATTATAAAATTTTGTTTTGATAAACAAATATTTAATGTATTTATAATACTTATAAATATATTAATCGATATACGATATCGATAAGCGTTTTAATTAGATTTAAATGTAAAAAAATTGTTCGAGCCATAAATAGGTTAAAAGCCCATAAAAGGGATTGGTTTGCTCGAGCACAATAGGGTAAAAGGCGGCTATGTGATAGTGCTATAGAGGCATTGAGATGGGGGCTAAGATAAAAGCGAATTGGCAAGAGATGATATAGGATCTTAATCCTAAAATATCTCTAAATTCTCCTCTATATAAGCAACTTTACCCTCACTAGTTTTACATGCTTAAAGCCTCCATATTCCCCTTAGATCTGGCTGAACTCTCCTCTCTATCTCTGTAATTCTATAAGTTCGAATCAAATCAAGTGTTATTCGATAGCTGGTGGTCATCAGTTCAGGAACTAGCACTCTACTGGATTGAAAATCAGTTCAAGGAACAAACTTCATCATTTCAAGGTGTATTTTCAGGCATTAGGTGTAAGTTAAATTTCTAAACAATATATAATTATTAATGTTTATGTAATGATCCGTAATTTTTAAAGGGTTTTAATAACGTATTTAACTGAATTTTTGCTTGAAAATAAACAATTAAATTTAGCAATGAAAATTTGATATTTGTTATGCGTCTATTCAAATATAGCAAATAGCATATTTGCATTGATAAATATGGAAGTTAGTTTTTGTGTAATTTCAATTTCAATTTAATATCAGTTAATTTGATGAAAATTAAATATTTCTCAAACCTGAATATTTTTATATAGTAAAAATATACACTATTTTCTGAGTGAGACATCATAATTCGTTTCATCAATTTTGGACTTCTCTAGCCCCGTTTATCTTATTTTCGGTGTTTTCGTAGTATTTTCGATACCGAATATCGACTTTTGATAGGATGGTCGTATCATTGATATCCGTGTACCGTTCTGTTCATTTTGTCGCGCTGATCTCCACAGTATATTCAATTCTGTATTTCGGCGTCCGGTACGCGGCGAAATCTGAAAAATGGTTAACCGTATCGGTACACGTTTGGAATCCTTTTGGTGTTCTGTGTCTTTTCATAATCCACCGTGGGAAAACAAATGGGAATTAGCTTTTAATATTCTAGAATTCAATGTTGTGGCTATCACGATTCCCTGTTTCAATTTATAGCATGTTGGTTCGTTCACTTTCTATCGGTCCCTTTTCTTTCTCTTTTTCATTATGAAATGTGAAAAAATAATTATATATAAAGCTTGTTCATCTTCTCCCTGTAGCCTGCTCGTACCTCCACTTTCCATTCTCGACCACGTCTTCTTCTTTCCCCTACCACTCCTCTTTCCTTTGATCCGCCTCGCCACTTTCTTTCTCCACCCATCACCCAGGCTTCGTCCACCCTTCTTCCCTTCAGTGCCATGCTCCGCTTAACAAATCACCCCATAGCCTCCCACCTCCATAGTTTTCCACCGAAGTGCCTTCTCTCTACCAATCGGCATCCCCATCTCTATCCCCCTCCGCCCCCACAAGCCCAGCGCGAGCCATGCGAACACCCACCCACATCAACAACCCCAACACCCCATGCTACATCAGCCAAAACCAAGCACCACCTAGCCCAACCGTTCGCCCTGCCATGCCTTCAACCCGATCCCATCCAAAGCCTGCTCGGCCTTCTCAAGATTTATCGCTATTAGCCTAGCTTCCATACATTTTGCAATGCATTACTTTTCCAGTGTCTCATGCTTTTCCGACCCTTGTCATGTCTCAGCCTTGTATATTTATATATATGTGAAAATTTTAAAGGTAAATTATTTGTTTATTAATATTGATTTTAAATTGTATATATATGTATATAGTTGTTTGTTATGTGAGTTTATACTAGTTTGTATATCAGGTCTGTTGCTTATAACACATAAGTTTATATTAGTTATATAAAGT
Source organism: Allium fistulosum (assembly GCA_030737815.1). Lineage (NCBI taxonomy): Eukaryota > Viridiplantae > Streptophyta > Magnoliopsida > Asparagales > Amaryllidaceae > Allium > Allium fistulosum. Next base: position 186,445,852 of record CM060905.1, read on the forward strand.
GAATTTTTCTAGTGCAAATGTGCTTCTGTTTATATGTATATAGTAATAAAGTAAGTATTTATCTTAAGAGATATTATATATAGTGTTATTTTATTCTTTTATTTTGTTAAAAATATATACGTATATTTGTTTTTGTTTATAAATATGATTTGCATATATTTTGTTAACAGCGTGATTTTATATACATATATTCTGTTTAAATATGACTTGCACTTATTTTGTTTACATCATGATTTTCTATATTAGTTATATATGTAAGTATACATTTGGTTGCAGTTTATATATTAGTATATATATAAGATTTGTTTTGGTTGTAGTTTATATATTAGCTTTTTATATGGTATAAGTTTATACTTCTGAGATGTTGGGTTTGTATATATAAGCTTTTATAAATGTATATACATAAGCATTTATAAATATATATATATATATATATATAAGCTTTACTCTAAAGCCCGCTACCCTGCTTTTGAACTTTGCCTCAGATTGTTTTGCTAGCACATATTATATAAAGTTACAGTAGTATATATATTGACAATAGTATATTCATTTACTGAAGCATTGACTTGATTTTAGCATGTACTATATAATATGTGTAATATGTTCTGTTGGATCTTCGAACATATATATATATATACACTAAGTTTGTAATATATATATTATACTATGCTGTGCCTATTGATTTCTGGTTTTATATATATATGTGTCTTTATAATAACAACAATAATAATATTAAAGTAAGTTTATATATATATATATATATATATATATATATATATGTTTTCCAAATTATTTTGTATTGTGGCCGCCTTGTTTAGATATATATGTTTATAATAACAATGATTTTAAATTAATGATATATAGATAGTTGATCTTATATATGTGTGTGTTTAATAAATATTGATTTTCAAAATATATATATAGAATTTATTTTGATTTGTGTTTCAAATTGAATATTGATTTTAAAGGAAAAATATATAGTATAAAGATTTTTATATGAGTAAATAATAGAAAAAAAAATTATATATATTTCGTCTTCATCGATTTCTGAATTCCAGCCTTGCTTTATTTCGTTCGTCGAATCCGTGTTCAATTTACTTCGCTTTGAGATGTATCGTTGGATTTGGTCGATCGTCTAGTTCGTGGTTCAAATTCGTAGCTTGACGTGTTGTCAAATTTCTCTAGCCTCGAAAGGTGAGCAATCACTCACGATTAACATTCTTATAGTTAGTAAATTTGATTTCATTTGAAATGACAATTGAAATATGCTGTTGAAATTTGAACTGTTAATTATTTAATTGTTATATATTATAACGACTTGCCTTTTTAGATGTTTTAAGCAGACACACATGTCAGACTCAAACCATACAAAGGGCAGATTGTTATGGGGTAATAAGAAAAGCAGAGAAAGAAGGAAACAAATACAGAATCTCGCAGCGGAATGACAAAATATAATAATCAAATAACATTTCATGAAGCTGTTTTATAAATACATTTGATTACTCTTTTACAACACAAAATCAGAGTTACATAAAACGGGAATAAATAAATAAGTGCAGTGGAACAACACGATGCAGCGGAATATATAAAATAATTAATAATAGTACAAAGTCTTCGTCTTCATCCTCCAGAGAGCAATCTTCGATAAACTGAAAAACTCAGACTGACCCGAGCGAATTGAAAAGACAAAACACTCGAGTCAGAACTAAAAGATCTTATGTAAGTTAAATCAACAGTAAATAAATATGAGTGTAACGGCGTTAGAGATGTTTATGGGGTTTGACATCTCCTATCCAGTGTCTAACGTGAGTGCAATAACTTAAGAGATGTTCAAGATTCACATCTCCTAAGGATCAGATAAACTGTCTACTATGTAGTAAAATACGTTATTATAATAGTGTCTACCGTAAAGTAAAGTATTAAAATAGCGTTAAGGCGTTACCCATATTCCCCTTAACACATTTTATATATTCCCGTAGTCTATACAATGCCGTAGGCTCCACCAAACTGGTGGTTTACCCAGAGGACACCCCATAGGTACGGTACAAAACAAACTCGTAGAAGGCGCTCTAGGGCATGTGAACACGACACTCGAGGCAATGCCAGGGTAGATTTACCAATTGCAGAACCGGGCTGGTGGTAATGCATAGCAACTACTACCGCCCACCTCGGAACACACTCCCAAATCAAAAATCAAGGGGTGGCCACCAAATCATAACAAAGTCATAATATGGTATCGAAGAAGCATGTCCGATCGGAGGAATGACCTCACTTGGTCCAGGTATAGCTCATGTTTTAGTCACATCTAAGCTGACTCACGGGAGTCAGTGTCACGTCAATACCTCATACAGAATCGTTCGCCAAGCCATCCTACTTCATTTCTGGAATCTCCACCACGTACATAGTTGTTAAAGTGGTTTTCGGTATTGGCAGAGAGTATGACAATATCTGATCCCGATCTCTTTAACAACCAAACGCTTATTACACACCGGATGGTTCTTTTATATTACAAAAAGTCAATTCACAATTTATGTCAAAATATCATATTCGATTTCAAATCATATCCCTTCCGAAATCATATTCGCTTTCAAAGCTATATTCAATTTCAAAGATCATATTCACTTCCAACCATATTCACTTTCAACTTATATTCACTTTCAAAACCATATTCACTTTTGAAATTCACATTCACGTTGAAATTATCGATAAGTTATGTTACTAAATTCTTCATTTCAAATCATCTTATTAACTCAAATATATCATTTCATAAAGGGTATCAATTCCAAATTCCAACTTAGTTTGTATCATCATCAAAGATTTAAATATAAATACTTCAACTTTACACAGTCTGAAAATTTAGAAAATAGTTTAGATAGTCATAAATAGTTTTAATAGGTTGAAAAAAATTTAAAATAGATTAAAATAGTTTTAAAATAGTAAAAATAGTTTAAATAGATTTAAATTTGATTAAATTAGATTTTATGATTTTAATAGATTAAATAGAGAAAAAAATGATTTAAATATATTAATTATAGGTTAAATAGATTTAAATTATATTAAATAGGTTTTAAATAGATTAAATAAATTAAAATAGATTAAATAGATTTAAAATAGATTAAATAGATTTAAATTATATTAAATAGATTTAAAACAGATTAAATTAGTTTAAAATAGGTAAAATAGATTAAATTGGATTAAATAGGTTATAATAGATTTAAATGAATTAAAATAGTTTTTAAATTGATTAAAATAGTTTAAATTAGTTTAAAGTAGATTTCAAAGTTATATCCAACATTTCAACAACTCAGTTCCGATAAATTCATTTATATTTGACACCTCAATTTTGAAATTTCAAATTTAAATCTTTTGAACAATTCATTAAATCAATTCTAATTTCAACATTTACGCTTGGACTTTCGGAAATAATTCAGTTTAAATAAATCAAATTTATATTTCAAAATACCAGTTGATTGAATTCAAAATTTAAAGATTCAAAAATCATTTGATTAAACCAATCTGGTGTCCATATATAATTTTCTACCCTATGGTCAAGTGATACGGATATTTATCATTTCACTCCGCAATTTAAAATTTTACGGTTATATATCATTTCAAACCGCAATCCTGAATTAAATAAAATCCATAAAACCGCTCAGTCTATCATTTCAACCCATAACGATCTTTCTTTAATCTATAGATCATTCGGGTATGTATCATTTCAACTCATAGGGATAACACAGATATAGACATAAATAACATCAAGTCATCTAAACTGTTAACCAATATCAACAATCAAACATCCATCACAATCATCATCCAAATCGATCAATAAACATCAATAGATAACTGATAATCAATAATAGGTATTAAATTGACAATTTAAATTCAATATTAAATTAAACGATGATTAAATGCAATAAAAGTCAAATTTAACTAGAATGACAATTTAAACATACCAAACATCAACCAATAAATTTCAAATCACATCATACATTAAATTTAACTAACATAATATAGTTTAGTAATTGTGGGTGGGTTAAAACACTCATATTTGATTTATCGACGATTTAAAATCCAAATAAAGACCCAAATTTTGAACAGTCTCAGAATTTGACCAAACTAGTTCTATAACCTTTGGATTTTCGATACGATCCCAACGGAAGAAACCGCGTCCAAATCCGAGTTCGTATGTAAAAGATGTTCAAATTATAAAAATATTATTAAAATAATAAATGAGTACATATTTTAATACTAAAATAAACAAAAATATGTACTCACGTTGCTTTATATTCACAAATTTAACCTACAGGAAGCATGCGTGTTCCAAAATCAAGGCAGCAACAAAAGGATCTGAAGTTAAGGCTAAGTTTGGTTTTTTTTTTCCGCCTAAGAATATGGAACATGGACATGAATCTCATGTTTGCAACAAAGTTTAAAAGCTTCGGGATATTGATTTGGTAAATGAAATGAGTGGACATGGTAATGCATGGAAATTGTGGTACAAGGGATTTAGGTTGCTGACGATGGTGTGGATGAGATGAGAGCAGGCGGAGCTGCGGAGGAGAGGTGGTGGTTATGTACGGATGGTGGGAAGGGCGGTGAAGGAAAAATGGAAATGGAGGTCACTTTTTTTTATAAAATAGCTTCAGGAAGATGGAGGTATGAACAACAACCGAAAATTGAGGTATAAAAGATATGAAATAATAATAATGAGAGAATGAACAGACGTGGATGTACGTAGAAAACAACTTTTGTTATTCCAATTTTCAAAACGGTTTATTCGCTCACTTAATTAAATTAAGCCCCAATGAATTCAAATTTAAACCCTTTAAATTTTTATTAACATACAATAAATAAATTTTAACATACCAATTAACGTAACGGGACCGTCGATACACAAAATAAAAGATAAACGATTCCAAATTCACATTTAAAAGGACCTTTTTCTTAGCGCGCAATCACAAACTCAAAATTTTATTCTATTATAAAATCTAAAGTTAGCGTTAAAACCACTTCTGTACCGCTTACTATTGCTATTTAACGGCTGTAAAATGTTATTTCAAAATTTATTTCTTTTCTTTTTATAAAATGATACTTACCTTCAAAGTGAAAACGTTCATTTTATTTTTCTCAAAACATTCTTTTATTTCCATTAAAACGCCTTTTCTATTTAACATAAAACGTACGTTTCTTTTATTAAATCCATCAATTACAATTAACGATTTAATTCTTTTAATTAAATCAAATTTCCTTTTCAATTAAAACATATGTTTCTTTTTTTTTAAACTTTACAATTATATTCCAATTAGTGCTAAATATTCATTTTTTTCAAGTCAAAGCTTAAATTCCATTAAAATGTACATTTTAATTTAATTGAAAATGTAAGTTCTTATGTTAAATTACAATAATAATAAAACCTATTTTATTATAATTTAAATTCCAATAAATTCTTTTTATTTGATTTCACTCTTATTATTTAATCAACTATTACCTTATGAATATAATTAACATTAGTTACATTTTATTACAATTATATTTTGCAGTTATCGTCTTAACAAATACTAAAGTAACATTTAATTGCAATTGATTTTAATTTTAATTCAACAAATTAAATAAATTGGTAACAAATGACAATCGTTACCTTTTCTAAATTTAGTAACATTTGTAAGTTTGTTATCTACACACAAATGTCATAACTACTCCCACAACACTACTTTTATCAATTACAATTAATTACATACTATTTCATTAATTAATACAACACTTGAATTATCAATTACCCCTTTAATCCAATTATCAATTAATACACACATTATTACAATTAATTTACAATCCATAACCAATTATAACTTTTTAATCATTTTAATTAATTCGAATTACATTTAAAACAGTTATCAATTTCCTTAAATTAATACTATTACATTTCATTCCAGTTATATTCCTATTATTAAATCACAAATTTTTTTCTTCCAACATTAAATCATAAAACCTTGTTAAATTAACTATTTTTAATTATCGAAAATTACGGGTCGTTACATATATGATATGCCATTATCTGTAATTATTCACCTGTGACATCTGACACCATAATCTGTTATTTATATTATAATTAAATTTGTTACTGATGATATATGCCTGTTGTTGATATGTTATATTATTATGGGGAATTTTTTTTAAAGGACAAATTATTTAAAAATTTTATTCATAAGGACCGGCACAACAAAATTTCTTCCAAAGGACAGGCCCAGAGCCCATTCGCGCTTCAAAACATATTTCCATTCCGTTCATTCGTCTTCCAGTACAATTTTGAAATCCACACTCATCTTCACGGTACAAAATTAAAATTAAGAAAAAATGGCGAACGAAACCACATCAAGATCGCTACCTCCATCTCAATCGCATTCATCAGAAAATAAAGAACAAGCAGAGTTTGAGAACGATTCTGATACCTTATCCCCTCAATATGATATTCGACAAAAACCTAATACCCTAGCGTCTCGTTTTGGTCATCAGCTCGAATCTGGAAACAAAGAAACTAAATCTAAGAATCGAGACGAAATTGAAAACCTAGCAGTTGAGACGCAGCAGAAATCAACAAAATTAAAACTATCAAAAAGCCTAATGGAAGAAGGTATACAGCAACAAAGGGAAAGAAGAACAAAAAGGAAACATGAACAAAACAGAACAGAAGAAAAGGTAAATGATATTATTAAATGTAGCATAACAAATCCATTGTACATTGATTATGATACTATTGAACTTATTTTACAGAAGAATGAAGAAACCATACAGGGAAAAACAGCTGGTGACAAATTAACTGGACAACAAATGCAAAAAAGAGAATTAAGATCAAAGAAAAAAAATGAGAAAATAATTCAGCAGCAACTTCAGAAGGCAATTAATAACATTCAGTTATAAAACTGATACTATTTAATCTTTAGATGTATTTTAATATTGTTAATATGTATAACAGGAAAAGGTAGAAACAAATAAGGCAAAGCAAATAGCTGTTGAGGAATCTGAAGACGAACAAGCAAACACGGTAAATGTACAAGCCATATTACTAATAAAGATTTTCATGTTCAAAAAGTGATAGTTATAGTTTGTTTGGTAGAAATCAAAGATTAGTTGGTTTAAAAATAGATTTCGTTGCTATTTGTTACAAAAGTGATACTAATATATTGAAAATATGATACCAAACATCTGTTAGAATTAATGTGATACTTTGTGTTTAGGAAAATTAAAGTAAGCACACAAATAAAAACTGATACCAACATACTGCAATAGTGATACCTATAGTCTAATTGTGTGTAGCTGTCTCATTTTAGTTTACAAATTATTTAACCATCTTTTTTCTAGTACAACTGAAACTAAATTCTTACAAAATGGAACCCACTGTATAAAATGTTTTAGTTCATTTGACAATGTTGTAATTTTTCAATAAAGTGATACCTATAATTCAAAAAATGATACCCACTGTATAACAAACTGATACCTATATTTCAAAAAATGAACCTATTGTTTGTTTAACTGAAGACAAAACTTCATAATTTTTTTAGAAAATATTATATACTTTATAACAAAACTGATATAGGTATATACATAAAACAATACCCACTATCACAAATATAAAATTGATACCAATGGAATGAAAAACTGATACCTACTGTCTGTTTTTATGGACATCATATCTTAAAATTGGTATACTGTTTGTTAGAACCAAACTGATGCATACACCTTATAAATATGATACTCACTTTATCTGTTGTAAACTTTGTACTTTTAATTATACAAATTACTGTCATTGTAATTTGGAACAAAAATAACACAAATATAAGCTAAAAATTATACATGCAGTATGTTTCTTTTGAAGTTATTATGTACCAATTTTAGAAGTATTTCAACCAGAATTATTAAAAAATTGATACCTACATTTAGCAAAAATGATAGCAAATTTTAGTTAAATAAAAATACCATGTTTTATCTCATGTTTGAAGAAACTGAAACTGGTATATCATGTTATATATTGTTTTGTTTCAATGCTGTTTGTTTCACTAACAACTTAATGACACATTTTCATGAAATAGGATGATGATGATTTTGTCAATCCATGTCATAAAAGCATGCATGCAACATCAGAACAAACAACAAAACAGATAGCAAAATCGGAACATGTTAAGCCAGAAACTGCTTATAGATGTGGCTTACAAGCTATCTTCAAGATATTAAAACTGGTCAAAGAAAAAAATGGATTGACCAAAAAGCAAGTTGACATCTTAAAGAAGACACCATTTTACAACTTCTTCAAAGTAATCTATGAAGAAAAAATAACAATGAAAGAGTGCAAAAAGCATCAACAAAACTTGGATGCTTTATACAACTGCTACTGTATGGAAACTGATACCTTCATCTTAGGAGAAGACAAAATGAAGGTAACTGCCAAAGATATAAGCTTATTGTTCGGTCTGCCATTAAAAGGAATAAACATAGAACCGACAAAAAAATTGACGAGCAGAACCATTCCACCAGACTGCAAAGACTTTGCAACTAGAAACTTTGGCACAAATACTTACATAACAAGAAATGTTGTGGAAAGAAGAATAAAACAAGAAATATCAAAAAGGAAAAAAGAAAATGAAGAAGATCTCCCTTTGTTGATAGTAATGCAAATACTATTGACATTTTTCTTTCCCAACAACCAACAAAAGCTGAGATGGGGAATTCTACCCTATTTGGTTGACAGTGAAACAATGCAAAGTGTCTCATGGCCACAAACAATAGAGAAAAATTTTAGTAAATTTGTCAAGAAGTTTATCTCTAAGCCAAGAAACATGTCTGGATGTTCAATGCTTCCATTGGTAAGATGTGTTATGCAAAATATTATTAATTTAAAAAAATTGTTATATTCAACATTCTTATCTAATTATATCTTTAAATTTTTATAGTACTGCATCTGTGAGAAAATGAACCTTATTCAACCAAGAAAGCAACTTGCTGAAGATTTACCCAGATTTGCACGATGGGATGTAAGAAAACTTAAAGACATTGTTGTGAAACAATTGTTGAAGGATATAAAAGTTGGCAATGTAAGTTAAAGTTAATTCTTACTTACAGTAGTATTTATCAGTGTACATTTTATGTTCTCTTTCTGTAGTATCAGTTTCAACACTTAGAATAATTATTTGTCTCTACATAGTATCACATATGTCTCTTTGTAGTATCACTTTAACTTCTGATTAGTATCAGTTTCATTTTGTAGCTTTAAATTTTAAAATAAATTACTATTTCAATTACACAGGTGAAAGAAATAAGCAATATTCTTCCACATGAACAGAAGCTACTCCAAACAGGATCGATAATAGAAGAATCAAGTGAAAAAAGAAAAGAAAACCAAAGGAAAAAAAGAAAAATTGAAGAAGCAGAACAAAGTGCTCGATCTTTTGAAGATTTTGTAAGCCTTAATGTTTTGCAAACGCACATTAAAGATTTGGAAGAAGAAGGTAAGAAGACAAAGAAGCAATTAGAAAAAGAAAAGAAGTTGAGGATAAAGGTTGAAAAAGAAAATTTGAAATTGAAAGAACAATTGAAAGAACTCAAATCAAGAATAGAAGAAAGTGAAAAGAAAAATTCAGCAGTTGAACTAGAGAGTAAGCATATGGAAGATGAACCTGACAACATTCTAAAGGAACATGCACATGTAGAAACACAAATGGAAAACAGAGAAAAGAAATCCACAACTGAAAGCAATGAAGAAGAGAAGGAAGACAAAAATGTTGAGCCTCATGTGGAAAAAGTTAATACAGCAAATAAAATAAATGAAGATGAATGTTTAAATATAGAAGCCCAAAATGAAGAAAAAACATTCACAGCGGAAAATATTGAAGAAGAAAATCCAGAGTGTCAAGCAAAAATAACACAAATGGACAGGTACATGATTTTTTACTATTGAAAATAACACTGTTTGATTCAAATTAATGCTTGCTTATATTATAAATATTATAAATAATTATGAGTATAAGTTAAAGTAAACTGATACCTAAATGTATTAAAAACTGATACCTATGTATATAAATATTGTAAATTGAACTATTTATGTTCATCATCATTTAGTAGAGAACTAATACCAAAATAATGCACAATTTATATGCATCAGTTGTTTGATTATAACTGATGGTTGGTTAATTTACAAACAATTTTCACTATGAAATAAATCAAAACTGATACCTATATGTATGAAAAACTGATACTTACTTTGTGTTTGAAAAACTGATATCTATGCAAAAATGATACCCATAAACCGCCACTATTAACATTATTGATACTAATAATATTATATTCATTCACCAATAACAAAAACTGACAGCTTCTTATTGTTAATACAGATTCTCAACTGGAAAAAATGTAGAAGAAGTTGAAGACACAACTACCGACACTAATACAGAACAAGTTCATCAAACAACTGAAACAGTGTTGAACAAAACAAATGAAACAGTGTTGGAAACAAATGAAGATAAAACAATGAAAAAAGATATAAAAGAGGCTCAAAAATTGGAAGAAGATACCAATAAAGAGAGCAAAGTTGCACAATACAGTGATGTAGTACAAGACCTAACACCTCCATCTTTCAATCTCAATATCACACAACAGTTGCAAGAGGGAATAACAGAAAAGGACAAAGAAAACAAACCAGCAAAACCTTCTGGTCGGAAAAGGAAACAAATAGTTCATAAGCCATCTTCTTATGTGAAAAGAATAAAAGAAAGAGCAAGGAAAAAAAGAGAAAGCCTCAGCTTTGAATATGGTCAGAGAAGGAAAAAAACAGCAAAAAAACAAAAACCTGAAGCAAATGAAAATGATGAAAAACTGGAAGAAAATGATGAAAAAGAAAGTGCAGAAGAGTCAATCCCAATGCCAATTCAAGTAATAGAGCCAACACTTTCAAATGTAGGACTAGGACACTGCAGCAAAACTTTGGCATACTTGAATATAGAACAACAAAATACAATCAAAACTTTCTTTGCTATGACATCATCAAAAGAGTAAGTATACAAACATATATACTAATTTTGCTGGTTAAAATAACATTGTATAATTGATATGTAACTTATTTTCTTAAAACAGAGATATAGCATGGACAGATAATGACACAATTAGAGGAGGATGTACAATAACAAAAAAAGTACTACAAGAACTTCTTGAAGAAAATGCCACACATGGATCGGTACACACTTTTTTTTTGTTTAATAATACTGCTACCAATAAAAATAATTACAAAAAATAATGTGTAATAGCTATGTCCACTGCTATTTGTACCAAAACTGATACCTATTTATAGCCAAAAATGATACCTAATTACTATTTATTACAAAGTGGTGGTATATTAGTTGAATTATGTATTAACTATCATGTATGACAAAATAAATACCAAAATAGTGCAAAACTAATTCCTAGTGGCAGTTGATATAAATTCATACTTTTGTTTTCTAGTAGCAATTGATTTAACAGCATGTACAAAAATGATACTAAGTCAGGGCAAAAATGATACCCAGAAGTTGTTTCATCATATTTCATGCTTAATTATTCTTGTAATTTGTAATATATTTTACCACTATGTAAACAAAAGATACTAATTATCATTGAATATTGCTTCACCAGTAACAAAAAATTACATTTTCTTGTTGTTAATGTAGATAATTGACTGGTATTTATCTAAATGTGGGCTGAAAGAGCACAACTATGCATTCACAACAATAATGACGGTAAATAAAACTGTAATATACAGTAATATGATAAATGCTAAATATATATTGAATTCTAACTTATTTTTTTTATTTAACAGCAAGCTATAGTTTTCAATATACATGGAATTATAAAATCTTTAGTGCTGCCTTTCCTTGAACAAATTGTGGATGATGAATACACAGATGCTATATATTTTCCATTGCATTGTGAATTCCATTGGACAGTAGTAACTTTGACATACCCAACAATGGAATGGAGTCATCTAGATTCTAGACGTCCAAGAAGGAATTCTAATGAAAGAAACAACCCCAGTCTAAAGCAGGCAATGATATTGGTATGATATATTTTTGTTAGGAAACAAAATAATTTAATTAAACAAATTGAACATTAACTAACTTTGTATTGTTTTGTCTTCAATAGAGAAATAAAATTGAAGAAATGCTGAAAGAACTTTGGAAAAAGAAAAACATACAAGATAAGCAGGTGAAGGCAAATGAAATGCATCAGATACCATGTGCACAACAAGGATCAGACACGTAAGTTGTTTATATTGTTCAAAATGATACGTACTGACACTTAAACTGACAAAACTGATATTGCTAATATTCTTTTAAACAGACTTGACTGTGGTATATACGTGATGATATTCATCATATCAATGAACATAAGTCAAATACCACTCAAAATAGCCCCTGAACAAATGCTGAAATCAAGAGCAAGAATTGCACATCAGATATTAACTGACAAAGAGCACTGCTGGAGCTTAGCCAAATTCATGTCAAGTTTGGAAGAAGAAAGATAAATGAACAAATCAAACAACTTGCAAAAAGTGCTAATATTTTAACATGAACTGATGTACATTTTAGATATTTTGTTATATGTAGTTGAATTTAATTTCTGTTTTAATGTTGGTACAATCAATGCTTTATATTAGTACAATTTGTTGTACAAACTATGAACATATTTCTGATGATGTTCTGTTCTTAAAACAATGTTGATCTTACTTGTAAAAACAATGATGATCTGGTGGAATGATTTGCTGTAATTGATTTTCATTTCTTAACCTGAAGTTTGGATTATAATAAGATTATACAGTGAATGTTCTATCATGCAACTATTGATCCTACATAATATTATCAGTTTTATGATTCAACTACCAGTTGTATAATAATATTATAAGATTTCATATCATATATCAATAGCAAACAGTAATTGGGTATCGGTTTTAATAACTACTAGTATCAGTTTTGCTCAAACTGACACTCAACATACTTTATGAAACAACAATTAACACCAGTGTCAGTTTTTGCTAACACAAGATATCATTATAATTATTAATTAGTACTAATGTCTGTTATAGAATGTATTATAATACACGAAACTGATACTAAAAACTAACCAAAACTGATACTAAAGTCCTTATATCCAATCAAACAAAAATTATCTCCGCCCAAAAGAAAGCATATATCAATTCAATCATCTTCTTCAATCAATTACACAATGATTATCATATCCCATATACTATAATATCTACTTTATTATAAATAACTAAAATATACATAATTAAACAAAACTGATATCACACAAAGAAAAAATGATACCATAATTTATACCAACAGAATGCGTAACATGATACTAAACAACTGAAATTAACAGTATGCAACAAATATCAAAACAAATGTTTGAAATAAATAAATAAATAAACACCAAAACTGATACTGTAAAAATATATAACTAATACTAAAACTGATACTATCATTTATACTACATAGCTGAAATTAAAATCAAGTTGATAATATGCTATACTGACCAAGGTTCAATTACAGTAAACAATCAAAACAAGTCACACAACCACTTATTAATCTAAACAAATTCAAAATGTAAAATCAAATCCTCTTTGAAGCTTGACAATTCCGTTTATTATGACCAAACTGCTTGCACTCTCCACATCTATTTTGCTTGTTCTGAAAATATGAAAATCCTCCTTTGCGCTTGATTGATGGTCTACCAGCACCACGTTTCTCCTTTGGTGGCTTGATAACATCTTGAATGCTACCATCAACAATAGGCCTATCATAATTTGGAATAGGATTTATAGCATTGGCATAAGAACATCGATAAGCATCAACAGTGAAATACTTCTCAACAAAATCATATACAGACAACTTAGACTTGTTCATACACTTTATAGCATGAGCACAAGGGAATCCCGTAATTTTCCATTGGTTGCAACTACAAACCCGCTCCTTCAAATCAACACAATGAGAGTTTGGAGATTTCACTTCATAAGCAAAATCAGAAGATTTATATACATCCCATCCAAATCCTTCTTCAATCAACTTATCTAAGCGTAACTCCATAGAAGGACATAGACTTGTTCTCCACAAACGACATTCTTCTCTTCTTCTAGCCATTTGTTCCATAATCTTAACACGAATACCATCTAAACACAAAGTAATAGGCAATGTTCGTTCATTTAAAATCCAACTGTTAAAACTTTCTGCAACATTGGAACTATATTCGCCATAACGTTTCCCTGGAAAAAATAAATCCACCCACTTATCAAATGGCTTATCCTTTAAAAAATTAACACCAGCAACACCACCAATTTGACAAAACTTAGAATATGCTCCTTCAAATTCATATAGATTTGAAGCTCTAGAACACATTTTGAATAGATCAACAATAGAAACATTTGCATTTTTGGCTTTCACTGCTGAAAGAAGATTTTGTTCCATATGCAAATAGCAATAACTGTGATAATCTGAAGGAAAAACATCACGAACACCTGAAAGCAAACCTTGGTGGCGATCTGACATAAAAACTAAAGTACGCTCTTCTTGAAGCATTTGTTTTAAATGGTTCAAAAACCATGTCCAGTTATCCACATTTTCTACAGAAACTACACTCATAGCTAAAGGGAAGAAACCTGCAAATGCAAAAATAATTAGTAAAAAAAAACTAAAAGTAATTACGACCATAAATATAAAACAATTCATAAAACTGATACTGACAGTAACAAAACTGATACCTAAAACCTGATATGACCATTATAAAAAATATTAATAACCACAACATTATGCACAGTAATCTTCATTCTAAAACAACAAAGAAACAAAAATTGACATATATTATGATACAAAGGAAATTTCGATACTACATAACTATAAATGATACCATATATGAACATACTTGAAACTGATACTAAGATTATACCAAAACTGATACTAATCTCCTGTTTAGCAGTATGAAATTATTATACCAAATACAAACTTACAATTCAATACAATGAAAATTCTGATACTAGAAACTTGCTACTTATAAACTACATTTCTTAAAACTGATACCAACAGAATACAAATTATGGTAAAAAAATGTATATTAATGATTATGCCAAGTATTATGATCTCAATACAAATAACTCAAATCTGAAAACAAAGACATACCTTGATCACCATTTTTTGCAGTAGCACCCATCAACACACCAGGACGTCCCTTCAAGTGAGTAGCATCTAAGAATATCATAGGACGACAAGACTTGAAACCAAGTAAACAAGCGCCAAAACCAATAACCACCCTTTCAAATTCATTACTACAAGGATCAACATCCATATCAACATAACTATCTGGATTAGATTTTTTCACTGCTTCCAAATACCAACTCAAATCGTTATAAGACAAAGCATCATTACCGTGCAACTCCATCAATGCAAGTTGTTTTCCATGATAAGCATAACCATAAGACAACTGAAAATTGTATTCTCTTTTAAAATCAACTATAATATCCTTAGGCTTTTTACTTGGACAATCGCGGATCTCATCAATAATCATCGATTTAACAAATGAACTAGATATATGTGGATTATTCACATGTCTAAGACCAGCCCCACAAGAATGATCAAAAACCAAATTTCTCATAAAGAACCTTTTCAATTCTCCAGAATCACAGGAACCATGGACTTTGAAAAGACAACCATCCTTATATGATGAGCAAATCACAGTAACTCTTGTTGCACAATTCTTTAAAAATACTAATTCATACCCCTTTTGAATTTGATATGCCATCAAAAACTCTCTAAATTGTTCAGCTCCTCCAAAACAAAAACCAACAAAATTGGAAATGCTTAATGTCGACCCTCTCCTCAACATATCTTTTAAATAACTTTTACCATTAACAACAACATTTGAACAGACAGATACAGTAGAAGATGAAGAAGCACGAACAACGGATGAACTTGAAATAGAAGCACCATCAACATATTCCAATTCAGAACCCTTAACCTTAACAGTAAAACCAAAGAAAGAACTTTTCTTGTATAACTGAAAACAAATTATACTCTGAATATCAGAATCAGTGTCAACCATAATAACTTTGTCCTCAAGTACATAAGAAATCTGAATAGAAAGAGGAGTTAATTGAGACCAACATCGACATATCTCATTCT
Source organism: Allium fistulosum (assembly GCA_030737815.1). NCBI lineage: Eukaryota > Viridiplantae > Streptophyta > Magnoliopsida > Asparagales > Amaryllidaceae > Allium > Allium fistulosum. The sequence continues at coordinate 186,462,039 of CM060905.1, forward strand.
TCAAATCATACAAAGAGCAATCAATAGACAATCGAGTGCTAAAAGTGTTATTATTCAACACAAACAGACAAAGAAGACTGTTATCCCCACTGTCAAAAAAAAATAAAAAATAAACGTTAGTAAAAATACATTCAATTTAGAACATTATTCATTCAATTTCACAAAAACTGATACCTACAGTATACACAACTGATACCTAGTTACTGATAATAAAAAAAATGATACTAAGAAAGAATAAAAATGATACCCAGAAACTGAACCTAAAGTACAATAGTTTTCCACTATATCACAACTTTATATACAACTCAAGCAACGATACTTTTCCAATCATCCCAACATTAATGCAAGAAAATGCAAGATAAATTAAATGAAAAGCTAACTAGAATACAACACTGCATAAAGAAACGAGTATAATAATAAAAAACCTGCTGCTACTTCCACAATTTTCCATCGACGAACGAACAAACAATGAGAAGAACAACACTGCATATCATCCAAAAAAATGAAAACAAATAGAACGCATAGACAAATTTTTTTAAATCGAATAGAAAAACAACAAAAAACAGAATAATATAAGCATACCTAAAAAGAACGAGATCACGGTACAAATATGAAAAGAACGAGATCAACAAACGCACGTAAGAAAAAAAAACGATCGATGAAGTACAATTTTCAGAAGGACGGAATTGAAAAAACGAACGAAGTTGATCGATATTATTTTCAGAAGGACGGAATTGAAATAAACGAACGAAGGTGATCGATTTTATTTTCAGAAGGACGAATTTGAATTAAACGAACGAAGTTGATCGATATTATAATTGGGAGAAAGAGATTTGATCGCGACTGAAAAAATTTGATCGAAAGGAAGAAGAAGAAGCGCGCGAAAGTGGGCTGGAAGGAAATACGGTAATTTGTCCTTTTGAGAAAATAATTAGCGGGCTGTCCTTACGGTAAAAAAAGCCCTAAAAATTGTCCTTGAGAAAAATTTCCTGTATTATTATCATATTTGTTCTCACTCTGCAAGTTCCTGTTAATTTAGAAATTCCCTATGGATTGAAATGATACATACCCGAATGATATTATAGTTTAGGGGAAAATCGTTATGGGTTGAAATGATAAACCCAAGCGATTTTCATTGATTTTTAAATTTTGGGATTGTGGGTTGAAATGATATATACCCGTAGATATTTAAATTGCACATTGAAATGATAAATATCTGTATCACTTGACCATAGGATAGAAAATTATATACGGACACCGTTGGTCTATATTTTGAAAATGATTTCCAAAGTTTTGAAAGGAAATATATGGTTTTTAATAAATATTGATTTTTAAAGTATAATATATATAAATGTTATTTTATATATGTCTAAATTTAGATTTTCAAAATTATATGTTTTGAAAATTTTAAATTTATAAGTTAGTTTTGAAAATATAATTTTTAAGATTTTACTTATAATTTTATTATTTTAAAAAATATAAAATAATATTTAATATAAAATAAATTTAATAATAAGATTTAATTTAATAAAACTTTAATTTAATTAGTATATAATATGTTTAGGTATTTATTTAAATATATATTAATATTTTAAAAATAGATTTGTTTAATAACTTTAATAATAAAGGTTGGGAAGATAAATTAATGTTGACCTGAAATTTAAAGGGGCATTTCACCAGAAGGACAAACTTTGCAGTCCAATTAGTTTCTAGGACACACGTTCAAAGAAATTACTTTCAAGGCCAAAGTCAACAGAATAATTACTTTTAAGGATAAAGTCAGCAGTCCAATTACTTTCAAGGACATAGTTTCATAGGTTTTTAGGCCCTACAAACTAATTATTTTACGTTTTGTCCTTGAAAGTAATTATTTCAATTGTGTGTCCTAGAAACTAATTCCACTTGCTAAAGAGGCCCTTGTGGCTAATTTCCACAAATTTAAATTGGTTAATAATTGAATTTAAACAAGAATTGATTTGAACTTATTGATTTTGAGATTTTGAAAGAAATGATTGATAACTTGATTTAATTAAAAGTGAGACTGAATATTTAATATTGATGTAAATTTATAAATTGAGATTTTATTTAATTGTTACTAAAATGATTAAGTGAATATTTTCCGATTTGAATAAAATTAAAGTTAAATGTTGAAATCTAAATGAAACTTATATTGAAATGTTTGAATATTTAAAACTTTGAATCTTATTGGAATTGAAGAGATAGTTCAAACCTGGATATGAAATCGATATGGATGGGTTTTTGATAAATTGAATTGAAATTGATGAACTGGGATTGATTTAAATTGAATTTTTGGAATTTAAGATGATTTAAATCGATTTGTGAAATTGGAGGAAACTACTTTTATTATATAAAGTATTTTAATATATATAAAGTATTTTAATATATAAAAACTATTTTAATATATATAAATTATTTTGATATATAAACTATTTTAATTTATAACTAATTTAATATGTATACTATTTTCAATATCTAAACTGTTAAGTCGAAAGTGTTATGATTTCCAAAGTGTTATGATTTCCAAAGTGTTATGATTTCGAAAGTGTTACTATCTTTGAAAATGTTACGATTTTGAAAATGAATATTATTTTAAAGTGAATAATGATATTGAATTGATATGGTTTTGAAATGAATATGATATTTTGATATGAAGTATGAACTATTTGAAATGAAATGACCACGGTGTGAAATAAGCGTTTGGTTGTTAAAGAGACCGGGATCAGATATTGTCATACTCTCTTCCAACACCAAAAACCACTTTAACAACTGTGTACGTGGTGGAGATTCCAGAACGAAGTAGGATGGTTTAGTGGCGATTCTATATGGTATTTACGTAGCCCTGACTCCCGTGAGTCAGCCTGATGTGGCTAAAACAGGAGTCATGCCGGGCCAAGTGAGGTCATTCCTCTGATCGGGCACATTCCTTCGATACATTTTATTGCTTTTGTGATTTGATTGGGTGCACCTTTGATTTGGGAGGGTGTCACGAGGTGGGCGGTAGTAGCTGCTATGCGTTACCACCAGTCCGGATACGCAAACGGTATATCTACCCTGGCATTGCCACGAGTGCCTTGTCGCATTCCCTATCGCCCCTTCTACGAGTTTGTTTTATGTCGTACCTATGGAGTGCTCCCTGATAGCCCACCTCCGAGTGGAGTTTACAGTATCTGTATAGACTGCGGCATTATAAATATGCATTAAGGGGGATATGGGTAAGGCCTTAACGCTATTTTAATAGTTTACTTTATTATAGACATATTATAATAGCATATATTACTACATAATAGATAGTTCCATGGATCCTTAGAGGATGGAAATCCCAAACATCCTTTGAGTTACTTGTATTTCAGTTGATATTTCACTTGAGTTGAATTTACTGATATAAGAATGTTAATCATGACTCGAGTTTTTCGTGTTTTGCTTTATGCTCGGGTCAGACTGAGTGTCACAACATTTGAGACTCACCGTTGGAGATTGGAGCTTTGTTTAAAGATCTATCTATCCAGCTTTCAGTTTATTCCAGCCATTTATGGTCAGACTCGTCAGTTGCTTATGTATTATAGATTCATTTGTATTCAAGATTCTGTTGTCTTTTGTTTCAAACTCTGATGTTTATATAGTAGCTTCATGAACTACTATTTATCTATTCCACTGCTTATTGTTGTAATACTCTGTATCTGTGATTCTGTGATTGATTTATTTACTATATATGCTGAGTTTTGCTAATTATAAATTAACAATCTGACATTTAGAGCAATTCAAGTCCGACATGTGCGGATGCGAATGGTTCAAAATACCGGGACGTTACAGTTTAGATATAACGTTCATATTATATATATTATGTTGTCGGTTAGGTGATGATTCTGATATACAAATATATTTTCATAATTGGATTAGTTGTATGTTTGCATATACATGTATATTAAAAAAAAATTATGTACACACCTATAATGCTACGGCCCAACAATAAAAAAAAACCATTTTTTGATTTAATAGATTATTATAATAATTAAATATACATATACAGTTTAGAAATAAATATTACATTATACTTTATACAAATATGGCTATATAATTTTGTATACATAGATAGTATTATAGATATACTTTTTTTGGGAGTAATAAAAATATTTCTATTTTTTATTTAATATTATTTAAATCAATTATTTACATAAATTAACTATATCTATATGTACTATATATAAATTATGTTTTATATTTAATAAAATTAAGTTTGCACATAACATACCCTCGGCTATAAGTTAAAAAAACTTTTTTTTATAATGTGAAATTATTTAATTAAAGTCAAGAATTAAAAATCAGTTTTTGAAATTATTTCAAATTATAAAAATATAAAATAAATATTCAAAATACAAAATATCTTTTAGAATTTTACTGGAAATTAACATTTTAAAATTACTTTCAAAACATAATTTATTTTATTAATATTATATATATATATATATCTGAACGGATATTAATAAAACATATTTTAAAATATAAAAAATTATTCTGAGCTTTGCACATGACTAGGTGAACAAATGTTTATTAAAAATACATTTTGTGTATTTTATAAGTATTAATCTATGTTTATAGTATATTATTATATATTAATATATATAATATTTAACATGTAAATATATATATACATATATATTTAAAAAAATTATTATGTATATGTATATGTATATATTATTTTTGAATTTATAAAAGAATTAATGTAATTTAATACGATTTAAGTATAAATTCTTATTGTTATGAACATTTACAATGTTAATTTATTTTATATTTATATATATATATATATACACATAAAATTATTTAAATAAAAATATAGTTTATACATATAAATATATTTGTAACATTTTATAAATATAAATAAAAGTATATGGAAAACCATTTGGACAATATATTTGTATATTAGATGCGCTAAAGTGTCCATTATGGTGTAAATCGCTGCACCTATACACAAACATGTTATACCTTGCACAAATTGATATGTTACACATGTACACACATATATATATGTGTATATGATACATGTGTGTGTGTGTGTGTATAATATCATTAGATAAATAGTACAATATTATTTTATAAATTTAAATAAAATTAAGCTTTTATATAAAAGAAATTTTGAACTGTTTCTAAATAAGTTAGACTACCTAGGTCCAATAAAGATCCAAATGGTTAAAATTTTGAAATTCGTCCATTACTTCCACTGCAGGCTGACCCAGTTCCAACAATGGTATCAGAGCCTAATAACCTATGCAGTCTAAATTAGTCATGTTAGGGTGTCTAAGAAAAGTATTGTCGAATGATTGTTTGGATAATCTAGTACTCTACCCTACATGGCTACTAACCTATCCCAAATAGATTTGTGAGCCCAAAAGGTTGCCACTAATGGAAGAGGCCTAATTTAAATCGAGTCTTAGGCTAATTTTCAAAACTAAAAATATAAGGTTTTAAATTTAGAAGTTAAATTTAAAATAAGAAATACATATATAATAAAAGTCATAATACAATAATTTTTTTACAAATGGTTGGAAATTAACATAAATTAATTTCGATTTTTTTAAATTTATTAATAAGATTAATAAAATAATTAAGTGAGTTAATTAATGAAAAATATGTACATGTACTCTATATTTTAATATATGTTATGTTGTTTTAAAATGTTTAAAATAACATAAGTATACATGTATGTATGTAAATGGATTTCAAAATTAATACAATTTAGTAAAAAATGTTTAATTAAATAAATTAATTAAAATGTTAATTAGTTAAATAATATACACATATATATGATATATGTGTTATACTATAAAGGTTATAGTATTTAATAAATATTTAATATAAATGTTATATTAAGATAATATAAAATTAGTTAAAGAGTTAATTAATTTAAATTAATTAAATGGGATTTAATTAAAATAATGTTATACATAAAACTATTACATAAGTTAAATAAAATATAAAAGTTATATAATAATAAAACTCGTATAATATAATTGTATAAACTAAAGATGGAACATTAAAGAAACCCTAAATATGCTTAAGGAATAAATACAAACATACATATATTTATACAGTGATTTCTGATGTGTCCAACACTTGAATTACAAGTGTATTTCATAAAAAATATATTATCCCATAAGTCGATATCACTCGATATAATATATCGAAGATTATGAATTCTCAATATAAATTTGTCCTCTATCATTTATATATTAATAAATTATTTGCATACTCCTTAGTTGTTGAGCTTTCCTCAAGCTAAGGATGTTATGTACAGTACTATTAATATATTAAGTATATGAGGTAAGATAACTGCACGTATTTGTTGATCTTTCCTCAGGGCATTTGCATTATACTTAAGCCATCGTGAAATAAAGACCTGAGTAAATAGTCCCACTTTACTTGTTGAGCTTTCCTCAAGGTAAAGGCAGGATTAGGACAAGGAAAAACGGATTAGGAGTTGTATGTGATACAACTGATAAGGAGTTATCCATTATATGTGGGCCTATGATTTGTTGATCTTTCCTCAAGGTCAGAATCCTAAGGCATATGAGTCTTAACACCCACTAGTGTAGTCGAAAGACTTCTATGTTTCGTTTTAGGGTTTCGTGAAACATAAAATACTAATGGGAGCCTTATTTCATTTATAATGTTATATAATGTTATATAATGCTATATAATTGTAAGAACATATGCTATATAATGTTATAATAATCTACTTGAAAATTTTGTGCATTTAATGTTATTGATCAAACATTTATCTGTTAAGATATACGAATGAACTAAATTGAAGATTGACAAATAGAAATATAATATATAATTACTAATAAATGCTTATTGCATGTTAATGTTCCAACAGCCATGCAAGCGCCTGATTTTACAACTACTAAATATGTTCATAATTTGGTCACTTACGTGTTTATTTGGTCGAGAGCGTGTATTGCATTATATAAGTTCCGAACTCAAAAGCAATACAAGACTATGGATATATGAACCATATAAAATTCCATATAAATGTTCTATGATGAACGGTCACTGTTCGTAGTGTACGATATTTTGATGAAATTAGTTCATCCGAAATAAGCAAATAAACCGTACCGTGAGATTGAGTATTAAATTTGATTGATTGCAATAAAGATCGTACTATGTTAGATGTAACACCAAACCTAAACTACAAGATAGATCTAAGAACTCGATCGTTGAAATATCAGTTTGATAAAAGTGCAACATACTAGATGTCCTTAAATGTTAAGGATGATCGAGTAGACTTTTGTAAAGAGTTCATTATGATGTTGCAGTAAGGGTATTCTTTTGAATGGTTCCAACATTTAGAAAGAAAAATGAGTGTACACGAGTAGATGTTATTTATGGTACAATTGGGATGAAGAGAGTGGATAGTCACTTCTACTTAATAGAGAAACATCAGAAACAAGAATTGTAATAATGATAATTTATACCTAACATTGGATTAAAAAAATATGATTTCTATTCCAAAATGTATTTTCATATAGAATTTTTTTTTCTATGAGATTTATTTCTTTAAGTTCAAAATATTTGAACAAAGAACTCTCTGTTATAAACTAGTTGCAGTATATGAAATAAATAATCTACATTAAATGAATGATGGACCTCTAAATTTAATATATTATTATAGTAATAGAAAACTAGTAGGAGCATACCATATAGCATTTATTGATTGCATCAAATTATGAAAATTATTTTCATAAAACATACCAAACATTATTCATGAAATAATGACTATTTTTTGGTGTCGACTGAAAAATAGACGTAGTTATATTTCAATATGAATATTATGAATATTCATTATGAAATAAAACTATAATGTGGTATTTGTTTTCAAAACAAAAGTAATGCTTCAGAAAATATTGAAGTATCTAAAATTATTTACAATTACTTTGGAATTATAGACCAAGCCAGAGTTTTGAAAAATAATTTTTATATGATTATGAATCATATAATGCTAGTTAATTATATTTCAAACAGTTAAGGGCTGTGCACCGATTTAGTAGGAGCATCATAAGAGTTGATGAACTCTTCACATGGATACATATAGATGTATGCAATCGTAACTCTATTAAAACCAAAATGGTTCCATGTACTTCGTCATATTCACCGATGAGTTATCACAGACAAGGACTTGTGTATTTGATACACATGTATAAGTCTATGATAAGCTAATAGAATATAAAATGGAAGTAAATAAAATAAAATGTAACATAAATGATTCGATTCGATTGAGTGGGTGAATATATTGGAAAGGTTTTCGCATGTACCAAACTTGAATAACGATTCGGTATCAAAGGTCACTCATTCCTATTCCTATAATACATAATGATATGTTGATAAGGAGTAATCGAACTTTGTTGGACAAAGAACAATTAATAATGAGTGAAGTTAAGTTTAAATTCTTTCTATAAGGTATGTACTTAAGAGTGGTACACAAGGTTAAAATTAATATCACCTAAAGAATAGTTTACAAAACCATATAGGATAAGGGTTTGTAAGAAACCCCTATATATCCTAGGCCAAGGAGTTAGCAGGTTGTCTGAGTTGAAAGACTGCACATAATAATTGTATGTAAGAGATCTTGTATGTATCATCCCAACAGAATTTTTAGAACGATAGTCATTAGATGACTAATTTATGGTGTGAACATAAATATATTGTGACCTAATGCAAAATCAGTTTTATATAAGGCAATTCATAAAATGTTTATAAATGCATGTTCTGTTGCACTAAGAGGCAACTGTTGTTTCAAGAAACACCAACTTTGCAGTAAAGGAATTTCCTTTAGAAGTTATTAGTAGTGAAATGAATTTGGATACGATCTAAAGATACAACTGATTATAAGGGATGAAATGAAATTGACCAAACCTAAAATGAACATAATACATTAGAACGTCAAATGAGTATCCTTGTACATTAAAGAGAAACTGTGATTTTCTTGTCAATATCAAGAATTAATAATCCTTGGTTGTTTATTTTTATTTTTATAATTTTGCAGGCAAAACAAAGTATTATTATTTTGCACGGGCAAGCTGATTTTATAGTGGCCATACCACTTTACAGAATGTAACAGGTGTGAAGCATATTGCCTTAATAGCTAAATCCTCGGTTGTTTAATTAAACCATTAAGAGTATTGACTTTATGATATGGTATTTTGCGAAAATCTGAAATAGATTCCAAGTACATTATCAAAATATGACTTTGATAGTTGTATCCAAAGGGATATGATTCATTGGCTACAAATGTGTCTTCAAAATAAAGACTAGTTCAGTTGGAATATAATGAGCAACATTGATAAGAATAAAATTGTAAATTTCAATTATTGAAATTAATGTAATAGATTCACCATTCGATGTGCACAAGTTGATTCAGATTTTAGTCATAAAATTATCGCATGGTATATTTTTGGTACGTATCTATTAAAAAGGAGAATTCTAAATAATGATTTAGAGTAAACTGTTTACACATAATAACCAAAGTATCTAGAAGTTAGTAGGAGCGATACCGGGTTTGTGAGTTTTTAGATATGATCAGAAAACAGATACGAAAGTATCGTTCGACAAGCATCGAAACTGAATAAATATTTTGATAGCAATATCAAATAGTTTGGTTTTTCAATCAAAATGCAGAGGAAGCGAATGCTCATAGAAAGTTAAAAGGTACATAAATATATCTGAACCATAAGTAAACAACACACTACTGATTGTTAACGATGTACTTGTGTTAAAATCAGCATTAGTTATTTTAATACTCGATATTGAATTTTTAAATGATATCTTTTATAGTAAGCATAAAAGATATTGGGAATGTCTCAAATGATATGTAATGACACCTTATTAAAAATTTTAAAATGGAACATGCAAGATGGATTCCTTATGCATTAGCAATAGGAATTATTATACATGTTATGTTGTCTACGATATCGTGATTTGTTTATGTATTTGATGCATGAAGTAAATATCAAATCCAAATAGATAGCACTAAATGGTTATTTGAGGTGTTCTCGTGTATTTATGAAATACTAGAGAATTATTTAAAGAAATAACAAACTCCTTATGAAGGGATGTTCAGACTCAAACTTTCAGAAGTGATACTGAGTATAATATGTCCATAATAAATTCAAGTTAAGAACCTTCAAGTTTTAAATGTTTCAAATGAAGAACTATGGATGATTCGATAGAAAAGGCTAAGTATGTCACCTTGAATAGTGCCACAATAAAAGCAATGTATACAAATCTAAATGCACAAATTTATAACTGAGCTAAGGCTGATTCCAAATGTTAAGAATCCCATAACATTGTTATATGATAACAGTGTCACTATATAGTTCATAACAGAAATTAGAGCTCGTTGGAAGTTGATACACATACTCTGAATTATTCCATATGTATAATAAAGATAGTTTATCAATGTCGGAGAGAGTTAATTTACAGAGTAGATAATTGAAACATAATAGCATACTCATTCACTGAGAGACTAGACCGATCGGTTATGAGGAAACCGATTTGTAACGCCCCACCTTTAGACCCATATTACCCAAGAATATTACAAGTAATATTGTCGAGTAATATAGAGAATAAGGATAGAAAGATGTGACCATCCATGTTTATTCCCTAGGGATAAAACTGTCATATTTTACCTTTTAGTCTAGAACGATATATATGTGAAAAGTCTCGGCACAAAGCAATAGACGGGTTGGCACAAAAATAGAATTAGAACAATATAATATACAATATAGAACATAGAATCAGATAACACAATGGAAAATATAATACCGACCAACATAATACACTGTGAGTCAACAAAGTAGGATACTAGATCTACATAATATACATATAAACCGTGACAAGCCTCCAAAAATATACGTGATATCTAGAGTCAACTTCTCATATGAAATATACATATCATAAAGGTTTAACATCAAAACAACACACATGACATATCTATATTTACATGATATATGACTCCCAAAAGCTAGCTAAAATCCATGGTCACAATGCCCTTGTACCTGCCAAGTCTCAGTCTTACCGAGCATTATAAGAATGTAACACCCGGATCAGATTACCTCTATATATCAAAGTGTGAGATCTAAAAAATAAAGATATCAATCGGATATCCATAGCAATAAATTATATTAAACAATAATAGCATATAAAGGATCTCAACAACAAGTATGTTCCAAATAATATTTGCCATTTCATAAAAAAACTCAAGTCTATTAAAGACTATCATACATAATATGGTGATTTACACATAGCCATTTCAAATCAATGAAACTAAAATAAATCCATATGAGGACCTTACTAATCAAAGGTACTATCCCCTTTTTGGACAAAATATAGAGGTATGGTCCCTTCTTGGATAATCATAAAAACACAAACAAATCAATAACACACACTATGTCACAAAATCACATCAAGTCTCTCATGGACTATCATCTTAAATATGGTGCTAACCTAACAAAATCTTCAAAGAACGATAAGGGAATTCACACCCGAACATAAACTTTATGAAGAACATGCGGTAGTGGATATCTGTGACGCCTCACCTCTATACCCACGTTAACCAAGAACACTACGGTGTAGTGTTGTCAATTAGCACGGAGAATAAGGCTGTTGAGGAGCGACCATCCATGTAACTTCTTTGTGCGAGCACCGATACGTCAGATAGTATAGAATGCATACCATTTAAGGAGGAAATCCAATATACCGATACAAACTCAAAGCTATCACACAGTGGCTATAAATAATCCTCGGAAACAAACATAGAAGTAAACATAACATAAATCAGTCACAGACATCCATATCACAAAGGCGGAAAAAGATATGAATATATATATAACACATGAAAGTGTACATCAGAGTAGTGGTCAGAAAGATCCACGATAATACAAAAGAATAGCAACATGTGCTATACAAAAGAATACATCAGTGAGTCGATATCTCAAATGTGTACAACAAAAACTACTAATCTAAGTAGTTAGCCAAAAGTCAGAATACTCCAGAGGAGAAGTCAAGCAGAAGCACCTGTAACATCTCAGTCTGACCCTAGTATTATTTATAAGAAAATAATAAACGAATCAGTCTAGCTATAAATATTAGATGATATGGTATAAAATAAAAGACATGGCATGAACATGTAATAACCATAGTGGCATACTACTATAAGTATGTAATTGAAAATCAACAAGAGATTAATCAATATCACAAGAATCTTCTCAAAGATAAAATAGGGTATCATACCCTAAACTTGTATTCATAACAAGTCAATGACACACGAATTCACCAATGCACAAAAATTGATAACATATCAATGAAAATCATGAAAATTGGTGAAGCACAAATTCCAGAAATCAACACACGAAATCCAGAAATCACATAAAAAGGGGGGAGGCCTATCACAAGAACGGGAGCATGAAAACTCACCAACACGTGTAACACAAGAACGAGAAGCTATCTCATGGAAGCTATCCATTAAATTTTGACACACGAACGGCCCGAAGACCATGGGGCGCTACCCCACATATGTGATGGTGAAACATCACACAAACGGGGTTTAGTCTCCCTCGTAGACAAAGAGACATCGCACAATTGCTAGTCTAAATCAAATCACAAAAATGATCGTCATGATCATCAAGAAGTGTCAATCACACCAAGCTAGTAAGTATATGAGTTTAGCTTCATGTCCCATAACCACTTGCTTAACTTAAATATTTACGAACAAGCTGTGAATCTTCACTAGAAAATTGTCACAAAAGGTTCAATCGAACAAGTCCAAGAGCTAACCGACGAAGTTAACGCGAGCGTTTCATACCACTCGTTTTACTAAGTCGTTTAATTCGATTTCTCATCCGAGTGAAGCAAAGGTCTGTATATCCTAGTAGATTGGAAAACGGTTTGAGAAAACGAGCTTTATATTTAAAATAGTGTTGAAATCATTTGGAAGAAAAGGTTTTGATATTTACTACTAGTATTAAAACCTTCATGTTTTTAAAGTGACAAATCACAGAAATTGATTGTAGAATCATCAAGTCACAAAAATTCACGTTCGTAGACGTGAATGGAACCCAAGGAAATCAGCTCGAAAATGCATCAAAGTGGAAATACGTTGCAGCGCATCACATGCATAACTTTAAATGGCGAGCTAGGAGTGAGTCGCGGCCTAACAAAGTAGTGCTCCAGGAATCACGACCTAGAACCAGGGAGTTGCGACCTAAAACCAACAAGTTACGACCTAACTCTTGGCCAAGCTAAATAGTTACAGGGGCGTGCGACCTAAGGGGAAGGCAGGAAGAGCGACCTAACTCATAACCGAGCTAAGAAAAAGACTCGAGCGACCTAACGTGGAAACAGGTCGAACGACCTAAGCATTCGTAATTTCTCCATGGCTGAGCGACCTAAGGGTCTACGACCTATGTGGCGCGCGACCTAATGTGGCGCGACCTAAGGCCTTACGACCTAAGGGAAACAAGGTCCTACGACCTAAAGGGAAACAAGGTCTTACGACCTTAAGTAATTAAGGTCAGGCGACCTAATGGTGCGACCTAAGTGGTATGCGACCTAAGGTGGTACGCGACCTAAGAAGTTGTTAAGGTCGAGCGACCTAAAGTGGTTAACGAACTAACTCGTGCGACCTAGCAACCTAGTGTTTGCCGAACGACCTAAAGTTGCCGAACGACCTAAGGGTTAGCGAGCTAATTGTAGGTGAGTCTCTTCATACTCGAACGACCTAGTAAAGTAAGGAGCGAGCGACCTAAGTCTAGATCCACGCCAGAGCGACCTAAGGTCCAACGACCTACGACCTAACGGCCAGCGACCTAGATGCGAACGGGCCAGTTCCGAGGCAGTGCGACCTATGTCCAGGAATTTGCCAAAACACACGAAAATTTGGGATTTTAACCAATTCGATCCAAACCAAATGCAAACATACATGCTAAAGTGATGGGGAATCATTCCCGACAATCCAATGACAGTTATAGGCAAGAATGTGAGATAAAATTCTCACATTTGCACCAAAAATCAATGAAGATGAAGCTTGAAACAAAACAAGGACAGCAACAAGCTTGAATCAATGTCTACACTTGAATTCGGAGTAGATGTTGGATTAGCAATGAAGATTAAAGCTTTGGAGTTTTAATTTCCCATTCCCTCCTCCATTTTTGATGAAGCTTCAAGGTTTTAGAAAATAGAAATGAAGTATGAAGAGAAGGAGGGAGTTGGGCTGAGTTAATAAGTGCAGTCCAAACCAAAGCCCTAAGTGAAAAAGTGGCGAAAATTCCACTATCTCCAAACATATCGAAGTTTACACTCAAAAAGATCGCAAACGTCATTTTGAACTCAATGGAGGTGGTCTCGAGTCCTAATTTGACCGTATGCAAAATGTAGCTTTTCGGACTAACATCCGACTAATGATAAAATATTTAAATAAAATATTTAAATATAAAATCGACAAATATGCGGGTTGTTACAGACTCCCATCCTTAAAGAAATTGCGTCCTCGCAATATATAAGATGGAAATAAAAAGTAACAACCATAAAACCATATTAACACAAAAGAAATTTGAAATAAGAAGTTTTACCTCAAAGAGCATGAGAAAGTAAGTCTGGATGTGTTCGCTCGATGAATTCTCTAGTTTCCCAAGAGCAATCCTTAGGATTTGAGGACCATTGAACTTTAACAAGCGGAAGATCTTTATTTCGAAGTCGTTTGATCTCCGAAGCAATAATTCGAATAGGATGCTGCCCATAAGTTAAGTTAGGCGAAACTTCAATCTCTTCCACAACACCAGACTCAAGAATAGAATCGGAATCCCGAAGGCACTTCCGTAATTGAGAAACGTGAAACACGTCATGCATGGCAGAAAACTGAGCCGGTAATGAAAGGCGATAAGCCATGGAACCAATACGTTCAGTGATAGGAAATGGCCCAATATATCGAGGCGCTAACTTTCCCGATCGACTGAAACGTACAACACCCTTCATAGGTGAAACACGAATAAATACAAGATCTCCCACAGAAAATTCTAATTTTCTTCTTCGGTTATTGGCATAGGATTTTTGTCTACTTTGGGCTTCTTTCATCCTATGTCAAATAAGGTCAATTTTCTCTGTGGAATCACGAATAAGATCTGGACCTAAAACCAGCTTCTCACCGGCCTCAAGCCAACAAGAAGGAGATCGGCATGGCCTCCCATAGAGTGCCTCGAAAGGTGCCATACCAATACTAGATTGGAAGCTGCTATTATAGGAAAACTCAACGAGAGAAATATGATCTTCCCAACTTCCACCGAAATCAAGCACACAAGAACGAAGAAGATCTTCAAGAGTTTGATTTACACGCTCAGTTTGTCCATCGGACTGGGGGTGATAAGCGGTGCTAAAATTAAGCTTCGTTCCCAAAGCTTTTTGAAGACTCTTCTTGAATCCACTGGTAAACAATGGATCACGATCACTAACAATGGAAGAAGGAACTCCATGCAGTTTAATAATTTCTTTGATAAAGAGTTTGGCCAGAAGAGGAACGGTTCGGTTCGACCGAACAGGAATAAAATGGGCAGATTTAGTAAGTATGTCAACGATCACCCATAAACTATTATGACCCGAACGAGAACGGGGAAGGCCATCAATAAAATCCATGGAAATTTGATCCCACTTCCAAATTCGAATTTCCAATGGTTGCAATAACCCACCGGGCCTTTGATGTTCGGCCTTAACAAGTTGGCAAGTCATGCAACACTTAACAAAGTTAGCGATATCAGATTTCATTCCCTTCCAATAATAAAGTCGCTTCATATCAGCGTACATTTTACTACTACTGGGATGAATGGAATACTTGGAACGATGAGAATCTTCTAGTATATCAGATTTCATATCAGGTCGCTAACACCTCGCTAAATATACTAATAAATTATAATGACCCATAATTTTTTAGTCTTCGAATTTGAATATTTAGTTTATTTAAATATTCGAATTTGAATTTAATTATAACAAAATCCATGTTTCAAATTTATCCTTATTTTTAATGACCTATTTCTAATTTAATTTATATGATTTTTTCATAATTTTTTATTTGAAAAAAATTAAATTGTCGTTTGACGTATTTTGCGACAAACGTCATTATTTTTGAAACTTTACAGAATAAGTCAACATGTGTAGTTTATTACTGTTTTGTGACCATGTCACATAATTGTCCATGGTTATATTTTTATTTCTATCGTTTGATGTTCGTACGCAAACGTAATTTTCTGTAGCATGATACCCTAAAACTTTTTAAAAAACCTAACTTTCCCAAAAGTTAAACAATGCATACACATTCACCACATCTTGTGTTGTTGTAACGACCCGTAATTTTCGATAATTAAAAATTGTAAATTTAATAAGATATTGTGATTTAATGTTGGAAGAAATAAAAATTTGTGATTTAATAATAAGAATATAATTGGAATGAAATGTAATAATATTAATTTAAGGTAACTAATAACTACTTTAAATGTAATTCCAATTAATTAAAAGGATTAAAGAGTTATAATTGATATAGATTGTAAATAAATTATAGTACTGTATGTATTGATGGATAATTGGATTAAAAGAGCAATTGATAATTTTAAAGTTGATTGATATATGAAATAATGTGTAATGAATTGTAACTGAATAAATTTAGTGTTGTAGTAGTAATTATAACACTTGTTGTGGATAATAAACTTATAAGATGTGACTAAAAGTTAATGGTGACAATTATTATATGTTACATATTTATTTAGCTTGTTAAATTTGATTTGGAAATCAATTTCAATTAATTCACTTAATTAGTGCAGTTAATGTAGATTTAATTTGATAATAATTCAATAAGACGTAACATAATGTAAAATTTATTCATAATATGATGAATGATTGAATATAAATATTGAAATCGAGTTTTGATCAAATTATTGGAATTTAAATTATAATAAATGGATTTATTGCAATTAAATGTAATTAAATACTATGTTAATGAAAACTAAGATGATAAATGTAGAAGGTTAGTGTAACAAGATATAAACAATGATAGCTATGTCTGTAAAGTAATAATTGTTAGAATATAAGTTTGAAATCAAATTAAAACAATTTATTGGAATTTAATTTTTATTAATTGGATTTAATTACAGTTAAAATTGAACACTGTAATTAGTGAAATATTAAACACTGAATTTGATATGTAAATTTGCTTTAAGTTATTATAAATGTCTAATTAATCAAAAAAGATGAAATTCGTTAGCTTATAAATATTGAATTAAAAAGTCATTTATTAATTTAATATTTATTTAATGTAAAATTAGCCATTTTGGCCACTGTCTCGGATTTCGACGAAACCAGTTTCATCGGACCCATAATGGTGAATTATTGTGAGATTTCATGTTTCGTAGCGATCGGACTTGTCGTTTGATCATACGGACTCGAAACGCGTAGAAATCAATTTAATTAAATTCAATTGAAATCAATTTGAAATAAGCTGATTTTAAGCTAACTTCTTCATACGATAGAATTAGGACTTGAAACCTATTCCATTGAGTTTAAAAATATCAAAAACATCTATTTTGATATATGGGATGGCCCATTTCCATTTCGGGAACGAAATGGGCTTTTCGGGTCGTTTATCGTTCCACTTTCAAATCGATCTAGTCCATTCGTTTCTATTTCTGATCTGCTTATTTGTAGCCTGTTATAAACCCTACCTATTTATTATTCCATTTTTTAGTACGTACATTTCCTTTCTATCTCCTTCTTTTCAATGGTAGAACATATTTAAATTCCCAAACCCTCAATTCAATTTCAAAACCAAATCGAAAAATCAAATTCCTCAAACCCTATCAAATTATATATCATTTCGAAGCTCTCGATGAGTGTAATCCACTGCAACAATTCGTTTTTGGATTCGATTCATCGTTTGACCAGAAATCGAGGTTAAACCTCGGCCGTCCATTTTAGGGTTTTGACGATCCAACGGTGGATCGTCGTCCGATCGACGATCGGGGAAGGGCGTTGGGAAGCTGGGGTGGAGCAAGTCATAACGATGGCCTCCGTTTGTCGTCATATGATCGAAGCTCGCATGAATCATGGGAAATAAGGCGCGGCGGCCGTTGGCGCTAAGGGGCGTTAGAGTGGGTCGCGCCACCTTAGTTGGAGGCAACATGGACAAGGGAAGGCGGCGCAAGCGTCAGATCGTTGTGGATTAGCCTTGTTTGGTCGGCGATTGGAGAAATAGGTGGCCGCTGCAGCTTAGTGTCGTGAGCGTGAAATTTTAAGGGAGCTAGGGTTTCTCGGGGAGGGTGCTGACGTGGTAACGTGTTTTGTTTATTTTAATTTTATTGTTTTTCTATATTTTAAAATCGTATAACTTCTAACGATCAAATCTTTTGCATACAAACTCGGTTTTGGATGCGGTTTATTCTGCTGGGATCATATTGAAATTCCGCACATTTTGACGCTGGTTTGGACAAATTATGAGACTGTTAAAATTTGGGCCCTAAATTAGATTTTTATTCGATTTACAATCGAAGGTGAGTGTTTTAACCCACTCACAATTACTAAACTATCTTATGTTAGTCAAATTTAATTTATGATGTGATTAGAAATTAATTGATTGTTGTTTGGCATGTTAAAATTGTCATTTTAGTTAAATTTGACTTTTATTGCATTTAATCATCGTTAATTTAATATTGAAGTTAAATTGTCAATTTAATACTTGTTATTGATTATCATTTATTTATTGATGTTTATTGATCGATTTGGATGATGATTGTGATGGATGTTTGATTGTTGATATTGGATGTTGTATTTTATATTGTTATAATACTGCAAATTCCTTATGGGTTGAAATGATACATACCCGAATGATCTATAGATTAAGGAAAATCGTTATGGGTTGAAATGATAGACTCGAGCGATTTTATGGATTTTATTTAATTCGGGATTGCGGTTTGAAATGATATATACCGTAAAATTTTAAATTGCGGATTGAAATGATAAATATCCGTATCACTTGACCCTAGGGTAGAAAATTATATACGGACACCGGATTGGTTAAATTAAATGATTTTTGAATCTTTAAATTTTGAATTCAGTTAACTGGTACTTTGTAATAGAAATTGATTTATATAAACTGAATTATTTTTGGAAATCCAAGCTTTAATGTTGAAATTGGAATTGATTAAATGACCTGGTCAAAGGATTTAAATTTAAATTTCAAAGTTGAGGTGTCAAATATAAATGAATTTATCGGAATTGAGTTATTGAAATGTTGGATATAACTTTGAAATCTATTTTAAACTATTTTAATTAAATTAACTATTTTAATCAATTTAAACTATTTTAATTTATATTAATCTATTATAACCTATTTAATCCAATTTAAATCTATTTTACCAATTTAAAACTAATTAAATTTATTTAATCTATTTAATGTAATTTAAATCTAGTTAATCTATTTTAAATTTATTTAATATATTTAAAATTTATTTAAGATAAATTAAATCCATTAAATCTATTTTAAATCTATATAAATCATTTTAAATCTAATTAAATCAAATTTAAATCTATTTAAACTATTTTACTATTTAAACTATTTTAATTTATTTTAAATTATTTTTAAAACTATTAAAACTATTTATGACTACCTAAACTATTTTCTAAAATTTCAGATTGTGTAAAGTTGAAGCATTTATATTTAAATCCTTGATAATGATACAATCTAAGTTGGAATTTGGAATTGATACTTTTTTTTGTGAAGTGACGTATTTGAGTAAATATAATGATTTTGGAATGAGGATCTAATTTACCTATCGTATCGATAATTTAAACGGTGAATATGATTTTTGAAAGCGATATGATTTCAAATGTGATATGATTTCGAAAGTGATTTTGAGAATATGATATTTTGATATCAATTATGAATTGACTTTTAAAATGTAAAAGAACAGTCTGGTGTGAAATAAGCGTTTGGTTGTTAAAGAGACCGGGATCGGATATTGTCATACTCTCTACCAATACCGAAAACCACTTTAACAACTGTGTACATGTTGGAGATTCTAGAAATGAAGAGGATGGTTTGGCGAACGATTTTGTATGAGGTATTTACATGACCCTAACTCCCGTGAGTCGGCTTGATGTGGCTAAAACAGGAGCTACGCCGGGCCAAGTGAGGTCATTCCTCCTATCGGACACATTTCTTCGATACTATTCTACTACTTTGTGATTGATTTGGTGACCACCCCTTTATTTTGATTTGGGAGTGTGTTCCGAGGTGGGCGGTAGTAGCTGCTATGCGTTACCACTAGTCCGGATTCGCAATTGGTATATCTACCCTGGGCATTTCCTCGAGTTCCTTGTCGCATGCCTTATTGCGCCTTCTACGAGTTTGTTTTGTACCATACCTATGGAGTGCCCTCTGGGTAAACCTCAGGGAGGAGCGTACGGTACTGTATAGAATATGGGAATATATAAAATGTGTTAAGGAGGATATGGGTAACGCCTTAACGCTATTTTAATACTTTTACTTTACTGTAGACATATTATAATAGCGTATTGTACTACATAGTAGATAGTTTAACGGATCCTTAGGAGATGGAAATCTCAAACATCTCTTAAGTTATTGCACTCATATTTGACACTGGATAGGAGATGCCAACCCTCGTAAACATCTCTGACGCCGTTACACTCATATTTATTTACTGTTGATTTAACTTACATAAGATCTCTTAGTTCTGACTCGAGAGTTTCGTCTTTTCAATTCTTTCGGGTCTGTCTGAGCTTTTCAATTTATTGAAGACTGATTTATGGAGGATGAAGACGAAGATTTGTACTATTATTATGTATTATATTTATTCCACTGCATCATGTTGTTCCGCTGCATTTATTTATTATTTATTCTTGTTGTTTGTAACTCTGATCTGTATTATAATGGTTTAATCAATGTTATTTGTAAACAGCTTCATGAACTGTTTATTTGATTATTATATTTTGTCATTCCGCTGTGAGATTCTGTATTTGTTTTCTTTCTTTCTCTGCTTTTTCTTATTTACCCCATAACAATAATGCTTTATATGGAAGAACGAATGTGAAAAAGAAATAATCTATAAATGGTGAATGAATTGTAAAGAAACTTACCTAATAATGTATAATCTAATAATTGAAAAATAACTTATTGAAGTAATGAATGTAAGGTAATAAAATGAAAGAAATGGCATTATATGAATAAAGAAGAGATGAACTTTTGTAAGTATTAACGAATGTGAATTAATGAATATAAACATTATATGAGTGAGAAAGAAAGGTAAAGGATGAAGAAGAAAAAAGGGAAATCAAACTAAATAGTAAATGTGAAGTAAACTGAAATAGAATGTATACAATACTTCAATGATGAATTTCATTTATGATCCAAATAATTGAAATAGATATAACTTATGTAAGTAAAGAATGTAAATTAATGAAATTAGCCTTATATGAATGAATGAGAATTAAATTTTTTTAAGTAATGAACGTGAAAAAAAAAATCAATGTATGAAAAAAATGAACAATAAACGATGTGAAAAAGATAAATGGAGTAAACTTAAAAATGTGTTGGATTCTTTGTTTGTATTGGCTTATGAATTGGTTGGGAAAAGATACTTCTATTTTGTAAAAAGATGTATAAATAATCTATAAAATTATCTACGACTGTTGAGTATATGGTTTAATTCATAGTTTATTTATCACTTTATATGATTAGAAGTTCTGAACCCGAACAAACCATTTGTTTTGGTTGCTATGGATGGATGATTGCTCTCTTTGTTGAAAATGATGTTTGTACTGTTGTTTGCAAATGACTATTGTTATATTGTGATGATTCGTTTGTTATTTATTGAAACAACTTAAATGTTTCCCTTTTATGTAATTATTAACTTCTTTGGATTATATAAGTGAAATACAGGTTTATGGAAGCAATAGCTATTGCTTTTGGTTTCATAAAATAAGCGTTATTTGCCCAACAAATAGGTACGTTCTCGGATTACGGTTTTCTAGCGATATTATATTGTTTTTCCCGTGGTTTGGGATATATTATTTTGAAAGTATTTGATATATATTGTTATTATTGATATTTCTATTTCTCCCAGACCTCTCCGTACAAAAGAGACTCTGCCGAAATTTTCCGTAAATTTTGGACTTAGAAAAATTTTGTGAAATATTTTCCAAACTTTTGTTAACTTGAATATAAAGGATTTAATTGTTATAAATTGATATATTTTATTTAAATTATTTGATTATGTAAATTAGTTGTTTATAAATTTAATATTTTGAATAAGATGTATTAATTATATAAATTCCTTCATTCCCTTCTTTTCCTTTTCGGGGACGAAACGTTTTGAGTGGGGGAGAGTGTAACGACCCGTAATTTTCGATAATTAAAAATTATAAATTTAATAAGATATTGTGATTTAATGTTGGAAGAAATAAAAATTTGTGATTTAATAATAAGAATATAATTGGAATGAAATGTAATAATATTAATTTAAAGTAACTAATAATAAATTATAGTAATGTATGTATTAATGGATAATTGGATTAAAAGAGCAATTGATAATTTTAAAGTTGATTAATTTATGAAATAATGTGTAATGAATTGTAACTGAATAAATTTAGTGTTGTAGTAGTAATTATAACACTTGTTGTGGATAATAAACTTATAAGATGTGACTAAAAGTTAATGATGACAATTATTATATGTTACCTATTTATTTAGCCTGTTAAATTTGATTTGGAAATCAATTTCAATTAATTCACTTAATTAGTGCAGTTAATGTAGATTTAATTTGATAATTATAGAATATTAATTCAATAAGATGTAACATAATGTAAAATTTATTCATAATATGATGAATGATTGAATATAAAGATTGAAATCGAGTTTTGATCAAATTATTGGAATTTAAATTATAATAAATGGATTTATTGCAATTAAATGTAATTAAAAACTAAGTTAATGAAAACTAATATGATAAATGTAGAAGGTTAGTGTAACAAGATATAAAAAATGATAGCTATGTCTGTAAAGTAATAATTGTTAGAATATAAGTCTGAAATCAAATTAAAACAATTTATGGAATTTAATTTTTATTAATTGGATTTAATTACAGTTGAAATTGAACACTGTAATTAGTGAAATATTAAACACTGAATTTGATATGTAAATTTGCTTTAAGTTATTATAAATGTCTAAGTAATCAAAAAAGATGAAATTTGTTAGCATATAAATATTGAATTAAAAAGTCATTTATTAATTTAATATTTATTTATTTAATTAATGTAAAATTAGCCATTTTGGCCACACTCTCGGATTTTGATGAAACCTGTTTCATCGAATCGGTAACGGTGAATTATTGTAAGATTTCAAGTTACGTAGCGATCGGACTTGTCGTTTGATCGTACGGACTCGAAACGCATAGAAATCAATTTAATTAAATTCAATTGAAATCAATTTGAAATATGATGATTTTAAGCTAACTTCTTCAAACGATGGAATTAGGACTTGAAACCTTTTCCATTGAGTTTAAAAATATCGAAAACATCTATTTTGATATATGGGATGACCCATTTCCGTTTCGGGAACGAAACGGGCTTTACGGGTCGTTTATGGTTCCACTTTCAAATCGATCTAGTCCATTCGTTTCTATTTCTGATCTGCCTATTTATAGCCTGTTATAAAACCTAGCTATTACTTATTCCATTTTTTCAGTACGTACATTTTCTGTCTATCTCCTTCTTTTCAATGGCAGAACATATTTAAATTCCCAAAACCCTCAATTCAATTTCAAAACCAAATCGAAATTCAAATTCCTCAAACCCTATCAAATTATATATCATTTCGAAGCTCTCGACGAGCAAAACTCACTGCAACAATTCATTTTTAGATTCAAATCATCGTTTGACCAGAAATCGAGGTTGAACCTCGGCCGTCCATTTTAGGGTTTTGACAATCCAACGTTGGATTTTCGTCCGATCGACGGTCGGGGAGGGGCGTTGGGAAGTTGGGGTGGAGCAGGTCATAACGATGGCCTCCGTTTATTGTCATATGATCGGAGCTTGTCGGAATTGAGGGAAATAAGGCGCGGCGGCCGTTGGTGCTAGGGGGCGTTAGAGTGGGTCGCGCCACCATAGTTGGAGGCGGCATGGACAGGGGAAGGCAGCGCAGGCGTCAGATCATGGTGGATTGGCCTAGTTTGGTCGGCGATTGGAGAAATAGGTGGCGGCTGCAGCTTAGTGTCGCGAGCATGAAATTTTGAGGGAGCTAGGGTTTCTCGGGGAGGGTGCTAACGTGGTAACGTGTTTTGTTTATTTTAATTTTATTGTTTTTCTATATTTTAAAATCGTATAACTTCTAACAATCAAATCTTTTGCATACAAACTCGGTTTTGGGCGCAGTTTTTTCCGCTGGGATCATATTGAAATTCCAGACATTTTGTCGTAGGTTTGGACGAATTCTGAGACTGTTCAAGTTTGGACCCTAAATTGGATTTTTATTCGATTTAAAATCGAAGGTGAGTGTTTTAACCCACTCACAATTACTAAACTATCTTACGTTAGTTAAATTTAATTTATGATGTGATTAAAAATTAATTAATTGTTGTTTGGTGTGTTAAAATTGTCATTTTAGTTAAATTTGACTTTTATTGCATTTAATCGTCGTTTAATTTAATATTGAATTTAAATTGTCAATTTAATACCTGTTATTGATTATCAGTTATCTATTGATGTTTATTGATCGATTTGGATGATGATTGTGATGGATGTTTGATTGTTGATATTGGATGACTGGATGTTGTATTTTATATTGTTATGACACTGCATGTTCCCTATGGGTTGAAATGATACATACCCGAATGATCTATAGATTAAGGAAAAATCGTTATGGGTTGAAATGATAGACTCAAGCGATTTTATGGATTTTATTTAATTCGGGATTGCGGTTTGAAATGATATATAACCATAAAATTTTAAATTGCGGATTGAAATTATAAATATCCATATCACTTGACCTTAGGGTAGAAAATTATATACGGACACCGGATTGATTAAATTAAATGATTTTTGAATCTTTGAATTGTGAATTCAGTTAACTGGTATTTTGAAATAGAAATTGATTTATATAAACTGAATTATTTTCGGAAATTCGAGCGTTAATGTTGAAATTTGAATTGATTTAATGACCTGGTCAAAGGATTTAAATTTGAATTTCAAAGTTGAGGTGTCAAATATAAATGAATTTATCGGAATTGAGTTATTGAAATGTTGGATATAACTTTGAAATCTATTTTAAACTAATTTCAACTATTTTAATTAAATTAACTATTTTAATCAATTTAATCAATTTAAACTATTTTAATTTATATTAATCTATTACAACCTATTAGATCCAATACAAATCTATTTTACCAATTTTAAACTAATTAAATTTATTTAATCTATTTTAAATCTATTTAATATAATTTAAATCTAATTAATCTATTTTAAATTTATTTAATCTATTTAAAATCTATTTAAGATAATTTAAATCCATTTAATCTATTTTAAATCTATATAAATCATTTTAAATCTAATTAAATCAAATTTAAATCTATTTAAACTATTTTACTATTTAAACTATTTCAATCTATTTTAAACTATTTTTAAAACTATTAAAACTATTTATGACTACCTAAACTATTTTCTAAAATTTCAAACTGTGTAAAGTTGAAGCATTTTTATTTAAATCCTTGATAATGATACAATCTAAGTTGGAATTTGGAATTGATACTTTTTTGTGAAGTGACGTATTTGAGTAAATATAATGATTTTGGAATGAGGATCTAATTTACCTATCGTATCAATAATTTCAACAATGAATATGATTTTTGAAAGAGATATGATTTCAAATGTGATATGATTTCGAAAGTGATTTTGAGAATATGATATTTTGATATCAATTATGAATTGACTTTTAAAATGTAAAAGAACCGTCCGGTGTGAAATAAGCGTTTGGTTTTTAAAAAGACCGGGATCGGATATTGTCATACTCTCTGCCAATACCGAAAACCACTTTAACAACTGTGTACGTGGTAGAGATTCTAGAAATGAAGAGGATGGTTTGGCAAACGATTCTGTATGAGGTATTTACATGACCCTGACTACCGTGAGTTGACTTGATGTGGCTAAAACAGAAGCTACGCCGGGCCAAGTGAGGTCATTCCTCCTTACGGACACATTTCTTCGATACTATTCTACTACTTTGTGATTGATTTGGTGGCCACCCCTTGATTTTTATTTAGGAGTATGTTCCGAGGTGGGCGGTAGTAGCTGCTATGCATTACCACCAGTCCGGATCCGCAATTGGTATATCTACCATGGGCATTGCCTCGTGTGCCTTGTCGCATGCCTTATCGCGCCTTCTACGAGTTTGTTTTGTACCATACCTATGGAGTGCCCTCTAGGTAAACCTCATGGAGGAGCGTACGGTACTATATAGACTATGTGAATATATAAAATGTGTTAAGGGGGATATGGGTAACGCCTTAGCGCTATTTTAATACTTTTACTTTACTGTAGACATATTATAATAGCGTACTGTACTACATAGTAGATAGTTTAACGGATCCTTAGGAGATGGAAATCCCGAACATCTCTTATGTTATTGCACTCACATTTGACACTGGATAGGAGATGCCAAACCCCATAAACATCTCTGACGCCGTTACACTCATATTTATTTACTGTTGATTTAACTTACATAAGATCTCCTAGTTTTGACTCGAGAGTTTCGTCTTTTCAATTCTTTCGGGTCAGTCTGAGCTTTTCAGTTTATCGAAGACTTCTTTCTGGAGGATGAAGACGAAGATTTGTACTATTATTATGTATTATATTTATTCCACTGCATCATGTTGTTCCGCTGCATTTATTTATTATTTATTCTTGTTGTTTGTAACTCTGATCTGTATTATAAAGGTTTAATCAATGTTATTTGTAAACAGCTTCATGAACTGTTTATTTGATTATTATATTTTGTCATTCCGCTGCGAGATTCTGTATTTGTTTTCTTTCTTTCTCTGCTTTTTCTTATTTACCTCATAATAATCTGCCCTTTTAAATGGTTTGAGTCCGACGTGTGTGTCTGCTTAAAACTTCCAAAAAGGCAGGTCGTTACGGTTGTACTTGCACTTGACTTTGTTTTACTTAACTTTGAAGCAAATTGACTTTGGTCAATTTGGTTTACCTTAACTTATAGTAGTTGAATTATATTTTTATATATGTATGAACGCATGGTCAAAGAGAGAGAAGTACACAAGCACCATCACAATATTTGCCTATATATGTTTACACTCACGGATGGACACAATACACATTCATTTTTTCACTATTCTTCCATGCGTACGCAAATCGAACACAAGCACTTTCACATTTTTTAAATTCTTTTTCTTTGTAAAATGAAAATACACAAATATGGGTGTGAGTGGGTATGCAAGTGTGTTTGAGCACGTTGTATGGGCTTGCATGAGTCGGTATGTGCATGTGTGTGCGATGTTATGTTGGAGCTAGCAAGTGAAAGTAAGGAGAGGAATGTAAAGACAGGAGAACACACGCAAGGCACAAAATTGGGAGAGCATGCATGAAGGAAGAACAGACAGAGAGAGAGCGCAAGATGAAACACATGCAAGAAAGAGAAGGGGTGTGCAGGCATTTAATGTAGAAGAGGACATAAGAAAATGAAAAGAGGATTGAGTTACTATTCATTGCAAGGGATTTTTCACTTTAGTCCTACTCAATATGGTCAGTTGCATGAATAGGAAGATGCATGTGTGTGGGCTTTCAGGTTTAGAGGGTTTTGTAAAGTTTAATTTAATAATTAGTTTACTAAATTTGTTTAGTTAATTAAAATGTGTTAACTTTAAAAGTTAATAGCTCCCCCATACGAAGTCTGTTTAACCGATGGTCTTCAACGTTAGATTCGTATAGACGAGTAGAACACATTAGTAAAATTATTCGACATATTTGACGAAGTATAAAATATTCATAAAATACTAGTTATTGAATTTAATTATAAATAATGTAGTTAAATAATTATACTTTATTTATGACATTCTATTTAGCAGAATAAATCTCCATTCTGTGGTTGCAAAATAAAAAGAAAATTTGTGACATTAATTAAAATTTGTAGATTAATTATTGTTCGATAACTTGATGTGTTAGTTACATATTATTTAATGTTGATAATGATGTGCTATTATTATTATTTGGTTGGTTGTTTGGATTGTGCTCGGCCAGTTTATGAGCAATTGATTACCCATTTTAAGTAGCATGGATTGGGTAGAAAATAATTATAAGCGAACACCTTATGATTAAAATTTCACAATTTGACTATAAGGTGTTCGATGAAAATATTTGTTAAGTAATTGTTATAATAAAAGATGTTTACTATAATTTTAAAGATGTTTATCTTTTAAATGAAATGGTTTCTTTGAAAAGAAATAGAAATGTTTATGGAAATAAATATTTATAGAAGTGTTTTCCTATATTTTGGTATAAAAGATATTTTGAGAATAAATGTTGGTTTAAATATTTTGGATCAAAAAGGATTTTAAAAGAAACTATTATTTCGAGAAGTTAAATCCCGACGGTCTTGAAATTGATTTCAAAAAGATTTTGGGAAGAATAATGATAGTATGATTGAAAGTATTTATGAGATATTATTATTGTGAAATATGAATTTGTTAGTGAAAGTATATTCATATTTATTGATTTGAGTTTCTAGGAATTGTCCATTAATGGGATCTATCGTCAGTTGGTATCTGTGGTTTTTTTTCTTTTATGCTGCGATTGGCAATTGCTATGATTATATATCCACGAGGGGTACTGTCCTAATGGACGTTTATTATTTTAGTAAACATTTTCCTTTGGCGGTATTTACCTTGAGAGGTATTTCCCAATCTATTTTGATACACTATTATATACGTATTTTGATAGAAGAATATTTGGGAAATTGGTTTATACAAATTATAGGTTTTGATTTAAACTTGAAAGAATGATTTGTCAAAAAAGATATATATTATTGTTTCAAAAGAATTTGAAATGAAACTAGGAATTTAGTTTGAAGATATTATTTTTGAAGAGGATTATATTTTGAATATAATAAAGTTAATTAGATTTCAGAAATCTACATGTGAAGATTAAGCCTAAGTGGGTAGTTTGGAATTGCATATTTGTTTGTCCAACGTAGGCACCTTTAGTCTTATTTGTAGTAGAAGAACTATGTTGGCTTGATCATGTATTTAATTGGGTACCCAATTAGATAGGGGTACATAGGCAGTCACAAGTGGTAGTGACGCAACCCCAATAATAATATATCTTTTTCCTGTTTATTGTTTGCTAGTTATCATGTGTTATTGTATCTTTCACGCTTACCATTTTATTTTGCTTTTGACATGTTTATTGAGTTTGCAGGAATGAATATTATTGTCTCTCACATCAGGGTTGTGAAGCAGTAGATTTATGGTATTTGAGTTTGGTTTGTATTAAAGCACACCATGTAGAATAATTGATTACTCTGATAAGTTGTATTATTAAAATTGTATAATATACATTTAGCAGTGTTGTATATTTATCAGATTATGATATGTTAAATTGGTAGTTTTCATTCGTACTTTTAGAATGGATGGGTTTTCAACGATTTTGACTGGTTTGAAAATTTGGGTTGTCACATAAATAATCACTAATGGTTTGGTTAGGTCGCTAACACCTCACTAGAAGTTTGGTCGGTCGCTAACACCACCCTAAATATTTTGATCAATAGGATATTTTTAGTGCGAATTGCTCTCTTCCAAGGGGAGACTGATAAGGAAAGCTTTAGCAGTTTGACCCGCTAAACTCCTGCAACCCAACGGTACCGAATATCCATAACATATGTTCAACCTAATATCACATTGGTAAGGTGCTACGCCTACTCATGAATGGCTCAAGTGTTACGATATCGAATATAGTCTGCAGTACAGATTGCTGACTCGGTGGTATAGGGATAGAAGCTAAACTAAACTCAAACGTATACCACAACTTGGGGTGCGACTTAAGCAGTCAAGCCGCTAGGCTGAACAACTAGGCTACAAGGTCAAGCTACCAAATGCACTAATGAACATAACGAGTTATAAAAATAACCCACTTCACCAAGATGCCATTGGTCACGAAGTATTATAAACTTAGTAGATAGTAATCACTAAAGTAATGACCGAGTGCCCCATAATCACTTGATATTGCTAAACTATTTACTATTAGTTAGTAAATTCAACTACCAATTACTCTACACAAACAAGTCATATAATCAAATAACGAAGTTATAACTAATTTCCCATAACCACTTGTTACTACTAAATTGTTCAAGTATATTTCTCATTTCATAGAAAAAGCAACCGATTAGCTTGAAAGCTAATTTATATGAAAATTCATCAAAAGTCACAAAGATGTCTAAAGAGAAATAATTGCATATAAAGCATAAGAATTTTTCTTTACAAAACTACGGGACAATATCCAAATTCTTTATATACTTAAAATCTCTTCATTCAAATCCATAACTTTTATTGCTCAACTATATATATACACACTCTTAATAATATAATAAGCTATAAAAACTAGACTGATCTCAAAATGAATATTCCTTAATATATATAGTTATATAAAACTCTCTAAAAGAGACTCTTTAGCATGAAAGCTTAATTCCAAAATCTCATAAAGGTATGAATATTTATATAACAACATTTACATACTTTTTAAAATATATGAATTAATTTCCTAACCAAATCACTATAGAAATTATTTTTTGAAAAAGAAGTTTGCTTATTCAGATATATATATATAAACACTATACTTGAAAACATCTTCTCTAAATCCATAAATATATTCCTTTAGGATTTACAAATACTCCTTATCATTTAAAACTGGAGATTTAAAAATAATAATCTCAGTATGATTTATAAAAGATTTAAAAAGATTTTTAAAGCTATAATATTATACACACACACACACTAATTTTTTACAATTTTTACTCCTTCGACATCTATTTATACTATATTATAAATTAAAATTAATATACCAATAATTTTATTTCATAAAATCAGAGTGTTAAATGAAATTAAATAGTTGAATATTAGGATCAAAAACTTTAGAAGGATGAGCAAAGAAAAAAATCAAAATCTTAAAACAAAACCTAGATAATTGCCTGGAGCAAATGCTCCAGGTTTTTACAAGACTGGTCGACCACCAGCAGTCGACCGGTTTGAGTTCCAACAGCAGGCTCTAGGCAATCGCTTATATCATCTCTAATAACGATTTCTGCTAATACCGGCCATTATTTCATGATAACTGAAGCATTGTTTCACTACCAAACATATATCATATGGTAATCACCATGCATCAAAATTTGTGGTTTTGGTTAATAAAACTTACAATAGACACTGCTTTACAAACTGACATACCTCATTCTTTTATAGGTAGTTGCCACCTCAATCAAAACTTAATTCATCACAACTAAATCACAGCGGCATGCAATCAATAATTTAAAAATAATTGTGAGGAAATTCTCGCCTTACTCCTTAGCTCCTTAGCTAGAACACAACTACTATTGTAACTTTCTCAAATCAACAAAGCCCTAAAATAGGAAATGACATACCATACACTAAAGATTACAAACTCAATCAAAAATAAAAATTTGATGGTTCTAAAAGATGGAGATAAAGAAGATGAAACTACCTAGATTTTATGCGAATTTCTGGGAATTTATTTCTATTTGAATTTGTGGATTTTAGTTAGGTTTTGGAATAGGACTTAGAACTTTCTCACTTTCTGGTTTTTGGTTTTCTAATTTTTTTTACTAAAGTATATGTACAAACAGAGAAAAGAGAAACTTTCTCTTCTGTTAATTTTACTAACGGGCTTGATTTTATTATTAAACCCAGTACGAAACTAAATGTATTTCTTTTAAACAACAAGCCAATTTCCCTTTATTTAACCAAAAGCCTTTTAATATATTTAAAAGCTTTAAACTCTTTTTCACCTAAAACTTCAGAAAAATACCAACTCTATTACTTTTATAAAATGCACTCTTTTTACTTTATAAACCAATTTAAACTCTTATTAAATTCTTATTTATCATATTTGAAATAAAATCCAAATAATGATTTTAAGAAGAGATTTCTACACTATAAAATTTCTATTATATTTAATAATTAGTTTTACAACTAAAAATCCAAATTTGCTTATCAAAATAATTTTATTCAAGAAGATAACATAAATACTTTTCCAATTCCACACTAATTTTAGAATTAATCATTTAAACCAAATTATCTTCTTTGTAATAACACAAAACTTTTCGTTTTCCTTATTTTAAATAATTAAAATTCTTAAAATCCCTTAATTATTATCAGAATAATTATTACAAAATTTTAATCAAGGTACTCAATAAATAGGGTTATTGCATGATTGAAGAAGTTGGAATTAGATTTTATAATTAACTTCAAGTGCAAGTGGGGTTTGATAGAGTTAGGCATATTCCCTAGGGGCAATTATGTAATTTGTTACATATATCTAACTCGATAACCAATCTTGTTCAAAATAAAAGGTGTTTTCTTTCTATTATATACTTGATATAATGTGTTATTTAAGTTAATTAATTTCATTAAAAGTTTATTTAATAGAAAATCCATAAATGATATGTATTGTGATAGTAGTTACAAAGTGTTGTGACAGTGAGCAATTTATTACAACGAAAATAAATATACCATTTTAAATATTTCTAATCAAGACATATCGAGACTATATATCCATACCTCCGTTGAGCCCAGAGAATGTCACGCTCTCCAAATGTCGGGTATTGTATTACTCATGGCTGATGGAGGCACCAAGGGATTGATAGTTAATGGATAACTATGGAATGACTCACTCGACAGTTTTCTATTGGTTGATATAGCTAAGATCAAATAGAAAATATCGATGTAACAAAATTACACAGTTCTATTAACTTGAGAATACTGTTGATCTTCAATGTGGAAGCTTTGCCTTGATTAAGTTAAATCAGGGCACGACATCCATCGATTCACTATAATTGGTCCGAGTGGAAGCATTGGAAGTTAAGCACTATTCAAGAGAGGGTTCGTCTCCTCATTTACATAAGGTTATATCATGGTCAACTGAAGTCAACTCAAAGTCAAAGTCTTTGGCCAACGCATTTCATTTAATAATAATTGCTATTATTAAACCAAAGATTTTGTGTTTGGACTATAGAGCTAAATGTGGACAATATTGGAATTTTGACTATTACCAAATTCCATAAGTCCAAAGTGATATAGTTTTAACGAAGAGAATTGGTGTAAATAAAAGTCACAACCGGGTAGCGCTCAACAAAGTAAAATTGGATTTTACCGAAACCAAGTAAGCAATAAATTTGGCCAGAATGTCACACCACTTACCAAGTGACGTGTGAACGTTAGTATTCAAATAGTTAGATATTAATCGCCGACCAAATTTACACCTAACGGGACACACAACTGAAACGATGAAAACTCCTTTGATCAAATGATTTAATTAATTTGTAACAGTTATTAATTAAATTGGATAATATTTAAGATTAATTATAAAATTTTGATTTTTATTTGAAAAAATGTATTTATAATGATTATAAATATATTAATCGATATCTGATATCAATAAGCATTTAAATTAGATTTAAATTCAAAATATTTATTCAAGCCATAAATGGGTTTAAAGCTCGTAAAGGGGGCTGGTTTTTTGACAATAATAAGGGTATAAGGCAGCCATGTGATGGTGCTATAGAGGCATTGAGATGGAGGATTAAGATAGAAGAGAATTGGTAAGAGATGATGTAGGATCTTGATCCTAAAGTATCTCTAAATTCTCCTCTATATAAGCAACTCTACCCTCACTGGTTTTACATGCTTTTAGCCTCCATATTCCCCTTAGATCTGGTCGAACTCTCCCCTTTGTCTATATAATTCTCTAAGTTCAAATCAAATAAATTTAAGTGTTATTCAATAGCCTGTAATCATCAATTCTTGGAATAGCACTCTACTAGAGTGGAAATCAGTTCAAGGAGCAAACTTCATCATTTCAAGGTGTACTCTCAAGCATTAGGTGTAAGGAAAATTTCTAGTCAACATATAATTATTAATGTTTACATATAATGTTTATGTTATGTGTGTGTGTGTATTATGTTGTTAGTTAGGTGACGTTTTGATATACAAGTATATTGACACAATTGGATTCATTGTATGTTTGCATATACTTATATTTTTAAAAAATTATGTACACACCTATAATGGTACGGCTCGGCAATAAAAAAACTAGTTTTAAATTTAATAAATTATTATATAATATATTTTTAGCACGACTAGCTGGCTTTATAGTGGGCCGTCCACTTTTATAAATGAAATTTAAATAGGTGTTCTACATATGCGCAGAACAACTATAGAACATTTAATGCAGGAGTTTGTCAAAAAGGCCTAAACTACTCACTAATACAGACTAGTTCCCTTTCAAAGAAGAGGAACCACTGCCTTCATCCGAAGAATTAGGCCCAATAACGTGGAAGTACCATGAGAACAAAGTAACTAAGGAAGGAACATAATCGACCAAATCAGAGCTGAATAGAAATTTCCTATCACAAGAGGCATCCGCCAAAAGTGTCCTATTCCTCTCATCAATTTCACCTAGAACATAAAGTGAAAAATCATCATCCACTACCTGATAATAAAGATGCCTACTCTCTTCATCATCGCCTATATACTTATAAAATGTGGTATACTTTGGATCGTATCACATTTCTAAATTTTCAAGAATCCAAGCTTACTCAGCCAAACTCCAAGACAATACATCCGAGGAAGGATCCGGATCCGGAACAAATATAGCGGGAACATCAAAGTTACAAGGGGAAAAATTTTTGCCTCATAAAACATGGCAGGAGGCGGAACGATATCGAAAGAATTACGCCCAATAATAATTGAAACGTCAACAAGAGGGCTTGTAGGCCTAGACTTAGGAACCCACTTCCTAGTAGGAGGTTGTGGCAAAGGAACATTAGAAGGGATTGACTGAGGAATATCATAAGCCCCAAACTTACATGAGCCACTAGAATGACCATAAGTCTGGCAAGTAGTGCATATATCCAGTTTCCAACTGTACCGAACCTCCACCTCGACAACATGATCATCTGCAATTTTGACTTTAAGTTTTGATGGAAATGCCTTATCAAGTGTGATTTCAATCAGTGCCTTGGTATACACTAATCTTTTCTTGGCCAAAGTATTAGTATTAAGACATTTAACCTTGCCAACAAGGCTGGCTTGCCAGTCAAGCCTAATCATAGGTTGCAAAATAGATGGAATATGAGAGAAGTGCGTCCAAACAGGGATAGATAATAGCTATTCCTTAGCCTTATCCACTGTAGGACACCAAGTAGTAATAATGGAAGACTTTCCTTCAACTTAGAACAAATCCTCCTTAAGGACACAAAGTTTTTCATCAATCCTTAAGAATTTGAAATTGAACAATAAGTCATCGGAAAGCACTTGAAGACCACCTTTGTGTTTGTAGGTTTGACGACAATGATCTTTAACCAGATGATCAGCTGGGTAAGAATCTAGGAAAAAATCAACCAAATAGTTAGACTAATAATCGACTCCCACTTACAAAACTTCGGTAGGAGGAAGCATTACTCTGTCAACCTTAATAATTTCAAAGGTGTGAGGGGGTATAGACACCAACATTTCACGGTAAAGAAGAAAATAAAATGGTCCACTTGACAGGCTTGACTGGGGCAATAGACCCAATAGTTAACTCGTCAGACATGGAGGGAGAAGGTTGCATAATTTTGTCAACAAATTTAGAGTTGACAATACCACAAACATCACGCGAGCATAAAACGTTGTCAACAAAACTGCTGCCATCTACTTTTCCACCACCCTCACTACATTCCACATCACCAAACTTGTCATCGAGTTAGGAAATTCGGTTTCAGAACACTGGCTAGCACGACCAACAGTAGCTACCTCGAACAATGGGGATAGAGCAGAAGTAAATATCGACATAGAGCCATTGACTATACCAAAAATCGGAGTTGACATTGCAAGACATATGGAGACCAAGCTTTCCAAAATCGAGAACGTGTTAGAAGCAACCAAAGGAATCGCAGTCGAGACTGGTGATACATGATAAGCAGAAGGGGATCTCAAGGCCATGAATTTAATCGCAGATGCCACGAACTGAAGAAGATAACTGGAGGTGGTATGAGTGGAAGAGGCGTT
Source organism: Allium fistulosum (assembly GCA_030737815.1). Taxonomy (NCBI): domain Eukaryota; kingdom Viridiplantae; phylum Streptophyta; class Magnoliopsida; order Asparagales; family Amaryllidaceae; genus Allium; species Allium fistulosum. The sequence goes on from CM060905.1 coordinate 186,498,443, forward strand.
GAATTTATGCCTAGATCCAATCAAGGACTTTTATGCCCCAAACCCATATCCATTTTCCATAAGGCTCGGAGAACTGCAACAGTCGATTTCCAGTCAAAAATCACCAAAAGATGCTCCAAAGTCGCTCGGTAAGAAGACCATAGCAACTCAAGTAGGAGGAAGTAAAGATGTTATATAGGCTGGCTTTGAGGAAGAATAAAAATAAATGTACATGGGCTGTGCACGTTGTGCACATGCACAGACTGATTCAAACATGATTTACAATTGCAAGAGGCTGAGTTGATTGAGTCAATATAGTCGTTGTAATTCAGCTGTATAAATAGCCCAGATATCATTGTATGATGTATGATTAATTTTATGAATAAAAATTCATTTCTGAAAATTTTGTGCATGCTTCTTCTTTCTTTTACATTCTTTCTGTAATGACCCGTAAATTTCCGATAATTAAATTTATTAATTAATAAGTTTTGGAATTTAATGTTGTGAAAAATTAAAAATTTAAGATTTAATAATGAGAGAAATAACTAGAATGTAGTGTTAGTAATCTTAATTTAAGGCTATTGACAACTATTTTAATGCAATTTCAATTGATTAAAATGATTGTAAAGTTAAATTTGGTTATAAATTGCAAATAAGTAAATAAACCAAATGTTGTAATAAACGGTGAAATTGTATGTTCGCCTCTAACCGGAATAACAAATGTTGAATTTGAATAAAGGATGGAGTGAATGTTTTAATGAAAGAATAACATAAGTTGTTATTTGAAATGCATATTGGAGAAGTTGATTTTCAATAAGATAAAACATTTACTTTGTAAATAGTGTGTAAATTTTGTTGTATATGAAATTTTATAAAACATGTTTGAAGTGGTATAAATGAAAAGAAAACAATGTTTTATAATTAGAATTTGTTTCAAATTAGTAATGAAATGAATTGGAATTATACTAATTGAAATGTTTCAATTAAAAGGAAACATAATTGAAACTGTAATGAATGAGTTAATATAGGAACTTGCATTTTGTGTTAATATGGAATGAACATTTTAATTAAGATAATTGCATGTTTTGAGATGTATAAAAGTAAAATTTTCATTTTGAATAAGTATGGTTTTGAAGAAAAAAATGGATTTTAGAATAATATATATATAAACACACTTATTAGTATTCAAATTTTAAAATATATCAGAGGGTTCATGGTTGTATAAGTATTGTTAAATGAATTAGAAATTACCTTTTATTAACAATTGTACATTAATTACACATGTCCACATATATTTATTTTTTCCATTTTATATATGGTTAAACTTTTAAATTTGTTGCATTAATGTGACCGTTACAGTAATTAAAAAAAAGTAAAGTAAATCATTTTATAATGCATAGATATATATATATATATATATATATATTCATTAATTAATAAAATTGGTTTGAGTAACATAAATAAATAAATAGATTGATTGGTTAATTGATTGATTGATTGAGTTAATGGAGTGTGGATATATATTAACGTAAAACGAATGTTTTAATAAAGAAGTAAATGATAAATATGTGTATATTTGGGTTTGTTGAAATGAATTAATAGGTGGAAGTTTTGGAATTTGGATCCCAAAGGTTTGTTTACAGTATATAAGTGGTCCCTTCATTTACTTTACATTTATTATCACATCCATGTTCTCTTTCTTTTCATTTTCAAGTTCTTCGTGTAGGTTTCATTTGAGCATCCATTTAATTGTTAGATTACTCATCCGTTTCTTATTAATTAATAGTTGCTTCATTTGATTTATTTATAATTAATAATTTCCGCATTCTTTTCATTTGTTTCTCGTTTGTTCGTTTTCTCCTATCAAGTGCTCTACTTGAAGCTTTTTCCTTTTCTTTTTTTCCATTTTTAATATGAACATCAAAATTAACTATTTGTAAGTAAATTTCTAACTCATGTTTGTAACCAATAATGTTAATAGATATGTTTGAATTACAATTTAAAGGAAAACAATTGGATTAACTATCTTCTCAGTAATCAACGTATGTTTTGAAATTTAATTATTGGAATTAATAGCAATTAAAATCTTTCCAGTAATAAGAAATAGAAGTGAATTGTAATTAATTAGTGATATGTGCAACTTACGTTTTGTGTTAAAAATATAATAAGTATTTTAATGAGAAATATTAATTTAATTGGTGTGTTCAATATTATTAATTGTGTGTAAAAAATGGTTAAATTAACATATATTTATGTGTATATTTGGAGTTAATGAAATGTATTGAAGGGAATATACGTTTTAAAATTAAATTTCAAAAGTTGTTTGCAGTATACTAATTCTTCCATTCTCATTAATTTATTACCTTACTTTATTCTGCCGCCATCTCATGTTTTCATTGACCTCTCTCTTTTGCATATTTCATTCCATTTGTTCTTTCACTTCTTGTCATAAATTGAATTATTAATGAGGCGCTACTTTTCATTTGAAATGAAAATGTATGTGCATTAATTCATGAATTCATTTACATAAACTATTCACTAATGCATGCATTCATTTCCCTTTAGAAAAAAACTTTTCACCCAGCACGTCTGTCTAAACTGAATTGAATGCTCTATATTTTCGTTCTGTAATGAATAGTCTTATATATGTTAGAATTTCATATTCCACTATTCACGTTCATTAATCTTTTCATTTATTTATCTTTTTAGATTTCAACCACCCCTTTCATTTATTTATTTCTATTATTTGTTTTATTAATACATGCCTCTTTTGGTTTTCCTGTAAGTTTCATTTATTTACATGTGAGCCTTGCCTTGAAACGTTTCCTGTTAATTAAATTAATTGAGGTAGCACACGTTTTGAAATTTTATACCAAATTTTTGCTTGCTTTGTAAACATGTCTTTTAAAATTTAAATGTGTATATTTCATTCTTTATTTAATACTTGCCACATTTCCTTTCTCATTTTTGTTTATTTCTTCATTTTCGGTTGTTCCTTCTTCTTTTCTCTGAAGCTACATTTTTTTTCAAACCTGAGTTTGATTTTATATTATATATATATATATAATTTTTGTTTAACCTTTCTTCACCTCCCTTTTTCCTCCCTCCTTCTTCTTCATTTCTTCTCTTTTCCAAACAAAAATTTCTTCAAATCTACATTTTTTTCTTCTTCTTCTTCTCCTTTTCAAAATTTCTCCTTCAACTTTAGATTATACAAACTTCTCTATCTCCTCCAAAACCTTCAAATATAAAAAAAAACAAGAAAGAAAATCAAAGTTAAAAGAAAGAAAGCAGTGGCAGATCCAGACCTAATTAGAGGAAGGAAAGCTAAAAAGGTGAGTGATTCAACCCACTCACACAATACTAAAATTTCCATTGCAAGTTAAATAAAATTTATAATGAGATATATAAAAAAATTATTGTTGTTTGTTGGTTTAAATTGACATTTAAATTGATATTGAATCTAAATTTACATTAAATTAAATTGATTTTTAATTTTATATTGGGATTTAACCGATTGTTAAAACCTCGATATTGATAACTATTAATTGTTGTAATATATTGGTTGATTTGGATGTTTTCTGTAATGGATGCTTATTGATTGATATGTTGGATGTATGGTTGTTTATTTATTTTAATATGTCCCCGTTATCACTGTGTATATTATCGACATCATTTAAATGGTCATCTAAATCATTTAAGAATTGGATAACTGAGACATTTAAATTATGGGTTGAAATAATGTATGCCCATACAATTTGTTGAATTTGGATGATGTATTAGAATTGAATTATTTGAAAGGTTTAAGTTTTAATTTAAACTTCGGATTTATTTTAATTAAAGTGATTAAAATTAGTACTTCGAATTATTTGAAATCTCCTAAATAATTATATTCACGTTGTACACCTAATAGGAGATGGAAAATCCCGTAACATCTCTGAAGCCCTTGCACTTATATTTTATTTGAGATTGATTTGACTTACATAGGAATTTTTTAGTTCTGACTCGAGTGTATTGTTTTTCTTTATGCTCGGGTCAGTCTTAGTTTTTCAATGTTGAAGACATTATTCTAGAGGACGAAGATCGAGTTTAGTATTATATTTTATTTTATCCCATTGCATCATGTTGTTCCGCCGCCTTATTTTATTATTATTCCTGCTGTATGTATAACTCTGATATATTGTAAAAGTGTAATCAAATGTTATTTGTAAAACAGCTTCATGAACTGTTTATTTGATTATTATATTTTGTCATTCCGCTGTGAGATTCTGTGTTTTGTTTTTCCTTCCTTTCTCTTATTTTCTAATTTACCCCATTAACAATCCTTCCTTTTGAATGGTTTGAGTTGACATGTGTGGTTTATTGTCGATTTAAACCGTCCAAAAAGGTGGGTTGTTACAGTTGGTATCAGAGCTTTGGTTTAGAGATACCTTAGCCTGTTGGGGGTAAACTCATTAGAGATAGGGTTAGCAATACCCTAGAATGAGTTTGAGTGTGTGTGTATATATACGAGAGCGCGTATTTGTTAGCGTTATAAAATATTTTATATAAGTTTTGAAATGAAATAATTTTTCCTAATGTTATATGTTATATATAAAGAATTTTTTTATAACTGTTATAGTTATTTGTAATGTGTTTGATTTGTGAAATGGTAATATTTAATTATTATCATTTATTGTTGATTTGTTGTATTTAGTCAATTTATAAGCATTAGCTAATTATTGTTGATTTAATTTATGGACTAAACACTAGTTTAGTAATGGTGTATTAAAGAGAATAAAATGAATAATTAGGATATTTGGTTATGAAATTGAAATGTTTGGTTGTGACTTTTGTTGTTTATTGATTGGTAGTTTCAACTATTGAAATAAAATGGAATATCTAGATATTTTGGATAGTCGAAACTTCTTAATATATGAGTTGAAATGTAGAAATTTTGTTGAATTATGCAGTTGAATTTGGTAACCTTAAATTTAAAGCAAGTGAAACAATGTTAAATTTGTTATATCTTTGTTAGTAAATGAGTATAATTGTTGTATACATTATTCGCATGTAATGTAATAATATACAAGTGTGAACTTTAAGCCTTGGCATGTTTAAATCGAAATTGTGATTAAGGAAAATCTGTAAATGAGATTTTAAAAAAAGTGTTATGAACTTAATTAAATTTATGAAATGTGGCATAAATAAATTTGAAAAGTAAGTGAAAACTAATTAGATAAACGAATATGAACTAAAAGTGAAATGATTTTAAATAAAGTCACGACTTGTAAATTGTTTATGAAATAAATGGATGTTGCAATAAATGTAGTATTGAATGAGAAATTTTACATGTGAAATTGAATTTAATTTAAAAATGAAGAGAAATACAAGCAATGTTATGAGAATGAATATATTAATGTTTTATATTAAATGGAGAAATTCTATGAAATAAATATTAAAGTATGAAGTGATATTTGTGTTAATCAATGAGATTAATAATGAATTTAAATCAAAATGTAATGGTGATAAAACAAATTGGAAAAATACGTAAGTTGTACGTATATTATTTTATTCGCATAATTAATTTGATCCGGATTTGAGTACACAAGTTCGAGGCGAATCACACCATTTCGTATTAGGATTTTTCATTCGATTATTGATGGCGAATATTTGATATGGATTTTGGATTTGATTCTAAAATTCTCTATCATAGTGTATGGCTATGCAAGGAGAATGATGGTTTCTAGTCAAGAAACCTTATCGAAGTCTGCATTAGGAAAGTCGAATGAACAATACTAGTTCGAAAGCGAACTTGTGTGATCGAGCGAGCGATTGAATGTGATTTTGCGAAATGAAGACATATGTACATCTTATGTTCTAATATTATTGATATGCTTTGACGTTGAAATTGAAAGTTGTTGGATTGGATATTCTTTGTAATTTAAATTGGAATTTTTATTTTATGCAAAACTACTATTAATTTGAAACCATTTTACAAAACTATTTTCTTTTATTTTTCTTATACAAACTAGTTTATTCTACTTCATATACAAAACTATTTTACAATATATTTTATTTACAAACTATTTTATTTACAAACTATTTTACAAACTATTTTATGAACTATTTTATTTACAAACTATTTTTCAAACTATTTTATATACAGACTATTCTATATATACAAAACTATTCTAAATTCAAAACCTTTTATAAAGCAAAGATGTTCAATCCCATATGGCTCTTCATACAGCGAAATTGATTTTAGGAAAATTTGATTCTTATATAAGATGGAATTTATATAAGTATATGGTGATTTTGAAGATAATTGATTTTGGAAGGTATTCGATCTGAAGAGATAAATCTTATATACAACAGAATTTATATAAGAATGATTTGATATATTCGAGACTATTGATTTTGGAAAGTATTCGATTTGAAAATGAAATCTTGTATATAATGGAATTTATATAAGAGTGATATTTGAAGTTATGATTTTGGAAGGGTACTATATATAATATGATATATTTTGAAGTAAAAGGTATGGAGAGGTGCCCTCTGTGAAGAAGTATAGTATGATATGCTTCGACCCAGATGGACTTGGGGAATCCAGGAATGGATTCGACCGATAAACCTTAATATACTTGGGTTAATTTAGAAATGGATTCGAACTGATATGGTTGTCCGGACTTAAACTCATGAGTTCCTTGATTTTTTTTCCAGGGTAGATGCTTCTTTAGTTTACCCAATGGAGGCGCTTTCGATCCCGGGATCTGTTGTTTATGGATCTTCCGGAAAGGAAGTGCATTCATTGCGTAAATCATTGAATTAGCAGTTACCACTGCAGCAGGGGTCGATGGTCCCTTGTTTAAGAAATGGCTACAATATTTTTCTGGAATCCGGAAGGTGGAAGGATCTTCTGGAAAGTTTTGTATCCATTGCGTAAATACTGGATCAGCAGCGGGCCACTGCTATCGTAACATCATCGTTTGACATCAGATTTTGAGCGGTACTTCTCATACATGTTTTAAAGTATTTTTCACTAGGTGTTGAAACAGGTCTACTAAGTATTTGGAGATTTCTAGTCTTACGCCTGATCAACGTACGACCAAATTTTGCAAGAACGATGATAAACTTGTTAAAACATCGAGTTATAAAAGTATTTTGATAAAGTATTATATAAAGGATATTTTGGTCATTTTTTTCTTTTCTAAATACTTTAAAATGTTTAAAATATTGTTTATTTATGTACAACATGGTTTATTAGTTAATTATTAGTGTTGTAAATATCATGAGAAATTGTTAATTCAATAAAACATAATTAAAGTTAATGATTATTTATTTATTAATAATGATGTTTAAAAGTATTTTGAGATTTAAAACTAATAAAATTTATAAATAATGGATTTAAGGTTTTCAATAACTCCTTTTTAAATATAAGTAATGATGTAAATAATTGTTTTCAAACAGTTTACATATTTATAAAGATGTTAATTAAAAATTTTAAATGGTATTTATAAATGAAGCAAGAAATTTTACAGATGAATTTTTCCGTAAAGTATTAAAGATGATTGATTTGCAAATGAAGTTTTCAAATGAATATTTCAAGTAAAATTTATATAAGTTTCTTTGAATGTATAATTTAAAGATATTATATAAATGGAAAAAAATTGATTTGCGATGTTTATTTATAGTAATATACTTGACAAATAAATTTGAATCTCTATTTTGGAAGTATAGTTTGAAATATTTACTTGATTTCGAAGTATTGTTTATTTGATTATTATATTTTGTCATTCCGCTGTGAGATTCTGTATTTTATTTTCCTTCTTTTATCTTATTTTCTTATTTACCCCATTAACAATCCTCCCTTTTGAATGGTTTGAGTTGACATGTGTGGTTTATTGTCGATTTAAACCATCCAAAAAGGTGGGTCGTTACACTTTCATTTCTTGATAACTGCTACTCTTCCTCTTACTACCTTTTTTCTTAGTTAAACTGACAATAATACTTATGTTCTTGCTCTCAAACTGTTTCTTCCCATCAAACCATTCGACTACAGATACTCCTCACCTATCAACCTGCATATTTTCTTCCTCTAAACATCAATGACCACTACCCGAAAGCAAGCAAAGGATCATGGGCCTATCAAGGATGCCTTGGAAATTGACGACGATAATTTATTTTAGCTAGAGCGAGATATGAAAGGATGCGAAAGCGAGATAGATGAAGTCGCAGGAAACAAATGGGAATGGAGATGAATGGAGGCTAAGAATCTTAAAACTTTAAAGGAACTTACGCCATTTTTGAATGAAAATAAAATACGTTGCTATTTTAGTTAGTATATGATATTTAAATATACATGTATAGTTTATAAATAAATATTACATCATACTTCTACAAATATGGCTATAAAATTTTATATATATAGTAATATAGATATACTATTTTTGGTAGCAATAATAATAATATTATATATATATATTATTTGATATTATTTAAATCAATTAATTACATAAATTAATTATATCGATATATATTTTATATATAAATTATGTTTTATATTTTATAAAATTAAGTTTATAATACTCTCGGCTATAAATTAAAAAAAACTTTTTTATAATTTAAAATTATTTAAATTAAAGTCGAGAATTAAAAATTAGTTTTAAAATTATTTTAAATTATAAAATATGTAATAAATATTCAAAACACAAAATGTATTTTACAATTTTTCTATAAATTTAAAATTTAAAATTAGTTCAAAAATAAATTCATTTTATTAATATTATATATATATATATATATCCTTACGGATATTAATAAAACATATTTAATTTTTTTTAAATATTCCATGTCATGCACATGACCAGGTGAACATTTATTTATTAAAAATTCTGTGTATATTATAAGTATTATTCTATATTTATATTATATTATTATATATAAGTATCTAATAAATATACATACATATCTTTAAAAAAAATTATTATATGTATGTTGTTTATGAATCTATCAAAAATTTATTTATTATATTTTATAAATGATTTAAGTCTGAATTCATATAGTTATAAATATTTACAATGTTAATTTATTATATATTTATATTTGTAAATATACAAATATGTATATTTACATGAAATTATTTAAATAAAAATATCGTTTATACATATAAATATATTTGTAACATTTTATAAATATTAATAAAAGTATATGGACATGCATTTGGACAATGTTTTTGTATATTAGATGAGCTAACGTATCAGTTACGATGTAAATCCCAGCACTTATACACGGACATGTTATTCCTTGCACGGATTGATATGTTACACATGCACACATACTCGTATATGTGTGTGTGTGTGTGTATGATACACATGTATATTTATAATATCTATTATTAAATAAATGATAAAATTTTATTTTATAAATTTAAATAAAATAAAGATTTTATTCAAAAGAAATTTAGTACTATTCTAAAAGAATTAGACTACATAGGCCCAATAAAGATCCAAAATGGTAAAAAAAATCTGAAATTCACGAATTACTTCCGTTGTGGGCTGGCCTAGTGCCAATAATAATATCTAGATCTAGTTTCATATTTGACCCCATCCTTAAACACCAAACAATTACACTCACTATACGTTTCTTATGTTCATTGCACCGTTTAGGAATATGAATACATTTGATATATTCATACCTATTCAAATACTTTATTTAATTAACATAGATTTAATTAATTAAGAATAAGTCAATTTTAGTAAAATATAATTTAATTAAAACAACTAGATTCGATCTAGTGTTACACATTAGACATCATAGGTCCACTAAGATCCAACTATGGAAAAAAATTGAAATTACCCATTTCACCAAATATGAAATGAACTGGGTTTCTTCAATAATATAAGAGCCCAAATATTTTTTATGTGAAATTCTATATAGTGAGAATTTTGAGTAAACAGATTAATAATTGCTTTTATAAATTTAAAATAAGATATATGATAGTAAACATGAGATACAGGTTCATTTTTCATGCAAGGGAGGGAGAACTCTAGAATTCTTAAGAGAAGTGAGGCAAAGGAAACAAAGTTTTGGGCTTCTTGGGCTTCAAAAGAAATCATTCTCCATTTTATTTATACCATTCTCTTTTACAAAACAATTACTTTACCAAATCAAAATAACTCCAATTCCCAAACAAAAATTATATATGCCTTCAGTTTGTGTTAAAGCAGCATTATATATTTTATAAATATTATTTTCCACAATTTAACATGCATTTAATTAATTACCTCATAATTACATTATTAAGCCCGTTTGTAAATAATTTCTTACCAAGTTGTGACGCCCCACCTTTATGCCCTCATTAACAAAGAACATTACAATGAAATATCATCTATTAATGAGGAGAATAAGGATTGTTAGGAGTGACTATCTATATTATTACTCTGGGCGAGTATCGATACATCGAATTGACCAAAAATAATTTTCTTTTATAAGAGGATTCAATGTATCCGATCCAGGCACAAAACAACAACACCGTGGCTTAATATTATTCAGAACAATGTAAAATATAATAGAACATAAAATCACGGAATACGACAAAGAAATATAAACGTTTCTCATAAAGCTGATGTGAACATGTATATGATACATGATGTGAACTAAAAAAGGTGGTCATAAAAGATCCATGATATACATATAAAATACCTATGACAACATAAATGATTATACATCAAAATGAATCTCTATTTTGACATACAAGGACTACAATATAACTAGACTACGAGTCTACTAAAGCATAGGAAGAAGCCTCAAACTAATCCAACTCTAAGCCTCAATAAACGAAATATAAATTTATCTTTTATGAAATAAATTGTTAATTCTTTTTTAAATTTTATTTAACTTTCATAAAATTATTAATCAATTTAATTCACTTCTAAAAATTATTTCCACCTTATAGATACCAATATTATTTTAAAAAGCCTGAAATTAGCTTTGGTAATAATTTATTGCTTTAAAATACTTAATACCATTGAATAATCACTTTAACAAATAATTTCTTCAAATATAAATAAATATTGCCAATTAAATCATCCATTTACCAAATCTCACGAGTAAATATTTTATTATCAAAATTCTTATCTTCACAAAATATTCCATTATTCAAATCCCAAATAAATTCCTATATTTCTCATTTATCTCAAATTCCTTATAATTATAATTTGATCCCACATTATCCACATTCCATTATTTAAAATCCATTTACTTATTTGAAACTTCATTGTTAATTTTAATTAATTGTTGTCAACAATTAGTTTTTACTGTCAACATTTAGGGCCAACTAAGTAAATGTATCTATTTGATGGGTGTCTAGAAAAGTAGTTTCTAGGTTTGGGGCTGAATAATCAAGTATTCTCTCCTCCTTGGCTATGGGCTTGGTCTAACAGATGGAGTAAGTCCAAAAGACTAGCCCATATGCAAGGCCCTAAATTGATTTTGGGCCAAGAGCTGATTTTCAAATTTGACATTTAAAAATTTATGATTATATTTTAAATTTAAAAGTTAATTTTAAAACATAAAAGAAATTTCATAGAGGCTATAAAATTAATTTAAATTTTTAAAAAATATTTTGAAAAATAAAATTAATAATTTTAACTTTTAATATATATATAATTGATTTAATTGATTAAATAAAGTAAAACAATTAATTTAAAGGTTAATTAATTAAAAATACATTAATATATATTGGCAAGGCCGATGGGGTTGGATGGACCCCGACCATTTTATTGCAGCACCAAAAGAACTAAACACATACAACAGCGAGCAAGTGCTCAAGAACACAGAGAGAAACAAGGTGCAACAAGGACAAAGGGAAAACAGAAACAAATTTTAAAAGAAGTAAACAGAAAAGATGCTTGCTTAGTAATTCTGGAAGGACTGAGTTATCCCTGGGTCGAAGGAGAATTGAAGCAACCCAAGAGTTAGTTTAATCTCATGCATTACCCATAGCTTGAACATCGAGTCACTCTTCGCATTGACGGTGTCAAAAACTCTAACGTTTCGCTCTCTCCATATTACCGTGATAAAGCTCTTCAGAACAGCACTAATTAGCCTCTTCTCATCCCTCTTGTACCCTGTTATAGCATGTAATTGATTCCACTCTTTCAAGTTGTCATGCGAAACGTTGTGTCTGTGAAACTTGGCCATCACATCAATCCACACGTACAAGATTTCAGGACATTCAAAGAACAGGTGTTCAACTGTCTCTGGTTGATCTTTACAGAACGTACATAGTATATTGATGTTCATTCCCATGCATGCGAGTTTGACTCTCGTAAGAATAGCACGGTTCAATACCTTCCACAACATCATGTTTTCACGCAAACTACTATCCTTGTCCAGGTACGCTTCCACCACTTCCATATAGGCCTAGGTTTATTCTTCATCAAGTGTTCATATGCTTGACCAATTTTAAATTTAGTATTATTCCCACCCCAAACAAGCTCTTCAACTACAGAAGTCATTGGAACAAACACTCTAATCTTATTCCATATACTCTGAATCCTGCTGTTATATGAATATAATCTAAAACTCTGATTATTATTAATTACATCCTTAACCATAGCCTTAGCATGAATACCAGATTGCTGTATTTCATTATATGACAATTGTCTTCTGAGAATCAATCCTTTATCTAGCCACGGATCATCCCAGAAACTTGTGTTGTAAATTGGGTTGGAATTTATTCTTATGATCGGGAGAAAGATCTCTTTCAGCTTGAAAATTGTAACAACCCTAATTTGGAGATTACCGGAATACATTTAATTATAACGGAAGTTATAATTTAATATTGTAAATTAAAGTATAATTGGAAATTTTAAATTGTTTATTCGGAATAAACAATGAATTTGTAAATAAAATGAGAAAAATAAAGTTTGGAACTTTATTTTGTTTATTTGGGTATAAAAATGGAATTAAATATTGACTAGATAAGTACTTGGTTTAAATAAATTGAAATATTGGGTATTTATTAGTTTGGAGCTAATAAATTAATTAGGTGATGTATTTCAACATTAAATTGTTGAAATAAATCTAAAGTAATGAAAATAAAGTTTGAAAAACTTTATTTTGAGAGCTTGAGTAGAAAATAATCAAATTGCAATTTTATTTGGGTAAATACAACAATATTGGTAATTATTGCCAATATTAGCCTTTTATTGAATATAAAAGGAAAATTATGAAGAAAACATGTCTTTTATTAAAATAAAAGATGAAATATTGTTTGAAAATATTATTTTGATGATTTAAAAGTGTTAAAATGATTTGGTGCAATTTATTTGACAAGAAATTAATTTTTAGTTAAGTTATTGCATTAAAAATAATGTTTTTACACTAAAATAGTGTAAATTGGGTAATGTAGAGAAAAAATAAGGTTTTATTGTTAAAAATAACATTTTATAGTAAAATAAAATTTTATTTTTCTTACAATAACAATTTTGTTTCATAAAAATTGGTTGTATACATTCTTGTTTAATTTTAAAATGAAGAAAAGTGTGCATTTGGTGATAAAATAAGTGAAAACATGAACATAGCTTGTATTTTTTTTTCTCTCTAAGTATTTTGTCTTTGGGCTCATTTGGGTAGAGTTTGAATCCATTAGCCCATTGTCTAGAGGCTTCTGGTGAGAAACTAGTGTCTGTACGTTGTTTCTCTCCTCCCTCTCAAACAGAAATTACAGTAAACAGAAAGAAAAAAGAAAATCATGGCCACCTTCAACTAAAACAAAAATTTCACCCAATTTGCTGCTAATTCAAGAAGAAAACCATCAAATTAAGAGAATAGAAGGTAATAAAATCCAATACTCAAAGATTTCATCAAAAATCTTAGAATTTAGAGATGAATTTGTCTGTAATTGTTTGGTTTGCTCTGCATGTGCTTGGGTCAGCTAAAACAGGTATTCGAAGCCCCATTCCTTCCTCAAAACTCGTTGCTTGCCATCAAACTCTTGCAAAATCATCAAGGTGAGTACAAGCTCATGAATTTCTAGCTAAAAATTGAAGTTTCTAGGGAAAAATTTGCAAAATCATCTATTGTATATGTTATTCTCTCTGCTGTTGGTTTTTTGTTCCTGATTTCTGGTAGCCACATTGTTTTGGCCATAACTGTTTCATTTCTTAACCAAATTTAATAATCTTGGATGTTCTGGAAAGCACAGACATAGAGCTAATGGTTTCATGTTTTGAGTTTATTGAAATTTCGATGTTTGTTTGACCAAAATCGTGCTTGTTTGTTGCTGTCCCGAGAGCAAATCGACAGCAACAACAGTCACAGGCCTAAGAATTGTTTTGGCCATAACTCTTTCATTTATTAATGGAATTTGATAATCTTGGATGTTCTGTAAAGCTTAGACATAGTGCTACAAGTTTTATGTTTTGTGTTTTCTAAAATTTTGATATTTGCTTGATCAAAATCGTGCTTATTTGTTGCTGTCCCGAGAGCAAATCAACAGCAACAATAGTCACAGGCCTAAGAATTGTTTTGGCCATAACTCTTTTATTTCTTAACCAAATTGAATAATTTTTGATGTTCTGTAAAGCTTAGATATAGGGCTACAAGTTTAATGTTTTGAGTTTTTTGAAATTTTGAAGTTATCTTGGTCAAAAATGTGATTGTTTGTCGCTGTCCTGAGACAAAATGACAGAAGTTGTGAAATTCAAATCTCAGAATTGTTTTATCCATATCTTTTACATTTCTTATCAGAATTTGGTAATTTTTAATGTTCTGGAAAGCTTAGGATGTCGTCTATAACTTTCATGTTTGTGTTTTCTCAAATTATGTGCCTAAAATAGGCAAACTGAACAAACAAAACACAGGCCTGGGAAAAACGTCAAAGTTTATTCCTGTGTATCTTGAATTGTTGCACCAGCTTTTGGTGCTTTCTCTTATGTTTTCCGAACATGGTTTTGATGCTCATTTCAGTGCAAATATTGAGAGCTTTATATCACATATGCTCTAGTATTGAATCATTTATTTTCTTAGATTGTTCGACTAAGTCTTTGATGATAAATTTTAATATAGATCTTGAGTGTTGTATTATCTTATTCAAGGGATAAACCATGCTTCTTGTGGTTATTTTTGGGTTGCTTCTACTATATAGAAGCCCGGATTTTCATGAATCTGTCATTGGGATTTTAATGGATTTTAACGATTCACTATGTGATATTTTCATTGTGATTCCGAGCACATGTGCACGTATTTTCAAACTATTTTTCCAAAAGTGTTCATATTCTAGCTATTGCACTAAGGAATATATTTTACAAAGTGATTTCATATAAAATATGATACAATTAATATTTCTAAATTATAAAGAGATTTTCAAAATTGATTTCTTAAATATTTTATGAAATTTATTTCAAAACCCGATTTAGCAAAAATATATTTTCTATATAAAGATACACGTTTTTGCACTTTTCGGACGTATAAGAAAGAGAATTAAACGATTTAGTAAAACATGTGGTATGGGATACATGAGTTTGCTTTTTCGGTTAATTCCGGACTTGTATGATCGAAACCTCTTTAGTATTGTATCTTGAGTTAATATTTAAGATTTTCAATTCCTATTATAGGAATTATCCGAGTAGCCAATATTTGGCGAGTTGAGACGTTCGAGATCTCCTATTATAGGAGTAAAAATCGATGAGAACCACTTAAAGATGTTGTTTTACTTGCCAATGAGATGAGGTGAGTCTTGAGATGAGATTTCCCTTTTCGGGGATTATGGTGTATGAGAAACCATTATGAGATTTATTTGCATTTGCCGATGATACGAGGTAAGTCTATTTATGAAGTATTCTTGAAGTTAAGATGTTTATGATGATTTATGAAGTTAAGATGGTTATGATGATTTTTACTTGTCGATGAAATGAGACAAGTCACGATGGAACCACTACTCATCAATGAGAAGAGAGGAGTATGGTATCATATTAACTCGCCAATGAGATGAGGCAGAGTGAGTTTTATGATGGTTCTGATGTTTTATGAATTTTTCTAATGTGGAACCAACTAACGATTAGTAAACCATTAGGGGAGAACGTATAGTATGGGATATACGTTCACGCCTTTTGGGTTCCTATTCGAATAGTTGAGACACATTCAAGATGTTACTAGTACTAGACCGAGTACGATCGGAGTCACCATGTTGTTCACAATGTTATTACCCGACTCCAATCACCACGATGTTTTTACTTGGATTTGTGACTGGGTGTCATCAAGATGTTCCGACTAGTCAATCACGATGTTCACGATGTTATGATGTTATATGACCCCAAGTCATCATGAAGTATGGTACCAAATTACTAGTACTAGTCAAGATGTAAATGCACGTGCTGTTTTCCATGAAGTTTAGATGTTTTGATTTCACTATTTTGATGATGATGCTTTATTATAGCCTTATGAAAGAAAAATGGCTTATTTATATACATTGTTTTATGTTGATTTCGAATATGATGTTTTGAACTCTTTCCGGGTTCTATCAAGATGGATTTGAGGCATTTTATATTTATATCAATGAGATCATGTATAAATTATGGAAATTCTTTTATAGTGCGTTTTAATAGTGGATTTGAGATGTATTTATATTTATATTTATATTTATACCGATGAGATGAGGTATAAATGATTTTGGAGATTCTTTGATAATGAGTATAGTGATGGATTTGTGATGTATTTATATTTATACCGATGAGATGAGGTATAAATGATTATGAGTTTTTTTTTATAATAAGTTTAATGATAGATTTGAGATGTATTTATACTTATACCGATGGGATGAGGTATAATAATCAAGAAGTTTCTATTAGATGAGTTTTTATTTATGATGGATTCTTGAAGTTTTAACTGTCATATGAAGATTTCCTTTATGGTCAATATCTTTACCAAATTCATTTAGTTATATTATAACTAGATGAATCATGCCTATCTATTATATGTAACATTCCTTTATGCAATCAAGATGAATTATAGTTGTATCACCTAGAGATAACTTGATGACTTATATCATTCCATTGGTAACAATGGAACGGTCTCCCCCTTACCTCTTTTTAACGTTACCTTTACTAATGATAAGTTTTAGCTAGCCTGACCCGTGTGTTTTCACTCGGGTCAGACCGAGTTGTTTCAGGTATCATCTTTTGGACATTAGCTTGAAGTTGATGTTGGATATCAGCTCTTCTTTCTCTTGAATAATTTCTATTCTTCTGCATACTCTGATGTAGTTATATTTGATTCGATATATATGGTGTGGTCGAGTACCACCTTTATTGTATTCATATTGTATTGTACTGAACATGTATAAATGTATATGTATATATATGATGTTGGTTACTGTTTTGTGATGTGGTTCACATTCAGTTATTGTATTTTGTTCTGATAGATCCGTTAGTCACCTATAGTTTTGGATTAAGCATTTACTGGGTATGTCGATCCACTTGAGTTCAAAAAAATATATTACATTTATCGACGTATCCAATAGATGTTTAAGACAAAATTATAGATGGTCGCCCTTAACCAGCCTTATTCTCCGCTTTAGTAGACAGAATTACTTATTAATTCTCTTTTCTAAGGTGGGTCTCGGGGTGGGGCGTTACAAAAATGCTATGCCAAGTCCAGCTTAGGTTTTGAGGCTTCTGCATATTCCAAATACTCTTACCTTTGAACACATTTATTTTAGACCATTCACCCCATAGACTGTTGTGACAGTTATAGTATGTGTCAATTTGTTTAACAAATGCCGCCCTATTCCATTGAGTTAAATTAAGTATGCCAAGCCCGCCTTTATTCAAAGGTCGCTCCACTCTGTTGAATTCAATCGGCACAATGTATCTTCCTATTGTTTTCCCTGTCCAAAGAAATTTCATAAATGCACTTCTTATCATCTTAACAAGTTTAAATGGTAGAACAAAAGTCCTAGCCCAGTACACCTGCATTGCAAAGAGCACAGACTTGATTAATGTAAGTCTACCTGCTTGACTGAGCTTCCTAGTAGTCCAGCAATTTAGTCTCGCTGTTATCTTCTCATATAGGGGAAGACATTGGGTAGTTGTTATCTTAGATATAGAGAGGGGAAGCCCTAAGTATGAAACAGTATTGTGAGTAGGCACTAAACCAGACGCATGAGTAATCTCAGCAACTTGTTCAGAACTAACACCAGCAGTTTTGATATCAGATTTTTGTATGTTAACCTTTAAACCTGTCATCTCGTAAAACTGGTTAAGGGTATACATAATATTCTTAACAGTGTTGATGTCTGGGGAACAAAATACCACTAAATCATCAGCAAACATCAAAGCTGAGATTTGAGGATCCTTGCACGCATGGTGTAGCTTAAAGCCATCATTGTCAATAAGCTTGTTTATCATTCTTGTCAGCAGTTCCATCACTAGAATAAATACATAAGCTGATAGCGGATCTCCCTGTCTTATCCCTTGCCTACCACCAAAAAAACCAGCATTCATACCGTTGACAATGACCGAGTAGGTTGGAGTAGAGATACATTCGTAGATCCAAGTGATAAAATGAGGCGGGAAGTCCATGTATCCCATGATTCTAACTATACTATCCCCTTGTAACATGTCAAAAGCCTTCATGATATCGAGCCTCATCATTGCTTTCGGAGTAGAATTCTTTCGGTTATATCCTTTAAGCAACTCATGAGAGAGAAGGATATGATCTAAAATATTCCTTCCAGGCAAGAACGCAGCTTGATTCTTGGAAATTATGGAAGGTAGCACGTACTTAAGTCTAGTAGCAATAACCTTGGAGATGCATTTATATATTGTGTTGCAGCACGAGATTGGACGATAGTCATTCACGTGATGAGCATTCTTGAACTTAGGGATTAGAGCAATATTGGTATAGTTAAACGATCTAAAGATTCTTGCTTTTTGAAGAAAAGCATTATGGCATTACACACTTCAATTGATACAAACGACCAACAAGAAGTGTAGAATTTTGCATTTAATCCGTCAGGTCCACCACACGAGTTTACATTAAGAGAGAACATTGCTTTCTCTATTTCTTCTGGAGTAACTTCTTTGCATAGGGAGGCATAATCTTCATCTGATAATCTAGGCAGGATATCAGGAGGGATATCTTCAATAGAAGGGACGAAGTTGTTAGCATTACCGTAGAAGGACGAAAAATGTTGAACAAAGGCTAATTTCACATGTTCGTCAGTTGTTTGAAGGACACCATTTTTATCATATATAGATGCAATATTCTCTCTTTGTTGCTTATTCATGAGAATTGCATGGAAGTAGTCACTATTCCTATCTCCCTTCTCTCTCCATTTTATTCTAGACTTTTGCTTAATCATATCACTTTCTTTAGCTAATGCTTCAGAATATTTCTGGGACAGAGCACTTTCAGTTTTAGCAAGATCAACATCAGTAGTATTAGACATCAAAGCTGTTTGGACTTCAACCAGCTCAGCTTTAACCTTAGTACTCATTTTAGCTCCGTTACCAAATCTTTTAATAGACCATGCTTTCAATACCTCTTTCATTTCTTTTATCTTTTCCTGCAAAATAAACAAGTGGTTACCATACTTAGGTTTACTCCAAGTGGATAGTGCAATAGTTTTAAAGTCAGGCTCAAGCACCCATGAATTAAAAAATTTAAAATTTGTTTTTCCTCTCATGTCAGCTTTACGGAGGTGAATAATTTGAGGAGAGTGGTATGAAAGGAGAGGAGGAAGAAGATAACTGAAAAGAAGAGGCCATTTATTAAGAGAAGTTTGATTTGTGAAAGAGTGGTCAATCCTAGAGAAGGTTCTGTTGCCTTGCCGCCTTTTATTATTCCAAGAATACTGCATACCAACAGATTTAACTGGAACAAGCTCAGCTTGGATAATGGTATCAGCAAGAGGTTGAATTTCATTTAGAGATAGAGGGTTTCCTCCTACTTTTTCAAAGAGATTATAGCAACAGTTGAAGTCTCCGATAATTATCCATGGGTGGGTGGACTGTCTCAGGGCAGGGATAACCGAAAATAATGAGGTTCGAGCTGCAACAGAATTGAATGCATAGACAAAGGTAACATAGTAGTTAGAATTATCAGAGGAATTATGTGCATGACAATGAATAAGTTGGGAAGTAGAGTGAATAGGAGTTAATTGAACATGAAGGGGATTGAAGAGAATTAATATCCTACCATAAGGAGCTTCATTCAGATTATGAATATAGCTCCAGTTAGGTTTTATGTAATTCGCTGCCTTAACAGACAAAGCAAGATTTAACTTTGTTTCAAGTATCGCTAGTATCGATAACTGTTGAGAGCTGATAAGTTGTTGACATTGATCAAGTTTGATGACGTGATGACCGCCACGTATATTCCATGCTCCAATATGAGACATCATTGGAGAGCACGGGCATTTAGCATTTCTATCTTCATTCTCCTAGTTACTGCTTGAGTTGAGGACAAGTAGTTAGGAGTAGTAGCTGAATTTGGTTTAACTAAACAATTAATTTGACCATCAAATCCTGGGAGGAGGCCATACGAATGACCGTAGAACGAGTAGAGTTAGGAGAGGCTGGAGGGGAGAGAGAAGAATTTGGAGGTGGCGATTTGTAGGCAGTAGGTGGCAAGATGTTGGAATACGCATGTTTTGAAGATTGGTTTGGAGATATATCATTATTTCGGGGGGAAGAGTTTGAAGTGCTTTCTTTGTTAGTATCAGTTGTGCATGTTTCTGCTTGTTTGATTGTGTCAATTTGCATAATTTGAGCGTCTTTGAGGTAAGCTTTTTTCTTTTTACTCTTTTTGTCTTTCCTTCCACTTGAGTTAGGCTCCACTACACATTTGCTCTTTTCTTTTTTACCACTTTCATCACTTCCATCATTGTTTATTTTTATTCCTTCAGGATTATCATCTTTCTCCAGATATGGAGAGAGAATACTATTTTTTCAAGGTAAGCTTTTTTGCTGGTTTCTTTGGTCAGCATTATTTGGCCCTTTGCATTTTTATTTATTCCAACTTCCTTCTTACTTATTGCTATTTCACCTATATCATCCTCTACAATACTTTCATCATTCCTCTTGCTTAATGTTTGTTCCTCTTCCAGATCAACTAGAGCATCAAATTTATTGTGAACCAAGAGATTATCTTCTATATCCTCATTAACACAAGCAACAATTTGCTCGAAACCTTTTTCCTTATCCATATTATCAGTAAGAGCTTGAGGGTTAGTTATATTACTTTCTTTTCCTTCTCCTTTTTTCATGTTTTCCAAACTGCATTGTCCATTTTCCTTATCATCTTTTTCCCCCTCTTCATTCTTTTCTTCATCTTCGATTTTATCCCTTTCTGCATTGTTTGCCTCAACATCATGCCCTTCTCTCGTTTGTTCCACGTTAGTGTTCTTATCTGAAGAGTCTGATGTCTTACCTTTCACACGCTGCCATTTTATGATATTCTGTTTTCTGAATGTTCTGACCTTTCTATGTATTCGGTTAACATTTGTTGTTTCATCTTTATCCTCCTTGCTTTCGTTTGTTCCTACTCTTCTGTTACTTTTTATGCTACTTATCTCCTTTTTATCACAACTTTCAGTTGTGTGACCAAATTTATTGCACTCAACACACACGTGCGGTTTCCATAGATACTGAACTTTGATTTTCTGATAACCACCTTCCACAAGCTTGACCGTAAATTCCTCAACTAGCTCCCTATCCGGTCTGACCTCAATCAGACATTTCGCATAACTCAGTCTTTCTTGTTTTTCCGTCATTTCGTGCATACACAACAATCTTCCCAAGTGACTACTTAGCCAATTTATACCTAGAGGCGACCACGCATAGATTGGTAGATTAATGAACCCAGACTGGAACTGAAGTTACAGTACCAGTTACGTTACTAACTCCTGCATCATATTGTTTTATTATGAACAATTTATTATTCATAATAATAGGATGGCTTTGAATAATCCTGTCCTTGTCATCAGAACATGAGAAGTTGAATAAAAATATGATACCATCAGAATTGACAGTGACTGATCCTTTTAATCGCCAAATGGTCTTTAGTTTTTGAACTACCACAGTATACGATAAAGGCTTATCCAAGAAGAAACCAACTATCGTATCTTTCCAGATGACATCACCTGCGGCAAGTACTTCAGGCGGAGGCACTAACACGTTATCCTCATACACTGGGGACTGGTCAACGGGGATGTACTTCCCAGCGTTCTTGGGTTTACGCTTGAAAAGAGAAGCCCATTTCCATTCACCTTGATCTTGGTGGGGAGGAACAACAGGCTGTGAAGAAGAAGTAGAACATACAAGAGGTCGAAAAGGCAAGGGAAAAGGATCAGGGGGACATGAGAGGGAATATCTGGAGGAATAGCTGAAAGGACAGAAGTGGCTGGAGGTACCGAAGCAGAGAGAAGTGGGGAGGTGGTAGGAGGAACAGGACCGGTGGTAGGAGGAGATTTTGGGTTAGCTGTTGATGAAGAAGGGTCAGTGACGATGGGAGAGAGGGGATGCACGACAGGTTTGACGTAGGGGGAGATAGGAGGTATGAGTGAGTAGACGTTAGGGAGGAGGGGAAGGACTACGGAGCAGGTTTCATGGGTATGGGGAGGGACTACGGAGGAAGCAGACATGAGAGGACTCTTTTTTATTTGTTTATATATGTATATATATATATTGATATACGTATGTAACTATAATTATTATAGTTATTTGTTTATCTAAATTTGTTTAAGTCGATAATATTAAATTTTCAAATTTATTTAATTAATTAATTAAATAAATGAATTTATTTAATGAATTGATTAAAATTTAATTAATTAATATGTATACATATAGTGATATGTGTATATATGAACATACTATAAATTGTATAGTTAATTATTTATTTTAAATATTTTAAATGAAAAATATAGAATTTCAATATTTTATATAAATTATATTAACTAAATGTGATTTAGTTAATAAAATTAAAATTAATTAAACATGATTTAACTAATATAAATTGAGATTAATTAAATATGATATAATTAGTAAGTTACATATATATGTATTATATAAGTTAATTAAATTATAAAAGTTATTAGTAAATTAAAACTTATATAACTATATATGTATAAACCTAAGTGGAACTGAAATAAACCTAAAATAGATTTTTAGAATAAGTACATATGTAAAGTACGTATATCGTTCTGTTGTGTTTGGCACTTGAATCACAAGAGTGGTTCATTAGAGACATGTTGTTCCTTAAATCGATAGTGTATATATTAAGGATCATGAATCTTTAATATATAAACTTTCCTCTGTCATTTATATATTAATATATTACTTGCATACTCTTTAGCAATTGAGAAAACTCAAGCTAGGAATGTTACGTTTTGTACTATTAACATATCGACTAGACAAGGTAAGACACATGCTTGTATTTGTTGAGCAAACTCGAGTTACACGTATTATACTTAGGCCCTCGCGAAATGGTAAGCACAGGTGAATAACCTCTCTTTGTTTGTTGAGTAAACTCAAGATCCGGGTTGACAGTAGGACAAAGACCACAGTTAGGAGTTGTATTTGATATAATTAATAAAGAGTTATCCGTCGCTTATGGACCAAAAATTTGTTGAGCAAACTCAAGGCCAAAATCCCAAGGCAAACAAGTCCTAACACTCACTAGAGGAATTAAAAGATTTATGTATTTTTTTAGTGTTTTGAGGAATATAAAAATCTAGTCGGAGCCTTATTATAAAGATGAATGATAACATTTAACATTTCTTATTGTTATTCAGCCTTTTGACCAGGCCATGTTTGAACAAATTGAACTGATCAAGTAGAATCCAGAACAATAGCTTCTAAACTTGGATGTCAAACAAAGTCAAGAGATAAGGTTGCCAACATGCAAACAACCTCCTAAAGTGGTCCGCACATCACACTGCATCAAGTACTAGGACTGAATTCCAATATTCAAGCAAAGTTATGGATGGTACCAATCCATGCTTGTAGATCGGTACCAATCCCCGCTTTTTGCCCAACACCACTTCAAATCCATGCAAACAAGCCTAGAAACCAAGTATAACCAAAGTCACACAAGGAAAACATAAGCCATCTCAAAGGCCCATAGAATCCAACCCATCTAAGTGATGAATTGATATCGATCCATCCCTATGAATCAGTACCGATCTATAGGATCTCCACCAAATCGCCTCTAACTTCCTCCACTTCTAAGTATTGATGTAAACAACCCTTTCCAAGCTTCAGATTACCTATTGCATACAAGTTTCCATCGATCTCCTTGAGCACCCTAAAATCTCCAACTCTACTTCTCCACTGATCCATCCAATCGACCCAAAAACAAGCTCTTAACGAGGCAAACCGAATGGAAACCACAAAGCTAACGACAAGTCACCATAACACAAAGCATTGGAACCGATCCACGAACTGATCTTATGGATCGGTACCGATCCATGCATATGGATCGATACCGATCCATAAATTTTGTTGACCTGGCTACTTCTTTTCAAGGATAACTGCTGCAAAATAGTGTGGAACGTGGTTGAGATCGTGGTTGAGCAATTCCTGATGACCTACAGCTATAAATGGGAGGATAGGAGCTCATTTGGGGATATTTTTGCTTCTTTGCAATTATTACATATTTCTTGGTACTCAACCATGGAGTGGTACCGATTCAAAAGAATTGTACTTGGAAAACAACAATATAATTAAAAGAAACCACTAGTGGATGTAGGCAATAGTTGGCCGAACCATTATAAATGTTTGATGTCTTCTTTTTACTCACTTTCTATTTATATCTCTTCATTTCATTCTCTACTCTTATTTCTTAGGTGTTAGTACCACATTTTGATGGTAACACTTATATTATAAGAATATATGCTATATGAAATTAAAATAATCCACTTTTTTAAATTTATGCAACTAAAATAATTGATAAAATGTTTATCAATTAAAATATATAGATGAAATCTACTAAGATTGACAGATATATAAAATATACCTACTGATAAATCTTTTGGCATGTTTTCAGTTTGAAACACATGCAAGAACAAAATTATACAGCTACTAAATACATACATACCATGGTCACTTAGGTCTATATTTGCCTAAGACTATGTATTTACTTTTATGAGTTTTGAACTCTAATTCAATGCAAGAATATGGGTATTTGATCCTTATTCGATCACATATAAATGTTATGGTCATGATTCATAATGTATAAAATCTCGATGAAATTTAGATCATTCAACATAAGCAAGTAAACCATACTACAAGATGATATGTTCAATACGATCGAATAACGAGTATCTTGTTATGTTGGAAGTGACATAGACCATGAAAGGAATTTGGTCACCAAAATGTAAGTTCGATGGTTTACTTAAGGTGCAACTTATTCAATATCCTTGAATGTTAAGGATAACTAAATGTACTTTTGTAAAGAGTTCGGTGCGATATTGTTGTAAGTATTTACTTTGAATAGTTTGACCGTTTGGAAAGGAAAGTGAATGTACAAGAGTAAATGTAACTTAGGCATAGCTGGGATGAAGAGAGTGAATGGTTACTTTGACTTCTTGAAGAGATGTTGGAAATGATAGATACTTCATATGGAATGATAAATTTAATTTATATTCCGAATGTAATTTTTTTATTGCAAATTGTTTTCTATAATGTTATTTCCTTGAACTTAAGATATTTGGTCTAAAACTCTCGATTATGAACTAGTTGCAGTGGACGAAATTAATGGTCCATAATAAGTAGTTAAATGAAGCTTCGTACATCACGCACCATTATAGTAATAGCGAAAATAGTGGGAGCATACCATATGACACTTATTAATGGACGCATCAAGCTATGAAAGATTGCTTTCATATATGTACTAAATATTATTTATGAAATAACAACGATTCATCGATGAATTATCACAGACACGAACATATTTATTTGATACATAAGTAGTATAATTTTGATAAGTTCATGGGATATAAGTAGAAAGCATACTGTGCAAAGCATATAAAATAATTCGATTTGTTTAAATAGGCGAGTGTTTTGGAAAGGAGTTCCAAAAGTACTTAAAAACGAATAAGATTCAATCTCAAGCCACTCCTCCCAATAATTCAGAATGATTTATTGATAAGTAGTAGTCAGACTTTGTTCACAAAGTATGATTGATGATGAGTAAAGATGAGATTAATTCATTTTATAAGGATATGTACTTAAGAGTAAGTACATATGTTAAACTTAGTTTCATCTAAAGCATAGTTTATGAAATCATATAAGATATGAGTTGATAAGAACGCACTGCATGTCCTAGGTCAAAGTGTTGATAGGTTGTGTAAGTCAAGAGGCTGCACGTAAAATGCACTCATAAGGTATCTAGTATGGATCATCCCAAAGGAGTTCTAGACCGATCAACAATGGTGTTGGATATGAATATTAGAAATCAGTTACATGAACTTAAAATTGAATCAGTTTCGTGTAAGTATCAGATAAGATCCAAAGAGTTCAACATAGAAACTGATTATATAAGATGAAATGAAATTGACTTAGTTGAAAACGAACACAACTCATTAGAATGTCTAATAGGAATTCTCGCATTTTAATGAGAAACCATTTTTTTTATCAATGTCGAGAAAAAGAATTTTTAGCAATAACAATTTCCTCATTTATCAATAAGTCGTAAATAGTATATACTATACCGTATGGAAGGATGCTAAAATCTGAAAGAGATTTGAAGTAAATTATTGAAATACGATTTTGATATTGTTACCCAAAGGATACGATCCATCGACCATGTGTGTGTCATCGAAAGGAATATAGTAAGAAACAATCATGAGAATAAAATTGTAAATTTTAGTTGTTGAATTTAGTGTATGGGTTCGTCAGTCAATGTACTTAAGGATACGATCCATCGACCTTGAATTTTGGTACATCTTGGTTAGAATAGAAATTCTGAATAATGGTTTAAAATAGACTTGTTTACACACGATGACCAAAATGTCACGATGTCAATGGGAGCAATAACTGAGTTTGTAAGTGTTGGATTTGACCAAAGAATTGATACAATGGTATCATTTGACAAGCGTCGAAGATGAGAAAATATTTCGACTAAATAATTTGATTTTCAATCAATATATAGAGGAAGCATGTGTTTGTAAAAAAGAATATTAAGGGTACTTAAATATTTCAAAACTAGAAGCAAGGATGTTATGATTGTGTAGAACGATATACATAGACACCATATTGAAATGTTTAATATAGAGCATATTAGATGGATCCCTTATACATCGACAATAGGAATTATCATATATGCTATGATTCTACAATATCGTATATCATTTATATATCTGGTGCATTGAGTGAATAACAAATCCAATTTAGTATAATTATATTGTAGTTAATAGTATTCTCAAGTATTTATGAAATACAAGAGAACAGTTTTCTGAAACAATGAATTCTTTATGGAGTGTTCATATTCAAACTTTATGAAATACAAGAGAACAGTTTTTTGAAACAACGAATTCTTTATGAAGGAGTATTCATATTCAAACTTCATAAGTGATATTGAATCTAGTGGGTAAATCATAAATTTATAATCAACCTTAGCTAAGGAGCTTTGAGTTGGAAATGTTCCAAACAAGAGGTGGTGGTTAATTCAACCAAAGGCTAAGTACATCGCCTTGAATAGCGCCTTAACAAAATCAGTATAAATATAAATGCACAAATTTATAATGAGTTGGGAAAGATTCCAAATATTGAGAATTCCATGACATTATCTTGTGAAACAATGTTGCGATACATATCACAAAAGAAACTAGGGCTCATAGGATGTCTATACAAATGCTCTTAAAGTTCCACATGATAAAGAAAGTATATCAACAATGATGAGATGTTTGGTTGATGGGGTATATAATAATACAATATAGCAGATCCATTCACTAAGGGAATAGCTCGATCAGTTCCGATGAATGGATTAAGATTCCATAATTGACCCTAGATGTGAGTGTGATATTAAAAGAGTTAGTGCTATACCTTAGGAGCAAATATGTAATTTTTTTACATATATCTAACTCTATAGTCGATCTTGTTTGTAGTAACGGTTCGTTTTCTTTTATATACTTTGTTATACTGTGATACAATTATTTAAGTAATTAATTCAAAGTATATAATAAGAAAATCCTTGAATAAAACATTATGTGATTGTAGTCGCAAATAATTGCAATCATGAAAAATTAGTCATAAAATAAAATGACATTTTTAAAATATTCCTGGTTAAAGTATTTCGAGAAAAGGATATCGATTCATCCATTAAGACCAGAGTGCATCACGGCCACAATGTTGGGCAGTGTATTGCTCATATTTGTTGAGGGAACCA
Organism: Allium fistulosum; assembly: GCA_030737815.1. Classification (NCBI taxonomy): domain Eukaryota; kingdom Viridiplantae; phylum Streptophyta; class Magnoliopsida; order Asparagales; family Amaryllidaceae; genus Allium; species Allium fistulosum. Next base: position 186,526,796 of record CM060905.1, read on the forward strand.
TGGGATATGTACTTGTAGTTATTGGATAACTATGGAATTACTCATTCGAGAGTTTCCTTTTAGTTGATAACAACTAGGTCAAATAGGAAACTTCAGTATAACAATATTACCCGGTTCACTCGACTTGAGAATACCGTGGAACTTAATGTGAATAGTCCACTTTGATTATAATTAAATCATGGCATGATGATCCATCGAGCGACTATAGTTAGGTCTAAGTTGAAGCATTGAAAGTGAAGCATGTTCAATAGGGAATTCGTCTTCTCGATTATACGAAGTTAGTATCATGGTCAACTGTAGTTAACTCAAAGTTAAAATCTCTAGCCATAGTAGTATAATTAATAATTAAAAATATCATTGAACGAAGGACTTTTCATATAGACTAACTTAGTTGAATAAGGATAATACTGGAATTTCGACCAAAACCAAATTCCTTAAATCTTTGATATAGTGTTGACGAAGAGAATATGTGTAAATTATCGTTACTAAAATATGCTACTTTAGAAAATGTGAAATTGGATTTTACCAAAATGATCTTCAAGCGACTAATTTGGACAAGATATCACACCACTAGCGAAGGTGACGTGTGAACATAATATCGGAATTGTTCAAAATTAATCACTAACTAAATTCACACTTCTGAGTCTCACAACCGTATTTGTGAATTCTCTACAAAACACACAATTTAATTAGTTTATATAATGTTACAAATTAATTAAATTAACTAATATTTATGAAATATTAACTTATTTAATGTTTTTGAATTGTTTAAAATTATTAGAATTCATATGTAAAAGTTATATTTACGTCGATATCGATGTACTTTTTAATGAAGTTCAAATGAAAGATAATTGATTGAAGGGTTTTTTTGGAGATCTTGCATTATCTCGATGACATCATAGTTCGACCGTATTAGGGGAGATAATTGGGTGGAGTAATTGAAAATTAAGGAGGGATTAGTTAGGGTAGCTTTAATTAAAAGACTTGAAAATGTTCCATTCTCTCAATTAAAACAAATCCACTAATTTTATTTCTTTCGTTTGTTTTTCTTTCTCCTCTTCTCTCCTTACCATGGCCAAAAATGTCTTCCTACCATTCTAAACAAATCAACTCCAAAATAAATCAAAATATCAAATAAATATAAAGGTTGCATGGTTCATCCTTATCCTATAAAGTTGCATGTAGATTCAAGAATTTAAGGAGGGATTTTCAAATCAGTGTGTCGCTTATAGACCAAATCTGAAACGTATAATCTAAATTTAATTTGTTTTCTTAGATGTGATATACTTGTCACAATTTCTTATGTACATATTATTGTCTCACCTTAATTTAGGATTCATAATACAATTCAAACACCCCGTTAAATGATTTGATATGTTTTTACTTGAAAAAATAAAACCAAAATTTATATATACATAAAACAATGTTTAGGTAATGAATTTATGTTTTAAAATTATCTATAATAATCTTTGAATCATAATATACAATTTAGTAATTTAAATGTTTTTTTATATTTTTTAATCGATCCTAAAATGTAGGGATTATTAAATAGCGTTTAATTTGATGTTTGACTCAAAACATTTTGATTGTTTTAAAAAAATAATATTTTTACCATTTGGTTGAAATTTTACATACATACATATATTTATGAGTGTATAATATTTGCAAATACATCAAAAAGGTTCATTGTAATATAGATGTTTATTTTGAAACAATTGGAAACTATTTAGGCTTAATTATTATATAAATATATGCACATGCGCATGTGTAGATATTTATATTGTTGAGGAAAGTATTTTAGAAACTATTTTTTTCTCCATAAATTTATTTTTCATTGAACAATTTAAAATTGAGGTTATATATATAGCAAATGTATACATGGTAGATATAAATTTCAATATTTGCACATGTACATATTGACCTTGTTATTGTTTGTAGATATGTACGTATTTACTACTTAAATCTAAGTTTGGTTTCTTAAGTTCCACTTATATTATACATTCATATTATACATGTTGAATTTATTTATAATTGTTTATAATTTAATTAACTCATATAATATTCTTTTGTGTATTATTAATTAAATCATATTTAACTAATTTTATTTATAAATTATCTTAAACAATTTAAGATAAATATATATATTAAACTACAACATTTATAGTTATATATATTCATATATATGTGTGTGTGAGTTTATTATAATTAATTAAATTTTAATTGATTGTTTATTTAATTAATCAAATTAATTAAATATTAAATAATTTTTGTGAAATATTAATTTATTTTCACAACAACATTGAAAAATATTTTATAACTTTTATAAAATTTATTTTATATTTTAAAATCTACTCTGAAATTTAAAATATTTTTTAAATTTTCAAACTGAATTTTGAAAATTAGTCCAATATTTTATTCATCCTAAATGTCGAATAGATTCATTGGATTTTATAGTTGTTACGCACATTTCGATTATTGCGGGTTGCCGTGCGTAATCGGTATAAACTCACTCTGAATTTCTCATTGTTTTTGTATGCTTGTTGTGTTGATTGATTGTTACTAGGTTTACTTTATGCCAATTGCTTATTGTTGTTAGCTGTTGCTTGTTTTTTTATGGTTGTTGCTGAGTGTTGTTAACTTTGTGTCTTGCTTTGTATGTCTGATAGTTTGTATGTTAGTTATTGTTGCTTGCTATCATTTGATCGTTGCTTGTTGCTTATTGTTACTTGTAGGTTACATGTTGTGTGTTGTTGCTTGCTATAGTTTAATGGATGCTTGTTTGCTAATTCTAATTTCCTATTGAATTATGTTCGAAGAGCGATTGCGATAGCTATCTAAAATAGATCACATATCATCCATGCACACTGTGGGGTCATGATGAGATCTATATGAGTCATTACCTTTTGATGTGACTCGTAGTTGATGGTATATTTAGATACTAACTCATTTTGGTTTACTCTCTAATAGATAATCAAGAATGGCTGTGGTAGTATCGGTTACTGCACTTAATTATACAAGTTCTAATTTTATGTTATTGCATTAGATGTGCTTGTTACGCAGTTAGTTGTAACACATTTATTTGAGATCTTTTCACATGGTTTGATATAGCATATTTATTTGAGATGATTGCTATATCTGATTTAGTAGGCTTAAATCCATGGTTTGATGTTGCAACTATGTTTAATCCTCTTTGTTGAGTACATAGTTAGGTACATGGAAGTAGTTATGCACTCTTGGAATGCTTATTTGCTTATATTTTCATTTAAATGGCATGCTTTTACTATGAAAGAGGTATGTAAGATCTGTAATGTACATGGTATGGATATATATGCTTATATGTTCTCAGAAATGAGATGCCTCAGATATGAGATGTGTGTGTGTGTATCCGTGTGTGTGTGTGTGTGTGTGTGTTGTTTTGGGATTTTTTGGAGCTAGCGATGTAAAGATGTGTTGTTGAATTGTTTTGAAACAAGAGGAGTTTTGAAATCCTAAGGGTTTGAAGATAGATTATGTACTTCTGAAGTTCTTGTAATGCTAATCGTGTAAGGGAAGTACTATTGAGATTGTCCGAAGCTGATGCTTGGAAATTTTGAGTTGGTCGGATTACATTGTCATGCTCATAGGAATTTTGTGGATGAAATTCTTTTAGGGAGGTGAATGTAATAATCCATATTTTTAAACGATGGGAAATTCAAATAATTAATTTAAATATTGAATTGTTAATTAATTTAAGGTCCAAAAATATGACTTTTTGCATACGATCGAATTAGGACTTGAGACCACTTCCGTTGAGTCAGGATCGATGTTGCAAATTAATAGGTGTATAAATATCACTATGTTTGGACTCATGGTGTTTTAACGATTTACATATTTTATAAAAATACGTGTAGATTTGAGTCTAGTTGGATCTCAATAGACAGCTTGTGATTTTGAGATGCGGACTTCATTATGAGACGTATGGTTGAAGAATTTTTGGAATTAGGCGATCCGATCACCCAAACGACCTCGAAATGCATGAAATTATCATCTCAAGATGTTATTTAATATAGCGGTGAAATTTATACCATCGGAACTGGAAAATTGATAAGATGTACGCTGACGAGTTTCGTGACGATACGATGTACCATGTGATCATACGGACTTGTGGTAGCTTATTTGAGAAATCAAATAATATATATATATACACTCCCTCCCACACAATATCCTCTTTCTCCCACATAATATCTCCTCCTCTTGTAAATGAATAGAAGTTGCTCCTCCTCCATTAATTTTGATCAATAATCTCTAATATTATAATTGTGTTAGTAATAGAAATATTATTATATATTTTATCACAGATACTCTAGATAATTGCTTAATATCTCGTATACATAAATATGATGTTCTATTCATATTGAATAGAGTAGATGGACTTGATATTAATTTATAATCTAGTTATAAATAAATTAAACTCTGATTTGTTGTTATATTAGTGATAGAGATATTATTATATGTCTTATTACTAATAGGATGTGAGAACAAAGCAATGTTGAAGTGATCAGTAACGATCAATAATGCGTTTAGGCAAGCGGTCAAGGAATTGACTGAGACAAGGAACACAAGGTACAGACTACTCCTATATGGGAATAATAGGAGATTGAGATAACAATCAAGAGCCAATCGGATACAAGATCGGGACGGTGATCGGTTTCACGGTTATGTACGACGAGCATGTAGGATTGGGAGGAGCACATGAAGGTAAAGAGCCAGTTCCAAACTCAGGTAGATGTGTGATTTATTAACTTTGGACCATAAGAATTAAGTAACGTTGAACTATAATTTAGTTGATAAGAAACTTGGCTAGGGTTTCTTCTTCGGTTCCGGGTTCGGGTTGACGCGATGCTTTGGCTTGACTTCAGGAAGACTTTGGGCTATTCGAGAAAGCAGATGCAATGAAAAGTAATAGGTATGCCACCAATAACGATCGGATACGGTATCAGTGCAATGTTTGGTTGGACGACCACATCCGGTGAGTGTGTAGATTGAGCAGAGTTAGTCTGTGTCTCTTGGCTTTAACCTTGGGATACATATGTTTTGATGATTGGTATAATTCTTATGTTAGCGACCATACATACTGGTAGAGCTTTGAAAAAGGGATTGTTTTGAGGCTCAGATCCAAGTTACGGGGTTCAGGTTTCAAAGAAATTGTTTAGGCTCGAAGAGCTTTCGATTTCGTTTGGGCAAAGCTATTTGAATGTTCTATCTTGATGGGGCTTTGGAGTTCTAGTGAAGTTTAATAGCATGGGATAACTTGAATCTGGATTGCCTATCCATAGAAAATTTGATGATATCGATTTTGTAAAAGGTATCCATTGTACCATTAAGGCGCACGACCTACATGCATGGTTACGAAGCAAGGGCGGGAGAGAGAGTGGGACGCCAGTCTACAGTATGTCATATACTGTTTTGTAGTACTCTTAGATGCTGCAGTAGAACCTATAGGCCAAATTTTTTTGAGGTGTTGGTTTTCAGCGGAGTCCACAATATAGTTGTGGCTCTCGATATAGGTCTCTTTGATGGCTAATGACAATTCAGCATGGGTATCGGTTATAGATATTTATATCTTGAAATGGGATACTGTAAGATCCTCATAGGTGTAGGATGTAAGGTGAAGCTCTGGATTCAGATGATATCAATTTCATAAAAGGAATCCATTATATCATTGAGGCATACGACCTCCATATGGGTTTTGGAGCAGAGGTGAAGAGAGACTGGGATGCCAGTCTAGAGTAGGTCATATATTGTTCCAAAGTATGATTGGGCTATGAAAGGACCTACATGCTAACTTCTTCTGAGGTATTGGTTTTTAGGAGTGTCCACAAGATAGTCATGGCTCTCCATAGGTCTCTTTGGTAGCTAACAACAATCTGACACATGTATCGGTTAGAGATATTGATAATCTGATATAGGGCACAGTGAGATCTACACGAGTTTCATCTAATTCATTAATACTGAATCGATTTTCAAGGGTCATAAATTGAATACAATTCATTGCAGTAGGTCATAAATTGATACACGGTTTTCAGGGTTGTCCAGAAGTGAACGAGGTGTACGTTTCTAGTGAATCCTAACCAATTCATTAATCTGAATCGATTCCAAGGCATGCGACCTATTTCATCTACCTCTCCTTGACCAGTCTTTACCATACGTTGCATCAACACCTAGATATCATGACATGTTTCACCAATATACCCCTCAATTAGTGTTGTGGGTTCCCCTATGATCTCTTTTCCATAATCTTCTCCCCTTGTCCTCAGTGGCGCTCGCTGTCGTGCATCATATATCACCCCATTTCCATCACATAAACATCATCATAACACTAGCACTTATCTCCATGGTTATGTCCATGCAATAGATCATTTGGACTATAGTGGTGGTAAAATAAGGTCTTCATGATTCAGGGTGCGGCCTCGAATCAGTCTAACTAATTTATCTGGTAGCTCACCTTGCATGGATCATCATGATTACATTCACTAAAGACATTACCCCTTAAATGTCATTCATATCCCAATGTCACTCTAGGTTTTATTTCACATAGCATATTAGGTGACTATCTTCGTTTTGCATTGTATAGCACAGAAATAACGGGATAAGAACTTCATGCAACATAACTTCACATTATAATCATACAAGTATAGTGATGTATACTTAATGAATAAACATTCATAGCACATAACATAGCATAAGGGGTAGGAGCATAAATGAAATATATGTGATCGTATGGTATAAACATGTCATAGTTTCGAAGTGGTTCACAAAGCACCTTAGCAAATAGTTTCATATCATTACATTATCACATGTATAACACAACATCATCATATAAATGAAATAACATGAACAAGGCTCTCCAACTTTAATGAAGCAAGCATTCATAAGGTAACATGTATTATTTTGTAACAATAACAACATAGCACAATAAATACATTGCATGACAGATCAAGTTTATGAACATAAGTAACAAATAATTTATACATAGTGGTATGGTAGTAGACATAGTGTACAATAAGTAAAAAATAGTAACCTAGCCTTATGTAAAACATAACATAATAAATAAGAGTAACAAACACAGGCAAGAACCATTCATAAACTATAACCTATTCATAAAAAATTCGATGTAGATCAAGTTTTCTCTCTCATACCTATAAAACATTCTGCCCTTAAAAATGAATTTATAGATATGATTATCAAACTTAGAGTTGTAACCCCTTTTTCGAAAACTTTTCTTTATTTTAAACAAATTTTATTAGGAAAAGGGAAAATTGTTATATTAAAATTCCTTTCATTTAAGTATCTTAGATTTAATCCAAAGTAATTTTTTTCAAAACAATTTCATAATGAAACTATTGATAAATCCCAACATTCTTACTTCTTAAAAACTACTTTGATCCCCTTAGCATTTATAAATCATATATGTATGTATGGATGTATATGCAATATTTAGTCATACAACCATTTTATCATCCAAACACATGCATCCAAACACATATCATTAAATTCAAATCATACATGGTATAAACCATCCAATTCAAACAATAATCATCAATTTTTTTCTAACTTGTACTTACTCACTGTTGCTAACGGCTCGCAATCTTAGGCGCGGTGTACATAATATGGGTATGGTAAGCTCAATTTTAGGTGGGAATGCGTACTGTTGCTATCCGTCACGCTCACTATTAGGCCCGGTAACGGCTCACTTCTTATACGCTTAACCAAACTATTGCAAAGAATTGAATTAAGGGCAAAGGAAGTATAATGGGCATTAAATTAAACACAAAAATAGGGTTTAATTCACTTAGACCTATAATGTTAGCAAGCATGTAGTTATGTATCTCTATCATAACGCCTGGCCGAGAGCCACTCTGTCGTTGCACCTCCAAGCCACCAATGCAACCTTCACTATCTTTGCCCTTCCCATATCAGCATGAGAACCTGCATGTGATGTCGTCACCAATCAAGTTACACATAAGCATTGGCCACCATGATTGTCCATGTTGCCATCCCCTATTGTGCGCGTGCAAGTCGAGTCACTTGTGCCTCTTTCCTACTATTAATGTTGCCATGCATTATGTTTTTTCCTTTTGATTTTGGGTGCATGAGATTTAGGACTAAAGGGAAAAAATAGGAGAATAGGTTTGATCTGATGAATGGGTCTGGTTTGGGTCCGAAGTGAATAAAGGGAAGAGGATGGAGGAATATGTTTTATTTAACTTTTGATAATTTGCGTTAACTCCTTACGTAAATACAATTTCCATTTTATTTCATTTTAGTTGAAAATTAAATCTCCTATTATATATAATTAACTCTATCATTGATTTATAAATTCATTTTCAATATTAATTAATCGATTAAATGATTCACAAAAATAATTTTCAATAAAGTATAAAAATATTTAAATTTAATTTGTTCATCTTTATTGATTTATTGATTTTTACCAACATCAAACAAAACTTCTCATCAATTTCAATCATATGAAAAATTATTTGTAGCATATAAATATTTTGTACTCATCATAGATATTTTATTTGAATTTTATGTATTTTCTAAAAGAAATTAATTAATTAATTCAATTTACTAAAACACCTTTATCAATTAATCTTTAACTCGATTAAATATTTTTTTAAGATATATCTAAATAAAAATCTAATTTATTTTGATAAATTTTTTGTTTATTACTCAAACATCAAAAGTCGAGTTGGTCCAACTTATATCATATTTTAAAACATTCCAAAAAATTTATAAAATAAAATAGGAAACCCATCAGGACTGGGTGGTTTATCACCAGGCACACCGTTTATAGTCCTCAAAATCTTCTCTTCTATAAATGGGCTGGCTATTTCTCAAAATATGGGAAAACACCCATAATCGATCAAAAACCCAAATTAAAAGATTAAGAATCAAAGACAGAGAACACATAAGATTTTTAGAGTGGTAGATTTACTCTTGCATGCAATTACAATCAAATTAGAAAGTTTCTAAGATTCAAATCGATGGGTTATGAATTTAATAGAGTTATTTTGCAAAAGCAATATAAGATTGAAGATCCTCCTATAGTTGTGGTAAGAGTTGTATTAATAGATGAATTAGACCACCAAAGCCATTGGAGTTAGCTTGAACAAGCAAACATATTAAGATCTGAAGTTCCAGCCATATGAACTGGTCAAATCGCATCAAATCTCACAATCAACATGGTTCAGTATTGATCGGTACCGATCCACTTCTTTGGCTTTTCTTGCGTTCTTTTATGACATAGTACAAGCCTTAAAGTTGGGATAGGTAGATCATTCAGGACCCCATGGTTCAATACTGATCCATGTTAAAACCTTACATTTGCCTTTTTCCTCTCACCTTCAAGCTTTGCATCTTGCTTCAGGTAAGTGGTTCCACAATTCATATGGATCGGTATTGATCCAAATGGCTTAGTGCTGATCCATTTTTATTTCTCCATACTTAGCCAAAATTCATGTATTCTACAATCTTACCATCTTCCATGCTTTTTGATCCCATTTCTCCATCATTTTATAGTCCAGATCCATCAAAATATCTCTTGGTTCAAATATAGGAAAATGCTTGCCCTCAAAATATGCTTTTGTGAAAAAAGAATAATGCTTTGGATCAAGACAACCGACCAAATTTAGACCTCTAAGATACTTCCTCTACTTGAAGTATTTCATGAAACATTGCATCTCTTCTGAGAATATAGGAACATCATTTCAAATAGTTGTAGATGACATCTCTTCAACAAATATAAATGTTAAAGTCTGCTATCTGAAGTCTTCGCTCATCATTAAGAGTTCTTGAAAGCTATTTCATTCTTTGGTCTGGCAAATCCCTCACTTTCTTTTTCTCTTTTTATTTTTCTTATAAGGATCATTCATTCTGATCAGTGTTATCCATATGAATCGGTACCAAACGGTTTTCCTCCTTTTGTATAGAATGAAATACTTAGTCAATTTTTTCGCTTCACCTTTCATTTCTACCTTTGCTACTCAAGGCCCTTGCGACCTCAACCAATGTCATCGTAATATTTCACCATCATGCCACTAGATCGAGATCCAATCTTTATCGTCGATCCATAGGGACTCCACCCCCAGCACCGGATGATTTAAGTGACCTCCATGTCTAACCGTTACTTTTATCTTAGATATCGACTTTGACTTTGAGGTGGGCATCTCAACTAAATTTTAATGCCACCGTTGTTTTATGATGTTTTATCTTTTACACATCGGCGTCGTCGTCACTCCATTACAACCAACCTTACCGCCATATTGCATTGTCATAGCCTGTAAAACCCCTAAAAATTGGTCATGAATCTCAATGCGAATAAGAGGGTAAGATGGTGATTAGAAGGCATCAACTTCGTTGACTAATTTTAATGATGGGTCGACTATTTTTCCTTTAATCAAGATAGTTCAGGCAAGAGCTCAACCGAATGTACTTTGGCACTTTTTAGACATAAGAGTCGGTACACTCTACGACGTTCGTCCAATCAACGCTCAAGTTCGAATCACTTCCTACAATACTGCAAAGAAGGCCTTCATACCACTTTGGAGATTATTCAGTTAAATTAATGTAGATTCCCCATTAACGGGTAATATCCGACACACGGTTCCATTGTGTGGCGTGGCCCATTTTCCAGCGTGAGCGGGCTATATACATAGAGTGTATATGTTCATCATGCCAAGGACACAAGATGAATACAACATATTCTGAATCACACATCACTACCTCGATTGATTTATAAAATTCGACTGGTCAAAACATGTCGACATCCGTTGGGTTTTCTACTTCAACTACACGGGAATTAGTCAAGGTAAACACTAAATTTAAATCATATCTAACCATTCTTATATCTTAAGCTTTCATACTAAATGGAACCTCTTAGATGCTCTGGGTGTGTTTCTACCACAGCTACCAGTCCTTCCAGCCTTGGATCTTCTCCTTCGACGGTAGGTTCTTCCTCTGTTTCGATTTCCACTTTAACTCCTTCTAGGCTCAGCAATCTCTGGAGGAGCTTTATATCAGAGTTGTTCCTGAACTAATCTTCAAGGTGTGAGGATCCTCGACAATCCCTCAGACTCTCCATCCTCAAGGATGAACATTGTAGATGCTAAAAGGATCCATGATTCCCATGACATCTCTATAAAAGAAACTCTAACTTTGCTTCCACACCAAAGGGCATAAAACTCTTCGAAAGGTTACAATGCATGTAACTGATATATGTGCCTCTCCAGAGTTGTCCCTCTGTTCAATCAATTTCTCTTATTAATCCTACAATTAAAGACACTTACCCCTACCCAACCCATCAAAATTTTTATGTTACGTTGAACTACATGTATATGATCGTCTTCATCAGACATTTAGGCAGGGAGTCTATTTTTGAGGAAATCATATATCTTTATAATTTCATAAATAAAGCTAATCTCCCAACTCTAACCTTTCTAGAATAATTCAAGGGTTGCCAAGTCATCATTGGCCTTCATAATAAGCTTAGCAAGTTCAAAGACGAGTACATCTTCGCCCGTTGTTCAAATGGCTTCACCAGTTGATGGTTGTCTAGATGCAAGCTCCAACCACTTACACCCCATTCTAATAGGTTTTATTCCATTCAAACTGCTAGCTTCTCCTTTCTACCCTTTTTACAGATATCCTTCCAAGGGTTAAAAATGCCTATTTGGCCCAGATACCAACTCTTGAAATATGTCCCGGTGGATGAAAGAAAAAGTATGAACCTCCAAACAACCATCAGCCATGTCATTTCCTACTACTACATAATGGCCGAAAGATCAATTACATGCGACCTGTACCAAGGGTTGCTCAGGATGCCCATGGGTTTGAGATCGAGCCTCCATCTCCTACATATCAAAATGCACCGGACGTAGCACGACACATCTCTAGCAACAACAAGAAGGACAAAGAGATAGAGGAAGAAGAAGGAGACCACGTAGACGAAGATGAATACTAGTTTACCGAATAGATGATAAAGACGAAGGAACTTCACCTCCACCTTTGAGATATAAAAGAATAAGAATTTGATCCCCTCAACCAATTCTCAGGCTACAGCAGACTTGTAACACCCCACCATGGAACATGCCCAAATTTCAACCCAGAAAGGCCCATCGAAACTTAGATCCATTCTAAGGCAAGCTTTTGGTAGTAAAAATAAATAACATTGAAGAGCCATAACTAAACTTTCAGAACTCATAGTGGATGGAACCTAACAACTTTTCTAAGAGGGGAGATTTTAACAAATACCATATATCCAGCCTCTAATTTAAGCTCTTTCCTTCTTTTATCCGCATAGGATTTCTGACGACCTTGCGCTACCTTCATCCTTTGCCTGATCAAATTTACTTTTCCATGGTATCACGGATCAAATCGGGTCCAAGCAATACTTTGTCCGTGGTTTCCCAACAATAACTAGGCGATTTGCATGGTCACCCATAAAGTGCTTCAAAAGGGGTCATACCAATCGTAGTTTGATAGCAATTATTATATGCAAACTCAACCAAAGGTAGATGCTACTCCCAATGTCCTCCGAAATCCAAGACACAAGCTCTCAAAAAGTCTTCCAAAACTCTATTCACCCACTCTGTTTGTCCGTCAGTTTGTGGGTGATATGTCGTGCTAAGGTTCAAAGAAGTTCCCAAACCCGTTTGTAGGCTCCTTCAAAATTCGCTAGTGAACAAGGGGGTCCTTATTACTGACTATGCTTACTGGAATTTCGTATATATGAACTCCCTCCTTAATATAAATCTGGACGAGCGAGGTGCTAGTCCTATTTCTCCTAATCATAACAAAATGAGCACTCTTGGTGAGTTTATCTACGACAACCAAATAGCCGCATTGCCCTTTTGACATTTAGGCAATCCTTCCACAAAATCTATCGAAATATGCTCCTACTACTAAGTCGGAAAAGGTAATAATAATCCACCAGGCATGTTAAACACCTAGCAACAAACTCAGTTATGCTCTTCTTCATTCCCTTCCAAATGAAAATCCTCTTCGTGCTAAGGTTTGGATGTCGAGCCAAACCTTACTGTCGAGAGGAAGCCACTTCGTATTATCCATAGAGGTACGAAGCAGCTTCGAAGAAAATCTATCAACCTAGTCAAAGTGCAATGGAGCACTGATGATCGGGATTGTACTTGGGAAACAGAAGAGAGCATTCGTGCTTCGAATCCAGAATTGTTTGTTCCAGGTATTATTCGTTATCCTACCTTATCCTTCTTTGTTTTCTGTGTCTCGTTCCTTTTCGAGGACGAAAAGTTTTGAGTGGGGGAGAGTGTAACAACCCATAAATTTTGAGAATATTTTTGAATGAAAATTCAGTTGAAATTTTGAATGCATTTATTTTAAATTGATAAATTTGGAAAACTAATGTAATATTTTGGGTTTTGATGTGAAATGTTCTTCCAAATTTAATAAAATAAAGATTTTTCTTAAAATACAAATTTTGTCAACTTTGGTCAAAGTTTGACTTTCTGTGAAAATTTTGAATTTTGAATTTTTAACTTTAACTTTTTTTTATGAAGATGAATTTAATTCTAACATTTTCCTTGTTTTTCATTTTGTTAAATTTTGATTTCTACTTCTCAAAAACTTACAACTTTTGGTGTATTACACGCAGTTATTTCCCCTTAACATTCATCTTATTTACATTCCGACTTTGGGCTTGTACTAATGGGCTAGGAATTCCTTTAGTAGATGAGAAGCCACCTATTGAGATGCCTATATAATATCCTAGGGTTTTGCTAGATGTCTCATTGTTGTGCCTCCATAGAAAAAAAAACAATGTAAGTTTCTTCTTCATCTTCCTCCTCAAAACCCTAGACTTTCTCCCTCCTTTCCTCTACAATTTTTCCTCCTCCTTCCCCAAAAATTTCGGCCATGCTTATCACCACACCATCTCCTCTTCCTCCAACCACAAACCCTAACCAAAACCACTTCTCCTCTTTCCTTTTCCCCTTTTTCTTCTCCATAATTTTCGGCCTCTACCTCCCCTCCTCCAACCAAAACCCCATTGCCGAACTTCCTTAACCCCTTCCCCTTGCCTTGCCTTGGCCGTGACCACCTCCTCCATCACCTAATCCCTAGGCCGAGCCCTCCACAACCAAAACCCTAACCCTAGGCCGAACCTCCTTCTCCAAAACCTAGCCTAACCGAGTCAAAACCCTATGGCCGAACCCTAGCCTAGTTCAAACCCCTATGGCCGAACCCAAACCAAAACAAAACTAGCCTATGACCGAGCCTATGCACCCCTAGACAAGCCCTCTTCACATATTTACAAATATATATATATATATTATTTTTCTATTTTATTTTTCTATGTGAATTATTTGTTTACGAATGGAATTTATTTTATTTTGCAAAGCGTCGGATTTGGATTCTTCTCTCACTCAAGCTTGTCCGTAATTTGTTGTGCTTGTCGTAATCATTGTGTTGCGTTTTGAGTCACTTCTCTAATCAAAGAAAGGTGAGTAATCACTCTTGACATCGTACTTATATTTTGGTGAATTGATGACAATGGAATTGTATGGATTTGTATATGCAAGTTGAGAATTTCACCTATGTTTATATTATGTTATTTCATATCATATTTAACCTGTTATGATCATATGCCATGATATATTGAATATTGTTATGTTTATTTAATATTATGTTCTCACACTGCAAGTTCCTTCACTATGGGTTGAAATGATACATACCCAAATGATCTTTAGATTAAGGAAAATTGTTGTGGGCTGAAATGATAGGCCTAAGCAATGTTATTTGATTTGGGATTGCGGGTTTGAAATGATATAAAACCCGGAAAATTAATAAATTACGGATTGAAATGATATACGTCCGTATTTACTTGACCAAAGAGTAGAGAATTTTATACAGAATCCATGGTTGATTTAAAATGATTTTCTAAAATTATTAAGTATTTTGGATTTCTATATATGAATCTCAACTAAAATTTAATGTAATAATTACTGTGAATTTGTTTACATGAGTTAAGATTTTTATAAGAGAAAAGTAGTTGGAAATGTAAATTTTGGAATCTATTTACAGTATGAAGGTTAATTGAATTTTAAAAATCCAATTTGACTTAATATTGGTATTTTATTCTAACCTATAAATTGTAAGTTTTAATTCGTGTAATAGTGATTAAAATGATAAATGGTTTATTTGTGGAAAAAAAATGTAAGTTAAAACGTACATTTGACATGTAGGTTTTAACCAATGTAAACGGTATAACTTGGGTAATAAAAATGATAAGTGTTATTTACAGAAAGGAAAATAAAGTGTAAGTTAATAACGTACTTTTAACTTAGCATAAGGATTTCAGCTTTAAATTTTGACATTATAGCAACAAAGTTATTTAACTAAAGGTATGGTTTCTTTTGTAACAACCCTGTATTTTATGATTATTTTAATTTTTTTATTTTAATAATTTAATTAAATTCCTGATTTAAAAACTTTATTTTATTTATTAAATGAATAAAATTTTGTTATTTTAAACATAAATTTTGATTTTGATGTAAATTAGAATTCCAAACATGACTAAATAGAATATTTTCCAAAAATGTGAATTTGGTCAATTTGGTCAAACTTTGACTTTTAAATTTAAAATTTAAATTTTTGAATTTTTGAATTTTATATTTTATTATGAAAATAAATTAAATTTCAAGAATACTGCTTTTTTCGTTTCGTTGAAATCTGATTTATATTGTGAAAGTTATGCTCAATATTGTGTGTAAATTGATTTATTTAACAAAATTGTTTATTTTAATTTATATAAATAATATTTTTGTTTGTCAAACCATGTTCTAATATGTGTAATATGACATGGTATATATATATATATATATTTTATTTTTAAAAACATTTTAAAGTGTTGTTATAATTTTCCAATGTTCATTGTATTTTGTTTACAACTTTTAAATGCTAGTTTCAATATATTAGCTATTTTCTTAATTATTTTCTATTTTTCCTTAAATTATATTTTTATTTTCTTTTTCATTTTATTTTGTTCAGCTTTTATTTTTATTTTACTGAAACTTATTTGCTTTATTTGGTTTAAAAGAAAATAGAAATACAAAGAGACTTAAACCTTTCATTTTCCATTGACTTTTCATATACTTGCCTTTCCATTTTTCCAATTGCCTTTTCATTTTTCCTTGTAGCCGTACACATCTCCTTGCTTCACCCGTGACTTTCCTTTGCAAATTAACATGAAAATGTTTCTCATATCTCCCCTAAAACTCACGGCTTCAAAGAATGAAAGAAAATGCTAATGGCTTCATTTATCTCTTCTCTTCTTCACAATTTCAATGATTTTTGTTTGCTCCTCTTCTAGCTTTGCTCTGCCTTGCTTCTCCACAATCACCACCGACCACCACCTCCTCCATCTACAGCAGCCATCAGCCCCTCCTCTGACCAAAATTCAGGTCGTGCCTTCATGTTGAAGCATCACCACAAAATCAATGCAAAACACCACCAAAACCATACTAGCCGAACACATATGTCACCAACCCCTTCATTTTTCACCTTGGCCACCTTCCCTTGCTCCACCACCACCATAACCTGATCTCTGGCCATCACTTGACCTATGTACAGAACTGGAGCAAGCATGGCCGAGCCCAAACAATGACTAGGCCGTGCCTAGATGGTGAACCAAACTCATTTCCATGCCTCTTTGTCTTCACAAACTCCTACCTTTTCACCTACCCTTGCTTTGTCTTCCACTAACCTGACCATAGCCGAGCATTTCAGGTCTAGACCTGATCATGGCTGAGCCCAAGAATCTCCTAGGCCAAGCATTTGAATGGTTAAAGCATGGTCAAGTAATCTATTCCTTTATTGCTTCTTATCTTCATTGTTTCAACATTGTTTTGTGTTGAATATTTATGTGTATATTGACTTGTTTTGGTTATTGTTTACAAGATAAATATCAAGGCTCTCTATTCATTCAAATGAAAAGTCATGTTGTATCGTGCTTGTCGTGCTTTCTGGAATCTATTCAGTGTGTTTTGACCACTAACTGCAGCGTAAAAAGGTGAGTAATCACGCCTGACATTTGTACTTATACCACTGTGAATTGATAGCAAGTGAAAGTATAGAATTATTATATTATGTTATACCTGCTTATGTTATATATTATATGATGTTAAACCTGTTTATTTATCTATCATATCATTTATTACTGCTATATATGGTTAACTGTTCATTTATATCTGTTTATCACACTGCAAGTTCCATGTTAGTATAGAATCACTATGGGTTGAAATGATACATACCCGAACGGACTTTAGAATAGGAAAAAAAATCGTTATGGGCTGAAATGATAGGCCTGAACGGTTTTTTATTTAACTTATTTTGACTTGGGATTGCGGGTTTGAAATGATAGAACCTGGATTTTTCTTTGTAAACTGCGGAGTGAAATGATACATATCTGTATCACTTGACCTAGGTTAGAAAACTATATACAGACCCGTGGTTAATTTTTAAAGTGTTTTGAATTATTTTTAAGTATTTTAAAAGTGAAAATTTTATGGAAATTTGATTTAAATAGATTTTTAAATTGTTTAAATAAAGAAATTATGATTTTTCTATAAGTTAAAAATATAAATAAATAAATGGTTAAATTGAAAATTCTGAAATATAACTTAAGTTTGGAAATTTGGATTTTGGTTTAAAAATGAATTTAAGTTATGAATAAAATGGAAATTTTTTTTTTTTTGGAAAATGGGAAATATGATCATTTGAATTTAAATGACTTGATAAAGTATTATTGATTTTTCTATGAACTAAAATGGTTAAATGAATGAATGCTTAAATGTGAAATTTTAAATTTTAACTTGACTTGGAAATGTGAAATTTGGTTTTAATTAAAGGTTTAAATTAATTAAATAAATTGGAAATTTAGTTTAATTTGTGAAATGGTAATTTAAATGTAAGTGTTAATAAATTGTCAAATGTAAAATTGGGAAAATTATACACTTGAATTTAATGAGTGATTTATTGGAAGTTGGATTTTATTGTAAAAATTACTTTATAAAAATCACAAGTTAAAAGAGTATTTTTAATGAACATTTTTTTAATGTTAAAAATATGATTTTTATAATGTTTAAATGATTTAAATTGATGTTTATTATTTGCTGGAAATACACAAAAAAATCTGGAAAATACTTTTAATAGCATTCAAAAATGCTACGGTTTCCGTAAATAAACTAAAAGCTTTATAAAGAGGCTATTACAGCAGTTCTGAAATGCTGTAGTTGCTGTAGTAAATTAAAAGGCTAAAAACTTAATAAATGCCTATTAGAGCAGTTTTGTAAATGCTGTAGTGGTCTGCTGTCTTTGCTGAATTTAATTAAAACTTTTAATTTGAAACCTGAGCTATTACATCATTTCTGAAAATGCTGTCTTTGCTGTTTTAAACTAAATTTCAACTAAACTGAGATTTAACAGCAGTTTTAAAAATGTTGTCTTTGCTGAATTAAAATGTTTTCAAGAATAACTTATAACAGCTTTTTTTGAATGCTGTGAAAGGCTGAAATTTTCAATGGTTATGGTTTTGAACTTAGTAAATGAACTCAGAATAGTTTAAAACTTTGGAAATTTAATACTTGATTTGAAAGTATAATAATTACACTTTTAAATGGTTTAGATGAATTATTTTGATTGAAATATAAACTATTTAAAAGGTTACTTGAAATGGTAATAAATGAATGATATCTTTGAATTTAAAAGGTATTTAAAGTTGAATATTTGGATTTGAACTCAAATGATGATTTGATAATGAAGGTTTGAAAGGATATGATATTTTGATATATTAAAATGATTTGAAATGAAGTTTTGAAATGATATGATACTTTAAATATATTGAAATGGTTTGGAATTGATTTAATCTTTATTTTGATAAAGATTTGGATTTGAAATGATATTCTATTTTGAAGTATAAAATATTATTTTAAAAATTTATAACCACGGGTTATAATAATGATTGGTTGTTAAAGAGACCGGGATCGGATATGGACATACTCTCTATCGATACTAAAAACCACTTTGACAACTGTGTACGCGGTGGAGTTTCCAGAATGAAGTAGGATGGTGGCGACGATCCTAAGGTATATACGTGGACCCAACTTCTGTGAGTTGGCATAAGGTGGCTAAAACAGGAGCGATCTCGGGCCAATGAGGTAGCACCTCTTATCGGACGCACTTCTTCGATACCATTCTATTACTTTGTGATTGTTTGGGTGCACCCCTTGATTTGGGAGCGTTGTTCGAGGTGCAGCGGTAGTGGCTGCTATGCGTTTCCATCAGTCCGTGTGCGTAATTGGTATATCTACCCTGGCATTGCCTTGTGTGCCGTGTCACCTACCATATCGAGCTTTACTACGAGTTTCTATTTGTGTCGTACCTATGGAGTATCTTCTCATAGCCTTTCGAGGTATGTAGGTACTATGTAGACTATTGGCATTTTACATGTTAAGGTGGAAAATGTAAAGCCTTAACGCTATTTAAAAGTATGTTTATTTTATGATTAGACATTATTATAATAGCGAATATTACTACATAGTAGATAGTTTAACGGATCCTTAAAGAATAGGCGATCCCAAGCATTCTTTAATTTACTTGTACTTTTACTACAGTTCACTTGAGTTGGTTTACATTGTATAAGTATGTATGTCCTAACTCGATTGTTTGTATTTTTATTTATGCTCGGGTCAGCCTGAGTATTCACAGATTTGGATTCCACTTTCTGGAGATTGGAATCGCTGGAGATTATCTTCTTATCTAGTTTTATCTATCTTAGTTTTGTTGTTCTATTTAGCTTGTACTTGGTTATCATATTGAGACTTCTATTCTACTTTATTTCTTCTGTTGTATCTTATTTAACTCTGATATATTTACATAGTAGCTTCATGAACTACTATTTCTTTTACTTCCGCTGCACTTCTTACTCTGTGTCTGCGATCTGTGATTATTTATTTACTGTATATTCTGAGATTTGCCAAATTTTATTTACAATACGATATTTTGAGCAATTCAAGTCCGACATGTGCGGATGCGAATGGTTGAAAATATCAGGTCATTACAGTTGGTATTAGAGCTTTGGCTTTGAGGAAAAACTCAGCATATAGAGGAGATTATTGCAGAATCACTTTCGTTCGAGTTTGAATCTCTTCCTCTTTGATTCGAATTTCCTTTGAATTTTGGAACGTTCCCTGCGGTTCCAAAATCCATTCATGTCCCTCACTATTCATCTTCTTTTGATTCTGGAGTATCCCATAACTCCACTTCGAATGATCTTTATAGTGAATCGGCGGTCTCTGTAACGCCCCACCTCTATGCTCATAATAACAAAGAGTATTAAAAGAAATACTGTCTATTATTACGAAGAATAAGGCTGGATAGGAGCGACCATCCGTAATTGGCCTTACACTAATATTGGTTATCTCGATAGGAGTGGTATATACTTCTTTTTTTCATCTATTATTTATTTACTCCCATCGACATATCCAATTATCAGTATAAAACAAACTACGATAGTTCATAATAGTTTAGGACATTAGATATAACAATAACACAGATAATATAATTGCGGAACACAGATTAACAAAAATCTCATATATATATAACCGATGTCAGTTACAATATAGTTGACACGATACATATGATACAACTAAAACTGTCGACTCTAGAAGTTATATATACAAGTACATTATCGACTAATATACATGAATACATATCGTTCTATACAATGACACGACTACTACAAAATGACACTGACAACTTCAGAAGATGTGAAAAGTCTTCAAATCCCGAACAGCAACTCAAAGAAGGAAATCTACAACCTAAAATACTCGGGTCTGACCCGAGTATTACATTCAGAAGAAAATAATACACGGGTCAGTCTAATTCAAACTCAGTTATTAATGCACAGGAGCAATAATAATCAAACATCAAATAGACGACAGTCATAGAATCTCGTATACCCGACTCCTCAATAAAAGAATCGGATAACGGCAAATATAACACTAAATAGTGTTGAACAACAAATCAGCAATCCAGATCAATTTAAACAATTGAAATGTCAATATAAAAACAACAGTACTGATTGGCTGCAGTACACGCTAACGCGTACTGCCTCGCCAATTCAGTCTATCAAATACTCAAAAGATCAATGAATCCAAAAGCCAACAAATCCAACTCAAATCAAAATTGAACCATTTCAAAATACGCTTAATAAAACAGAAACAGATGGCATCAAATTAAATTAAATCTCGGTGTGGCTGCAGTACACGCACGCGTGCACTGTCTCGCCACTACCGTACGTCGAAACTGCAAAGGTCAAACCCAAATATTGGGTTCAACTCAAGTGTAAGAAAAACAAATGCAGCAGTAATAAGGTTACTCAGTGCAAATGGTATGCAAACTGTCTCAAATGATCAAGACAGTCTACGCAATTTTTCAAATGCACCAGTGAACAAATAAAACCATATGAAAGCAAGAAGGCAAATGCACAATTCAACACTACAGAGTGCTCAAGAACCAGACTTGAAGCTCCAAAGCAACAAACCAGATGCAAGTGAAACCAATCAACAACAAAGGGACCAGACCCAAGATCAAAACAAGCGTGCAGGTCAGAACAGCAATGACCAAGGCTACAGTATACAAACTCTAGCTTATAATGAACATGTCAGAAGTAACCAAGTGCACCACTGACCATACAACAAAAGTGTACAAACTCAACAAATAGATCAGAGAGACCAATTATATCCAACTCAGAAATGAATTCGACCAAGAATATAACAAGCCTCAAACACCTGGATGTACAAAATTGCAACATAAATATAATATAATACCGCAGTGACACCCCAAAAGACGAAGTCAGTTGACAACAAAGATGGTCAGAGTCTAGACAGGGAACGTATGAAAAGGTCTGGGCAGTCAAGCTATGGTGAATGCAACATATTCAAATTCAAAGACCAGAGCACAAGTGACAATATGCACAATGCTCAGAGAAACCCAAGTATCCAATACTACAACTCGAAACCCATTTCACTTAAATAGAAAATGTACATGAACGTTGTGGCAACAGTTCAAGACAACAGCATCAACTCGAATGCAGCTATGTCATATGTGGTACAGTGACAAATTGCTTAAACGAGCTCGAGTGTGTTACAGGTAATATGCAACGTGAAAGATAGGAAGGCCGTGAAGTGCTGACTGGGAATAACTACAAAGACATCAACAAGTATGACTTAAGGCAGTGCAACAAAGACCACCAATATTCATATAACAATGAAGCTATTACCACTGCGACCATGGTCAAGTACACAAGTGTAGAAAAGTGCACAAGTATAGATTCCACATCACCAGAGTGCAAAGTTTACAAAGTAATAATGACTAAGCCGATAAATCAAAACATATGACTATATCAAAGTCGGTGGACATCACAAAATCCAAATCAGTGCTTCAGGAATGTATACAAAGATGGCCAGAGACGGAGCTCACAGGGGCCAGAAATCAAGGCCATAATTCACAGTAAAGTCGAAAGAAACGAACAGAATATAATCGAAATCATATATCCCGAAGTTGCACAAAGTCAAGGTCAATAGAAAAACGAGCAGAGATGAAGCCGAGACCCATGTAAATTCAAAAAAAAAACAAACTTCCAGATATCAACATTGTGGCATCAATTAGTCAACCATGAAAATCACAAACTCGAACAAGTCGAGACCTAGTCGAAATCCACATCCACCAAGATCAAAATGACCAAAGTCGACAATTCAACCCAATTAAATAGCCAAAGACAACTGAAATCAAAGCAACAGCCGAAATCACAGAGGCGAAATCAATATCGTCAAAATCAAACTCGAAATAGTGATTACCACGCAAAACCACAGTTCAAAATCAACTCGAGAAACAAATATCAATATATACGAATTTGATCTAAGTTAGAAAACATCAGCTTAGAAATGAAATTGAACAGTCGAATTATAGCACTGAACTTGAATTAGATTGTGAGTGAAAAATCACTCACCTTAGCATTTGGTCGAGACGACAAAATTGACGCAAGCAATCGCGAAAACACTCCCCCGGATCGCCGAAGCAAGCAACAAAATCGATCACTCGATCGAACCAATTGGAGGCAGCGGCAAAGCCCTAATTTGAAAAGCGAACGAAGGAAGATATCGTGGCCGCCTCTATTTTGTTTTCGTTTATCTTGTTTAGGGTTTCGAATCGAATGTAAAAAGGAGGGGGTCGGGTCGAATTGGAATAGGAAGGGGACAACAACGAGGATTTTAAAGGAACTGGGCCACGATTGCTTTATAAAGCCCGTCAACACTTAACCAATTATCAAACGAATTTCTAACTGATTTCAATTTCAACTGCAATTTATCATTACTCAAATCGTTAAATGCCGATTATAAATAGAAGTGAAATCTCGGGTTGTTACAGACTCCCCTCCTTATAAAAATTGTGTCCCCGCAATTTTCATAATTAAGGTCGTCTTTAACAATAAATTTTCTAACATAAACCGGTTAAGCTAGAAAATAAAAGGTAAAGGATATAAACACCAAAGAAATCTTTTAATTTCATAAAAGAGATTCATAAATTCTCAACAAAATCTAATTACCAAATGGATAATTAGAAAACAATCAAAACTGAATTCAAAACTGAATAAATACAATCATCAGCACTATTCAATTATCAACTAGCCAATTAGAATTCAGAAATCACAAAACAACAATATCTAATTATCGATACGATAATTAGAAAATAGCAAATCTAATCATCAACAAAGATAATTAGAAAACACAAAACACAAATCGCAAAATCGCAAATATCTAGTTATTCAACAAACAACTAGAAAATACGAACTTCCCCATCAACAAATTCAAAATATTAACAGAGATAGAGATAGATAGAAAACAACGATTCAAATAAAATCAGCAAACATCCAATTATCCAAACGATAGTCAGAAAACAAATCAACAATTATCAAATTATCAAAACCGATAATCAAATTTCAAATTCAACAAATATTCGATTATCAAAAACGATAATCAAATTTCTCAAATCAACAAATATTCGATTATCAAAGACGATAATCAAATTTCAAATTCAACGAATATTCGATTATCAAAAACGATAATAAAATTTCAAATTCAACAAATATTTGATTATCACAAATCGATAATCAAATTTCCCAAATCAACAAATATTCGATTATCACAAAACGATAATCAAATTTCTCAAATCAACAAATATTCGATTATCAAAAACGATAATCAAATTTCAAATTTAACAAATATTTGATTATCACAAGCGATAATCAAATTTCTCAAATCAACAAATATTCGATTATCAGAAACGATAATCAAATTTCTCAAATCAACAAATATTTAATTATCTAACAGCGATAATTAAATCTAAAATCAACAAATATTTAATTATCTCAAGCGATAATTAAATCTCAAATCAGAAAATATTTAATTATCTGAAGCGATAATTAAATCTAAAATCAACTATTATTTAGTTATCTCAAGCGATAATTAAAAGCAACAATTATCCGATTATCGAAAACGATAATCAGAACTCATATCAACAAATATCTAATTATCACAAGCGATAATTAGAAACAACAAATATCCGATTATCAAAAACGATAATCAGAACTCATATCAACAAATATCTAATTATCACAAGCGATAATTAGAAACAACAAATATCCGATTATCAAAAACGATAATCAGAACTCATATCAACAAATATCTAATTATCACAAGCGATAATTAGAAACAACAAATATCCGATTATCAAAAACGATAATCAGAACTCATATCAACAAATATCCAATTACCTGTAGATAATTGGAAACAACAAATATCTAGAAATCAATTAAGAAGACTAGAAAATCAACATAAAAGCTTGGATCGATCCCATCAGATGGCGAGTTTTTAATTCGCCGCACGTGCATCAACAAATGGCCGAAGCCTACCAAGTACTCAACATAATTTTGGCGCCCAACAAATGACCCGAAGGTCCGCAGAGTGACCCGAAGGTCTAGTACTGGTATTTGACCCGAAGGTCCAACAAATGACCCGAAGGTCCTCATAGTGGCTCGAAAGCACACGAAAGCATCAAAATATTTCAATTAACGAGTCCGGAATTAACCGAAATAGCAAACGCACATGTCCCATACCACGTGTTTTACTAAATCGTTTGATTCTCTTCATCGTTTCCTTGAAAGTGCAAAATTCATCAAAATCATCAAAACAACATATATTTCAATTAACGAGTCCGGAATTAACCGAAATAGTAAAAGTGTGGTTCCATACTCCGCACTTTTGCTAAATCGTTTAAATCTCTTCATCGTTTCCTTGAAAGTGCAAAATTGTGTATTTTGTAAAAATACACTTTACATTCTCAAACGGACAAGTCCGGAATTAAGCGAATCAGTAAAAGAAAGGGGTCATAGTCCTCGATTTTGCTGAAACGTTTAAATCGCTTTCTCATTCTTTTGAAATCGCAAACTGTAAAATTTCTGAAAACAATTTTTATTTATTTTGTAAAAATAACAATTCACATTCTCAACTGAACAAGTCCGGAGTTAAGCGAAACAGTAAAAGAAAGGGGTCATAATCCTCGATTTTGCTGAATCGTTTAAGTCGCTTTCTCATTCTTTTGAAATCGCGAACTGCTAAAATTTTATAAAACAATTTTCAATTTAAAAGGATTTTCCAATCACGTGATTAAAACAGCAAAACAGTAACAATTTCGATAAGAAAATTGTACTTCTCAAAATACCGTCAAAACGGTTACAAATCAGTATTGCGGTATAACCGCTTGAAAATCCACTTTTAAAATTTGACGGTTACTGAAGCCAAAGCGACAGTAATTTTAAAACGTCAAAATCACATCAAAACAATTTACATTAAAATGTAATATTAGAGAATTTTCATTCATCAAAATGCTACAAAACACCGTGCTTCAAAAATTTAGCATTGGTGTAAAAATCTCGTTATAAAAATAACGGCAACAAAATACGTTTCATAACCAAGCATCGGTTCAACGTAAATAAATGCAGTAACATGAGAAATCATTCGAAGGTATCTTCAATGGAGATAATTCAAAACAGCAAAAATCTAATCAATATATGATTAGTATAAAAGAAAGCCAGCGGAAATTTCAACAAAAATCACATATCTGCAATTTCTTCGAATCCTCAATTCGGATTCGAAATTCTCAAAGAAAGAAAATAATTACAGCTATGTAAACAACAATGAAATTCATATCAATTTCTAAATCAAATAGATTATCAGTTGTACCCAGCGAAGACAGTTTCACTGTTTCCGCTGCGCACTCTGATAAACAGTACTCAAATCAATAAAATCATCGGAACACAATTTCATCAAAACAACAGAACACAATTCCACTTTTATTTTTAAATAAAGATATTTAAAAACTTTCATCAAAATTTCAAAACTTTAGTTTTGACTCAAATCACAAATAAAACATCGACTAATAGTTGTAACATATGTTCCATCCGAGTTAAGTTTTATTTTATGTCCATAAACCCCAAGCTCTGATACCAACTGTAACGCCCCACCTCTATGCTCATAATAACAAAGAGTATTAAAAGAAATACTGTCTATTATTACGAAGAATAAGGCTGGATAGGAGCGACCATCCGTAATTGGCCTTACACTAATATTGGTTATCTCGATAGTAGTGGTATATACTTTTTATTTTTCATCTATTATTTATTTACTCCCATCGACATATCCAATTATTAGTATAAAACAAACTACGATAGTTCATAATAGTTTAGGACATTAGATATAACAATAACACAGATAATATAATTGCGGAACACAGATTAACAAAAATCGCATATATATATAACCGATGTCAGTTACAATATAGTTGACACGATACATATGATACAACTAAAACTGTCGACTCTAGAAGTTATATATACAAGTACATTATCGACTAATATACATGAATACATATCGTTCTATACAATGACACGACTACTACAAAATGACACTGACAACTTCAGAAGATGTGAAAAGTCTTCAAATCCCGAACAGCAACTCAAAGAAGGAAATCTACAACCTGAAATACTCGGGTCTGACCCGAGTATTACATTCAGAAGAAAATAATACATGGGTCAGTCTAATTCAAACTCAGTTATTAATGCACAGGAGCAATAATAATCAAACATCAAATAGACGACAGTCACAGAATCTCGTATACCCGACTCCTCAATAAAAGAATCAGATAATGGCAAATATAACACTAAATAGTGTTGAACAACAAATCAGCAATCCAGATCAATTTAAACAATTGAAATGTCAATATAAAAACAACAGTACTGATTGGCTGCAGTACACGCTAACGCGTACTGCCTCGCCAATTCAGTCTATCAAATACTCAAAAGATCAATGAATCCAAAAGCCAACAAATCCAACTCAAATCAAAATTGAACCATTTCAAAATACGCTTAATAAAACAGAAACAGATGGCATCAAATTAAATTAAATCTCGGTGTGGCTGCAGTACACGCACGCGTGCACTGTCTCGCCACTACCGTACGTCGAAACTGCAAAGGTCAAACCCAAATATTGGGTTCAACTCAAGTGTAAGAAAAACAAATGCAGCAGTAATAAGGTTACTCAGTGCAAATGGTATGCAAACTGTCTCAAATGATCAAGACAGTCTACACAATTTTTCAAATGCACCAGTGAACAAATAAAACCATATGAAAGCAAGAAGGCAAATGCACAATTCAACACTACAGAGTGCTCAAGAACCAGACTTGAAGCTACAAAGCAACAGACCAGATGCAAGTGAAACCAATCAACAACAAAGGGACCAGACCCAAGATCAAACCAAGCGTGCAGGTCAGAACAGCAATGACCAAGGCTACAGTATACAAACTCTAGCTTATAATGAACATGTCAGAAGTAACCAAGTGCACCACTGACCATACAACAAAAGTGTACAAACTCAACAAATAGATCAGAGAGACAAATTATATCCAACTCAGAAATGAATTCGACCAAGAATATAACAAGCCTCAAACACCTGGATGTACAAAATTGAAACATAAATATAATATAATACCGCAGTGACACCCCAAAAGACGAAGTCAGGTGACAACAAAGATGGTCAGAGTCTAGACAGGGAACGTATGAAAAGGTCTGGACAGTCAAGCTATGGTGAATGCAACATATTCAAATTCAAAGACCAGAGCACAAGTGACAATATGCACAATGCTCAGAGAAACCCAAGTATCCAATACTACAACTCGAAACCCATTTCACTTAAATATAAAATGTACATGAACGTTGTGGCAACAGTTCAAGACAACAGCATCAACTCGAATGCAGCTATGTCATATGTGGTACAGTGACAAATTGCTTAAACGAGCTCGAGTGTGTTACAGGTAATATGCAACGTGAAAGATAGGAAGGCCGTGAAGTGCTGACTGGGAATAACTACAAAGACATCAACAAGTATGACTTAAGGCAGTGCAACAAAGACCACCAATATTCATATAACAATGAAGTTATTACCACTGCGACCATGGTCAAGTACACAAGTGTAGAAAAGTGCACAAGTATAGATTCCACATCACCAGAGTGCAAAGTTTACAAAGTAATAATGACTAAGCCGATAAATCAAAACATATGACCATATCAAAGTCGGTGGACATCACAAAATCTAAATCAGTGCTTCAGGAATGTATACAAAGATGGCCAGAGACGGAGCTCACAGGGGCCAGAAATCAAGGCCATAATTCACAGTAAAGTCGAAAGAAACGAACAGAATATAATCGAAATCATATATCCCGAAGTTGCACAAAGTCAAGGTCAATAGAAAAACGAGCAGAGATGAAGCCGAGACCCATGTAAATTCAAAAAAAAAACAAACTTCCAGATATCAACATTGTGGCATCAATTACTCAACCGTGAAAATCACAAACTCGAACAAGTCGAGACCTAGTCGAAATCCACATCCACCAAGATCAAAATGACCGAAGTCGACAATTCAACCCAATTAAACAGCCAAAGACAACTGAAATCAAAGCAACAGCCGAAATCACAGAGGCGAAATCAATATCGTCAAAATCAAACTCGAAACAGTGATTACCACGCAAAACCACAGTTCAAAATCAACTCGAGAAACAAATATCAATATATACGAATTTGATCTAAGTTAGAAAACATCAGCTTAGAAACGAAATTGAACAGTCGAATTATAGCACTGAACTTGAATTAGATTGTGAGTGAAAAATCACTCACCTTAGCATTTGGTCGAGACGACAAAATTGACGCAAGCAATCGCGAAAACACTCCCCCGGATCGCCGAAGCTAGCAACAAAATCGATCACTCGATCGAACCAATTGGAGGCAGCAGCAAAGCCCTAATTTGAAAAGCGAACGAAGGAAGATATCGTGGCTGCCTCTATTTTGTTTTCGTTTATCTTGTTTAGGGTTTCGAATCGAATGTAAAAAGGAGGGGGTCGGGTCGAATTGGAATAGGAAGGGGACAACAACGAGGATTTTAAAGGAACTGGGCCACGATTGCTTTATAAAGCCCGTCAACACTTAACCAATTATCAAACGAATTTCAAACTGATTTCAATTTCAACTGCAATTTATCATTACTCAAATCGTTAAATGCCGATTATAAATAGAAGTGAAATCTCGGGTTGTTACAGTCTCACCAATATTCTAATGACTTGTAAAAGGGGGAAACTCCTTTACAATTAGCATCGACTCACCAGAGATTTATATTTATCTTTGGTTTAGATGTTAATATCTTTTGTTACTCCAAATTCTATCTCTTGAGATCGAATGAAGATTTACCCCAGAAAATCCACATCGATCTTATTCTTTAAGTCACGGTTGACCCGGTTAAGGTTGCCCGCGATTTATATAAGCTTATCCATCTTCCTATTCTATTACTTAATCAACTTATCTTTTGTCTCCAACTTATCTTCAAATTAGAATTCTCTTTGACTTGAGTCCATCAAATTTAAATCTCTATCCTTGCTTTGAAAATCTAAAATGTTTAATATATTGTGTTGTTTGAGTTGTTGATGTTGATTTGGGTTTCCGATCGGTTCGTCTAATCAGCGATATCGATAGGATCTCCAAAACACTTGAATAGAGCAAACTGGCACAATATGTTTTTTTTCAAATTTTGTAATGAAATAAATTTTGTAACTGTATTTTAAATTTTATTTTTTTGGATCTTTAATAAATTGGTTGTTAAGAGATAATATTTGATTTTATATATATCATTATCTCTTTTTCCATATATAAATAATTGAACTATAAAACATGGTTATAAGTTTATTTGAAAATTTAAAATGAATCTAAAACAAGAATTTGAGAATTCAATTTCGGATGGTTTCAAACCTTGTGCTTAAAGTTTTAAAAAGGGATATATTATTTAAAGTATTTTTGAATAGAAATTTATTTCCAAGGAATTTTAAAGTTTAAAAAAATTAGTGCTCTTCTCTTTGTCGCTGGAAAATAATTTTGGTGATGACCGCGGCATCATCGACATTCATTTTCGAGTTTCGAAGTGAAGAGAACATTCTGTAGTCTTGCTACAGTTTTGTTTTGGGGAATTTAATTGATTTGAATTTCTAAAATAAGACTGGATTTATAACATATACTGATATATGATTTAAAATTTGAATGGATATATATATATAGTATATGTGCATTTATTTATCTCTAACTAGTTTGGAATTTATTGGAAATTTAATCCCTAAATTTTTCCTTGAAAGATAATTTCAAGTATAATTTCAAGATTTGAATAAATATTCAAGCTTGAAATGATTGAATTGGAAAGTTTTTGTAATACACAATTTCATTCCAATATAACTTACCTAAATTATACAGAAGTTGAATATGTAATTGGATAATATACAATATAAAAAGATTTTATAAATAAAATTTGAGTGGTTATAATAAATATTATACACTTAAATTTTAGTTATGAAAGATTAACAAAGGTAAATAGGAAAAAAGGGAATTTAAAGAGTTTTATTTAAATAACTTAATAATCAAATTTGATTTAATATTGAACCTAAAATCTAACCTAGAAATTTTAATAAAGGTTATTTCCTGAAATAAATATGTCTGTATAATAAATAATGTATCTTTGAATAGATAAAATAAAATATATTTTAATGGGACATTTTGTAATAAAGTTTATTTAACTTGGAATCATAGTTTAAATTGATGTCTAAATAAATAAACGTGTAAAGAAATTTGATTGTTATATTTGCTATGATAAATATTTTATTTATGAAATAGATATGTCTTGTAAAATGAATAATTATGATTTAAATAGTTAAAAATGTATTTGTTTTGTATATCACTAAATTTGATAATTAAGAATTTGGTTTTCAAATGGAAATTTCAAGTGTAACTTATTAAAGGAATATCTTATTTAGGAAATGGATGGGTATTTTAAATAAAGTGTTAGGTTATTTGTTAAATTAAGAGTTAAGTAAAATAGTGAACTTTTGACTTAATAATTGAAGTATATTTTAATTTGGATATTCCATTCATAAAAGTTTGTTTTAATAAGTCATAAGTTAAATGATATCCAAATAAATATTTATGAAATTGAACTGTTTTGAAATACTGATATATCTACCGTAGCACTTTATAAGTGCTGCTGTTTCTGAAAATACAATGTTTTGGAAATTTTATAATTGAATGAATGAACTTAGAAATGTCACAACTTTGAAATGAATATTATTTGACATTGAATTTAAATGGTTTAAATGAAGATTATTTTAAAGGTGTTATGATTTTCTAAGTATTATGTTTTTTTTAAAGAATAACATTTCCAAAGTGTTATGATATTTAGTAGTATGATTCCCAAAAGATAACATCTCTAAATTGTTATGATTTCAAAGCACCATGGTTTCAAATTTATTATCCTATTTTGTTTTTCAAACTATCTTTTGGTTGTCCTTATTTCCCTTATCTTGCTACGGAATGGAAAGGCTATTGCTTATACCAGTCTGTCTAGAAATCTTTTTATAATCTTTGATAATTTTTGGTACTCATGTTTGAATCTGAGCACTGCTTGTCATCCACAAACCGTCGGTCAAGCGGAAAAGGGTGAATCAGATTCTAGAGGATCTTTTTCGTGCTTGTGTTCTTGTTTCTGGAGGATCTTGGTAAGATCATTTCCACCTTGTTTAACTTACCTATAACAACAGTTATCAGGTATAATTTTCAATCTTCTTGTCATCTTGTCTTAATCCTATTTCATTCCATCTTTTTCCGTGTTTTCCCGTACCTCATTCCTTTTCGAGGACGAAAAGTTTTGAGTGGGGGAGAGTGTAACAACCCTGTATTTTGTGATTATTTTAATTTTTTTTATTTTAATTATTGAATTAAATTCCTGATTTAAAAACTTTATTTTATTTATTAAATGAATAAAATTTTGTTATTTTAAACATAAATTTTGATTTTGATGTAAATTAGAATTCCAAACATGACTAAATAGAATATTTTCCAAAAATGTGAATTTGGTCAATTTGGTCAAACTTTGAATTTAAAATTTAAAATTTAAATATTTGAATTTTATCTTTTATTATGAAAATAAATTAAATTTCAAGAATACTGCTTTTCGTTTCGTTGAAATCCGATTTATATTGTGAAAGTTATGCTTTTTACAATATTGTGTGTAAATTGATTTATTTAACAAAATTGTTTATTTTAATTTATATAAATAATATTTTTGTTTGTCAAACCATGTTCTAATATGTGTAATATGACATGGTATATATATATTTTTATTTTTAAAAACATTTTAAAGTGATGTTATAATTTTCCAATGTTCATTGTATTTTGTTTACAATTTTTAAATGCTAGTTTCTATATATTAGCTATTTTCTTAATTATTTTCTATTTTTCCTTAAATTATATTTTTATTTTCTTTTTCATTTTATTTTGTTCAGCTTTTATTTTTATTTTACTAAAACTTTTTTTCTTTATTTTGTTTAAAAGAAAATTGAAATACAAAGAGACTTAAACCTTTCATTTTCCATTGACTTTTCATATACTTGCCTTTCCATTTTCCAATTGCCTTTTCATTTTTCCTTGTAGCCGTACACATCTCCTTGCTTCACCCGTGACTTTCCTTTGCAAATTCACATGAAAATGTTTCTCATATCTCCCCTAAAACTCACGGCTTCAAAGAATGAAAGAAAATGCTAATGGCTTCATTTATCTCTTTTCTTCTTCACAATTTCAATGATTTTTGTTTGCTCCTCTTCTAGCTTTGCTCGACCTTGCTTCTCCACAATCACCACCGACCACTAACTCCTCCATCTACAGCAGCCATTAGCCCCTCCTCTGACCAAAATTCAGGTCGTGCCTTCATGTTGAAGCATCACCACAAAATCAATGCAAAACTCCACCAAAACCATACTAGCCGAACACATATGTCACCAACCCCTTCATATTTCACCTTGGCCACCTTCCCTTGCTCCACCACCACTATAACCTGATCTCTGGCCATCACTTGACCTATGTCCAATATCTGGAGCAAGCATGGCCGAGCCCAAACAATGACTAGGCCGAGCCTAGATGGTGAACCAAACTCATTTCCATGCCTCTTTGCCTTCACAAACTCCTACCTTTTCACCTACCCTTGCTTTGTCTTCCACTAACCTGACCATAGCCGAGCATTTCAGGTCTAGACCTGATCATGGCTGAGCCCAAGAATCTCCTAGGCCAAGCATTTGAATGGTTAAAGCATGGTCAAGTAATCTATTCCTTTGTTGCTTCTTATCTTCATTGTTTCAACATTGTTTTGTGTTGAATATTTATGTGTATATTATCTTGTTTTGGTTAATGTTTACAAGATAAATATCAAGGCTCTCTATTCATTAAAATCAAAAGTCGTGCTGTATCGTGCTTGTCGTGCTTTCTGGAATCTTTTCTGTGTGTTTTGATCGCTAACTCCAGCGTAAAAAGGTGAGTAATAACGCTTGACATTTGTACTTATACCACTGTGAATTGATAGCAAGTGAAAGTGTAGAATTATTATATTATGTTATACCTGCTTATGTTATATATTATATGATGTTCAACCTATTTATTTATCTGTCATATCATCTGTTACTGCTATATATGGTTAACTGTTCATTTATATCTGTTTATCACACTGCAAGTTCCCTGTTAGTATAGAATCACTATGGGTTGAAATGATACATACCCGAACGGACTTTAGAATAGGGAAAAAAATCGTTATGGGCTGAAATGATAGGCCTGAACGGTTTTTTATTTAACTTATTTTGACTTGGGATTGCGGGTTTGAAATGATAGAACCCGGATTTTTCTTTGTAAACTGCGGATTGAAATGATACATATCCATATCACTTGACCTAGGTTAGAAAACTATATACAGATGTTAATTTTTATAGTGTTTTGAATTATTTTTAAGTATTTTAAAAGTGAAAATTTTATTGGAAATTTTAGTTTAATTTTTGAAATGGTAATTTAAATGTAAGTGTTAATAAATTGTCAAATGCAAAATTGGGAAAATTATACACTTGAATTTAACGAGTGATTTATTGGAAGTTGGATTTTATTGTAAAAATTACTTTATAAAAATCATAAGTTAAAAGAGTATTTTAATGAACATTTTTTTTGAATGTTAAAAATATGATTTTTATAATGTTTAAAAGGTTTAAATTGAAGTTTATTATTTGTTGGAAATACACAAAAATCTGGAAAATACTTTTAATAGCATTCAGAAATGCTATGGTTTCAGTAAATAAACTAAAAGCTTTATAAAGAGGCTATTACAGCAGTTCTGAAATGTTGTAGTTGCTGTAGTAAATTAAAAGGCTAAAAACTTATTAAAGGCCTATTACAACAGTTCTGTAAATGCTGTAGTGGTCTGCTGTCTTTGCTGAATTTAATTAAAACCTTTAATTTGAAACCTGAGCTATTACAACATTTCTGGAAATGCTGTCTTTGCTGTTTTAAACTAAATTTCAACTAAACTGAGATTTAACAGCAGTTTTAAAAATGCTGTCTTTGCTGAATTAAAATCCTTTCAAGAATAACTTATAATAGCTTTTTCTAAATGTTGTGAAAGGCTGAAATTTTCAATGTTTATGGTTTTTAACTTAGTAAATGAACTCAGAATAGTTTAAAACTTTGGAAATTTAATACTTGATTTGAAAGTATAATAATTACACTTTTAAATGGTTTAGATGAATTATTTTGATTGAAATATAAACTATTTAAAAGGTGACTTGAAATGATAATAAATGAATGATATCTTTGAATTTAAAAGGTATTTAAAGTTGAATATTTGGATTTGAACTCAAATGATGATTTGATAATGAAGTTTTGAAAGGATATGATATTTTGATATATTAAAATGATTTGAAATGAAGTTTTGAAATGATATAATACTTTAAATATATTGAAATGGTTTGGAATTGATTTAATCTTTATTTTGATAAAGATTTGGATTTGAAATGATATTCTATTTTGAAGTATAAAATATTATTTTAAAAATTTATAACCACGGGTTATAATAACGATTGGTTGTTAAAGAGACCGGGATCAGATATGGACATACTCTCTGTCGATACCGAAAACCACTTTGACAACTGTGTACGCGGTGGAGTTTCCAAAATGAAGTAGGATGGTGGCGACGATCCTAAGGTATATACGTGGACCCAACTCCCGTGGGTTGGCATAAGATGGCTAAAACAGGAGCGATCTCGGGCCAATGAGGTAGCACCTCTTACCGGACGCACTTCTTCGATACCATTCTATTACTTTGTGATTGTTTGGGTGCACCCCTTGATTTGGGAGTGTTGTTCGAGGTGGAGCGGTAGTGGCTGCTATGCAT
Organism: Allium fistulosum; assembly: GCA_030737815.1. Taxonomy (NCBI): domain Eukaryota; kingdom Viridiplantae; phylum Streptophyta; class Magnoliopsida; order Asparagales; family Amaryllidaceae; genus Allium; species Allium fistulosum. Next base: position 186,562,766 of record CM060905.1, read on the forward strand.
TTCCATCGGTCCGTGTGCGTAATTGGTATATCTACCCTGGCATTGCCTTGTGTGCCGTGTCACCTACCATATCGAGCTTTACTATGAGTTTCTATTTGTGTCGTACCTATGGAGTATCTTCTCATAGCCTTTCGAGGTATGCAGGTACTGTGTAGACTACTGGCATTTTACGTGTTAAGGTGGAAAATGTAAAGCCTTAACGCTATTTAAAAGTATGTTTATTTTATGATTAGACATTATTATAATAGCGAATATTACTACATAGTAGATAGTTTAACGGATCCTTAAAGAGAATGGGCGATCCCAAGCATTCTTTAAGTTACTTGTACTTTTACTACAGTTCACTTGAGTTGGTTTACATTGTATAAGTATGTATGTCCTGACTCGAGTGTTTGTATTTTTATTTACGCTCGGGTCAGCTTGAGTATTCACAGATTTGGATTCTGTTGTATCTTATTTAACTCCGATATATTTACATAGTAGCTTCATGAAATACTATTTCTTTTACTTCCGCTACACTTCTTACTCCGTGTTTGTGATCTGTGATTATTTATTTACTGTATATTCTGAGATTTGCCAAATTTTATTTACAACGCGGTATTTTGAGCAATTCAAGTCCGACAAGTGCGGATGCAATGGTTGAAAATATCGGGTCGTTACATCTTTAATGACCAAATAGCTAAAATTTGAGTAATATAATAGGAATGATATAATGACTATGATAAAAACTGCAAATATATGTACTATTTGATTATATAAACTATAGTAGTAGGAAGTATTACAGTAACAATTCAAAACTGCTACGATTTCTTACGGTAACAATTCAAAACTGCTGCGATTTCTTACTGTAATAATTCTGCACTGCTGCGGATTCTTACAGTAATAATTCTGCACCGTTGCGAATTCTTACAGTAGCATTTCTGCACTGCTGCGAATTCTTACAGTAGCATTTCTGTACTGCTGCGTTTTCTTAAAGGTGACATTTCCAGAATGCTACAAAATTTTCTAAAGAGTTATGGTCCCGAATGTATGGTTCTATAGGTTACATTTTAAGGTGCTATGGTTTCTAAATTTTTACGTTTCAAAGGGGTTATAATTAAATGAATTTGGAAGTGTACGACTTTGGAAAAATGAATAATATTTTAAAAGAATAATGATATGGAATTTATATGGTTTTGAAAAGAATGTGTTGATATGAAAAATAAACCATTTGAAATTGAATAACCACGGGTTATAATAACGTTTGGCTGTTAAAGAGACCGGGATCGGATATGGGCATACTCTCTGTCGATACCGAAAACCACTTTAACAACTGTGTACGCGGTGGAGATTCCAGAATGAAATAGGATGGTGGCGACGATCCTAAAGGTATATTTACGTGGACCTAACTCCCATGAGTTAGCATAAGGTGGCTAAAACAGGAGCAATCGACGGGCCAAGGAGGTAGCTCCTCCGATCGGACACACTTCATCGTTAGCCATTCTATTACTTTGTGATTGATTTGGTGCACATCTTTGATTCGGGAGTGTGGATCGATTTGGGCGGTAGTTGCAGCTATGCGTTACTAACAGTCCGGAAGTGTAATTGGTATATCTACCCTAGCATTGCCTAGTTGTGCCGTGTCACCTACCCTAGCGCGCCTTCAACGAGTTTGTTTTATGTCGTACCTATGTGGTATCCTCTGGCGGCTCCAATTTACGGGAAGTTACGGTAGTGTATAGACTATTGGCATCATAAAAATGTGTTAAGGGGGAAAATGTAACGCCATAATGCTATTTTAATAGTTTACTTTACTTTAGACATTATTATAATAGCGTATATTACTACATAGTAGATAGTTTAACGAATCCTTAAAGGATGGGCGATCCCAAGCATCCTTTAAGTTACTGATGCATATCTTTTGCATTTCACTTGAGTTGATTTACTTTTTATAAGTATGTATGTCCTAACTCAAGTGTTTTGTGTTTTGCTTTATGCTCGGGTCAGCCTGAGTTTCACAGCTTTGGTTTCATCTTTTTGGAGCTAGAGATCCACCAGAGATTTAGCTGTCTACCTGATATTTCTATTCCAGTTATTTCCACTCAGCTTTTGCTTTTGTAGTAGAGAGCTTATGTACCTTGAATTTCCAAATGTATTGGTTTCCAACTTTGGTATTATGTATTAGTTTTGAGACTTTGTATCTAGTAGCTTCATGAACTACTGTAGTTATTTTATTCCGCTGCGAGTTATTCTGTGTCTGTGATTCTGTGATTGATTTTATTTGCCCCAAATTTTATTAACAATATGTTTTTTTGAATTATTCAAGTTCGACATGTGTGGTTTTATTGTCGATTTGAATGGTCCAAAATGGCGGGATGTTACAGGTCATGCTTGAGTGTGACACTCCATATGCACATCTCTCATCAAGTCATCAATCATTGGGATGTAGAGACGTCCATCTCTTCACAAATATCCCTTTTCATCAACTGAGTACCTCCTAGCATGGGGAAAATGCTCTCCTTTTCTTAATTTTTCTAAAATCTTTACCAACTCCTCATCTTTTACGTGCTCGTGCCCTATACGATCCATTAAGGCTGGTCTAATCTCCATAACTGATAGAAAACCCTGGATGGGTTTTTTTGACGGTTGGAGGTCAAAATTTGGGAGAAACTCCAACTTTCTCCATTTGTATATAGCAGCTAGGGTAGTGTGTCTCCTATTAAGGGCATCGGCGACTACGTTCCCTTTTCCAGGTGTATATTGAATATCAAAGTAAAAAGGTGCTACATACTCCATCCATCTCTACTGCCTAAGATTCAAATCTTTTTGGGAAAATAGGTATTTGAGTGATTTATGATAAGTGAATAACTCAAACCCTTCTCCCAAGAGATAATGCCTCCACATCTTTAAGGAAAAACAGTGGCTGCCAATTCTAAACCATGCATTGGATACCACTTCTCATGGTCTTTTAGTTGTCTGCTAGCATAGGCAACTACCTTCCCTTATTGCATACGAACTGCTCCTAATCCTATGCTACATGCATCCGTGAAAACCATAAACGGCTTGGTTCCATTTGGAATAGTGAGCATGGGTGCACTAATCAATGACTCTTTAAGCTTCTTAAATGCCTTGGTGCATTTATCATCCAAAATAAACTAGATTCCTCTTAGTCAATTAGGTTAAAAGGGCTTCTATTTGTGCAAAGCTCTTAATGAACTTTCTATAGTTGCCTGCCAAAACTAGAAAACTTCTAACCTCTGATGCATTAATAGGAATCTTCCATCCTTGGACAGCTTCCACTTTAGTAGGGTCCATCGCTAATCCTATCTCCAAAACAATATGCCCAAAGAACCAAACTTCATTTTTTCAAAAGTGGCATTTAGAAAACTTGGCTTTGAGTTGGTTTCTCCTTAAGGTCTCCAATACGCCCCTAAGGTGGTCCTCATGCTCCTTACGTTTGGAGAAAACCAAGATATCATCAACAAAAACCATGACATATTTATTAAGTTGCCCTCTAAATATTCTTCTCATTAAATCCACAAAGTATGCTAAGGCATTCGTCCGTCCAAAAGGAATTATTTCCCACTCATAGAATCCATCTGACATATGAAATGCAGTCTTCGACTTGATTTCCTCTGCAATTCTCAATTGATGGAATCTCGTTGTTAAGTTTAATTAGGAAAAGACTTTAGCTCCTGTAAGCTGGTTTAAAAAGTCATCTATTCGTGGTAGAGGGTACCTATTTTTCCTTGTCCACTTGTTCAACTCCCTATAATCGATGCAAAATCTCAAAGAACCATCTGCCTTAGTTGCAAAACCAACAAGGGCTCCCCACTAAGAAGTACTCCTATGGATGAATCCTTTCTTAAATAGTTCTGAGATTTACTTATCCAATTCCCTTCTTTCTTTCGGGGCCATATGTCTCAAAGGTAGAGCGACAGGTCTTGCGTTCTTCTCCAAATAGATTCAGAACTCAATCTCAAATTACAGGTACAGATAATGGATCTCGAACAACAGATAATGGCTCTCGAACAATAGATAGATTTAGTGAGTATAAATGGCTTAATAACTAAAGTTTTGGGTGTACAAAGAACTTCTTGGTTACAACCTCCATGACTCCTTAATCGTACTACCATTTTATCACAGTCAAGAATGGCTCCATAATATGACAACCAATCCATTCCCAAGATAAGCCCATACCCCTCGAAATTTAGAATGTACGCAGTACATATGAAATCAACGTCGCATATGTCTAACACTATGTCTTCGCAAATAAGAGGAAGATGGGTCGAACCCCCAATGGGGTTAGAAACCTCTATTGGGTTGTTGACCATCTGGGTCTGAAGGTTTAAGGAATTTACTACATCCCTAGCTATAAAGAAATGTGACGCCCCCGAATCAAATAGGGTACGAATAGTAACCCCAAAAATAAGAGTTATACCTTCTAGAGCTGCTTTTTCTTGGTCACTTGGTGGCTTACTGACAAAAGGGATAGCTTCAATAGCATAAGCCCGTTCATTTGGTCCTTCCTTAGCCATTTTGGGACATTGATTTTTGTGATGCCCTTCCTCGTGGCAGTTAATGCACCTTCCTTTAAAGGCTTCCTTCATCGGTTTCGTCCTACAATATTTAGTTTCATGACCCTTCCTTTGGCATCTCTTACACACATTTACTTCCTTCTTAAACTTCCTCTTCGACTTCTTGTTGGCCCAAAAGCTCCCTTTTTTGGCCCTCCTTGCTTTTAGGTCTGTGCAGGCTTCTCTTTCTCTCTCTTACCTTCCTCATTAGCCACGTGCAGCATCGACGTTTCTACTAATATCTCATATGTGGCCCCCATAGGTACTTGGCTCAACAACATTTCTCTTAGTGGGGAATTTAAGCCCTTCATGAACTTCATGGCATTTTTCATAGTTGTGTCTATCAGGCTCATCCCGAACTTAGCCAATTCAGTAAACTTAGCTATGTACTCCTTAAGGGTAGAATCTCCTTGTCTCAGTTGAATGAACTTTTCCAATTGCAAGCTAACCTCTGCTTTAGACATGAATCTCATCTCGAATCGGTCCTTGAATTCATCCCAAGAGTATATCCTGTCCGGATGCTTATCATTAACAAAGTTCCACCAATTCAAGGCTTTTTCCCTGAGGTGCCAAGCTGCCATTCTCCTTTTTGGCAGATCATCCCAACCAAGCTCACTAAATATATTCTCGCAGTTACCAATCCATGCTTTAGCTTCCGAATATCCTTCAGTTCCAAAGTATGTATTCCCTCTCATATAGAGAAAGTCCTTACATAGCTTAGAAAAGTCGGTAGGACGGGGTGCTGCATCAACGACTGGGGCAGTGGGTGCTACCGGTGTAGCTAGAGAAATAAGAATCTGCCTGATAGTCCTAATATATTATTTAAACCATTTGGGCATCCCACGAAAGGGTGGTCTTCCGTGGGTAGGGTTCCCTTGTTCGGAAGAAGAATGATTATCAGCCATATCAAATATCTGTAGGTCAAACCTTTAGTAATAATTTCCTAAGATAGTATTTACATGCTTAAAGAAATGAAAAGTTTGCCTAGTGTATATGCGTATGTTCAGGAAGAGGGAGGTATAAGAGTTTGTGTGTGTGTATAGTAAGAATTATTTTGAAAATTCTTTTTCAAAATAACAAATACATCTCTCATACATATAGTTTTTCTCCATTGATCGGGTAACCTAGGGCCTTGATACCAATGTAACAACCCACCCCGGAACAGACCTAAATTTCAATCCATAATAGACCCATCAAAACATAGATCCATTCTAAGGCAAGCTTTTGGTAGTAAAAAGAAATAACATCATTGAGCCATAAATAAACTTTCAAAACTCATAGCAGATGGAACAAAATACAATAGTAAAGTGTACCCATTTATTTCAAAGGCAAAAAAATGTCATAGCACAAAATCCCATAAAAACCGTACGAAAACCGTAATATAATATCCGTTACAACAATTGTAATCAATAGGTACACATGAAAACAAATAATAATAAATACCGCCACTAGCCAAGCTTCTCCATCTTTAAGTATCGGCATCGCCATCACTCCATCCTTAACCTATGTTGTAATGAGAAGGGAGTCAGAACAATAAGTGTTTGGTGAATAAAAACCTCGAGTCTTATCTTTTCAGTATTTGGATAGTATATTTCAAAATAAGAATATGTCTACAAAAATAAAACCATTAAAATCATTTAATACTTCTTTATAAGGAACGGAGGCGGGTCCAACCACTTAATACCTTCCATTCCAGAAGTAGATTCCATATCCCAATCATACATCATAGATAGCTAACAATGTGAGAGACGATACCCAAGCCACTTAACACTTATCATTGGAAAATAGGCAGACCCCGTCATTTAAGACCTGTTTCCAGAAGCGTGCTCCTCAATGGTATTATCTAGCTGATATCATATGGAATATCATAGACTACTTAATACTTTCAAGTGGAAAATTGAAAGACCCCATCATTTAAGACCTATTTCCAGAAGTGGACCCCTGTAGAGATACCATCTAACGTAATCCCTTGGCGTTTAATACTTCATATGGGGAAAAAGGCGGGTCCAATCACTTAATACCTTAAACCCAGAAGCATGCCCTTCATCTTATGGCCCATACTCATAATGACGTCTCACATTAGTCTTCTATTCGTAGGAACTGGTGGCCTGATTAGCTAGGCAGATTTTCCCTATAGAACTTGAACTAACCTCGTGCCATTACAAATATTTATCATAAGGATATCTCACATCAATAAAAGTGTACACAACTACTGGTAGCCTAGGAGTAAAGGGCAAACTTCCATCATGTAACTCTATTGACCTCGCATCCCTATGACTTAGCCATAAATTAATTACTATATATATATATATATATGAATGTATGTATGTATATACTCATCTCACCGTTTCATAAATAAGGCCCTATAAGGAATCTTCCTTATTACGCCATAAAATAATTATTAGGCTATATAAGAGTTTCCTCTTATTTTTGCCTCAAAATCATTTACCTTTCTAGTGGGGGGAAATAAATGTAAATAAATGCCTAATTAACTACGCCGTATACGCATAATTATACGTTAATTGCATAAATAGAAATAAATAAATAATCACACCTAATAACTTTTAAACGCTTTAAACTAGCATTAAATGTCAATTCCCTCACCAATTATTATTATAAGTCCTTTTTCTTCAATTTCCCAAGATTTCTTGGAATTCTAATGTCCAAAACAGGGAATAAATATTCATAACCAAAACTGCAATAACGGACTTGTAAATGAAATAAAAACTCAATTTATTACACCAATTAAAGGGGATATCTTAAATAATAAGAATTGCAATCTAAACCACATATTCTATTCAACTCCTCCTTTTACAAAGAAATAGATAAGAATAAGTTGTGTAAACTACAAATAGAATTCGTAATCTAACACCTTTATTTTATTGAAGGATCACAATTTGACCCAAGGAGGAAGAAGAAGTGGAATAGACTATGAAATTATCATAAATTGCATAAACGAAACAAATTCTATCAAATTAATGTAAATAATTGTGAATCTCAACATAGAATTAACATTTCAAAATAAAAAGGAATTTTGTTGGATTTTATCTATCATATTTTCGAAATCTCAAAATCCTTAAGGCATACTGAAATCCAAAAGAAATACGCTAAACAATTGCTGAAAAGAAATTCTAAGGTTTCCAATTAGCCTTAGCTTTAATCAAATGGATTTGTGCCTTCTGATCTCTTCTAGAATCTCTCTCTTTTGATATACACACACACTATAGGAAAGAGGTATATATTTTCATTAGATTAAGAATAATTGGAGAAGAATATGATAAGAGTAGATTGAAGAAAGAAGAAACAGATATGAAATAAGTTGAATCCTTACCTGAATTCTCTATGGAGTTTCTGAATCTTATTAGAGAGATAGCAATGGTAGAGTTTCATCGTATTCTCCAAAATAACATGAATAAAAGTGGAGAGGATATGGTCCTATTTATAGGAGTTGAAATGCACTAGAACTATAGGATGGAAATAGATAGGAAATGGGTAAATATGGACCGCACAACCGAATAAAACATAATTAAAACATTAGCCGCCACTGGCAACTGTTGTTACCAAGCAGTCGACCACCTTTGGCGACCGGTCGACCGCTATGGTCGATCGGTTGAACTATTCAGGTCGACCGCTCCTTTTATTCAGGGACGTTTATTTATTTCCATTGTCGTATTATTTTATTTTTAAATTAACTTTTTAACGTTAAGCATTAATTAAACATTTTCTTAGCCCTCAAGCTAAATTTTAAAATTTAAATCCTAAAATTAATTTCTCATTTGAATTTGAATTCAAACTAAATTAATTTAAATCTGAGAACTTCAAATGCTCATAACTTCTTTGTTTGAGCTCCATTTTTAGTATATTATATATGGAAATAGATCAGAATTTCGCCACGAACGCAACAGAACAACTTTTGTGGTCAAATTACAACTTTTATAAAATTTCTTTATCCAACCCTTATCATATTTAATTTAATTTACTTTATTTATTTATGGTTCATTTTATGGGGTGTTACAATACTCCAGCCATAGAATTAACCCCGATCTCAAGATGATACCTATAGCTTACTTGATGACTTTAGAATATTCTTGACTTCATCCCATAATTCGACATCGAGGATTTCAGCATCTCAGACATAGCATTCTAAAACTAAACTGTAGTTGATGTGCCTCTTACTCTTATAGGGGAAGTCACTTTGGTCGCTTCTCCTTACGAGCATCCTCCATAGAATCAGTACGACACACTAATACTCTACATGGCACTTAGGATCAAAGCACACCCACTATACATGTACCCTTATCCAATTCACAAGTCATGACTTATTTTTATCTCTTTTCAGGTATAATATGATACTCCAATCTCTTCGAGGATCTCGATAAAAAAATTGGAAATTTCTATAGACGTATATTTAGGAGCTCCTTTAATTTTAGACATGAGCTGTCTTGAGAATCTAACACCAAGTGAGTCTAAAAGAAGGAGAGGGAAAGGCTAGAGAAGAAGAGATAAGGTATTGCATGGATCTGGATCGAGGCTCACATGACCGCTTTAAGTCAACAAGGAGATCAACACTCACTACTTCCAAAATCCGTGGATCCTTATTCTTAAAGACCCGATAGCCTCCTCCAACTTTTAGATCTCCTAATGCTCCTATTTTTGTACCACATCTACATAAATCTTTTGTATCTTCCTAGAGATCTAAACAAGCTTCGAAGCCCACATACCATTCTAACTCCTAGCCAATCCTTTCGAGTCCTAGTGAAGAGCCCGTTTCCAAGGCTCCTCTTACACAAGTTACTTCTACTGCTTCCACCCCAGCCGCTAGCCCAAATGATAGTGCTATCTCAGAGATGCAGTGCTTGCATCTTAACCTCTACTTCATTGGGATGAAATTCAATGATATTTTGAAGAACATACCAGGGAAGTAGCTATTTAAGGTGCTTCTATCTTCAATGATATGACAGATCAATATTATATCTAGAAGAGATTGGCTAAAACAATGTTAGATACTAACAGGGTCAATCAACTCATTATTCAAGATCACGAAATCGAGAAAAAGGACTATGAATGGATATACAATTTTACTCTAAAGAGGTAGATAGATTGAAGGAGGTTATAGACATGAAAGATAAGGTGATGGAAGATGTCAAAAAGAGCCATCAAGATGAACTGAAGGTTATCGAGGCCAAATTTAAAGTGGTAGAAGAGCAAGTCAGAATGCCTTTCATAAGAGTAGTGAGATACCAAAAGAGAAAGTTGCACTACATGAAACCGTCGACACTCAAGCTTTTACCATAGCAAACCTCAAGGTTGGGGTAGTTAAAGAAAAGAAGGAAAAAAATGAAGCATTTAAGTTGGTTATGGAACACATGCTCTAGACCATCCTAGCCAACAATGAAAAGAAACACGCCATCAAGGACAAAAAAGGAAATAAAGAGCTTCACGATAAGATAGAGGTTAGCTTGGTACGATTCTATGCCAACCTGATCAAAACTGGCAATCTAAAGTTGTTAGAGGAAAGATATCCCCGGGCATTTGTTCTCGCATAAGAAGAAATACTTAGATACGAGAGAGAACACGTAGGCATAGTTGACGAAGAGCAAATCATAATTAACCTCCTCGACAAAGATGACTTGGAGGCCCTAGCCAAGGACCAGACTGAACAGGAACTTGAGATTTCCACCTCCCCCTAGGTGCTTTTGCAGTTTCAGATGAATTTACCTCTAATGATTTGGCTGAAAGTTCAGTTCTTATCCAACAAAAACCCAAATTGAGAACACTACTCTTACGACGGCCAGCTCCTAGCCCGCTGCAATTCTTACACTAGGGAGATCTATACTCATGTCAAGAATTCCTACCTCAATAATAGCAATCACCATAGCACCAACTTCAGCTTTAATAGAGTATATCCCTGATGATCCCATCTTCGTGCCATCAAAGGCTACCCCTAAACTTCCTGCTTTATCTCCTATTTTAGAGGAAGGGCAGATCGGTATATCTTCTCATACTCAAACATCGACCGTTGGAGGTATATCTCTAACCCCTCCTATATTCAAAAATCTTCAAATATCTTATAGGGGTGTCTCTAACCTTTTCTTTTCTCTTTGTCAACTTTCAGGTCAACCGCCTATAGCTCCTCTACCGAACGCGATCTTCGCCCTATGTCCCAAAGCTTCAGTCATCACATCCATTGTCATTTCTACTCCACTCTTTATTTTGGTCTCCTCCACTAGATCCACTCCAGGGCCTGATGCTTGAAGGATTGGTGCTTTGAGTGAGGAAGGTGCAGTTAAGCTTGAATTCTCGGTTGGCGATAAGAAAGCTGTCATCGCAGATGTTAAGGAGCACAAACCTGGGCCATCTATGGAAGAGAAGAAAGTTATTAATGTATCCAAGCTTAAGAGCGTCAAACTTAAACCGAGCTTAGGGAATATTTCACTTCCCTTATCTATATCATTGCCTACTAATCCCATTCATGCTCCAACTTCTACCGCTCTGGGCATTGGAGCCACAAATTCCTAGACTTCGACTGAATCTGATGAAGACTTCAATTGGGCAAGCTTTGAAGACAAGAGCTAAACTTCATCCAAGGCTGATAGGAAGAGAAAATCCCAAGCTTCCAAGAAACTTGGGAGGCATCGAAAAAGGGGTAAGAGGTGATATGGTCCTGCTACCCTTTAAAGACATGTTCCTTTTGCTTCCATGTTTTTTGGATTCTATGTACATGGGCAATTATTGTGCGAGTATGGCCCCCTCAACATTGTATTCAAAAAGAGGCATGTAAATAAAAGTTGTTTTCTATTCAACTCTACCTTATTTACTTTATCGTACCTTTATTTTCCTGCATATATACTTGCCTACATGTATAAATATATAATTATCTATAATGAAATTACTTATAAACTATATCTGCCTGTGCCAGTGATATGTGCAGTACCTTTACTTATTATAACTCTATATGTATAAGCAAGTACCTGCTATTGCCTATTGTTTTTTGTTACTTAGCTTTATTTATTATCGACTAGCCATTTCATATTAACCAAATAAAAGTGTATTGCATTGATAAACCTCGCCCATTATCGGTCGAATACATCTCATTCGGCTATAAATAAAGTTGAGACCTATCGATGGGGCTGAGATTATATGGCTTATCCTCCCATGTTCTCTTGGGGGCCGATATAGTTAGTGGTATACCTGTAAGAAAAATTCAATTGTACACCGATTGATACCTTTGGAAATCGGTATCTTTGATGCCTATCTTCAGGCATCCATCCATAAGAACACTTAGCTCTTGGCCTTGGTCAGAGATGTGATATTTAGGGGTAATTATCTAATCATAACATTATTTGATTATACTCTAACCACCCAATCATGGATCCGAAGTGTTCGTTTGTACCTATCTTTGGGTACATTGAAATTCAGTTTTCAAAACATATAATGTGTGATCGTTCCACTAATCTAGCATCACAAAGTCAGACTTTAAGAATAATATTCCATTGATTCAAAGCAAACTTTATTTATAAAAAAATGCCAAATATTGTCTTATAACATTGAATACTAATGATATGATGCCTTATTATAGAAATAAAATATAGTAAAATAGCATTGTAGATGTTGCTATTCCATGTCTTGGGAATCAGGATCCCGTCCAGAGTTGTTGGCTTGAAAGTGCTACCTCCAAAATTCTGTGCAATCACGTTCCCAATTCATCACAAGTGCCCCCATACTTGGAAATACTAGTTTCAAAATGAGATTGCCTATCTCGAAGGTACGATTTCTGACCTTGGCATTGAACTATGTTTCTACTCTTCGTTGGTGAGTCACTACCCTTAGATCAGCCTCTTTTCATTTTTTCCGACCAAGTCAAAGGACTCAAGCAAGAGTTCTTTATTCACCTTAGGATCATAGTGCAATCTATTATGAGAAGGGACTTTATCCTAAATCGGTATCATGACCTCAATACCATAGGCCAATGCAAATGAAGAATGACTAGTTGCAAACTTCTGGTTTGTTTGGTAAGCCTACAATGCCAATGGTAACTCATCCACCCAATTGCCCTCCACTCTCTTTTGTCTCTTCTTGATGATGGACTTAATGATCTTATTCACCACCTGTCCATTTGCCTATGCATGTTCCGTCATTTCGAAGATCTTCTCAATTCGATATCGAGCATAGAGTACTTGGAATTCCACACTCTCGAATTGAGTCCAATTGTCGGTGATTATCTTCTACGGAACTCCAAATCTACCCAAAATGTTCTTCACCACAAAGTTGATCACTTTCACCAAAGTGCTCGTTATAAGCGGTTTTGCTTCATCCCACTTTGTGAAGTAATCCACAGCCACTATTGTGAACCTTGATACACCTTTCAACAATGGTAGCACTCTAATAATATATATTCCCCAAATAGCAAACTATCATGGACTAACCAATTGCATAAGCTCATTGGATGGGGCCCTCGAAATCTTTTCAAACATCTGACATTTGTCACATATCCTAGATTAGTCGGCTGCATCCCGGTTGACAATCGGCCAGAAATATCCATAGCAAAGAATCTTCTTTGTTGAAGTTTAGCCCTTGCGTGATCACCCCAACTTCCTTTATGTGCATCCACAAGGATCTTCTTAGCTTTGTCTTTGGTGACATACCTTAACCGAGTGGTTGAGAATCCTCCCCTATAAAACACCCCTTGCATAATAAACCGAGATACTTTGCGCAGTAGCTTTCGCCTCTCATTCCTTCCTTGTAGGAGAGTCCCCTTTAGAAAACAATTTTTAATCAGAGTCATTTATGACTTCACATCCTCTTTGACCTCCATGACAAATCAATATGCATCTAGTCAATACTTAGAGTCATCAAAACCTCAACTAGTGCAATTCCTAAGAACTATAGATCTCCAATTTGGCTACCTAATCAATGTTCATATTTCTTCTCAAGAGATATGTGTTATCTTGTAGTGTTCACTATCGCGTAGTAGATCCAACACCTTCTATAGGCAAGGGTCGAGTCTTGCACCCTTAGCCTGAAATTCCTTTTCATCTGACAAACAACAAAGTGGAAATTATTAAAGATAGGCAATGTCTTGACTCCTAACTCTTTTGCTATCTTGAGCCCTGCTGTCAACGCTTCATACTCAGCCTCATTATTTGTTGCTTGGACTCTAACTTCAATAAAAGATCCTCCAACCCTCTACTATTATCAAAACTACTCCATCCCTAAAATCAGGTCACTGATGCTCCGTTAACATACATTTTCCATGGAGAAAGTTAGACCCACTCTTCTTCTACTTCGTCATCTGGGATGGTGAATTCAACAATGAAATCTGCCAATGCCTATCCTCGATTCTCCTTCCTAGAATGGTAAGTTATATCGTACTAGCTCAACTCAATGTTCCACTTTACCAATCTCCTCGAGCTCTCGGAACGATGTAGTACTTGTCTAAGCAGTTGATTACTTAACACTTTTATCATATGAACTTGGAATTATGATCTTAACTTCCTTGATGCATTCAACAAATAGTATGCCAATTTCTCTAGCTTTGGATAGTTCTTTTTTTTCTCCATAGTACTGCCTTCTAATATGGTAAACCGACCTTTGGATCTTGCACTCTTGACGTATCAACGCTGCACTCAATAAGTGCGTTAATACCGCTAAGTAGATGTACAGATCTCCCCTTCGAAAAGCATGGATAATATCGATGGTTTCCTCAAAGGCTTCCACAATTTTTGAAACACAGCTTCACATGCGCTTGTCCATTGGAAAAAAATTCTTTCTTTCTTGAGGGCATCAACAAATGATATGCACTTATCGGTCGCCTTTAAAATGAATTGACTTAATGCAGTGACTTTACTATTCAAGCTCTACATTTCCTCCTTGTCTAAGGAGTAATAACTAGTCTCAATGATTCAATCTCTCTTGAGTTAGCTTCAATTCCCTTTGAGTTTATAATGAAACCCAAAAACTTACCCATTGCGACTCTAAAAGAGAATTTTAGTGGATTCAATCTCATTCCATACTTTTGAAAACATTAGATATCTTTGAAAGATCGCCCATGTGATATATCGATTGTCATGACTTCACAGACATATTGTCCACATGGACTTCCATCGTCTACCTAATCTATTCTTTAAAACTCTGTTAACTGAGCATTGCTAAGTAACACCAACATTCTTCAGACCGAATGACATAACACTATAGTGATAAAGCCCCAAATATATAATAAACTTGTATGCTCTTGATCTAGAGTGTGCATTTCAATCTAGCTGTAGTTAGAATATGCATCCATAAAGGACAATAGTTCATATCCAACCGTACCATCCACCAATTGGTCTATCTACAGTAAATGGAGGCAATCCTTTGGGCATTCCTGATTCAAATTGGAATAATCAATGCATGTCCACCATTTTCTATTCGCCTGCTTGACCAACATTGGATTTGATAACTATTCCGAGTATAGTGCATCGTGGATGAAGCCGTTTTGCATTTAGCTTACCCACTTTTTCTTTCAACGTTGTAGATCACTAGGTTCCATACTACACCATTTTTGTTTTATAGGAGGGTAACTTGGGTTAATATTTGGTGCTTGACACGCAACTTCAGGCGATATCCTGCACATAGTAGAACGTGTCCAAGAAAACACATCTGTGTTTTCCTGGAGAAAGCCTACCAATTCCTTTCTCATTTACAAGCTGAGTAGAGATCCAATTTTGAGAATCTTCGTAGGATTGTTATCGTTCGAAACGTCAATCATCGGCTCCACTGGGGCCACTCCTCATCTCCTCTGGCCCTTTCCATGGGTCCATTGATTTGTAAAATTTGCTATTAGGGTCGAGCCAAGGCTTGGGTGGTATTTTCTATGCAATCTGAGGATTTGATGCAGAAAGGCTTCTCTTCACTCTTTCCTATCTCTCATTGCTTTGCCTCTCTGAGCCCAGCGACGTAGCACATCGACCTTTGCTTTAGTCACCTTGAATTGCCATACAATGTTTTTTGTAGGAAATTTCACGTCAAGCACCATAGAGTGAGTGAAATTTGAAAATCAACAAGACCCGATTGGCTAAATAAAGGATTGTAGGCTGAAAATCCATCAACCCAACTAAATTCTACAACCACACAACCTTTCGGTCTCCAACTCCTAGTTCAAAAGGCAATTTGATGCACTCAACTAGATCCTTGCCTCTTCGGTAAATCCCTGAATATGGGATTTACACGGTTGCTGTTCCTTCTCATTAAGATGCATCTTATCGAATATATGTTCAAACACGATATCTACAAAGCTCTCATAATCAATAAGGACTCAGTGCCCTGTAGCCAGCCCTATCACAGCAATAATCACCACTAAGTCAAGCATCGGTGCTTGGACCTAATCATCTTCTCTATTTCTTAAGATAATATCATCATCTATTATTTTATATTGCTTTGCTGAAGGACCCTGTGACGCCCCACTCTGAGACCCATATTAACAAAGAGTATTACGAGGTAATACCGTCTGCTAATGCGGAGAATAGAGCTGGATAGGAGCGACCATCTATAGCCTTGTCTTAACTATCTACTGAATACGTCGGTAAGTGCTATCTATTTTTTTTCTTCTCAAGTGGATTGACGTATCTAATAAATATTTAATACAAAACTATAATGGCTAACGGATCTATCAGAACAAAACATAACAACTCAAATGTAAATAACATCATAGAACAGCAGAAATGCATACATATGCATAAGTACAGATACAATCACTAGTATAATCCAAAATGATACATCAAAGTGGTATAACGACCACAACCCAAACATGGTTCAAAAGAATATACATCAAAGTGCCAACAAAAAGGACTACATAAAAAGCTATAACAAAAAGAGCTAGCAGAATAGTCCATGCGAAAGCAGAATAGGCTCACTACGCCATAAATGGCCTACTGCAACATAAAAAAAATGTTGGCTCAGGCCCGAAAAATGTTGCCATAGGTCTATGGCAACACTTTTAGGGTGATGCAATTTTTGCCGTTGCCTTAGACCTCAAAGGCAACATTTTGACTATCTAAGGCAACATAAGTAATATTGTTGCAATAGAACCCTATTTGGGTCTATGGCAACACCCATAGGTATCTGTAGCAACATTCCAAAATGTTGCTATAGATATGAACTTTTTGAATTTGTGGGGCCCACAATGTAGAGCATATTTGATTTTTTTAATAAAAATAAATATTTATTTAATAAAATGCTATTACACAGAATTTGATATTTAAACAGTAATTTATTTAAATAAATATTTTATTTCAACATTTGAAATAGTACAAATTCCTGACTCCACTATTTTACAATTCAATGATATATAACACCGATATTCACATATACAGATATTCCTCACTACATCACTCAGTTCACTCATTACATATGCAGTTTCAATTTATACATACACCGACACTGACAAATATATGCCGAGCCGAAGGCGAGCCGAGAAGCGGGTCCGGGCGCAGCGCCGGCGGGGGTCCGGGGCACTCATGCACATCCGATTTTGGAAGATCGAGCCTTCTTTGAAACCTGTCTTCAGCTCATGCATTCATACACTCATGCACATTTGATTTGACTCTGTCTTCAAGCTTGTATCCAGCTGTCCAGTCTTCAATACCTGTCACATATAATTCAAAAGCAATAATCTGGAAAATAATATTTAACTCAAACAGAAAATGAAAATATTTTTGTTATAATATTTGCCTCAGGTATTTGGGTTGTTTCTTTTCATAAGTGCATAAGCCAAACATGAATGCAACACATGGATACAAGGACACGGCACAAGGTCAAACCCGAGTCATCGACTGGATTCAACTCAGGGCCAAGCAACCAACAAAACAAACAAGAACCAGGTTCAGCAAAATATAGACAAGCCAGTGCAAGAACACAGCAGTACACATAGGCAGCCCATCAAGCAAAAACAGTGAATGCATCAGGCATGTACAAGAGAAACATAGGCAGTAATATGATATACAGAGGACTTGGAGCACCAGTTCATGTTCTGGTTTAACAAATGCAGCAGAAAGGAGCTAACAAGCTCAGACCATACATCATCGCAATCCAACATACCAATACATCATCGCAATCCAACATACCAGATTTATCAAAGTCCAACAGAAAGATTAAACCCGAGATTATAGGAAATAAAGCCTATAAATAAATCCCAATTCATCATCGGCAAAAGCATGCGAGTGTAACCTAAATCGAGAATAATCAAGTAAACTAGAAGGCATAAAACATACCAAATAATATCACATCGCACCCGACGACGAAGTCAAAGCAATTCGAGCAATCAATCAAGGAATTGAAACTGGTTTTATGATTGCTGGCCAATTTGAAAATTTAAGCGGCATTCTCTCAAACAAGAAATCTGCGTTTGACATCTTCCTTGAATCCGAAAATGGTACTTTTTGAAGCAATCGAGCAAAGCTTCATCAGAATCGAACTTCTTCTGAACATTGGCGAGAAAGATTCAAGCATCAGATCTGGTCGAAGTATCATAAATTGCCAACCCTGCCGTCACGAAACCACCAGATTCGAGGAACAGCGGCTGAGCCACAACTATCGCCGATGTATCCTCCTCGATGGGTCCGTTAAGGCAGATGACGTGCTCTTTGAGAAGCCGGGAAAAGATATCGCAGGCACGCTGGCCATGGGATGTGTGCTCGATGACCATCGGAATCAGGCTGTAGAAACGGCGGTGGGGTAGTGGAGTTTTGTTGGGGGCTGCGGTTGGTAGGATTTGGGAGAGGTTGCGTATCGACATGTAGGCAACAGCAGCGAAATTGGGGGTGAGAACGAAATGGGAACGAAAATATGATTTGGAAATTAGGGATTTGGAAATTGGGGATTTGGATTTGGAAATTGGGGGTGAGAACGAAATGGTATGAACAGTAAAGCGGGAAAACGAAAATTTAGGGCAAAATGTA
Source organism: Allium fistulosum (assembly GCA_030737815.1). Classification (NCBI taxonomy): domain Eukaryota; kingdom Viridiplantae; phylum Streptophyta; class Magnoliopsida; order Asparagales; family Amaryllidaceae; genus Allium; species Allium fistulosum. The sequence goes on from CM060905.1 coordinate 186,581,256, forward strand.
GCGGTGATCCATGTTAACAATCAGATTAAATGTAGACCGTTGGATCGTATTCACGCGGATTGCTAATTTTATTAATTTTTTAATTTGAAAACATCTATAGCAACACTATATAAAAATGTTGCATCGTGTTACACTTGTTTAGCTAGAGCAACACATTTTTATGGCTAAGGTAACACTAAAAATACAACGTTGCAGTAGGACCAAAATTTTATAGCTATCGTAACATTTTAGCTGGCAACACCTTGCAAAAATGTTGCAGAAGGTCATTTATGGCGTAGTGGCTAAGTCCAAATTACCTTACCTGAAACACCTCGGTCTGACCCGAGTGTAAAATACACGGGTCATTCTAACTAAAACATATCAGTTAGAGTGAGACAAGATGATGGTATGAGTACAGAAAAGATAACAATGCTTCTCAAATGAGAAGTAAACAAAGAGAGTCTATATGGATATCATAAAAGAGAATACATCTCATAGTAATAATAAAATCTCTAAAAGAGATAACTCAAGATCCAATAAACTCAACTAACAAGCCTTATATCATCGGCAACTCAAAATATACAAAGGATATAAATATCCCAAATCAAGCCAAAAAGGCAAACACAAATGCCAATGAAGGCATCACAAGTTTCCACAAGGTAATCGCTATGTATCGAGTGGTTCAAAGGACCGACTCTGAAAGGCGATGCTCTAGGGAAATATAAATATCAGGGAAACAAAAGATGAACATGCTCAGTACTGTATAAACAAGGATCCACAAGCCCGAAGGCGACAAACCCAAGTATCTCTAGAGCTGTGACGAAGGACCAACTCTAAAAGCGATACTATAGGGCAACAAACCTGAAGGCAACAAACCCGAAGGCAATAAACCCGAAGGCACAAACCCAAAGGCAATAAACCCGAAGGCACAAACCCGAAGGCACAAACCTGAAGGCACAAACCCGAAGGCAACAAACTGTAGTGGCAAAGGTCCGGAGGCCCAGTACTGGACGCCACTAACTGGCAATATGTGTCACAAACTCTCGGAAAGGAACCCGAAAAGTGTTAACGTGTGTCCCATACCACCCGTTCGCACTAAAAGGTTTACTAACCGCTAGAAAATTTCAAACTCAAAGCAGTAAAAGGTTCACCTCATATCATCGGTAAACTAGACCCGTAGGCCAAAACGATCAAACAAATAGATTAGGAATTAACTGAAAAGATAAACGCACGTGTTCATAGCACGCGTTTTATCCAATTATTTAATTCTCCTCCCTATTCGCTCGAAGTGCAAAATTATGTGTTTTATATAGAAATTAAGTTGAAGAAAATGAGTTTTAGGAACGCTTCGAAATCGCTTTAGAAATTGCCTTTGAAATTCTCTTATTATAGAGTATATAATTTTTACACTTAAAAAAATAATATATAATAATATTTTCAAAATCCCATTTATTTGAAAAACATTTTTAAAACACATTATAAACCCCATGTATGAAATCCAGAAAGAAATATCAAGAGAACATCGAAATAACGGAAATTACACTATGTATTATAAGTTTAAAACAAGCTGCGACTCAATATTCGACAGCAGGTTTGAATAAGTTAACAGTGTCAAAATGACTTGAAATTCTGCAGGAACGTATTTCAACATTTTTACTTCAATTTTCAAATAGAATCATTCAAATCCGATTTGAAAGGAAGAATCTGCGTCATTTCCAAAATTGGACTAAAACAAGGTTAAATCGCTGAATTCCAACATGCTGCGGGTTCAAGTTCGACAGCAGATATATACAAGTTAACATGGTCAGAATGACCTAAAAGTTTGTAGATAAAGTTCAACATTTGTAACTTAAACTGCAAAAAAAATCGCTGAGTTCCGATAAGAGACGAAGAAACTGCGATGTCTCAAAGTCGGACTCATGCCAGGAAGTGAATACATAGGAAAAACAAAGGCCAACGGCTTGTTTATCCAGTTCTCCCCTATTAAACCCAACATTAGAGAACACACGAAACATGAAAGTTATAGAGAATATTATAAGCTTTCCAGAACATCAAAAATTACAGAATTCCGATAAGAAATGAAAAAGTAATGACCAAAACAATTTTTAGATCTAAAGTTCACTACGGCTGTCATTTTAGTCTCGGGACAGTGACACTAGAATTAACCTTTGACCATGTAAACTTCAAAATTTAAAAAAACTAAAAACAATAAAGTTATAGTAGACAATCTACGCTTTCAAGAACATTAAGAATCGTCAAATTTATACATCAAACGAGAAAGATATGCTTTAATTACCAATGACATTTAGCACAGAAAATTATGGTTTTACAGTGACAGGGCAACAAGTTTACATCAGATTTTGCGACCCACTATGCTCAGTGTTTATGAAAGTGTTTAACATAAAGTTGTCACACTCTTTTTAAGCTTTCCGGAACATTAAAAATCATCTAAATCCGACAAGAAATGAGAAAGATATGCCTAAAACAATTTCTGTGTTTCAAAGCTAACTTTAAAACACAGGACAGAAAGGTTACATCTTCTTCAAACCCAAATTATTCTTAGTAAAATGCTTAATCACAAAAAGCAATGAACATAAAAGTTGTTCCATATATAAATACCTTCCAAATGAAAAAAACCTCACTCAATTTTGATTTACCATTTAAAAGTTATGGTGATTTTAATATCAGGTTTCAACAAAAATATTGCACAGAGCAGAGCTGTGTACATCAGTTTCAAACTCAATTTCGACCCTCTAAACCATAGAATTTCTTAAAGTGGTTAAATACAACTTGTGGAAAATAGAAAGTTCTTTCAACTGCAAAAAGATTGAGCTAATTTGGATAAAATTGCACTAAGATATCGTTGTTTTACTGCAGCAATATTTTTACAAACAATTTTCAGCAAACTACAACCAAACAATCATTCAAATTCAAGCAACCAATTTACAACCAATTTGAAAGCAATTCAATCAACAAACCATCCAATTCAATTCAAATATCAATTAAAAATTATTCTCATAGATTAAAGGTAGTAGTATGAATGATTAACTCACTTTTTACTCCAATTTGACAAAGATGCAATGCCTAGATCAACATATGTGCACTCCTCTTCTTCTACAACTCCTATGCTATACATGCCACAAGGATCACCCAAAAGCCCTCTCATCCAAAAATTTCAGAAATTAGAAATCAAATAAAACTGAAATTAAATGCTAGATTCGGATAGAGAAGAGGATTTAGAGACTTACCCATATCTTCTTTTACTTTCTAGATTTTTTTTTTTGATTTCTAGTGATTTTCCAAGAAGCTAGGTTTATGAGTTTCTTAGTTTTGAAAAACCTATTTTTTACTTTGTGCCTAGTTAAAATGAATGTACCACTCATTTTCCAATACAAAGAAGACAAGAATTCTCCTTTATTTTCACAAATGGGCTAAATTTTATTAAGCCCAAACTCAAGTTTTAATACAAAGAATTAAAACTCCATGTCACCTCTTTACTTAGTCTAATAAAAAGATTAGATCATATTTTTTTTGATTAGCTTATCCTCTTTTCATATTAACCACTAGTTTAATTAAAATCACATTTTAATTTATTAACAGGTCATCACAAAACCGCGGGTTGTTACAGACTCCCCACCTTAAGAAAATTGCGTCCCCACAATTTCTATAATGGAAGTTGTCTATAACATCTATTTCATCACAACAAGATTCAAATCAAAAGATAGGATCATAGATATTCACCCTCAACAGAGGATGAAAGGATCAGGACAAGTTTGCTCGGCAAATCCTATGGTTTCCCAAGTACAATACTTAGGGTTGGCGGACCATAGAATTTCATAAGCGGAACATTTTTATTTCGAAGGTGTTTAATCTTCGAAACAACTACACGAATAGTATTCGGCACAATACACAAGTCGGTGAGACTCGTGATCATGCAACAAAAGAGAATTAACAATCGAGATTAAATCTTGAAGATACAACGAAATTGGGTTACTTGGAGCATATCATGAATACCCAAAACTGAACAGAAAACGATGCATGAAAGCAATCAAACCAAGGCGTTCAGTAATAGTAGATGGTCCTATATAACTAGGAGCCAACTTTTCGAATATACTGAAACGCACTTAACTCCTTTAAAGGAGTAACACAAATAAGCACAATCATCAAAAGAGAATTCAACAAAAGATAGGTGGTATTTCAAGCTACCACCATAACACATGACTGCATGAATGCAAGTCATCACAAGAATCGCACTAAGACAAGACACACAAGAATGGATTACAAGAAATTTTCGCAAAAATTTATTATAAGTGTTTTCACTCAAATCCATTTTCTTCTATACACAAAACTCAAACTTCAATACTTGATAATTTTTAAAGTCTCTTACTTGAATTTTCAATTCAATCATCTTTACTTTAAATTTAAAGTAAATTAAATTAGAGTTGTTCCATACTCTAATTCTAAAAATAAATATACTACAATAAGGAATATATATATTTTTTCCACTAAATTTATCAAATTTTAAATAATTTTACTTTATGATTTAAAAGGACACTTATTAGACTCTTCATCGATGGCTCTAAATATTCACTAAATAAATTTTCCCAAAAATTTTCCAAGTGTTTAATTTTTTGAAAAATTCGAGTCTCCGTTGCGTGGAGAGCCCTTTACAATTTCGTAAATATGAATTATAGATATACATCGACCAAAAAGTCGGAACACAATATATATATATATAATTCTTAACACATAAACACTTAGCAATTCATACCTTTCATTTTAGCGTTTAAAATGCGAGCATGCTTACTTTTATACTTACTATTTTGCTAATTAATCATTCAAATATCCTCTTGCATCTGCACTTAACTTATTGAAGCATATTAGCATGCACTTATAAACATATGAAGCATTAAAATCATAGTTTAAATAAGACAACAACTCCAAACTTCAAAATTTTCAAATTCAGGCCTGCTACAAAGACTCAGGCTTTTGATACAGTAAAACTCATAATCTGAAAATACTCATAAAATAAAAGTTATTCTACTCAGTCTATGCTTTCCAGCGATATAAAGATCATCAAAATTGGATTTACGTTTTGAAAGTTATGCCCAATTTACTTTCAGCTTTAAACTCAGAAATTATAAAAGAGGACAGAGATGTCCATCAGTTTTCAAACTCATTTTTGAATAACCAAACTGCAAATATTTCAAAAATGATACATAGAAGATTTCTAGCTTACTGAAAGCACTCTCTTTTTCAAAAAAAATGGACTCATTTGGATTTGTACATCACAAGTTATCGTTGTTTTAAAACAGCACTTTTCAATCAAAATTTTCCGACGCAAGACCTTTTATTGTCAAAATTTTCAAACCATTATTAAATCCAAACTACATAATTTTAGATAAAAATAGTTTCTCTAAAACATTTATTACATGATCCTTTTATCCGAAAAGCCAAGACATCTAGAATTACACTATAATACATACAACAAACTTTCAAAGTGGTTTACAAAGGAAACTTTTTCCCAATTAACAAACAAGTCTTTTAAAAGAAAACTCATATTTTAATTAAGATAATTACCTTCTTATATTAGTAAGAAACAATTATCTATCCAAACTAGACTTTGGAATTACATATTGATTTTTTTTTAAAATTGCTTTCACAATTAAAAATCTAATCTTGTTGCTTTATTTATTATTATTTCTAGCTTTTCACAAAAATTTGCATTTTATAATAAATGAATCTTATATATTCAATTTTCTCTTAATCCACAAAGCTAAACATTTATTTTATTATCGCTAAGAACTACCCAAGGTTGATACTTAATTCAAACTTGTTTTCAATTGAACTTCACAAATACATAATTAACAAGTTTTTAACACTATTTAAATTCTTAACCAAACTTACTCTAATGGTTTTGCTCCTTATTAAATTTCATGCTAATTCGAAAGCAACAAATTAGCATTTTCTTAAATTTTCCCAAAGGCATACTTTTTTCACTTGTTATTAATCAAATGATTAAATGTTTAAACTAATCTTCATAACTATCCTTTTACTTTTTACTAAACCTCATTCCAATCAAGATTTTAATTTCCTAAACAATTCATTTTCTTAATTTGAATACTTTGTTTTATTAATCACTATCACATAATAGTTTCATCCAATTAAGGTATTTCCTTAATTAAAATTATTTGCCATATAAATAAATTACCATAAGGTAATATTTTCCAAAAATGCTTTACCCAAAAGCTTACTTAAGCATTTTAAATTTTCCATGTATGTAAACTTTCACAAACATGTAATATAACCAATAATGAATACAATTTATTTAAATGAAACCATATTCAAATTTTCCAATTATCAATTTATAAAATGATAACATCTAACTAATACATTTAGAGTGAATGACATTATCAAGGACTGCAAAGTTGACCAAGATCAACATTGCCTCTCAATTGCCCTCTATGTCATAATATTTTCATAAATCCTTAAGTATATATAAAACACTTATCTCAAATGGCAATTTAGAATTTTCAAAATCTTTGCAATATCTATATATTTTTGCATTCAACATCCATACTAGTAAATATTATTTATTGCCATTTCAAAAGCATGTATCACATCGCCCCGTAAGCGTTTAGGAATCCCTATCGATAACGCTGATCAGACGCATCGACCATAATTCTTAAAATACTTATTAGCCAATTGACACAAGAAATTATAAAACCTGTTTTGATTTCTTAAGGAATCTTAAACTTGGTTGTAACAATGTTTATTGTCAAAACATAAAACATTTTCTAATTATACAACCATACAATCAATTCATAAAACAATCAAGTTATATACATAAGTATATCTCTTGTTAGAAAGATTTTCCATTCACATGGATGCTTTCTTCCCCAAAAATTCTTTTAGTAATTTTACTTCTTTAAAATGCATCCATGAAATTCTTAAACATTACTTTTTTTTTCATTTTAACCTTTGGTTAAATACCACATATGAATTAAATTTCATTTTCAAAATTTAATCTTTCTACAACTTGAAGACACCGTAAGTTCTTATCATTTGCATTGAGAAGGTTTCTAACTCTCAATTATATCACCTAATCAATATTATTTCAAAAATTACTATGCTAACACACATTCATGCAATTATCAACAAAACAAGCATTTATTAAAAACAAAGCATTAAATGTGCCCAGCGAAAACGGTCACACCATTTCTGCTGCGCAACTCTAATCACTAAGGATCAAAACATATAATTTAAATCTAAGCCATTTGAGATCTAACTTCTACTATTTTAAAAATAGTGATATTTAAAACCCTTATAATGTTTTCAAACTTATTATCCATTCTAAGAAAATGAAAAGACTAAAGGCACGATTGAGGAATACGATAGTGGGAAACTATGTTATCACTTGTATTATACTTGGATGTACAGCAATATGTGTTTCTGTTCTGTGTTTATCATATTTTGTTCTAAGCTCAGCTCTGATACCAAGCTGTGACGCCCCACTCTGAGACCCATATTAACAAAGAATATTACGAGGTAATACCGTCTGCTAATGCGGAGAATAGAGCTGGATATGAGCGACCATCTATAGCCTTGTCTTAACTATCTACTGAATACGTCGATGAGTGCTATATATTTTTTTTCTTCTCAAGTGGATCGACGTATCCAATAAATATTTAATACAAAACTATAATGGCTAACGGATCTATCAGAACAAAACATAACAACTCAAATGTAAATAACATCATAGAACATCAGAAATGCAAACATATGCATAAGTACAGATACAATCACTAGTACAATCCAAAATGATACATCAAAGTGGTATGACGACCACAACCCAAACATGGGTCAAAAGAATATACATCAGAGTGCCAACAAAAAGGACTACACAAAAAAGCTAACTAAAACATCTCGGTCTGACCCGAGTGTAAAATACACGGGTCAATCTAACTAAAACATATCAGTTAGATTGAGACAAAATGATGATATGAGTACAGACAAGATAACGATGCTTCTCAAATGAGAAGCAAACAAAGAGAGCCTATATGGATATCATAAAAGAGAATACATCTCATAGTAATAATAAAATCTCTAAAAGAGATAACTCAAGATCCAATAAAGTCAAATAACAAGCCTAATATCATCGGCAACTCAAAATATACAAAGGATATAAATATCCCAAATCAAGCCAAAAAGGCAAACACAAATGCCAATGAAGGCATCACAAGTTTCCACAAGGTAATCGCTATGTATCGAGTGGTTCAAAGGACCGTCTCTGAAAGGCGATACTCTAGGGAAATATAAATATCAATGAAACAAAAGATGCACATGCTCTGTACTGTATAAACAAGGATCCACAAGCCCGAAGGCGACAAACCCAAGTATCTCTCGAGCGGTGACGAAGGACCAACTCCAAAAGCGATACTACAGGGCAACGAACCCGAAGGCAACAAACCCGAAAGCACAAACCCGAAGGCAATAAACCCAAAGGCAACAAACCATAGTGGCGAAGGTTCGGAGGCCCAGTACTGGACGCCACTAACTGGCAATATGTGTCACAAACTCTCGGAAAGGAACCTGAAAAGTGTTAACGTGTGTCCCATACCACCCGTTCACACTAAACGGTTTACTAACCGCTAGAAAATTTCACACTCAAAGCAGTAAAAGGTTCACCTCATATCATTGGTAAACTAGACCCGTAGGCCAAAACGATCAAACGAATAGATTAGGAATTAACTGAAAATATAAACGCACGTGTTCATAGTACACGTTTTATCCAATCGTTTAATTCTCCTCCCTCTTCGCTGGAAGTGCAAAATTGTGTGTTTTATATAGAAATTAAGTTGAAGAAAACGAGTTTTAGGAACGCTTCGAAATCGCTTTAGAAATTGCCTTTGAAATTCTCTTATTATAGAGTATATAATTTTTATACTTAAAAAAATATAATAATAATTTCAAAAGCCCATTTATTTGAAAAAACATTTTTAAAACACATTATAAACCCCATGTATGAAATCCAGAAAGAAATATCAAGAGAACATCGAAATAACGGAAATTACAATGTATTATCCGTTTAAAACAAGCTACAACTTAATATTCGACAGTAGGTTTGAATAAGTTAACAGTGTAAAAATGACTTGAAATTCTTCAGAAATGTAGTTCAATATTCCTACTTCAATTTTCAAAAAGAATCATTCAAATCCGATTTGAAACGAAGAATCTGTGTCGTTTCCAAAATTGGACTAAAACAAGGTTAAATCGCTGAATTCCAGCATGCTGCGGGTTCAAGTTCGAAAGCAGATATATACAAGTTAACTTGGTCGGAATGACCTAAAAAATTTTAGAAATAAAGTTCAACATTTTTACGTTAAACTGCAAAAAAAATTGCTGAGTTTCGATAAGAGACGAAGAAACTGCGATGTCTCAAAGTCGGACTCATGCCAGGAAGTGAATACATAGGAAAAACAAAGGCCAGCGGCTTGTTTAGCCAGTTCGCCCCTATTAAACCCAAAATATGAAAAATCGTGAAACATAAAAGTTATAGAAGATATTATAAGCTTTCCAGAACATCAAAAATTACTGAATTCCGATAAGAAATAAAAAAAGTTATGATCAAAACAATTTTCAGATCTATAGTTCACTACGTCTGTCATTTTAGTCTCGGAACAGTGACACTAGAATGAACTTTTGACCATGTTCAAAATTTAACAAAACTCAAAACACAAAAGTTATAGTAGACAATCTATGCTTTCTAGAACATTAAGAATCGTCAAATTTGGACAAAAACGAGAAAGATATGCTCAAATTACCAATGACATTTAGCACAGAAAATTACGGTTTTACAGTGATAGGGCAGCAAGTTTACATCAGGTTTTGCGACCCACTATGCTCAGTGTTTATGAACGTGTTTAACATGAAAGTTGTCACACTCTTTTAAAGCTTTCAGGAACATTAAAAATCATCTAAATCCGATAAGAAATGAGAAAGATATGTCTAAAACAATTTCTGTGTTTCAAAGCTAAGTTTAAAACACAGGACATAAAGGTTACATCTTTTCAAACCCAAATTATTCTTAGTAAACTGCTTAATCACAAAAAACAATGAACATAAAAGTTGTTCCTTATAAAAATACCTTCCAACTGAAAAAACTTCGCTCAATTCTGATCTACCATTTAAAAGTTATGGTGATTTTAATATCAGGTTTCAACAAAAATATTGCACAGAGCAGTGCTGTGTACATCAGTTTCAAACTCAATTTAGACCCTCTAAACCATAGAATTTCTTAAGGTGATTAAAAGAGAGCTTGTGGCTAATAGAATGTTCTTTCAATTGCAAAAAGATTAAGCTAATTTGGATAAAATTGCACTTAGATATCGCTGTTTTACTACAGCAATATTTTTACAAACAATTTTCAGCAAACTACAACCAAACAATCATTCAAATTCAAGCAACCAATTCACAACCAATTTGAAAGAAATTCAATCAACAAACCATCCAATTCAATTCAAATATCAACTAAAAATTATTCTTATAGATTAAAGGTAGTAGTATGAATGATTAACTCACTTTTTACTCCAATTTGACAAAGATGCAATTCCTAGATCAACATATGTGCACTCCTCTTCTTCTACAACTCCTATGCTATACATGCCACAAGAATCGCCCAAAAGCCCTCTCATCCAAAAATTTCAGAAATTGGAAATCAAATAAAACTGAAATTAAATGCTATATTCGAATAGAGCAGAGGATTTAGAGACTTACACATATCTTCTTTTACTTTCTAGATTTTTTTTTATTTCTAGTGATTTTCCAAGGAGCTAGGTTTATGAGTTTCTTAGTTTTGAAAACCCTAGTTTTTACTTTGTGCCTAGTTAAAATGAATGTACCATTCATTTTCCAATACAAAGGAGATAAGAATTCTCCTTTATTTTCACAAATGGGCTAAATTTTATTAAGTCCAAACTCAAGTTTTAATACAAAGAATTAAAACTCTATGTCACCTCTTTACTTAGTCTAATAAAAAGATTAGACCATTTTTTTCGATTAGTTTATCCCATTTTCCTAATTAACCACTAGTTTAATTAAAATTACATTTTAATTTATTAACAGGTAATCATAAAACCGCGGGTTGTTACAAACCCACTTCAATGGTGTAATACTTCTCTTGAGACATGTGTCTCAAGGAGCTACCATAACGCTCTATCTAATTTGAATTTCATTCCACAAGATGCAGACCTCTAAATGTGGTATTAATAACTATCCCCCAAACTAGCTGTCTCGGTCCTTCTCTACTGGACCTAGCTTAATTCCCTTGGGTATGTTAATTCTTGGGTTGGTTATTAGCTTGCTCACCAAATTGCGGGTTTCAAATACATTGGTGCAACATTTTCTTTTAGATCAAGTCCTCAATGACATCTTTCAAGTGTCTGCATTCATTCATACCATTTTTATGAGTCTCATGAAAGTGACATTAATTTTCAAAGTGCTTTTCCTCTTCATTAGCCTCCCTCGGGAGAAGCTTCTTGTAATGTTATACACCTTGCATAGCAAGGTAAATATTTTCAACATAGCCACTCAGCTTGGTATAATTCCCATCATGGATTTACCACATACTCTTCTATTTAACTTGCCTTTTACTACCAACATCCTAGTTCTTCCGCTTGTAAGTACTATTACCAGCATTCACTATAACATTTCCAACCCCATCACACCTTTGCTTGACAATATGTTGCTTTGAATCACATTGCTTAGTCCTTCTTGACCACCAGCAACCAACCCTGCCTCGAAATCTACCTCTTCTAAGCGTAGATACTGGGAGGCTTTATGTTAAAAATCCTTGAAAATAGGTGGTTACTTTCTTTTGAGCCACCTACCAAAATTAGTCTGTGGATGAACCCCGTTCATAAGTCCCATCAATACTATGTCTTCATTGGGGTTACTCACTTTCGTCGTTGCAATATTAAATCTTTTCAACAAACAGTTCAAGGTCTCTCGGGACCTTTGATACACATTCAACAATGACATGGCATCCTTCGACTAATCAGTATGAACCTAAAATTGCTCTAGAACTCGTTTCGCTAGCAGATCAAATGATGATATGGATTTGGGCTCGAGCCAAGTGAACCACATCGTTGTCAGTCCTTCAGAAAATAAAAAAACATATGCACCTTAAAGCATCCGTCACATAAGAACTATCCATGTTTCATCTATATTTTAATAGGCTGTGTCAAGGATTATTCACGTCATTATAGCTCGACATGGTAGGCATGACAAATTTCTTCAAATTCCTAGCTTCGATAATTTCTTTAGTGAATGAAGTCCTACTTACTGATGAACCCCACCTATCATTTTGTCTCTATTGACTTTGAGTCATCAACCTTTTTACCATATCGATAATATACTCTTCACTTCCTTGACCCATTAGACGGCGATTGCCATGAACGACCATGAATGTTTGGCCCGCAACGGTCTCAGATAGTTCTATGATGTCTAGAGTCCTCTTTCTCTAGAGAAGCCATTTGTCTTAACCCTTGTTGACGACTTGTTGAGCTTCGTCCCTGCCTAGTTGGCTTGGTAGTATTGGCCTCGGTATCACCAACCTAAGGACTATCGCTTGCCCTCCATCAGTGTCATATAGCTCTAAGCTTTCCTTGCTATCAAAGAGTTTTTGCCTCTCACCTGACTAGTCAGTACCAACTGGTCTTGACTGATCGGTGTCAATCAGTTTTAATTTTGGTTGAGTGGCTCTACCTCTCACTGCCTTCTTCTGCATCACCCTGGTTCTTTTATAAATCGATATTTTATCCAGTCTCATGTTCCATCCTAAGAAGTCAAGCTTTCTTCAATGGAATCAGAATATGATGAATCTCCTCTACTCTTCTTCGCTTGTGAGATTAATGTTGGCATAGGGGTTGAGCCAATGGTGCCAACTGCTCTTGCTTACTTATCATTATATCCATCTTATCTTTTTGTTGCTACAGCGTCTTTAGATTCATCTCTGTCATAATTTTCTCCACCTCTGTATTTAGCACAACCTCTTGCCGAGATGAAGATTCTAACAAGCCGCTAGCTGATTAAGTTTTTCTTTATTATGATGGTATCCTTAAGTATACCCTTCAAAGATAGCTCCATATCTAGTACCTTTAAATTTTCTTGGAGCTATTATCTTTTAGATATGACCTGTAGATTCTTCCAAATTCAAAATAAAAGAACAATGATGCCTGAGAAATTTTTTCTTAGTGAAACCACCCAAAAAATGTTTACTCGAAATATGGGCAAATTCCCCATATCGATCAAAAACGAAAATTACATGATTAAGAATCAAAATAAAAAGAGAATACATAAGATTTTTATAGTGGTTCGGCTAGAATTTTAAGTCAACATCAGTTTTATTACAGATTTACTTTGCATGCAGTTACAATCAAATTACAAAGATTCGAATATTCAAACAGTTGGGTTACGAATTTGATAGAATTTCTTAAAAAAACTAGTATAAGATTTAAATTTCTCTTCTAGTTGTTGTGTATTTTCATATTTATAGACAAATTCGACCACCAAAGTCACTTAAGTCAGTATGAACAAGCAAATATCTTCAGATCTAAACTGCTGGCCATAAGAACAGGTCAAATTACATGAAATCTCGCAATCAACATGGTTCGATACCAATCGATATGGATCGATACCAATGCATTTATTTGACTTTTCTTTCATTCTTTTATGAAACTGTACAGTCTTCAAGCAGAGGTAGGCAACTCTTCTAGGACCCTACATGGTTTGGTATAAAACCATATGGTTCGGTGTCGATCCATGTCAAAACCTTATACTTGCCTTTTTCCTCCCACCTTCAAGTCTTGCATCTATCTTTAGAAAACTGGGTCCACGATTCGATACCAATCCAAATGGTTCGATGTTAATCCATTTGTATTTCTTCGTACTTAGCCGAAATTTATGTATTCTCCAATCTTGTTAACTTCCAAACTTTTTGATCTATTTCTTCATCATTATATAGTCTAGACCATTAAAATGTCGCTTGGTCCAAATATAGGATGATGATGTCCAGTCCATTTAAGTCTATCCTAGTATCGTTTGGATACAAATCCTTCCATCTAGCCTTAATCCTATGAATCCCATGCCTCCTCTTAGTTCTAGAAATTTCTTTATAACGATTACTGAAAGCATTATTTAGTTCATTTTGATCAAATATTCGACATTGTTAATTAAAATCGAATTAATAATGTTACTACATTTTCTACCATTAGCAACTTTGTGGAAAAACTTGTATTCTTGTCTCACTCTTCCATTCATTGGAACCTAGACCTTTATTTCCACATCACCCTTCTACATAATAATTCCGTTTAATTTTTCTTTTAGACTTGAAAGCACATTTTTCTTTGAAATGTTCAAACTTCCAGATTATTCTAATTTGTTTAATTTAAAAAATTCATAAAGTAATTTATTTTTATTAACTCTTATATTTCCGAAAACATCTTTGTTCCATTTTTTAAGAATTTTTTTTAAGTTCTTGAATTATTTAAAAAACTTTTGCTATGTTACCTGAAATTATATAATTGTAATTACTCATAAAATGCCATTTATTAATAACTAGATTAGTAAAGCTATTTTCTCATAACCACATTATTTTCGAATCTAAAGACTTTATGTACAACATGTTGATCATCACAAGATAAAGTAATTGTGATGACCCACCTTTCTGACTCCTTGGAAACGACACTTAACACATCCTTGTATTCGTGCGTCGTTGCCCAAGCATCCGAAAGATGAATTGACTTAGGGTAAAATAAGAACAGAAAATCTCATAACAAAACAGTTAAATATATCATAATAGTAAAATAGTACATAAGGTTGCTCCCTAACATGGAGTTATCAGGTTATAACAATCTGCATTTACACATGCTGAAACAAAATACACATACACAAACTAAATAAACAGCGGAATAGATATCTAAGTAGATAAAACCCTCATGCTCGGAGGCCATCTTCAAAAGAGCCCATAAAAGACCTGCTATTCTCGAACTACTCATATAAAAATTAGTACCAGAGAGTTTTTAGGGAAAACAAACAACTCAGGCCAGATAATATGTCTGGTATGAGTAAAACTCTAAACAATAAGTGTAATTAAACAACAACATGGGAGACCATGCCGCCAAATGCTTCGACTCTGGTGCGAGAGGTTACAAGTTTGAAACTTACGTATTGTGATTCGAACATATATT
Source organism: Allium fistulosum (assembly GCA_030737815.1). Lineage (NCBI taxonomy): Eukaryota > Viridiplantae > Streptophyta > Magnoliopsida > Asparagales > Amaryllidaceae > Allium > Allium fistulosum. The sequence goes on from CM060905.1 coordinate 186,596,483, forward strand.
GACATGTGGTATGTGATTTGTTGTATCTAAGTACCCTTTTAAAAAAACAACCAAACATAACAAAAATGGAAATGAACAATAGGGAACACATCCAAACATAAATGATGGGCATAATTAGTATAACATTCAAACTTGAAAGAATGGAAATAGTTTGAATAAAAATACATACTGGACAGAATAGATAAAACAAGACAATAGTCCAAACTCGATAGAACGAACTAAACAAAATAACAGTCGAAACTCGATAGACAGGACAAACCAATAATTGAACACTGCGAAGTGTGGTTGACTCCTCTCGTTGTAATTAAAGAAAACAGATTCAAAGGTTTGAATCAATAAGGAAAGGAAATTTACCAACAATGAATAAGAGGGTGCACCCCCTTACCGAAAGTATACCTCTAGAATATATACTTGAGAACACCGATGGCTCTCGGAAACCTCCAAGCCGGACCCCGCCGACTGTTATCGAGTATCCAAGTATGTCACATCTCAATCTGCACAGCCGAATCCAATCTAGAGTGGATATGAAAATATCCTAATAGGAGCAACCCCACATAGCTTAGCCTCCAACTCGCTCTTTGGGTTTAGTCATTTCCGACAAAGGATAACAAAGCTTAAACGAGCAACACATCGTCTCAGAGTGATGATAATAAATAAGCCGAAGTAACCGATAGCTAAGAAACCAACTATTGAGGATATAAAACGATCGTATATGGGAATTAAGTCTTGTGTATTTACCACCACTTATCGAATTCAAACTTGTACTATTTCTTAGTTAACAATAATACCGAACAAGTCAAGGTAGTGTTACCTTAAAGTCATGTCTCGCGATTATTATTAACTTTTGAAATAGCGACAAGTCTACTTCTCTGATGTTTACTGCTAATTATACAAATAAATCATTTCCATATAGAATCGCTTTATAGAAATTAATTCATTTCCAAAAACAAATCAAACTTTTAAAAAAAATCATGCTTGGCTTCACATTTCAAGTATTAGCTTTAAAACACTTTGTTAAAAGATTTTACTAACTTTGAAACATCATTATAAAAAGGATTTAATAACTTAAAATATCCTTAATTCAATCAATTAATAAATTAAAATATAATTAATTAAATAAAATAAATAATTAAATATCATTATTCAAAATGATTAATCAATTTAAACCATCATTAAGGAAAGATTAATTAAAGTTAAAACTAGTTGATTTCCTTTTAAAGTCATTAATTAAAAAGGTTAAATAATTTTAAAAACATCATTAGTTAATTGATTAATTGACTTAAATCCATCATTTTCAAAAGATTAATTAGCCTTAAACATCATTAAATAAAATGATTAATTAATTTAAAACATCATTAACTAAGTTATTAGTTAACTTTAAAACACATGATTAATAAGTTAATTAGTTAACCTTAATTCTTATTAATTAAATAATTAATTAAATTAAATAATCATTATTAAAATAATTAATTATTTTTTAAAACATCATTAATCAAAATCTTGCTTAACTTGTAAAACAATTCCAAGCATGAAGATGAAACCAAACGGTTTCGATAAGAAGTGATTTTTCGAAAGTGCCGATACAGCGACTATCGCTATCCGGACAGTTCGGCAAACAAACTTATGTCATTACAATACAACCAAACATCACAAAGCAAGGTATGAACTTATATACAAGGTAATCAACTATGAAACAACATATAGAGAGCATTTACTTATAAATAATTAACTTTAACTACCAATATTTCATCGAACTTGCTAAATGCTTACTAACTTACCTGAACTTGCACCTCAGTTTCAGTGACTAATATCTTCGAAATTTAAAATATAATACACATAAATGTTGTAGTCCTTTGAGTTAGCTTTATAGATCATAAAAGGAATCTAAATTCCGATTAAATTGGAAAAGTTATGGTCGAATTACTAAGGGGTGTTTAAACAATTTCCGAGCCAAACATCATCAATGCTAAACAATTCATTATCGTATTATGGAATCATATATAACAGGTATATAAAAACACAAGCACATTAATTCCCAAACAACAATCCAACCACAGTTATTATCAACAATAAAAGTTTAACACTTTGCATAAAAGAGGAAGCTTTACTCACAAAAAGTTTGCAAATTGAACTGTAACTTCCACACAAGCTTGAACACGACCAAGTTCTTTGCTTAGCCTTAGGAAGAATAAAGTTTTGTAGGGTTTAGAGTGCCAAAGTGGTTCGGCCTATGTTGAAGTAGGCTCGGCCAAACTAGCAGAGAGGTGGATATGGGTCTAGGTTGTTTGGTTTGGTGATGTAGAGGGGGAAGATGGAAGTTGTATTGATTTTTACTTAAGGAAGAGATGGAAATTTTGATTTCTGAAACTAAGAAGCCATTAACAAGCTTTTAAAAAGCTTAAGGGAGAAAATGAAAAGATAAGAATAATGAAACAAGCTTATTTTTTGTAGTTGATAAGTATGTGCATTTATATGCTAATAAAGCTTCCAAGTAAGCTATCCAAATTAAGGCTTCTAAGAGAAGCTAAGAGGATATTATTTAGACAAGCTTCCATGAGAAGCTATCCAAAACAAGGCTTCTAAGAGAAGCTAACAAATATCATAAGGTGTGTTCAAGAAGCCAAGGGGAAATTCTAGAGATAAGAAGCGTAGATAAGGTCTTGACGAATTTTGGGCTTATGAAATAAGTTGGGCATATAAAAGACATTATCACAAATATAATTCATTTCAATATTTACAACTTAAAAAAATATTATTAAAAAATATATATTAAATATTCATATTTTAAAGTGATTAATTTACAGATCATCACACTCTCCTCTCCTTAAAAGAATTTCATCCTTGAAATTTATACTTAAGGAGATAACTCAAAATAAGTCTAAAAGGGCATATATTATATCAGGATACTCATACAACAAACACACACTAAGCAACCATATCACAATAGTGCATACACAATTCATACAAACAAACAACTATCCTAACATCAATTTAGGATAAGATTCCCTCATGCTATCTACAGTCTCCCAAGTACAATCCCGGGGATCATTACTCCATTGAATCTTGACCGATCTCACTACTTTGTTACACAACCTCTTCTCATCCTGATCCACAATACAAACAGGATATCTGATAACGGTCGGGTTGGGTTCTATCTCAAAATCTTCTTGAATAGATGGCTTAACAATTAATGTTGGACCATGCACATACTTCCTTACATGCGATACATGGATGACATTATGAATTCTCAACAACCTTTCAGGTAATTCAACTCTATAAGCTAGCATTCCAATTCTCTCAAGAATTTTAAATGGTACAACGAATCTGGATGCTAACTTCCCTGCTTTTCGAATTGAACAAGTCCTTTAATCACGGAAAATTTCACAAATACCAAGTCCCCGACCGCAAATTCTAAGTCCCTTCTTCGTTGATCGCCATAGCTTTTCTGTCGATCTCGTGCTTCCTTCATTCTTTTCTTGATCACAGCCACCTTCTCCGTTGCTTCATGAACTATATCAGGTCCAAGAACTAATCAATCCCCAGTCTCCACCCAACATGATGGTGAGTTACATGGCCGTCCATACAAAGCTTCATAGAGCGCCATGCCAATGCTAGCTTGGTAAATGTTGTTATAAGAGAACTCCACCAAATGTAGGTGATCATTCCATAAGCCTCCAAAATCCAAAATGCACTCTTGTAGAAGATATTCCAATACTCGATTCACCCTTTCGATTTGTCCGTCAGTCTGCGGGTGAAAGGCTATGCTCAAATTTAGCTCTGTCCCTAAAGCGGCTTGCAATGCTCCCCAAAAATGACTGGCGAAGATGGGATCCCGATCACTGACTATACTTACTGGAAGTCCATACAGCCGAACGATCTCCCTCAAATAAATCCCTGCCATAGTAGTTGCAGTTCTAGTTGACTTCATCGGAATAAAGTGGGCGCTCTTTATTAATCGATCTACAATTACCCAAATACCTTCATTACCTCTTCTTGTTTTGGGCAACCCATCGATAAAGTCCATGGATACTTGCTCTCACTTCCAGTTCGTTATCTCTAATGGTTGGAGTAACCCAGCTGTCTTCTGTTGGTCACTCTTGACTTGTTGAAAATTTGCACACCGACTCACAAAGATCAAAATGTGAATCTTCATCCCTTTCCACCAAAAGGTCTGAAACATTTTAGTTACTCCTGGTTGGATAGATAGCTTTAACCGATGGTACTCTCTCAGTACATCTTGTCTAATCCGTTAACATCTGGCATGCAAATCCGACCATTCATTCTTAAAATGCCTTGGGAGTCAATATGAAAACTTGAAACAATTCCATCTTCAACATCTTTCTTAAGTCGAGCTAAAGTAGGGTCTTCCTCTTGGAAATATGCAATTCTCTCCATTTGTGTTGGCTTAACTTCCAAACTCGCCATCGTCGCCCAATTCCTACTCAATGGATCTGCTACTGCATTTGCTTTTCCTAGGGTATAAAGAATCTCTAGGTCATAATACGCGAGAAAATCAAGCCATTTCTACTACCTCAAATTCAAATCCTTTTGGGTCCATAGAAGTAGATGGTATATCTTCGATAGCAAAATCTTGTCCTTTAGTCTTCTTATTTAGGAAGCGACACTCATTCCTTATGTGCCCCAGATAGCCGCGGTTGAAACAAGAGACAATTGGGCACTGATTTTCAAAGCGGCCCATTTTGTTGCACTTGAAACAAAGAATCTTGGACGAGTCTATCTGCTTCTTCTGTGCTGGAGCTCCACCTCCAGGCTTTTTTCCCGACCACTTCTTCTTCCCTTTGCGCTTGAAATACGGCTTGCTTACAACTAGGATAACTGATAAAGGGTGGGCATTAACCACTGGCACTACTCCTTTTTGAACTCCTTGCTCAATATCAAGAGCCTCAAATCTCAAAGCTATACTGATCAGATTGGTAAAGGTACCGTTGAGATGATTAGTCATTTCCCGATGAAACTCTGGTCGCATTCCTTTCACAAACATTTCATTCTTTTTTAGTGGCATATCACTCAATCCTGGTCCAAAGCGAGAAAATGTATTAAACCTATTCTCATACTGTGCTACTGTCATCTCACCTTATTTTAAATCCATGAAACTCCTAAACAACCAAGTCCTTCTCGCCTCTGGAATAAACTGAGCTTCAAAAACCTCCTTAAACTACACCCAAGAAAAATCTTCATATGGTGTATTCATGATGACTGAATCCAACCAATCCATTGTTGCTTTCTGAAGCTGGTGCGATGCCAACAATCTCTTTCTAACATATCCCAACTAAAGATCTCTGAATATCCTTTCATAAGAGCGGAACCATGTCTGAACTCCCAAAATGTTTTCAGTTCCATAGAAAGGCTTTCCACTTAAATCAGTGTAATTCTTGTACAAGGTCGCATAGTTTTGAGGCGGCTAAACTTGCATCACGGCTTCTTCTATCGGCTCTACAACTGGCTCGTTTCTAGGAGCTCTGCCATTTGTAGCCGTGTTGGTTCCAAATCCCTCCCTCTTCTTCCTCTTGTACTCATTTTCAATAACCTAGATAAGTGACAGGTATTATCAGAATACAAAGATAGGGTCAAAGATGATAAAGGGAAACTGCGGCTCATAGAGAAGAAAATAAAACGCTCTCTCAAGATTAACATATTCTAGGGCTCTACTCACCCTCTCTCTAATGAGTTATACCACAATCTTTAAGATGTTCGCTCAATTAAAGCTCTGATACCAACTGTGACGACCCACCTTTCTGACTCCTAGGAAACGACACTTAACACATCCTTGGTGTTCGTGGGCCGTTGCCCAAGCATTCGAAAGATGAATTGTCTTGGGGTAAGATAAGAACACATAACAAAACTGTTAAATATATCATAACAGTAAAACAATGCATAATATTACTCATTAACATGGAGCTATTAGAATTACACAAAAGTACTACAATCAGCTTAGGTAGTATAACAATCTACCTTTACACATGCTGAAACAAAATACACATACATAAACTAAATAAACATCGGAATAGATAGCTATGTAGATAAAAGCCTCATGCTCAGATGCCATCTTCAAAAGAGCCCATAAAAGACCTGCTACTCTCGAACTACTCAGATAAAATGAGTACCCGAGAGTTTTTAAGGAAAACATACAACTCGGATCAGACGATATATCCAGTATGAGTAAAACTCTAAACAATAAGTGTAATTAAACAAAAACATGTGATACCACGTCGCCAAATATGGAACGAGTTTTCTCCTACATAAACAACAACCAATCATAACAAAATTGGAAATGAACAATAGGTAACATATCCAAACATAGATAATGGGCATAATTAGTATAACATTTAGACTTGAAAAAAAGGAAATAGTGTGAATAAAAATCCGAACTGGATAGAATGGATAAAATAAGACAACAGTCCAAACTCGATAGAATGGACTAAATAAGATAATAATCCAAACTCGATAGAATGGACAAAACAATAATTGAACACCGCAAAGAGTGGTTGACTCTTCCTATTGTAACAAAAGAAAATAGATTCAAAGGTTCGAATCAATAAGGAAAAGAAAATTTACCAACAATGACTAGGAGGGTGCACCTCCTTACTGAAAGTGTACCTCTAGAATATATACTTGAGATCTCTGATGACTCTCGAAAACCTCCAAGCCGAACCCCGCCAATTATTACCGAATATCCGAGTATTTCACATCTCAATGTGCACAACCGAATATCCTAGTATTTCACATCTCAAATGAGCAACACATCATCTTAGAGTGACGATAATAAAGAAGCTGAAGTAACTGATAGTTGACAAAACCAACTATCGATGATATAAAATGATCGTATATGGAAATTAAGTCTTGTATACTTACCATTACTCATCGAATTCAAACTTGTACTATTTCTTGGTTAGCTATAATACCGAACAAGTCAAGGTAGTGTTACCTCAAAGTCATGTCTCACAATTATTCTTAACTGTCGAAATTGCGATAAGTCTACTTCTTCGATGTTTAGTGCTAATTATATTAATAAATCTTTTCCATATAAGTGAATCGCTTTACGGAAATTAATTCATTTCCATAAACGAATTAAACATAAAAAAACCAAATTCATGCTTGGCATTACATTACAAGTATTAGGTTTAAAACACTTTGTTAAAAGAGTTTACTAACTTTGAAACATCATTATAAAAAGGATTTAATAACTTAAACCATCCTTAATTCAATTAATTAATACATTTAAATATAATTAAATAAATAAATAAATAATATCATTATTTAAGATGATTAATCAATTTAAACCATCGTTAAGGAAAGATTAATTAAAGTTAAAACAAGTTGATTTCCTTTTAAAGTCATTAATTAAAAAGATTAAAACAAGTTGATTTCCTTTTAAAGTCATTAATTAAAAAGATTAATTAATTTTAAAAACATCATTAGTTAGTTGATTAATTAACTTTAATCCATCATTATCAAAAGATTATTTAGCCTTAAACATCACTAAATAAAATGATTAATAAATTTAAAACATCATTAACTAAGTAATTAGTTAAATTTAAAACACATCATTAATAATTTAATTTGTTAACCTTAACCTTATTAATTAAATAATTAATTAAATTAAATAATCATCATTAAAATAATTAATTATTTTTGAAAACATCATTAATCAAGATCTTGCTTAACTTGTAAAACAATTCCAAGCATGAAGATGAAACCAAACGGTTTGGATAAGAAGTGATTTTCCGAAAGTGCCAATATAGCGACTATCGCTATACGGGCAGTTCGACATACAAACTTATGTCATTACAGTACAACCGATCATCATGTAGAAATGTATAAACTTATATACAAGGTAATCAACTGTGAAACAATATGTAGAGAGCCTTTACTTATAAATAATTAACTTTAACTACCAATATTTCATCGAACTTACTAAATGCTTACTAACTTATCCAAACTTGCACCTCAGTTTCAGTGACTAAGATGTTCGAAATTTAAAATATCATAAATAAAAAAGTTGTAGTCCTTTGAGTTAGATTTCCAGATAACTAAATAAATCTAAATTTTGATTAATTTTGCAAAAGTTATGGTTGAATTACTAAGGGGTATTTAAACAATTTCCGAGCCAAACATCATCAACGCTAAACAATTCATTATCGTATTATGGAATCATATATAACAAGTATATAAAAACACAAGCACATTAATTCCCAAACAACAATCCATTCACAATTATTATCAACGGTAAAAGTTTAAAAACTTTGCATAAAAGAGGAAGCTTTACTCACAAAAAGTTTGCAAATTGAATTGTAACTTCCACACGAGCTTGAATATGACCGAGATCTTTGCTTAGCCTTAGGAAAAACGAAGTTTTGGAGGGTTTAAAGTGCCAAAGTGGTTCAGCCTATGTTGAAGTGGGCTCGGCCAAGCTAGTAGAGAGGTGGATATGGGTCTAGGTTGTTTAGTTTGGTGATGTAGAGGGGGAAGATGGAAGTTGTATTGATTTTTACTTAAGGAAGAGATGGAAATTTTGATTTCTGATTTCTAAAACTAAGAAGCCACTAAAAACATTTAAAAAGCTTAAGGAAGAAAATTAAAAGATAAGAATAATGAAACCAAGCTTCTTTTTTGAAGTTAATAAGGATGTGCATTTATAGGCTAATAAAGCTTCTAAGGTAAGCTATCCAAATTAAGGCTTCTAAGAGAAGCTAAAATGATATTATTTAGACAAAGCTTCCATGAGAAGCTATCCAAAATAAGGCTTCCAAGAGAAGCTAGCAAATATCATAAGGTGTATTCAAGAAGCCAAGGGGAAATTCTAGAGTTAGGAAGCGTAGATAAGGTCTTGACGAATTTATGAAATAAGTTGGGCATATAAAAGACATTATCGCAAATATAATTCATTTCAATACTTACAACTTAAAATAATATTATTAAAAAATATATATTAAATATTCATATTTTAAAGTTGTTATCCCAACTTTTGGCAAAGTCGAGATACCCAAAGATTAACTGAAAATCAATGATTGTTAGTCATGAACATCGGTTGTGCATCGCAGGTTCACCACGGATATCGATGAATTTTTTCCGAGTCCGGATTGGGCTGCAATTGATAAGACATGTCAAGCAAGGCCAGATGAAACAACGTTCCAAGTTTCGAGTCAATCCGAATTCGTATGCTCAAGATATCGCCAAAAGGAAATGGATAAGATAAGCTAGTCTCGAATCCATAAGGGAAGGTTGGTTCGAATCGAGGGGAAGAGCATTGCGTCGAATCCATCATGTTCGACTCCGTCTACTTCGTATCCATCAGAGCTGCAGGTCTTGGACTCCATCGAAACGAGTTCCCTCGAAATCGCAGAGGCGTATCACTTCGAATCGATCCGGTATCGTTAGTTCGAATCCATCCTTAAGCGGTGACTTCGTATCGATCGCCTATTGTTTTCCAACAATCGATACGAACGAGCACACTGGAACCATCCTATGCCTGGCATCGAATCCACACGGTTTGAACGACTTCGAATCGAACAACAAGTGTAGGCCATGACCGATTCGAACATACATTGCCTCGAATCCATTCCCATCTTCGAATCGATACATCTCGAATCCACCACAGCCAAAACCAAGGATTTGACTCAGTAAAACCCGGAGGAAAAGCTGGATCAACCCGAGAAGTGCGCGCGCCAAATCACCGCTTGCGTGCACCAACCATCGAGTCGACCCTATCGATTCGAAGGGGTCGATTCGAACCACTTATGTCAACCAGAAATGCAACCTTGAATCGATCATAACTTGAGATCTACACATCCAAATGCTATGAAATTTTCACCGAAGCTTCAACACATGATGAAGAATGTTCACACCAAATTTCAGCTTGATTGGACAATTTCTTGATCGATTTGAACCAAGGGTCGAATCGATCCCAAAGTGGGCCCGGTACTCCAGATTTCGGCCATGTGGGCCTCCTCACGTACCAGAACTGGTCTTCCCTCATTTTAGGCGAAATATCAGCCTCCTACACCTATAAATAGAGCCCCTGGTCATTCAGAAAAGGGGTCGGATAATTTTAAGTACTAAAGAGCACCCAGATTCTGCCAGATTTACTCCAGAACACCGCCGCTGCTTTAGATTGACACTTAGCATTTAAATTCAGTTGTATTACGCTGTTAACTACTGTAATCTTCAAGTAATCGAGCAATAAAATCATCAAACTTCATAGTGGACGTAGGCAAAACGCCGAACCACTCTAAATCGCTTGTCTCACCAATTTACTTTCTGTTATTTGGAGTTTTTGTTAGATAATCCACAGTTTTAATTTTCATTCTTCACTTTTATCTCTTCAAAAACTTCCGAAGAGTGTTGTGCCCATTTTTGGTACAAACACTTTGGTGCTTTCACTGAGAAGAACTAGCACCCGCTACACCAGATTCAAAGTTTAGATTCGGAATTTTAAGGACTCAGATTTGACTCTTCAATGACTCGACAAACTAGACAAAGAACTGAGAGGAGCCAACAGGCAGGAAGTCAAGAGGCATCCTCTGGTGCTGGAGAAGAACCAGCTTCGATCTACATCACTAGAGACGAAATGGAGACCATGACCAATCTGATGCACGAAAGAATGATGAAAAGCCAACAAGAGATGCTGCAGAATTTCTTCGAGCAGATGAGAGCTACAGGGACGCAGAACCCTAGACCAGCTACAGCGGCTGTGAATATGGAACAAGGAGCTAGGGCTATGGAACCCAACGGAGGACAGAATACAGAACCAGAAGGCAATCAACAAGGGCTTGGGGGCAGGCCCGCAAGATCCGACGGGGAAGGACCTTTGGAAGGAGCTCAGCCGGCTAGGGCCAACACAAATGCTAACGAGCCACCCGAAGAGTACGTACCAGAATTCCCTACAAGACTCGGAGGGCAAGACAGAGACATGACAAGGGGGCAACCCCTAGATGGAGATGAAAGAATGGTCGGCCTAGTGAGACGACTCATGAGAGGAGGGTTTTCAGGAGGAGGATTGGAAGAAGTTAGTCGGAGTCCGTTCGCTCCGAATATCAGGAATGCAAGGAACCCTCCGAAGTTCAAACTACCAACGCTGAATCCTTATGATGGAAAGTCAGACCCGACCATGCATATCACCAGATATATCAGACACATGGAAGTGCTGGGAGCATCCGAGGAAGTGATGGCACGATGTTTCCCTTTATTCTTATCAGATTTGGCTGCGCTTTGGTTTAGGCAGCTAGAAACCGGATCAATCAGGACATGGAGTGAGCTTGTGGATTGCTTCATGAAGCAGTTTAGGGTCCACGTGACGCGACCTAAGAGCGTGATGACTTTGGCATCAATAAAACAAAGGACCGGAGAGTCCATAAAAGATTTTTTGTTACGATTTAATGCGACGGTAACTTCTGTAGATCGCCCGGACCCATCGATGATTTTGATGGCGGCAGTGGCAGGAGTCGGAGAAGGCACCGAATTCAAAGACTCTTTGACTAAAGATCCACCGCAAGATCTTGGAGAGTTTTTCCATGAAGCAGAAAAATTCATTCGATTAGAGGAATCACGAGCCGAGAGGCAGGAAATAAATGTTGCACAAGGTGAAGGAACCGCCAGGGAACAGTCCAGGGCAGACAAAGGAAAGAGAAAGCAGGATGACGCACAGGATGGTCCTGATAAACGGAAGAAATTCCGAGAGCCCAGATTCAGGCAGTACACAGACTTGGTGGCGGGACTGGAACGAATTTACACCGAAACTCGGGGGCAACTCCCCTATCGAAAACCACCCAGGAGAGATCCCACGGAGCGGGAACGTAGGACTGGAAAGTACTGCCTATTCCATGAGCTGGATGGGCACACTACTGATGAATGCCGCCACCTGAAGGATGAGGTGGAAGAACATGCCAGGAGTGGTAGATTGCCGCAGTATGTCAGAGAACGTACGACGGCGGTTAGACCTGAACAACTACCGCCTCAACCAAACAGGAATGATCCTGGATCGGGATCACGACTCGTCATCAACTGATTGTGATGGCAAGGGCCAAGTCCAAGATTTGGACTCCGGTCGACTAGTTTTCTTAGATTTGATTTCCAAAATAAAACGGCTATCCCACTTACTCATGTACGGGAACCGGAGAGATCCCTAGGCATGCTCTGAGATGGAAATAGACCGCTCCGCCCGGAGAGGCATTATCTTGTTTTTCCTGGTGTTTGAGATTGAACATCTAGGATTTGAATTTAATAAAGAAACACTTATTAAAATAAACCTTTGACCGGAGAGTTAAAGGATAAACATTAAATATCAATATAAACATAATCGCTTTATGATCCTACCCGGAGAGGCAGGGTCCGGAGTGCAAGAAGTGAGTTGCTTCGCCGGAGAGCGACAGGATCAACTCACTTAAGCATCGTTTCCTATTCACCGGAGAGTGATTGGATCAGGATTCGATAAGAGCCCGGAGAGGCTATGATCGGCCCACGATTTAGGCCATGACATCGCTTAATGTTCAGATACACTGAACCAGAGTGCAGGATGTGAGTCGCTTCGCCGGAGAGCGACAGGATTGACTCACTTAACGTTGTTTCCCCTTCACCGGAGAGTGACAGGATGGGATCCAGCATGAGCCCGGAGAGGCTGTGATCGACCGACGATTCAGGTCATGACATCGCATAATGTTCATATACACTGAGCCGAAGTGCAGGAGGTGAGTCGCTTCACCGGAGAGCGACAGGATTGACTCACTTAACGTTGTTTCCCCTTCACCGGAGAGTGACGGGATGGGATCCAGCATGAGCCCGGAGAGGCTATAATCGGCCGAGAACGACTAAGACATCGCTATACGCCCTAGATGGGGCCAGAGTGCAAGGGATAGAAAGCAACGTCGGAGCACAATAGGATCTTTCTATTCAATCGCTAAATCTAGAATGGGTTTGACAAGGGTCCGGAGTGACCATCAATAGTACGGAGAGACCGTGGAATTTCATTCTTAACTTCCACTGAAAAAATTGATAACAATTCGGCTTCGAACAGCCGTGGACCTGATTAAAAATGCTATAAGCTATGAGTAAAACATGAACTCACTGCATTCAACTTAAGACTGATCAAAACACGCCTTTTACCAAAAAAGGCATGTTTTGGGGGGCAAAATGTTATCCCAACTTTTGGCAAAGTCGAGATACCCAAAGATTAACTGAAAATCAATGATTGTTAGTCATGAACATCGGTTGTGCATCGCAGGTTCACCACGGATATCGATGAATTTTGTCCGAGTCCGGATTGGGCTGCAATTGATAAGACATGTCAAGCAAGGCCAGATGAAACAACGTTCCAAGTTTCGAGTCAATCCGAATTCGTATGCTCAAGATATCGCCAAAAGGAAATGGATAAGATAAGCTAGTCTCGAATCCATAAGGGAAGGTTGGTTCGAATCGAGGGGAAGAGCATTGCGTCGAATCCATCATGTTCGACTCCGTCTACTTCGTATCCATCAGAGCTGCAGGTCTTGGACTCCATCGAAACGAGTTCCCTCGAAATCGCAGAGGCGTATCACTTCGAATCGATCTGGTATCGTTAGTTCGAATCCATCCTTAAGCGGTGACTTCGTATCGATCGCCTATTGTTTTCCAACAATCGATACGAACGAGCACACTGGAACCATCCTATGCCTGGCATCGAATCCACACGGTTTGAACGACTTCGAATCGAACAACAAGTGTAGGCCATGACCGATTCGAACATACATTGCCTCGAATCCATTCCCATCTTCGAATCGATACATCTCGAATCCACCACAGCCAAAACCAAGGATTTGACTCAGTAAAACCCGGAGGAAAAGCTGGATCAACCCGAGAAGTGCGCGCGCCAAATCACCGCTTGCGTGCACCAACCATCGAGTCGACCCTATCGATTCGAAGGGGTCGATTCGAACCACTTATGTCAACCAGAAATGCAACCTTGAATCGATCATAACTTGAGATCTACACATCCAAATGCTATGAAATTTTCACCGAAGCTTCAACACATGATGAAGAATGTTCACACCAAATTTCAGCTTGATTGGACAATTTCTTGATCGATTCGAACCAAGGGTCGAATCGATCCCAAAGTGGGCCCGGTACTCCAGATTTCGGCCATGTGGGCCTCCTCACGTACCAGAACTGGTCTTCCCTCATTTTAGGCGAAATATCAGCCTCCTACACCTATAAATAGAGCCCCTGGTCATTCAGAAAAGGGGTCGGATAATTCTAAGTACTAAAGAGCACCCAGATTCTGCCAGATTTACTCCAGAACACCGCCGCTGCTTTAGATTGACACTTAGCATTTAAATTCAGTTGTATTACGCTGTTAACTACTGTAATCTTCAAGTAATCGAGCAATAAAATCATCAAACTTCATAGTGGACGTAGGCAAAACGCCGAACCACTCTAAATCGCTTGTCTCACCAATTTACTTTCTGTTATTTGGAGTTTTTGTTAGATAATCCACAGTTTTAATTTTCATTCTTCACTTTTATCTCTTCAAAAACTTCCGAAGAGTGTTGTGCCCATTTTTGGTACAAACAAAAGTGATTAATTTATGGGTCATCACAGTAATAGGGCAATCAAAGTAAACACTCGGAAGACCAATAACCTTACAAGTGAGGAACCTATCTATCTTTCACCTCATCGCTAAAGAAAAATCTGTCCAAAATTGCTATCAAAGGGACTACTCTCTTATTTGACCAAGTAAATCTTCTATTCTTAATAGCAACTCAATTAAATTACCACGAATGATACATTGGTCGAAATGCTCCTTAGCAAAAAAATCACCTACTCAAAGAGTGATCCCTCTAACATTAACTTCCCCACCCACTACCCAAAGGATAGGAGAAAGTGCTCTAAACTCAAGACACTCTCCAAAAAACCCCACGTTCAACTTTGGAGTTTGGCTAACAAAACAATGATAATTGTATTGGTAATGTAAGAAGCGAATCATCACCTAAATTTGTGAAAATAAGATGTATCGAGTGAACATTAATAATAGATTGTAAAAGCTCCATACAAATTTCTTTCCAACCCACCATCAAGCCTCCTAACCTACTCCTATCCAAGAGATAAATCCAATGACAAAGGTTAAAATCCCCTAAACTCCTATAAAATTAGTAATTAGGATGTTAAATTTTTTTATTGTAATAAAGAAATATCAATATTATTGTATTTAAAAATGGATCTAACATTTTTCCAAGCCATGTAATCCCCAAATGTTCCAACTAATCATGATTTAAGCGATCTAACCTGCTTTAACTCCCTAATCCTAGCATACCCAATGTCTGACTGAATATTGTCAAAAACTAAACATGAACTCCTAGCGAAATAAAACATAACACAAGTAGATAAACTAATCAAAGCATAGAGGTTACAAGTACAACCTAAAAAAACATCCTAACCTTAGCTAGAGCTATCGTATGCTCTAGTGGCTGCTTTACAAAGACAAGAACTCCTCTACACCGATCTATATAAACTCAAGCAAGAGTCAAAATCCAAATCCTCTCCATGAACTATAAAAACAAAGTCTACAAGAAGCTCGTTTCTTTCTTTTATTTGAGTAACATGCTCTAAATATGGATCACCTAGCATCAAACCCAAGTCACGATGTACCAAATCCAATTCACCATGCACCAGATGTACATCATGCATCGAGCATGAATCTTGATAAAGCAAGTCTGTGTCTCCATGTAATAAACCGCATCATATACCAAACCTGTAATAGCTTGCTTCGAGAGAGACTCATCATGTAATAAATCGGCATCAATATGCATCTTATCTACATCTTGAATTGAATCATGATACAACACATCTGTGTTTCCATATACCAAAACCTCACCATGCCTCCAAACATATTTCAACTTGCTTCTTGGCAAATAATTCTGCATCACCCCTTATATGCATATTTTCTCTAATATAAATCAAGCGCACTTCTTTATCCTCATCAGTCGCCCTGTCTTTACATTGTTTTTCGTATTTTTGGCCTAAGTTACTATCCTCAAACCCATCAAAAGTAATACTAGCAACGTCCTTTGTGCACCGATCAAAAATATCACCAATTATATGCAAATTTCCCTCATTCGAACCCAAGTCCAAAACTTTATCTTCATCACATTCTTCAAACATGTCATCGGGAAAATATTTTGAATCTCAAACTTCCCTTTTGCTTTTCCAACATCACAATTCTCAATCGGAACATTAGACATTAACACAATCTTCTCAAATATATAATATAAACTCAAACCACTATGCATATTAGAAATCAAACAACTGTGCACATCTTCCATCTCTATGAATATTTCAGTGCATACAATTGCAATTATTTATATCAAAATTTCCTTCTAATTAGAATATCCATCTACGGGAAATGGTGCCAATACAAATTATACTACTGCGAATGGATCTTAAGGCTACACTAGAGGGGGTAAATAATTTTTTATAACTTATATCGAACTTTTCTAAATAGTTTCAAGATTTAAATCAAACACAAATAAACAACACAGATATATACGAACAAGTAATCACACACACACGCAAACACATATATATATAAATGCAATATAAATAAAGTAAAAGTAACAGAGATGACATCGAGAGTTTTATACTTGTTTAGATTGAACAATCCTATGTCCAGTCCTATATGGTATTTGTAAAGCATGTACTTCAATCAGGTAGCAAGCAAACCAGGATACAGTCTTGATTTCAAGGCAATAAGATACACCCTCTTGACTTTCCAAGCTCAGGGTAGATTCTCTTGATTAACCAAGCAACAAGGTCACCCACTTTATTTAAATAGGCAATAAGTATTTAAATAAGCAATAAATACACTCATTTGATTTGAACGGGTAACAAGCACACCCACTTGACACTACAAGAAAAATCATTTATAGTAGCAATAATTCGTGGCCTTTCAATCTAAATGCAACTAATACTATTTCATACAATACTATAAACGTAATAAAAATTATTCTCATGTTCCCTCCTTTACATAAATAATTTCCGCCCAACCTAATAATCATAACCCAAAATTTACCGCCTCATTGTTCCTTAGTACTTAGAAAATTTCCACCTCTTTACTCCCAAATCCCTAATTCCCAATTCCTTGGTATGTAGAAAATTCTCTCTCTCTCCATTCATCTCAAAGAAATAGTTATTTCCCTCTTCGTTTCCCATCCTTCCATTAAACTCGATTGACCGATTCAGCTGTGATCTTTGAAATTGCAGTTCATTAAATTCCGAACATCAAGAAAAGCAAGTGACAGTTGAGGTTTTTATCGGAGTCTTTAACAACGACAGTTAAGCAGGGCCAAGTGAGCTATCACAGTCGAATGAACTCCAAGACAAGCATCACTGCAATTATAGATACAGGTATAATTTGGTAGAGGCCCAATATGAAGCTTTGAATTTGCATGTATCAATTTTAGAAAGCCCCATGGCTGTACAAATTGCACTACCTCCACAAGATTTGAACCGATCTGAATATTTTGATTTTTTTTTTAAAAAATTATACGAGTTGATGATGTTTTTGAGTTGATTGTTGCAGTTATTTCATTGTAATGTTCAACTGCATCTGTTTCATTTTGTGACTAACATTGGCAAAATGGGATTATTATTTCCAACTTATGATATCTTAAGAATAAGTAGTTAAGGACTTTACATAGTTTAATAACCCATGGTTTAAATCGGTGTATTCTTTCTCAGTTTTGAATCCAAGCAAAGTAATGACGTGAGTATATGCAATTACAAATTTGTATATATCTATGTTAGGATAATAAGATTGTGTATAATTAAATTATAAAGTAAAACATTGCATATACAAATAATTTATGCGTATGTTTGGCAAAGTAAATAAGCGAACAGTAATGCTAGATAATAACAAATCATACCAAATAATACCGCTACAATATTCTTCTCAGTTTCATTCTTCTATCAATATCAAGAAACTAAATTTAATTCTATTTGATTGCTTGTAGTTTGGCAGTGTTACAATTATTCATTCTATTTGATTGCTTTGTTTAATTCATTAATAATGTGTTATATTATGCAGCAACACACTTAGCAAGGACCAGGATGTCTTTGGTTTCTACTAGGACAAAGACCATGCATTGGATTTGTAGAAGTTTCGATTAGGTACAGAGAAATTGTTCAACGATTACAATTGGATGGTAAGTCTTATTCTAGAACTATACCCACTGTCATATTTCATAAAGAATTCTAGCTTTAGTTTCTAATCCATTCTCATGCTTTCAAGGTCATTCATATACTTGGTTACTTATAGAGACTATATGCAGGTACTTCTTGGTTAATTTACATCTATTGTTAATCATTAGTATATTATCATGATTAGTTTTAACTCATTATTACTGTATCATGATTATACATAAAAATTTCTTTTACTCTTCATTTAGATTTTATTTGTTCAAATAATAAAACTTACTGTAGTGTTTCCCAACCTTGATCGCTTTTAGGATGTCATCTATGTCATTAACTCTTAGCCACAATGTATATTCCATATTGATTTTAAGGGGAATATAATTTGAACCAAGAATCTTATATTTTAATATCAATCCAATAGTAAAAAATCTCTATCCAAGTACACAGAAATGGTTGATGACATCATTCGAACACAGGCTGAAAAAATGAAGCAAGGAAGTGAAATTGTAAGGGTGAGATCAAAGGAGATGGGCCTACGTGATTCAATATTAGCTCTTAAAGGAATACACGGATCATTCCAAGTTATTCATGTGCTCCCATTTCATTCCGATTGTTAGTTCGTAATACATATTGGCTATAAAAGAATTATTGAACATAACATTGTGCAAGCTTTGGGTATAAATGCAACCAAGGCATGCCAGGTGGGGAAATACATATTGATTTGTACAATAAATCAGTCTAAACACCTCATATCTACCCAGTTGGCTTTTTATCAAATATAATATGCTTCATCCTTGTAATCATGCTAAGACAAGCTCAAATCCAATCATCTTGCTGTATATAGTTATTTCTCTATTACAATGTCCAAGCCAACATGATGTCAAGTGACAAGGAAATATTGATACTGCAATTCCAGATAACTATTTTGCTAATTTGATATTTGTTTTTGAAAATTTATTGGATTCATAAACGACGACGAACGAATAAAGGCATTGTCAAGTGTGTTGCCTTATACCAAGACATTAAACTTAACGATATCTTGTTTGCAGTTGTATAGTATAAGAAGGGAATTTCATTTGTATTTTTTTGACTAAAATCAACAACTCGTATAGCCACAAAAAACAACTTGAATCTGGCTGGTTCTTCAAATATATGCATTTACTTGTGTGTTTTGAGCATGTGTATGTGTTTACTTATGTGTATGTGTTACAGCATATATGTGTGTTTGTATGGAAGCCGTGTGCGTTTTTATACTAGGTGTGTGCTATGTGTACTCTTGTTTAGGCATGTGTAGGTGTGTCGGATGCAATATCTAACCTCTGATATTAGTATAGAACATTAATGATTACTATTGTTGTTCTATACGACTGTGGTAGGTAGAATCGAAGTAGAGGGATCCAGCTGAGGTTTGATAATGGTACTGTTGTGGTGTTTGAAAGCAATGGTTTAGGATCAACTAGAGTTGGGATTTGTTTTGTTAAAGAAGCAACATTCATTATTGTGAACAACGAATGGTTTAATTCCATAATGTGGATCTGTTGATTCCTTAATGAGTTTTACCTATGATAAGTATGGTAGGTAACAATAATGAATCAAGAAGAAGAGAAATAACGAGTTTTAAAAACATCAATGCTAATTGGCTGCAGTACACGCTAACGTGTACTGCCTCGCCAATATAGCCTTCGAATTACGCAACAGGTCGATGAATCAAGAAGAAGAGAAATATCGATTAAAATCTGTAAATTCGATGTGGCTGCAGTGCACGCACGCGTGCACTGCCTCGCCACAACAGAATATAAAGTCACCACAAGGGACAAGGGTAAAACTGCTACGAAAATGCAGCCACCACTTGTATTTAAGGGCAAGGCTGCATCAGTGAAATGAAACAGTGTACCCAGTGAAAGAGACAACAAGTGAAACAAGTTCAACATGTCGCAAAGCAAGGCACAGGGAAATAGCAAACTGAAGGCGAGAGCACCAAGATATGGCACTACAACACACGGACACATATATCAGTGAAACCATGGAGCAACAGCATGGATGCATAAAACTGGACAGAGCAACACATACTCGAGGCAACATGAAGTGAATCACAAATCAAAGGAGTGACATGATCAACAGGTACACATAATGCAACAGTGGACAGAGTCACATATGCAAGGGTCATGCAAATGATACATGCACTCAAGTTCGAACAATGCTCAATGCACAGTAATACAAAGAGATCAAAATATGTTACAGAAATGAATTTGATCAGTTCCCAAGTTTCGAACTAAATTAAGGCCACAGGTAGTTTCATACCAAATCAATGATAAAGACACAGAGAAGAACCCGAAGTTCACAAAGCAAAATCAAGCTACAAAATGCCAACCTAAATGAAACAGGCTACAGCTCACAAGGGAAGCATGTACACAGAATCTACACAATCAAGGCATCAAGTATACACATCTCAGGCAACATGTACACAGATTCAAGAAGGCACCAAACAATAGAAATGATCAATAGCAATAGAGGTGAACATCAGATGCTCAAGTGAAGCTCAAGCAACTGGAAATGATCAAGGTAACTCAAATGAATAAGACCAACATCAACATGTACAAGGGACACAAATACATGCAAATGAAACTGTAATGAATAAAGTGGAACAGCAGCCTCAAATGAACCCAAACTAAAGACACATGCACATAAGTCAGAATAGCATAAAAACCATGTAGTGATATATGCAGGGACCAAGTGAAGAAACTGCAGTATCAAATATACATGAAACAAGACAGAAGTGACAGTGCAAGCATGGAGCTATAGTCCAACAAAACATTAATGTATATGAACACAGGAGACAACAAAACTGTGAATCAAAGGCCAAGTCGAAGTCATGGAGCTGTAGTCAATACACAATGATGAACGAAGTCACCAAGTAATTATGTAGGGTGATGCACCAAGAAAATAACACAAAAATGCTTGAAGACTATAGACCGAACCAATATATCAGCCTCATAAGTTTCCAATCAAAAATCGTTGCCAGAGTGCTAAAATCACATTTTAAAATAATCGATGTAGCAGGTTCAAAACGAGACAGTGCCAAATCAAATGGACCGGGGTCGCACGTATATCACGAGTTCGAAAACAATTACGAAGTTAACCAGAAACAAAGACGAACTCGAAGCTATCAGATAAATCTCAAGCAACAACATACATATATTGAAGGTCAAACACCATAAATCGACAACTCAACAATTGAAAACGAACGAGAAAGAATATCACAGAATTCAAGCACTAACCAACTAAAAGTAGGAATTAGATGTGAGTATAATACTCACCTTTATCTCGACCCATTGGAGCAGCCATGCTCAACAGAACGTGCCTTAGCTTCGAAAAGAGGATGGCGAGAATGAGTGCTATAATTTTGAAGCCCTAGCTTCAATTCCAGACTGAACGAAGACGTCAAGCCAGAACGATCAGCAAACGATCGAAGCCCCAATTCAAAGCGACAAAGAATCAAAGAGCCAAAGCCCTAATTTTTCAGATCGAACGAGACGAGATCGAAGCCGCCATTTTTATCTCCAGTAAAAAGGAACGGGCTAATTCGAGTATGCCCTAATTTGGAGACGAGCCCGCCATTATTTTGTTTATCTTGAAAAGGGCTTCGAACCAAAAAGAATGAAAGAGGGGATCGGGCTCGAGAATAATAAAAAGGGGATCGATATAAAATTTAAAGCGGGCCTAAAAATGGAAAATAAAACAAGATAAAAGGGGAATGGGTTTTTATCACGGCCCATTTAACCTTTAAACAAACTTCGAACGAAATTTAACTGGATTTAAAAAACTCCACTGTAATAAGCTAAGGAAAAGAAATCGTGCAAAGACGATAATTATTCAGTATGGAATACCGGGTTGTTACAGACTTCCCTCCTTAAAGAAATTGCGTCCTCGCAATCATAAGGAATAAATGGACAAAAGGTAACAACCGTAAGAGCGTGGCAATGTCGAATGCATAAGCAAGGCAAATGTCAGCAGGGAAGTATTAGATATGAAATCAAAAGGTTCGACTGCTTTAAATCAAAAGAATCAACATCATGGGGATCAAGGAATCAAAATCAGACGACTATCGAAAGCAAGAATCAATCGAGTTCCAGCATTTAAAAGAAAAGGAAAACAGAGCTGAAATCACATACAGAGCACGAATTGAATGTGAGTAAATCAGATTACTCACTTGAATTGCCAGAGAAAAAGACGAAGCTCAAATCTCAAAATCGAAAATATTCAATCATCAAAAACGATAGTCGAATTTTCAAATCGCAAATAGGTTTAACTATCAAAAATATTTAATTATCTCAAACGATAATCAAATTTCATAAATATCTGATTATCAAAAACGATAATCAGAAACACAAACATTCGATTAATCAAATCGAAAAAATATTTAATTATCTCAAACGATAATTAAATTGGAAAATATTTAATTATCACAAATGATAATCAAATTTCACAAATATCTGATTATCAAAAACGATAATCAGAAACACAAATATTCGATTAATCAAATCGAAAAAATATTTAATTATCTCAAACGATAATTAAATTGGAAAATATTTAATTATCACAAATGATAATCAAATTTCACAAATATCTGATTATCAAAAACGATAATCAGAAACACAAATATTCGATTAATCAAATCGAAAAATATTTAATTATCTCAAACGATAATCAAATTTCATAAATATCTGATTATCAAAAACGATAATCAGAAACACAAATATTCGATTAATCAAATCGAAAAATATTTAATTATCTCAAACGATAATCAAATTTCATAAATATCTGATTATCAAAAACGATAATTAGAAAATCAGAAATATCTGATTATCAAAAACGATAATCAGAAACACAAACATCTGATTATCAAAATGGTAATCAGAAGTCATAAATATTCAATTAACGAGTCCGGAATTAACCGAAGTATTAAAAGTATGGTTCCATACTCAGTACTTTTGCTACATCGTTTAAATCTCTTTATCGTTTCCTTGAAAGTGCAAGATTGTGTGTTTTAAAAATAACATTTCACATTCTCAAACGGACAAGTCCGGAATTAAGCGAATCAGTAAAAGAAAGGGGTCATAGTCCTCGATTTTGCTGAAACGTTTAAATCGCTTCCTCGTTCTTTTGAAAATTGTAAACTGTAAAAATTTTGAAAACAATTTTAATTTATATTTTTGAAACAACTTTTTAAAAAAGATAAGAATTTTAAAAATTCGTGATTAAATTAGCAATATCGGTATTGCGGGAGAACCGCTTGTAAATCCATTTCAAAATTGACGGTTACTGAAGTTAACACGTCAAAATCTCATCAAAATATAATGCCAAATGAATTTTCATTCATCAAAAATGTCACAAGAATCTTCTCAAAGATAGAAAGGGATATCATACCCTAAACTTGTATTCATAACAAGTCAATAACACATGAATTCACCAATACACAAAAATTGACAAAACTTGTCAATAGAAATCACGAAAATTGGTGAAGCACAAATTCTAGAAATCATCACAAGAAATCCAGAAATCACAAAAAGAGGGGGGAAAGGCCTATCAGAAAACGGGAGTATAAAAACTCCAAAACACCGGTATCACAAGACGAGACGCTATCTCATGGTGGCTAACCATTAAAGTTTCACACAGGAATGGTCCGAAGACCGTGGGTCGCTATCCCACGCGTGTGAGTCGGAATCACACAGATTGAGGTCTAGGCTAACCTCGCAGAGAAAGAGACATCGCACATTTGCTAGTCTAAATCATAAAATGATCGTCATGATCAACGAGAAGTGTCAATTACACTAAGCTAGTAAATATAAAAGTTTAGCTTCATGTCCCATAACCACTTGCTTAACTTAAATATTTACGAACAAACTGTAAATCTACACTAGAAAATTGTCACAAAAGGTTCAATCGAACAAGTCCAGGAGTTAACCGACGAAGTAAACGCAAGCGTTTCATACCACTTGTTTTACTAGGCCGTTTAATTTAATTTCTCATACGAGTGAAATAAAGGCTTGTATATACTAATAGATTGGAAAACGGTTTAAGAAAAAGAGCTTTGTAGTAAAATAGTTTTGAAATCGTTTGGAAAAAGGATTTTAATATTTACTATTAGTATAGAAAACCTTTATATTTTTAAAGTGACAAATCACAAAAATGATTGTAGAAACAATCAATCACAAGAATTCACATACGGAGATGTGAATGGAATCCAAAGAAATCGATACTGAATCCATCAGAAAGTATGTTCACAAAAATCCCGAAGAAAATGTCATCAAAGTTGCTAATAAATGGTAGCAACAAATCGGGGAAATGATCAAGAATCGATTAAATTAGGAAACCAAGTCAGTTCACTAAAATTTCACATTCGAAGACGTGAATAAAATCCAAAGAATTCGATTCCAAATTCATCAAAGTAGGAATACCCAAAAATTCCAGAAATAGAAGTTATCAAAATCGACAAAGGTGATAACAACTAATTAGAAAAGAAGAATCGATTATCAACTGGAAAAACAAAGCAAATCGAGCAGAAATGCATAAATGACTTCAACAAAAGTAAGAATCAAGTCAATGTCGAAGTCAACAATTAATAGCCGCAGTCGAGTACAAAATGATTCAATCATCGTTATCAAAGTAACCAACGGCAAACAAAATCAGAGTCTTAAAAATCAAGAAATTAGCAATTTCTCAAAAACAAAGTGACCGAAGTCGAATGGAATTCAAGATAAGGAAAACACAAAATATCAAGTTCAAAATCGCTGGGATTCAAACTAGATGTGAATGAGAAATCAAAATCACTCAATTTGCAACTGGTCCAGCTATTTTTCATCACAGTGTAACAGGTACACAATGACACTCATAGCATAGAACAAAAGTGGAACAAAGTCCAAAAGTCAAAATGACTTTAATTTGCCAAATTAAAACAAAATCAACATCGGCTAAATCAATTCAAAGCCGAAAACACAAGAATAAGCGTTAGGAATTCATACCTAACAGTCAAAAATAATCATATGTAAAGATGAGAGATAAAACATCGACAAATAGTTGTAGCACATGTTCCACCTAAGTTATGTTTTATAATTGTCCTAAACCCCAGGCTCTGATACCAAGCTGTGACGCCCCACCTCTATACCCACGCTAGCCAAGAACACTATGGTGTAGTGTTGTCAACTAGCACGGAGAATAAGGCTGTTGAGGAGCGACCATCTATGTAATTGCTTTGTGCGAGCACCGATATGTCAGATAATAAAACATTGCATTTCATTTTTAGAGGAAACCCGACATACCGATACAAACTCAAAGCTACTACACAGTGGCTATAATAGTTTAGGACAATAGATATAAAAATAACACAGAAAACATAAATGCGGAATACAGATGGAACGAAAAGTCTCATATATACAATAACTGATGTCAGTTACAATACATTTGACACAATACCAATGATACAACTACAATTGTCGACTCAAGAAGTTATATATACAAGTACATTATCGACTAATATACATGAATACATTATCATCTTAAAACAGACACACTGACTACTACAACAAGACGAAGACCACTTCAAATGATATAAAAAGTCTTCATAGCTCTAGCAGCAACCCAAAGCTAAAAATCTACAACCTGTAAATACTCGGTCTGACCCGAGTATTACATTCAAAAGAAAATAATACCCGGATCAGTCTAATTCAAACTCAGTTATTAATGCACGGAAACAATAATAATCAAATATCAAATGGACGACAGTCACAGAAATCTCGTATACCCAACTTCTAGATAAGAGAACCAGATAACGGCAGATATAACACTAAACAGTGTTAACCCACAAAACAGAAATCCAAAGCAGTTTAAGCAATTGAAATGTCAATTTTAAGAACATCAATGCTAATTGGCTGCAGTACACGCTAACGTGTACTGCCTCGCCAATATAGCCTTCGAATTACGCAACAGGTCGATGAATCCAGAAGAAGAGAAATATCGATTAAAATCTGTAAATTCGGTGTGGCTGCAGTGCACGCACGCGTGCACTGCCTCGCCACAACAGAATATAAAGTCACCACAAGGGACAAGGGTAAAACTGCTACGAAAATGCAGCCACCACTTGTATTTAAGGGCAAGGCTGCATCAGTGAAATGAAATAGTGTACCCAGTGAAAGAGACAACAAGTGAAACAAGTTCAACATGTCGCAAAGCAAGGCACAGGGAAATAGCAAACTGAAGGCGAGAGCACCAAGATATGGCACTACAACACACGGACACATATATCAGTGAAACCATGGAGCAACAGCATGGATGCATAAAACTGGACAGAGCAACACATACTCGAGGCAACATGAAGTGAATCACAAATCAAAGGAGTGACATGATCAACAGGTACACATAATGCAACAGTGGACAGAGTCACATATGCAAGGGTCATGCAAATGATACATGCACTCAAGTTCGAACAATGCTCAATGCACAGTAATACAAAGAGATCAAAATATGTTACAGAAATGAATTGATCAGTTCCCAAGTTTCGAACTAAATTAAGGCCACAGGTAGTTTCATACCAAATCAATGATAAAGACACAGAGAAGAACCAGAAGTTCACAAAGCAAAATCAAGCTACAAAATGCCAACCTAAATGAAACAGGCTACAGCTCACAAGGGAAGCATGTACACAGAATCTACACAATCAAGGCATCAAGTATACACATCTCAGGCAACATGTACACAGATTCAAGAAGGCACCAAACAATAGAAATGATCAATAGCAATAGAGGTGAACATCAGATGCTCAAGTGAAGCTCAAGCAACTGGAAATGATCAAGGTAACTCAAATGAATAAGACCAACATCAACATGTACAAGGGACACAAATACATGCAAATGAAACTGTAATGAATAAAGTGGAACAACAGCCTCAAATGAACCCAAACTAAAGACACATGCACATAAGTCAGAATAGCATAAAAACCATGTAGTGATATATGCAGGGACCAAGTGAAGAAACTACAGTATCAAATATACATGAAACAAGACAGAAGTGACAGTGCAAGCATGGAGCTATAGTCCAACAAAACATTAATGTATATGAACACAGGAGACAACAAAACTGTGAATCAAAGGCCAAGTCGAAGTCATGGAGCTGCAGTCAATACACAATGATGAACGAAGTCACCAAGTAATTATGTAGGGTGATGCACCAAGAAAATAACACAAAAATGCTTGAAGACTACAGACCGAACCAATATATCAGCCTCATAAGTTTCCAATCAGAAATCGATGCCAGAGTGCTAAAATCACATTTTAAAATAATCGATGTAGCAGGTTCAAAACGAGACAGTGCCAAATCAAATGGACCGGGGTCGCACGTATATCACGAGTTCGAAAACAATTACGAAGTTAACCAGAAACAAAGACGAACTCGAAGCTATCAGATAAATCTCAAGCAACAACATACATATATTGAAGGTCAAACACCATAAATCGACAACTCAACAATTGAAAACGAACGAGAAAGAATATCACAGAATTCAAGCACTAACCAACTAAAAGTAGGAATTAGATGTGAGTATAATACTCACCTTTATCTCGACCCATTGGAGCAGCCATGCTCAACAGAACGTGCCTTAGCTTCGAAAAGAGGATGGCGAGAATGAGTGCTATAATTTTGAAGCCCTAGCTTCAATTCCAGACTGAACGAAGACGTCAAGCCAGAACGAACAGCAAACGATCGAAGCCCCAATTCAAAGCGACAAAGAATCAAAGAGCCAAAGTGTAATGACCCTCCTAATTCTACTCTAATTCCATAAAATTTTTTTTTTTTAGGTACAGAGGATATACAGATATATCCATTGCAAATATGATTCTCAGGGTCAATATCTTTCTACAATAAACCAAAATATATCCAGGATCACAATAATCAACCAATATAAATATATCAGTACATTCACAAAGATAAGCACATACATGTGAGGATGTATATGCCTCTCTTGTTTGAATCAGAGTTTTGAAAAAACAAGAGGATGGTGGATGGCTAATTTATTTTATATATATATATATATTTTTTTGATCCAACAATCCACTGCAAACATACACATTAGTCTGTTTATACTAACTAAGAAGTGATCAAGAAATAATCAGTAGTAAACAAGCTTTTAATATAGATGTTTGTGTTAAGTTCTGAATAGTGTCAAAATCAGTATAAAATAAAGTGGATCCTAAGGAAACACAAGCAACATCTAGGCGTAATGGAAACGCGCCTAACTTATACATGCAAGGTCACGAGTTCGAGTGCTATGCTGGTCGGTTCAAACACAATTTTTGGTTTTTTTTTTCTCTTGTGCAGTCTGGAATCTGTTATCTACCTATCTGCACATATATATATTTTATTTTTGCCTAAAATCCATCATACAAAACAATAATCCCTGCTTAATCATTATTGAATCCCATCCCTATAACCTGGAAGGCTTCAGGATTGATATGAATTAAGAGTAAGGTTCTCGGGTTTTGAGGATGATAGAAGTGTTTATCATCATTCAGGTTTGTATTCCTTCTTATAAGATCTGTCTGGCCTTAAAAATGCATTTGGTTAAAATCTGAGAAAAATTCAGATTCCTATTACAAGTACTAAGAAAAAGATGTGGTAATGTTTGCACTAAACATATTTATGTGCATATATATCTGCAACTATTTGAATCTGGCTTCCATCTACCTTATTACAGATCCTTTCTCTAATTAAATATAGGACATGAAACATTTGTATGAAACAAGTTTAACTATAGAAACCTTGCAGCCATATAAAACATTTAATCTATGCCTATTTCTTTTGCATACATATGCTATATTAGAAAATAAAACCATTTAAATTTTCTGAGAATCAACTCTCCAGATTTTCCAAAACTTAAATCCTTTCCAAAGATTCATGATTGACTAATGCATTTATAAAATGTAATCATTCAATTTTAACATGGTGTTCTTGCTAAATCTACTTACAAGATTTGATTAAAATACTTTTAAACATAACAGATATTTAACTTAATTCATAGTTTCCAGATACAAATCAATCTCTTAACAAAATGCCTAACAAAATATCCATCCAATTTTCCATCACTTAATACAAGTAGCAATTTAAATTGTCAATACATGCAGATTTCAACATTTAGGCTCTTATCTAACTAAGTTTTAGCATGCTATATCTTCTTCTCAAAGCCTTGCTCCTACTCCTATTTAGTTGCTGCAATCCCTGAAAAAGCATTTGAAACTGCCTCATTTTAAATGAGACACCCCAGATGCCATTAGCACACTAGGGTCAGACACATGTCTGGTATGAGAAAATTCACAAAAGCAGTTTGTTAATTAGGTTAAAATCAAGTTAAGTACAAATACATAAGGTTCTGTCCTTTGGAATCAGGTAAATACTTGTGTGCATGCTCTGTGTCATTGTGCATGTGCACACTTTAACTTTCTTTCCAGAGACTACACATATGAATATGGCACATACATTCAAGCATACAACTCAATCATAGACAAACATCATTCATACCAAACAAAAAAATAACCAATATGAATTAAATCACTTATTCAATTCTCATATTCCAAATCTGGGAAAAACTCTAGTTTTCTCATCTGCTCAAGTATTATTCCCTTGGTATATTTATCTATCCTTGGTCTCATCTGCAATACTTATGAATCAATGGACACATTGTAATGAACTAATTCACTCCATTACACAAAGATCTCAGGACTTAAACAAGCCATGTGTCAACTCATGTTACTCAAGCACACAAGTCATTCCTGCAGTGTTCTTGACCCCAATTTCCTAATCAGATTTAAGTTAATAATAACCTCTTTGATTTTTCATGACAAACCATTCAGTGATTCATTTTATTTAGCTAAAACATCCATATCATGGTATCTCCTATTATTCATGACCATACAGAAACAACAAGCAACCAGCCATTGGTGACTACAAAATAAGGTTCTGTATATATATATAGATATTCATCCTGGTATTTTTAAAAGGAGTTTAGGCAACTAACATTGGCTTATAGCTTCTGGGGGAGTTTTTCTTTTGCAAACATTTGTGCTTGAGTTAAACTCAGAATAATCTGGTTTCACTGAATCACAAAATCTTGTTTGCTATGCATTTTATTGAATCAGGAGCATCAGCACATAGGCAACCCTATTGCACCCCTAATTCCTTTCTATTTCAAGCCTCAGCACTTATACATGAGTATATTGCAGCTC
This sequence comes from Allium fistulosum, assembly GCA_030737815.1. Taxonomy (NCBI): domain Eukaryota; kingdom Viridiplantae; phylum Streptophyta; class Magnoliopsida; order Asparagales; family Amaryllidaceae; genus Allium; species Allium fistulosum. The sequence goes on from CM060905.1 coordinate 186,626,929, forward strand.
AACATTATTTACATCTTTCTGGGTTGAGACAAAACCAATACTACTTGCCTATTCTCAATATTTTATTTTCTGGGTATTTATTTATATCCCTAAACATTAACATATCAGAGATCTGAGTGTATAAAACAGACATGTATGCTAACAACACATAGACTTTGTTATAATAAAACAAATGATCAACCAAAGAAAATCAAAACATATTCAGGTTTAGATTCACAGATAAACATTTATATATGAAAATACTCTTTGAATAAAAATACTTTTTATCTGGCTGCCTACATTAGGACTTATTGCCTTAGATTTTTGAGTGAGTTTTCTCACCTAGCTCTCTCCTTTGTTTCCTTAATTAACTGATGAACTCCTGCTCTTATCCTCAAGCTCTCCTTCTTCTCTTGTCTTATGATTTCTGTGGTATTGTTTTTCTTCTTCTTTTTTTTTTCAAAATTCTTTTCTGAGGAGAAGAGGAGGCTGCTGCATATACATGTATATATATGCAGGGTCTCTCTTAGGGTTTTTGGGTATTGGCTAAAGCCATTTTTGCCCACCAGAAAATCATGTCATCTGCATTTTAACCCAAAGTTTTACCCCTTCCCGGCTTAATTTGGGTGAAGAGAAAAGTGGTTACATTTTTCTTTTAGAAATTGCTTTTCAGAAAATACTTTTCCCCCCTTGTCTACAATCATGCTAAAAATGTGACTTGGTTTTGTTATTTATTTAATACACTTCCTAATTCTGCCTATAGCAACATTTCTCTGTTTTCTCTTATTTTTTTCTATTTTTAGCTTTCATGTAAATGGCATGTACTTCCTTTATTTATTTATAAGAGGATTAGTTCTTTTTATATCTTCTTTCTTTTGATTTCTGCTTATATTAAAATTGTGTCTGTATATTTTATTTCACTAGTTTAAACTCTAGTATTTTATTAACACATATATATTTGTATATAAGTCTTACTGAAATAATTAGTACATCCCCCCCCATATATTTATGCATCATTCTATACTGACACACACATGCACATGTATACTTAAGAAAATATTCAGTAGCATACATATATTTATATTTACTTATGCATTCAGCTTTTTAAAGATTTAATATATATATATATATATATATATATTCCCATACATATCAATATGTATTTATTCTTAAAGTTCAGAGATTTTTAGCTTTAGTTCATGTGTATACCCTGTGCACACATGTACACACATACTGATACACTATCAAGCCATAACAATCTCCTTCCAAAATTTAATTCAAAAATTATTTTGAATTCACTTATATTTGTCAAAATAAATTCCTAAAATCTTGGGTCATTACATACACCCCTCCTTTTAGAAATTGTGTCCCACAATTTTCCTAAGCTTAAAATAAATTTTAAACTTAATTCAGAGAACAAGTATATTCTCTACCAAATAGATTCTTAGTTCTATACTAACTAAAAATATATTCATCCAAAATAAAGAAAACAATCAAAGATCAGAATTACCTTAATCTGAAAATAGCCTAGGATAATTCATCCTAACTTTGTCTTCTAATTCTCATGTGCAATCACTAGGATCTAGACTCCATTGTACCTTCACAAGTTTCAGAGATTTATTCCTCAACTTCTTCACATCTTTTGCCAAAATTCCCACTGGATCCTTTTCATAAATCAAATTAGGATTTATCTGCACTTGGGTTGGGGTTTCAAGAATTTCTGCCTTGTCATGGACCCACCTTCTCAATTGTGATACATGAAAAACATCATGTATGCCTTGCATGTTTTCTGGTAATTCCAACTTATATGCCAAGGGACCAATTCTCTCCAGAATTTTGTATGGTCCAATATATCTTGGGGTTAATTTGCCTTGTTTTCCAAACCTCAACACATTTTTCATGGGTGAGATTTTGATGAAAACAAAATTTCCCACTTCATATTCTACCTGCCTCCTTCTCATGTCTGCAAATTTCTTTTGCCTATCTTGAGCTGCTGTCATTCTTCTTCTTATCAACTCAATTTTCTCCTTGGTTTCTTGTATGTACTCAGGTCCTAAAATAGACCTTTCTCCTGCTTCTACCCAGCAAACTGGTGACAAACAGGGTTTACCATATAAGGCTTCAAATGGAGCCATTCCTATGGTGCTTTGGTAGTTGTTGTTGTATGTAAATTCAACTAGATGAAGATAATCTTCCCAGTTGCCCCCAAAATCCAGTATACATGCCCTCAACATGTCCTCCAAAACTTTGTTTACCACCTCAGTCTGCCCATCTGATTGAGGATGGTAGGCAGTACTTAAACATAGTTCACTTCCCATTGCTTCTTGAAAGCTTCTCCAGAATTTTGAAGTGAAGATGGTATCCCTATCACTCACAATGGTTTTGGGAATGCCATGTAACCTTACCACTTCTTTTATAAAAACTTGAGCTAGTTTTGGTGCAGTTCTTTCTGACTTGACTGGGATGAAGTGTGCTACCTTGGTTAGCCTATCCACTATCACCCATATGCTTGTATTACCTCTCTTAGATCTAGGCAGTCCATCTATGAAGTCCATAGATATGTCTTCCCACTTCCACTGTGGTACACTAAGAGGTTGCATCAACCCTGATGGTCTTTGAGTTTCAGCCTTGACTTGTTGGCAAGTCATACATTTGGCAATGTACTTGGCTATATCAGATTTCATCCCTTTCCACCAGAAGTCTCTTTTCACATTTTGATACATTTTTGTGTTACCTGGGTGTATGGAGTATTTACTTCTGTGATATTCATTCAATATCTCCTTCTTCAATTCTATGTCCTCTGGTACACACATTCTATTCTGGTATCTCACATAACCATCTTTATCAATGTGGTGTTTCATCACATCCTCCCCTCTTGAGAGGAGCATTCTTTTCTCTAATAAGTGAGCATCTTGTTCTTGCATTTTTCCTACCTTCAGAATTAAATCTGGTTGAAGTGTCATTAAGCTTAACTTCCCTTTACCTTCTTGTGCACCATGCATCTTCTCATCAATGTGCACACAACCATTCTCCCCAATCTCTAACTCAGTTAGCAAAGACAAATCTCTAAATTCTGCTATCATCATCATAGCCAATTTAGCATGCTGTCTACTTAGAGCATCTGCAACTTTGTTTGCTTTGCCTGGTGTATAGAGTATGTCAAAATCATAGGCAGCTAAGAACTCCACCCATCTGTGTTGTCTCATGTTCAAATCTTTTTGTGAAAACAAATATTTTAGAGACTTGTGGTCAGTGTAGAGTTCAAACTTTGTGCCTAATAAATAATGTCTCCAAAGTTTTAAAGCATAAATCACAGCTGCTAATTCGAGATCATGTGTGGCATACCTTACTTCATGGGGTTTAAGTTGTCTGGATGCATATGCAATGAATTGGCCTTGTTGCATCAACACTGCACCCAAGCCAAATCCACTAGCATCAGTGTATACCACTAATTCTTCATTTCCATGTGGTACTTTTAGAATTGGAGCATTCACCAATGCCTCCTTCAACTGTTCAAAAGACTTTTCACATTTTTCTGACCAAACAAAAGCTTGGTTCTTCCTGGTTAGGTTAGTGAGTGGTGTAGAAATTTTTGAAAAATCTTTTATAAACCTTCTATAGTACCCTGCCATCCCCATAAATGACCTCACTTCACTCACAGTGCTTGGCCTCTTCCATGCTTGGATAGCCACTACTTTATTGGGGTTCACATAAATTCCTTTGGCAGATATAACATGGCCAAGAAAATGTACTTCCTCCTTCCAAAACACACATTTTGAAAATTTTGCCTTTAAATCTTTTTCCCTTAGCCTAGACAAAACCAGGTGCAAATGATGCTTATGTTCTTCCACTGTCTTGGAATAAATCAAAATGTCATCTATAAAAATAAGCACAAACTTGTCTAAGCAATCTCTAAAGGTTCTGTTCATTAAATCTACAAAATAAGATGGTGCATTGGTCAAGCCAAATGGCATAACCAAAAATTCATACAACCCATACCTAGTGTTAAAGGCAGTGTACTTGATGCTTGATTCTTCCACCTTCATTTGATGAAAACCAGATGCTAAGTCTAGTCTAGAAAATACTTTTGCCCCTGCTAATTGATCAAAAGGATCATCTATTCTTGGCAATGGGTATTTATTTTTAATGGTTACTTTGTTTAATTCTCTATAATCTATGCAGAGTCTTAAAGAGCCATCTTGCTTCTTAACAAATACCACTGGTGCTCCCCAGCAAGAATTACTTGGTCTTATAAAACCCTTTTCTTCCAATTCTTCTAACTGTTTCTTTAGTTCCTTTAGTTCATTTGGCCCCATTCTAGTTGGCTTTTTAATCACTGGGCTTGCTCCTGGAACTAAATTGATCTGGAATTCTACTGGTCTATGGTGTGGAATACCCTTGACTTCACCAAACACATCCAAATATTCATTGACTATGGGAATTTCTTCAATGGTTAGTTCACTGAAATCTTTTTCTGAGTCAACTAAATGATATAGTTTTCCTTCCTTAGCTACTTCACACAAAACTGTGATTCTCTGGCCTCTAGAATTTTGCAATGATATGGTGGATGAGTCTAAATTAATTATGGCTTTAAATTGCCTTAACCAATCTACCCCCAATATAACACCTATATTTGGGTAATTCAAAACATATAAATTGGAAATAAAAATATTCCCCCCTATGTTTAACTCCACATCCACACAAATCATATTTAAAACACTAGAACTCCCCAATGGACTTTGTATATGCAATGGGGTTTCAACCAATATGCAATTCAGTTTTAGCATTCTAACCAGTTCATAAGAAATTAAGGAGTGAGTTGCCCCAGTATCATATACTACTGTTATGGGTATGGTACAAATAAGTAATGTACCTTCCACTTGGCTATGGTTTACAGTGTTACTCTCCACTGTGGCTTTGCCTTTTCCTTCCAAATTTGCCAATTTGCCTTGCTGTTTATATTCAGGACAATTCCTCTTCATATGCCCCTCTTTCCCACATAGATAGCATTTGAAAGCTCCTCCTTTCAATTCTGGACATTTTGGTTTGATATGCCCTTCCTTTCCACACTGATGGCACACAATTTTCTTCTTGTCTTCCTTAGCTTTGACATCTCCAGTGCTTTTGTTACTAGCCTCTTCTTTCTTCTTATCATAAGGGTGATACCTTCCCTTACCTTTCTTGTTATTATTGCTCTTAAAATTTCTGAACTTCTCCCTTTCCTTGTCATGCTGCTCCAACCTCAAAGCTAAGTCTATCACATGATCAAAAGTCTTGTCTGCATAGGGTAACATGGCTCTGCTAAGTCCTGGTTTCAGGCCTTTTATGTACCTATCATTTTTAGATGCCTCATCTGCCACAAGCATTGCTCCATATGTGGAAAGCCCCTCAAACTTTTGAGTATATTCTGTGACAGTCATGGTTCCTTGTCTAAGTCTAATGAATTCTTCTAACAAGGTGGTCTTTGCTGATGCTGGTACAAACCTTGCTTCCAACATCTCTTTAAATTGATTCCAAGTGATTTCATTCTCATTCCTTCCTGCAATGATTACTTCCCACCAGCCTAAAGCTACTCCTTTTAGCTGTCTTGAAGCCACTTGCCTCTTTCTTTGATCATCAAGTTGCATGTCATTGAAAATTCTTTCCAATGTTCTCAACCATGTTTGAATTTCCATGATACTCTCTGTCCCTTCAAAGCTTTTGCCTCCTAAATGAGTATATGTCTTAAGCAATTTTGAGAGTTCTTCATAGGGATTTTCTTGCCTTTGTCCTGCCCCATCCCTAAATGCTCTCACCAAGTCTTGCAAATTGACCATTGGTGGTGCATGGGAAGATCCTGCTCCCTGATTTGGTGGTCTCCCTACCATAGTTTGCTAATAATAATTTACATAACTGGTTAGTTTAATATTTAGTTCCTTTTAATTTTTATTTCTATCTAAGGACTTGATCCTTACTTCTACTATGTTGAATAACATAGCTCTGATACCAACTGTAATGACCCTCCTAATTCTACTCTAATTCCATAAAAAAAAATTTTAAGGTACAGAGGATATACAGATATATCCATTGCAAATATGATTCTCAGGGTCAATATCTTTCTACAATAAACCAAAATATATCCAGGATCACAATAATCAACCAATATAAATATATCAGTACATTCACAAAGATAAGCACATACATGTGAGGATGTATATGCCTCTCTTGTTTGAATCAGAGTTTTGAAAAAACAAGAGGATGGTGGATGGCTAATTTATTTTATATATATATATTTTTTTTTTGATCCAACAATCCACTGCAAACATACACATTAGTCTGTTTATACTAACTAAGAAGTGATCAAGAAATAATCAGTAGTAAACAAGCTTTTAATATAGATGTTTGTGTTAAGTTCTGAATAGTGTCAAAATCAGTATAAAATAAAGTGGATCCTAAGGAAACACAAGCAACATCTAGGCGTAATGGAAACGCACCTAACTTATACATGCAAGGTCACGAGTTCGAGTGCTATGCTGGTCGGTTCAAACACAATTTTTGGTTTTTTTTTTCTCTTGTGCAGTCTGGAATCTGTTATCTACCTATCTGCACATATATATATTTTATTTTTGCCTAAAATCCATCATACAAAACAATAATCCCTGCTTAATCATTATTGAATCCCATCCCTATAACCTGGAAGGCTTCAGGATTGATATGAATTAAGAGTAAGGTTCTCGGGTTTTGAGGATGATAGAAGTGTTTATCATCATTCAGGTTTGTATTCCTTCTTATAAGATCTGTCTGGCCTTAAAAATGCATTTGGTTAAAATCTGAGAAAAATTCAGATTCCTATTACAAGTACTAAGAAAAAGATGTGGTAATGTTTGCACTAAACATATTTATGTGCATATATATCTGCAACTATTTGAATCTGGCTTCCATCTACCTTATTACAGATCCTTTCTCTAATTAAATATAGGACATGAAACATTTGTATGAAACAAGTTTAACTATAGAAACCTTGCAGCCATATAAAACATTTAATCTATGCCTATTTCTTTTGCATACATATGCTATATTAGAAAATAAAACCATTTAAATTTTCTGAGAATCAACTCTCCAGATTTTCCAAAACTTAAATCCTTTCCAAAGATTCATGATTGACTAATGCATTTATAAAATGTAATCATTCAATTTTAACATGGTGTTCTTGCTAAATCTACTTACAAGATTTGATTAAAATACTTTTAAACATAACAGATATTTAACTTAATTCATAGTTTCCAGATACAAATCAATCTCTTAACAAAATGCCTAACAAAATATCCATCCAATTTTCCATCACTTAATACAAGTAGCAATTTAAATTGTCAATACATGCAGATTTCAACATTTAGGCTCTTATCTAACTAAGTTTTAGCATGCTATATCTTCTTCTCAAAGCCTTGCTCCTACTCCTATTTAGTTGCTGCAATCCCTGAAAAAGCATTTGAAACTGCCTCATTTTAAATGAGACACCCCAGATGCCATTAGCACACTAGGGTCAGACACATGTCTGGTATGAGAAAATTCACAAAAGCAGTTTGTTAATTAGGTTAAAATCAAGTTAAGTACAAATACATAAGGTTCTGTCCTTTGGAATCAGGTAAATACTTGTGTGCATGCTCTGTGTCATTGTGCATGTGCACACTTTAACTTTCTTTCCAGAGACTACACATATGAATATGGCACATACATTCAAGCATACAACTCAATCATAGACAAACATCATTCATACCAAACAGGAAAATAACCAATATGAATTAAATCACTTATTCAATTCTCATATTCCAAATCTGGGAAAAACTCTAGTTTTCTCATCTGCTCAAGTATTATTCCCTTGGTATATTTATCTATCCTTGGTCTCATCTGCAATACTTATGAATCAATGGACACATTGTAATGAACTAATTCACTCCATTACACAAAGATCTCAGGACTTAAACAAGCCATGTGTCAACTCATGTTACTCAAGCACACAAGTCATTCCTGCAGTGTTCTTGACCCCAATTTCCTAATCAGATTTAAGTTAATAATAACCTCTTTGATTTTTCATGACAAACCATTCAGTGATTCATTTTATTTAGCTAAAACATCCATATCATGGTATCTCCTATTATTCATGACCATACAGAAACAACAAGCAACCAGCCATTGGTGACTACAAAATAAGGTTCTGTATATATATATAGATATTCATCCTGGTATTTTTAAAAGGAGTTTAGGCAACTAACATTGGCTTATAGCTTCTGGGGGAGTTTTTCTTTTGCAAACATTTGTGCTTGAGTTAAACTCAGAATAATCTGGTTTCACTGAATCACAAAATCTTGTTTGCTATGCATTTTATTGAATCAGGAGCATCAGCACATAGGCAACCCTATTGCACCCCTAATTCCTTTCTATTTCAAGCCTCAGCACTTATACATGAGTATATTGCAGCTCAACATTATTTACATCTTTCTGGGTTGAGACAAAACCAATACTACTTGCCTATTCTCAATATTTTATTTTCTGGGTATTTATTTATATCCCTAAACATTAACATATCAGAGATCTGAGTGTATAAAACAGACATGTATGCTAACAACACATAGACTTTGTTATAATAAAACAAATGATCAACCAAAGAAAATCAAAACATATTCAGGTTTAGATTCACAGATAAACATTTATATATGAAAATACTCTTTGAATAAAAATACTTTTTATCTGGCTGCCTACATTAGGACTTATTGCCTTAGATTTTTGAGTGAGTTTTCTCACCTAGCTCTCTCCTTTGTTTCCTTAATTAACTGATGAACTCCTGCTCTTATCCTCAAGCTCTCCTTCTTCTCTTGTCTTATGATTTCTGTGGTATTGTTTTTCTTCTTCTTTTTTTTTTCAAAATTCTTTTCTGAGGAGAAGAGGAGGCTGCTGCATATACATGTATATATATGCAGGGTCTCTCTTAGGGTTTTTGGGTATTGGCTAAAGCCATTTTTGCCCACCAGAAAATCATGTCATCTGCATTTTAACCCAAAGTTTTACCCCTTCCCGGCTTAATTTGGGTGAAGAGAAAAGTGGTTACATTTTTCTTTTAGAAATTGCTTTTCAGAAAATACTTTTCCCCCCTTGTCTACAATCATGCTAAAAATGTGACTTGGTTTTGTTATTTATTTAATACACTTCCTAATTCTGCCTATAGCAACATTTCTCTGTTTTCTCTTATTTTTTTCTATTTTTAGCTTTCATGTAAATGGCATGTACTTCCTTTATTTATTTATAAGAGGATTAGTTCTTTTTATATCTTCTTTCTTTTGATTTCTGCTTATATTAAAATTGTGTCTGTATATTTTATTTCACTAGTTTAAACTCTAGTATTTTATTAACACATATATATTTGTATATAAGTCTTACTGAAATAATTAGTACATCCCCCCCCCATATATTTATGCATCATTCTATACTGACACACACATGCACATGTATACTTAAGAAAATATTCAGTAGCATACATATATTTATATTTACTTATGCATTCAGCTTTTTAAAGATTTAATATATATATATATATATATATATTCCCATACATATCAATATGTATTTATTCTTAAAGTTCAGAGATTTTTAGCTTTAGTTCATGTGTATACCCTGTGCACACATGTACACACATACTGATACACTATCAAGCCATAACAATCTCCTTCCAAAATTTAATTCAAAAATTATTTTGAATTCACTTATATTTGTCAAAATAAATTCCTAAAATCTTGGGTCATTACACAAAGCCCTAATTTTTCAGATCGAACGAGACGAGATCGAAGCCGCCATTTTTATCTCCAGTAAAAAGGAACGGGCTAATTCGAGTATGCCCTAATTTGGAGACGAGCCCGCCATTATTTTGTTTATCTCGAAAAGGGCTTCGAACCAAAAAGAATGAAAGAGGGGATCGGGCTCGAGAATAATAAAAAGGGGATCGATATAAAAATTTAAAGCGGGCCTAAAAATGGAAAATAAAACAAGATAAAAGGGGAATGGGTTTTTATCACGGCCCATTTAACCTTTAAACAAACTTCGAACGAAATTTAACTAGATTTAAAAAAACTCCACTGTAATAAGCTAAGGAAAAGAAATCGTGCAAAGACGATAATTATTCAGTATGGAATACCGGGTTGTTACATACTTTCAATGGATTCGAAAGGAAATGTTTAAAGATAATAAATAAGGATTTCGAAGGTGATATCTTGGATATTAAAACCTAAAGTTTTCTAAGTTAAAGAAGGGCTTTAACTTGTTTTAAAGGGATAGTTAACCTTATTGATTTAGGTTTTCATCAACATTGTTTTGTGTAAAGCATATATCATGGCAAAGATATTTGTGTAAAGCAAAAAGTAAATTTTCCCTGTTTAAGTATAATTTAAAGGGTTAAATCAATTTGAAAGAAATGTTTTCAAGGAAAATTTGATGGGGTAGTTAACCCTAAGTGAATGACTCAGATATTAGAATACTAGATGAGACTGGTATAGGGTCATGCCTTATACTTTAGCTAATAAGCCCTTAGCAAGTATAAGTCCAAAATTCCAGTGTGTAGGGCTTTGTCACTAGTAAGACTAAAATGATGCTACATACAGAAAGGAATATACAGAGAGAAAGATAGGTTATTGGTGAGCCCGTAAAACCATTAGGTTCAGTTGACCCTAGTAGAAAATAGCTAAGGGCAGATATCCCAGTAGTATGTCTAATAAATGTTAGATAATTGAGTATGTCTGGTAGGCCCAAGTCAGCCAATGGTTAATAGTTAGCCAAACAAAACTATATTGTTCGAACAGATAGTCCATTGTTTACCTGATTTATATGCATATGTGATGTTGTTATTATTGCTTTAATCAGTTTGATTGCAGGACTCTGATTTGCAAAAGATATGTTTTAAATGGGATACCAGTGAGAGGAAACCCGTTCCACTAAGCGGCGTGGTCTCACTTAATATTAGTTAACCGAGATGTAATAATATTATTCACACCAGGTTTTATGTCTGACTCGAAGTTTATATTCTCCCCTTAAACTCTCGGGTGCTCAAAATTAATTTGAGTAGATTGAGAGTTAAGGTTTCTCAGGTTTAGTAGGTTGGACGAATAAGCTTCCGAAGACGTGAAGCAGGCAAAGTTAAGAGCTATTTATTTTTATTTCCGATGTGATGTATTATGACTGATATGTCTATTAAGTACTTTGATCATCCAATAGGGCATCTTCATATGTCGCTCTTGGCGTAATTCACAATATTTATATTTAATCACAACCTAGGAATCGTTTTGGGATTATGTATCTGAATATGAAATAATGATTTGAACTGTAATCAGAAAAGTTGTTTTTAAATCTGTGTTGACTTTTATTTCATATTCGTGTGCTTCTAATATAATGGATTCCATTAACATTACCGTATTTTATCACCGGAAGTTAATAATATAGATGACTGCAGCATCTGTAGCGCTTAGCTTTGGACCGCAAGATAGGGGATGTTACAAATATCCTATAGCCCTTTGATAGCACTTTGATCTTTGAATTGATGAGAGAATACTTGTAAATCAGTGAGTAGATTGCAGAAAATGAATGTAGTAAAGTAGAGATTGAATTTGAGTGAATTTGAATAGTATAGAAAGGGGTTTCGTGAAATATATAGTGTGAATTTGGAATAAGAAGAATAGAGAGAAAGTAGTTATAAAAATTCATTTTCCAGTCCCCTTTACATAGTGTTTGAAGGAAAATGTCTATTCGCAAAGAGATGGAGTCAAAATCACAACTGTTCAGAATTTTAAAAAACAACTCTTCAACGGTACATATGTTAACATTTATGTCAGCATGCCCTTGTATTTTGAGAAAAAATAACATGTTTAAAGTGTTACAAAATTCTGATATTTTGTATAATCATTTAAAAATAGCATCTAAATACTTTTTAATATATAAAAATTTTATAAAATTATTTGTAAAAATATACTTTGAGAATAAGATAAATATTTTAGTGAGAGAGCATTCAAAGAAAATAAAGTTGTTATTCAAGGACTTTAACAAATTTATCTAATGTTTATTAACTATAATTATAGCCTTGAACTCTTTATATCTTTGTCTTTCAACTCATGATTCTTCAATTTTCTTGATCATCTCTAAAGCTTGATCTTTAATATATTTACTAATCAGTCTTCAAACTTGATTACCCAATACTTGTATAAATCTATGTAATATCATACAAAATATTCTATACAACTTGGGAAAACATTAATACTTATATTTATATGGTTGTTGTCATTAAACTCAATATCCTTGGTATTAACAATCTCCTCCCACAACCATGTAAATATATTTGTTATAAGATATAATATAACTCACCTTAAAGTAGTTAACTCCATCTATTTTAAATAACTCCCCCTTAGTATATGCATGTATTATATTTTATATTTTCTTCCCCTTTGTCATCAATAAAAATGGATAAAAATTAAACTCCCCCTCAGAATGTGACACATTATATATTATGAAATGTGATAATGCTGTATATGGGATCAAAATCAATATTAATTATGAAATAATATTTCTGAGAAATAAATTTATATATATACACAATTCTATAATTACATCTGTTTAAACCACACATCACAATTTTTACACCTACTACACACTTATACACTATTAATTACATGAAAAGTATAAATAAATTTAGAGCTAATTATATAGGCTAAAATGTATAAACAATAAATACATATTTTAAATACAAATTAAAAGTAGATTTTCTTAAGAACTTCAACCCATCTTTAAGATCCAAAGATTGGATTAGTGTTGATAACTTTCAATCTTCATGTTCCATTTTCACTTTAGAATTTGAGCATTCTAGGACAGTGCTTTAAACTTTTTTAGCGAAAGATGAAATCAAACAACTTAGAATCCAATTGTTTTTCTTGTTCTTTGACCATTTGCATCTGACTCAATTCCAAGTGTCGTTTATTGTGAAGAATGAATCAAAGAGCATTCTTGAACGATTGAAGAATTTTTTCTAGATTGTCACTTAGTTTTTGTTTTGAAAAATTGATGTTTGAACTCATTTTTACGAATAGAGATGCATAAAGAGGAATAAAATAAAAGGATGAATTGATTTCTGAGTTTTTTTGGAAGAAATATGGTTTTATAGAGGTGAAGAGTCGGATTAAGAATTATTCCCTCTAAAAAATACCAATCTTTTGAATTCTAAATTCTAGAAATATTACATGGGTAGCCTATGTCAACATACATGTAGAAACCTCCATGTTTTTGTTTTTTTAATCTTTGTTTATATTTATTATTATTATTATTATTTTATGATTGCAGAGAACAAAAGAACATTATCGAACAACAAAATGAAGTCTCTAAGCAAACTTCATTAATAAAATAGAGATAATAAACATAATGAAAATTACATGAAAATGACATAAATAAAACTAGAAAACATAAGGATAGATAATTAGATCTAGAATGGTGATGAAGAAGAAGAAGAATTTCCATCGAGCTTTCTCGTTATCTTCCCAAAATATTTGTCAACTTTGTTTGAGAGACTAGCGACTTTCTTACTGAAAGAATATTTAAGCTTCTTTTGATTATTAAGAAGCTTCTCTTGATTCCTGAGGATCCCTTTGTTTGAATAGTGAGACGGTCTATCATAGCTTTCAAGAGATGTATCAATTTCCTCTTCCTTTTCTTCTTTTTCTTCCTCCTCTTCTATTTCCATATCCTCAGTTTCTTCTTCTTGAATAATCTCTTGCTCTTCTTCTTTTGTTAATCTTTCTTCCTTTTAATAAGAGATTCATAGGGTTCAAATTTGAGAGAAATGTCCATGAGGTTTGTTTTGTTAAAAATTTTGTGAGGCAAAATGTTTTCACCTCTTAGATCAGTACCAAAATAATTGAAAATTTTAGTAAGATACACACCTTGGTAAAGTGTGTTTTCATGTCTAAAAATTTTCTTTTGAGCAAAGTCAACCAAAATTATTTAAGCTTAATTTGTATCATATAATTTCCAAGGGTAGTAAAAAGAGCCTTGAAAACTTTGTGAGTTGGGTTATTGTAATTCATCATCCTTTATGTAATGCTTTGTTGTAAAATAAGACTCGTTAGTCTTGCTTTGGCCTAAGATTTTTGTCTTTAGAACCGCATTCTTCATCGTTTGAAAAAAATCATGCATAACTTCTCTGTTTACATAATCAATTTAATAGTGGAGAAAACATTTCACTACTTCTACAATCAATAATTTGATTAAGAATTTCACAATCTAAAACAATAGTAGTATCTTTGGTATTACTCCAAAATTGATCTTCTTTCCTTGATAAAACTTTCCATTCAAATTAGTATAAAACATTTTGACCCAATCGGGATAGCAATCAAAATTATTTCATAATAAATCGATTAAACCAAAAATACCATTTTCCAAAGCAAGATCTTATAAACCATAAGAATAAAACTTATTAAAATTAGAAAATCTTCCCGAAAAGACTTTGCCATAAGTTGCATACTCAGTGTATGTTTCAATGGACTCTTGATCACTAAAAAGTTGACTTTTGATTCTTTTGATAAGCCTAATGGCTTTGGATGAGGGCTGGTTTGAGGAATACATTAAGGGGTTTTTATGGAGGAAACGGAGTGAAGAATTTGTTTGAATCTTGAAATAAAATGTGTGTTGAAGATGATGTAAGAAGGAGTGAATATATAGAGTTTGAATGAATATATGACATGTCAAAAGGTATCCATTCAAATTTTGAATTTATGAAAAAGAGAGGGAATTTCAAAAGTTTAAATTTTGAAAAGATTCTTCAAATTTGGCCAGATATGTCGACATATCTGGGTGGCATATGTCGACATATATGCCAAAATTTCAAAGCTCAAAAATTAATGAAATATATTTATATAATTATATATGTATGTATTCATGTATGTATTTATATATAATTATTATGATCATATATTTATTTCTATACCAAATAACTTATGAAAAGAATACGAAATGTAAAAAGTATCGATTTCGTTGTTTCCCTCGTTTGACTTGATTAATCTTCCATTGCCGTGAAACACATGTTGATTTTTTATTATCTGGCTTGTTGCCACTAGATGTCATATTAGAACCTCCAAGTTTGCGTTGAAAGCCCTTCTTCTCTTTTTAAACGAATCGATGTTTGGTGAATTCTTTACTTTCTTCTAATGTAGACAGTCTCTTCGTAAATGGCTAGATTCACCATAGTCGTAACACTTAAAAACATTTCCGATTTTGAAATTTTTATTCTCAATTTTATGAAATTTTTTTGAAAATTTTGATCATAAGAGCAATCTCCTTATCATTATCATTGTCATCTGAATCTTGATCACTAGTTGTTGTGCTTAATGCAATTGATTTCTTTTCGGTCGCGTTGCTTTCCCTTCTACCTTGTAACTATACTTCATAGGACATTAGATTACCAATTAATTCTTTAGTTTTTAATATATTAATATCATTGGCTTTCTCAACTGTTAATGCTTTTTGATCACATTCTAAAGAGAGTGAATTAAGAATTTCCTAACTTGATCCTCTTTTGAGAAAATTTTCCCCAATGATACTAATAAATGAACTTGAAATATAGAATAAATGTCAAAAATAGACTCATTTAGTTTCATTTTAAAAAGTTGAAACTAGTTGCTTAGCATGGAAATCTTAGTTTATTTTACTTTACTAGTGCCCTCAAGTGTGACTTGCAATGCTCTCCAAATTTCATAGGTAGACTTCTAGATAGAAACTTGATTAAGTTCATATTTATCTAAGAAGAAAAATAAAATATTCATGGCCTTTGAGTTATTGAGTGCTCGTGTCTTTTGGTCTAGTATCCATTGTGAATATTCAATTTGAGGTTCGGTATATTCACTTTGCGTAATGTTCCAAATATCCAAACCATTAGATCATAAATAAAATTTCATCCTACAACACCAGTAAGCATAATTACTGCCATTAAATAGTGGGGGTCTAGAAGTTGATTGTCCTTCTGCAAAAGTGTTAAAAAGTTTACTACCGGTGTTACTTGTCATTTATAATTTTCAAAAATCAAATAACGAGTTTATGAACACCTAATTCTCCGATACCAAATGTGGAAAACGATGTAGTATAAACTATACTAGTGTGAAAGGACATTAAGGCTACTTTAACACTAGAGGGGGGTGGATAGTGTTTTATAACTTATATTAAACGTTTCTAAATAGTTTCTAGATTTAAATCAAAACACAGATAATCAACATAGATATATATTAACAGGTAGTCACAAATATACATAAATACAGTAAAAATAAAGTAAAAATAAGAGAGATGACACCAAGGGTTTTATACTATTTCGGATTTACCAATCATGCGTTCAGTGATGTACGGTACCCGTGTAGATTTCCTTTCAAATGCCTATTTAATCAGGTAGCAAGCAAACCAGAATACAAACTTGATGTCAAGACAATAAGATACACCCTTCCGACTTTCCAAGCTTAGGGTAGACTCTCTTGGTTTAACTGTGCAACAAGATCACCCACTTGATTTAAAAGAGCAACAAGCACACCCATTTGATTTGAACAAGCAACAAACACACCCATTTAATTTTAATGCGCAACAAGCTTACCCAAACAAATAGTAGTAGAGAGTTGTTGATTCCAAATACAAATAGTTATACTTTGGATATATAATATCCTATAGCCCTTTGATAGCACTTCGATCCTTGAATTGATGAGAGAATACTTGTAAATCAATGAGTAGATTACAGAGAACGAATGTAGTTAAATAGAGATCGAATTTGAAGAGTATAGAAATTTTATTTCATGAAATATATAATGGGAATTTAGAGTTAGAAGAATAGAGAGAAAGTAGTTATAAAAATTTATTTTCCAGTCCTCTTTATATAATGTTTGAAGGGACATGTCTATTCGCGAAGAGATGGAGTCAATAATCTCAACTATTTGAATTTAAAAGACAACTCTTGAACGGTATATATGTCGACATACATACGAATGTTATGTTGACTTACCCTTGTATTTTGAGAAAAACAATAACACGTTTAAAGTGTTATAAAATTCTAATATTTGTAAAATCATTTAAAAATAGTTTTTACATACTTTATAATATATAAAACTTTTATAAAATATTTGTAAAAAATATACTTTGAAAATAAAATAAATATTTTAGTGAGAGAGTATTCAAAGAAAATAAAGTCGTCGTTCAAGGACTTTAACAATTTATCTAATGTTTATTAACTATAATCTATAGTCTTGAACTCTTCATGTCTTTGTCTTTAAACTCATGAGTCTTTAATTTCTTGATCATCTCTAAATATTGATCTATAATCTCTTTACTGATCATTCTTCAAACATGATTATCCTGCACTTGTATAAACCTGTGTAATTTTCTGAAAAACTTTCCATATAACTTGAAAAAACATTAGTACCTGTATTTATATGGTTGTTATCATTAATTCAATAGCAGTGGTATTACCACCATCATCCACCACTGTAGAGTAAAATCCTTAAGATTGTATCATGGTTACACCTTGCTTATGACATATAAAACCAAAGATGTATCCCTATCCCTAACCAAAGCATTATCGACCAATTCACCATTAAACCCATCATAAGAATCTATATCTCCCATGTCAAGAATATCAAATATATTATGACAAACAATATTAAATACGGTTGGTTCACTTCTCAAGTGATGCTTAACAACCTTGATGAAATCTCCATTATTAGCATAAGGATAAGGATTTTTATAACAATCGTGCAACGAATTAGAATTTACTTCCAACCTGACATCTTCTTTATCTTTATCTTTCACCTCCTTAAAAACATCATAATTATTTTCTTTACTAATAGACACTATACTATTTGTGGCTTCAATATTAACATTTTCTAAAGTATAAAAAGAAGATCAAACTATGTTTTCAGTATTCACATTTATTTTCATAGAATTTGCCCTTTTCAACTTATCATATTGTTTAGCCCTCATTTCTCCACTCCCTGATGGCTTCCTCATCCTTATTAAAAAAACCAATGAACTAGAATTAGTGTATTGGACTTGGTATGCTAGGCTAAGAATAGGAATAGTTGCTCCTTTTAATTAATATACCAACAATTGATTCTTTCATATGTCAAGCATAACACATCATATTTCCTTATACTTTGAAAACTCATTTTAACCAAAATGTGTTAAGCATTGCTCACTGAGAATAATGGAGTAATTCGAGCCTAACAGGTTCCAAATTACGAATGCGTCGAGTTGTCTATTCTTATTTTGATCATTTACTTAATCAATGTACTATGGGATATTGATATGAACTTGTTTCTATTAAGGAAACTAACTGTTACTTAACTTGAGTGCCGACCAAAATTTCAGGGGCTTTTAACAAGAATTTCAAGAAGCCTTTCGAAGCACTTTCATGTGTGAACCAAAGTCGGGTTGCTCGTTCGCCACGGAGCCCTACCTATAGTGATGTCAAAGTACCAGTGACCATAACGGTTTGGTTAGGTTTGGTTATAACACCGTCGAGTTGGAGACGAAGAAAGAATCCTCATTTAGGCAGTCACCCGGTGTTGTGGTATGTAGTGGTAATATTACGTGCCTCGCTCTGAAACAAAGAAAAAGGTGTGTGCCGCACTTACGAGGGACTGCTAGTGAGATACTGGAGGAGAATGGGGATGCCATCAAGTTGCATGGCCCTTGTGGGTTGGGACATGTAACATCCTGAAATTTTCAACCATTCGCATCCATACATGTCGGATTTGAATTGCTCAAAATATCAGATTGTTAATTTAAATTTGGCAAAACTCAGCATATACAGTAAATAAATAATCACAGAATCACAGACATAAAGTAATATAACAATAATGCAGCGGAAACAAAAGAATAGTAGTTCATGAAGCTACTTTATATATATATAACAGAGTTAAACAAGATACAACAGAAGTCACGAATACATAGATGTCTCGATACAATAGTCAAATACAAAATCTGAATACATCACTGGAATCAATTGAATAACTGAAAGCAGAATCGATAGATGGATCTCCAAGCGAACCTCCAACTCCAAAGGTGAGTCTCGAATACCTGTACACTCAGTTTGACAAGAGCGTAAAGCAAAACACAAAACACTCGAGTCAGGATTAACATTCTTATATTAATAAATCCAACTCAAGTGAAATATGAACTGAAATATAGTAACTTAAAGAATGTTTGGGATAACCATCCTCTAAGGATCCATGGAACTATCTACTATGTAGTACAATACGCTATTATAGTATGTCTAAAGTAAAGTATACTATTTAAAAATAGCGTTAAGGCTTTACATTTTCCACCTTAACACATTTTATAGTGCCAATAGTCTATACAGTATCGTAATACCCCGTAAACTGGAGCTACCAGAGGATACTCCATAGGTACGACACCAATCAAACTCGTAGTAAGGCGCGCTAGGGTAGGTGACATGGCACAACTACGCAATACCAGGGTAGATATACCAATTACACTTCCGGGCTGGTGGTAACGCAGAGCCGCAACAATCGCCCACCTCGAGCCACACTCCCGAATCAAGGGGTGCACCAAACAATCACAAAGTAATAGAATGGTATACGATGGAGTGTGTCCGATAAGAGGAGCTACCTCATTAGCCCGTCGATTGCTCCTGTTTTAGCTACCTTATGCTAACTCACGGGAGTGAGGTCCACGTAAATATACCTTAGGATCGTCGCCACCATCCTACTTCAGTTCTGGAATCTCCACCGCATACACAGTTGTTAAAGTGGTTTTCGGTATCGACAGAGAGTATGCCCATATCCGAACTCGGTCTCTTTAACAACCAAACGTTATTATAACACCACGGTCATTTCAAAATAGTTTATACTTCAAAACAAAAATATCATTTCCCATTTCAAAACCATATCAATACGATATCATTTTCACTTCAAATATATATCCTTTTCGAAAAATCATAGCGCTTTCAAAGTTATAACATTTTCCGGAATTTTAAAGCTTAGAATTTGTAGCACTTTGGAAATCATAACATTTGATAACATAATACTTTGAATTTCATAACACTTTCCTCTTAAACAGTTTAGATATTAGTAATAGTACATATATAATAAAATAGTTTATAAAATAAAATAGTTTATATAAAATAGTTATAAGTTAAAATAGTTTATAATAAAATAGTTAGTATATTAAAATAGTTTATATTGAAAATGATTTATATAAAAATAGTTTATATTAAAATAATTTATAAAGTAAAATATAAAATAGTTTAAATATAGTTTAAAATACTTTATATAATAAAATAGCTTCCTCAAATTTCACAAATCGATTCAAATCAACTCAAATTCCAAAATTCAATTTTAATTCAATCTCAATTCATAATTTCAACTCAATTCAGTTTCTAAATAAACCATTTCAAATTTTCAATTTCAAGAACATATTTGAACCATACAATAAGCCATTTCAATTTCAATATATTCAAAGCTTTTAATATTCAACAATTTCAAAACTAAATTCGATAATTTCATATATATCTTAATTTAACTTCATTATTATTTAGTTTGAAATATTCACTAAATAAATTCAATATCATTTAAATAAAAGCCCAAATTTCAAATCACTAAATATTTCTCTCAATTTATTTAAACTTGAAATATTCATTTTAAATCACCTTAAACCAAAATCAAGTTATAAAATCATATCCTTTAAAAACCCCAAATTCCATAAGTTCAGATCGGTTTAATTAAATATAATTCTTAATTAAATGCAATTTCAAATCAATCTTCTCAACCTTAATTTATTAAATCATTACAAACTCTATATTAAAATATAATTTAAATAAATACTTAACCATATTATATTTTAATAAAATCAACTTTATTATTAAACTTATTTATATTAAAACAAATTTATACATAGCTTAAAATCAAGAATTTAACTATATATAAAATAACATTTATCAAAAATCAATATTTTTATAAAACCATATATTTCTTTCCAAAACCATAAAAATCATTTTCAAAATATTTATATATATAGACCAACGGTGTCTATATATAATTTTCTATCCTTTGGTCAAGTGATATGGATATTTATCATTTCAATCAGTAATTTAAATATATACAGGTATATATCTTTTCAACCTGTAATCCCAAATTCAAATCAATTGAAAATCGCTTGGTTTATCATTTCAACGCATAACGATTTTCTCCTATTCTACAAGATCATTCGGGTATGTATCATTTCAACCCATAGGGAATTCTATTGTGACGACCCATAATTTTTGGATATTTGAAATTGAGATATTTAATTGATTTCAAATATTTAAAAGTTAGTTTTTAACTTAAATTTCAAATATCTCTATTTATAGGATAATTAAATATTGAATTTAATTATTGAAGTTGAGTAAAATATTTAATCTTCAGTTTTAGGCCGGTTAAAAATATTTCAAAGGCTTGGAAAATTTATATTTATGATACTAAAGATAATAGAAGTATTAAAATTGAATTTTAAGGTGATTTGTTCAGTTTTAAAAATATATAGTTTAAATCGATGTTTAAAAATAGCCTTCCGAGACACAGTCTCAGAATTCGACGAAACCAGTTCCTTTGGATCCGTAGTAGTGTATTATTATCGGATTTCAAATTTCATAGTGTTTGGAGTTATCGTAAGGGCGTATGGTAAGTAAACGCGCTGAATTTATATCGGAAATTCAATATTAACAGGGTCTAAAAAGCTATCTTCTCCATACGATCGAATTAGGACTCGGAACCTTTTCCATTGCGTTCGGAATAGGGGTTTAACATTATAAACGCCTAACGTCATGCCTCGTTAGGGGTTCGAGATTGGAAGTTGCATTCATTGTGATAATTTGAAATTCAATTTAAATTATATATGTATATTCTCATACAAGCAACTTTCACCAGCCGACATCCCTTCACATCAGCGTTTTTTTTTCATCTCCATTCACAACACTGTTCACACAGAACATAGCCGACCTAACTTTTCCCTTCGTTCAAATCGATGTTCCTCCTGTTCAGATCAAAATCACGTCATCTTCTTTTCGAAAATTCAATCAGTTGAAAAGTAGAGAAGAAAAGTGTATATTTATACATCGCGTGCTCATTCTCCTCTCAGATATTGAAATCCCTCTCTAGTTCGAAAAAATATATATCATCGCCTGTTTTCAAATCGAAATCCCGTCTCCTCCCTCCCTTCGAATTCATTCAGGAAGTTGAAATCCATTTTCCCCTCTCTCGAATCAAAAGCGAATCTCAATCGTAAGGCGCAAGGGTGGTCGCATCGGCAATGTCGAGCTCGTGAGAGTGGGTTGTTAGCGAAGGTTCAATGGATGCGTGGGATCGAACTCGCTGGTGCTCCCTCTCTTCTTCGTGCACGAGATGGGTTCGCTTGGCAGTCCGCCACTTCGACTTATTCGCGACGAAGTCGCACTGTTCTGGCATCTTCGAGGCAGCATTAGCGACCAAGACAGAAGGTGGAGGCGCTGTGACTTCGGCAACTTGGTCTGGGATAAGATTTCGGTGACGTTCTTCCTCATGCTCAGGTGGTGTTTTGAGGAAGGAGAGCCTTCTGGTGATTTTTTTACCCTAGTTATTTTATTAATCTAAATTTAATTCTGAAGGGAAATTAAATTGAAATTAACAGTAAGGTATTGGGTATATTATTCACGTAATCAGGATTTATTGCAGGTTAGGAAATTTATTAACAGTAAGATAAGTTTTTACTTAGGAAAATAATAATAATAATGGTACTTATATGAATCGATTAATTTTGAGGGTGGTTCGTATATTTATTTGAGAAAGGAGGACATATATATATATAACCTATCGTAAAATTTATAAACTGGAAAACAGGGGGAAATATAAATTTGGTTAGTCTAATTATCATTTAAAATTAGTTTAAATTAAATTAATAAATGGTAATTTATATTTCGATTAGTTCAATTGTTAATAAAATCATCCAATATTTATACAAGGTCTAAAATCGAGAAACAAGCTGGAATGAAATGGGTTGGAATGGATTGCAAAATAAAAAGCAAAGGTGAGTTAATCTCACTCATTTGGGTTATTTAAATTTAAATAGTTAAATTTAAATATTTGGTTGAATGATTAAATTGATTGGTTGAGGTATATTATATATAGTAGTGTATATATATATATATTGGAGTGATTGATTTCCCGCATTTTATAGCGGATGAGACCCTATGCGCCGCATAATAGCGGATGATATTTTATAAACCCATATACCGCGATATTCCACCTCGAAGTGGAATTGGTATTGTGCTAACATATGTGGATGTAGGGAAACAGGTTGGAGGGATCCAACTGGATTCCTCAAAATTATTTAGATTTATCTGATAATTCTGTGATATGATTATTTGATATTCTGTGATAAATTATATTGATCATATTAGGAATTGAAATTTATTGATTACTCTGGCTTGATTATATATATTTTGGAATTTTGAGAATTGAAATATATATATAAATGAAGTTTGGATTTTTTAAGTAAATAAAAAGGAATCTTTTTAAATAAATAATTATAAGGAACTTGGATAATTTAAAATGATTTGGAAGAATAAAAGTTGATCTCTAAATTGTAACAAATAAACCCAAAGTATGGAAAAGGAGATATTTGAATAAATAAACTCAAGTGTTAATATTTAAAAGGAGTAAAATATTTATTTTAAAAATTCAAGATTTAGATTGGTTTGGAAAAGATAAGGGAGAAATTTGTAAATAGATATGAAATCTATGAATTCAAGTTAAATAAAGTTTTAAAATCCTAATTTAGAAGCTTAATCTGGAATAAATGAAATTAATGGATTTTAAAATAAATTTGAGTAAGTAAAGAATTTATTTTAAAATGGAATTGATTTGGAAATCAATTTGAATTTTGGTAAAGTAATTGAACTGGGTCTAAAAGATGGACGAGACTATGAAATTTATAAACTGGGTTTATAAAGTAATATATCAGTGGATATGTGGAAGAATAAATTCAAGTTGGGAATTTATTAAAGGAATGGGTAAATTTGTTTAAAAATAAATAGTGATTTATTTTTAAAAGATGTGAAAGAGAAGCGTATTTTCCCTGGATAGCCAAGTATGTTTTCAAAGTAAATTTTCAAGTATTGTAACGACCCGTATTTTTACGGATCGAAACATAGTAAAATAGTTGTCATTAGGTCGCAATGTTGATAAGTCGTCTAGAGTCTAAGTCGTTCAGAGTTAAGTCGTCCAGGGTCTAAGTCGTGGACGAGGTAAGGCTTAGGTCGTATAATAGTTAGGTCGGAGTAGACGACTTATAGGAATTGGCGACTTATAGGAGTTGGCGACTTATAAGAATAGACGACTTATAGGATTAGCGACTTAAGAGTTAGCGGCATAGGAAACTAACCGGGTTAACGACTTAAGGAAGTTGGCGACCTAAGGATTTTGGGGATAGGTCGATTAGAAGATAAGTCGTACGGTGGCTTAGGTCGTGGGGTAGGTTAGGTCGGTTGGAGCGACCTATAGGAAGTTGGCGACCTAAGGTAGTGGATGACCTAAGAGTTAGCAACCTAGTGGTTAGCGACCTAGTGGTTAGCGACCTAGTGGTTAGCGACCTAGTGGTTAGCGAGTTAGCGTAGTTAGGTCATTAGACGACCTAAGGAGTTAAGTCGTGAGCTTCTGTGTTGAGTTAGGTCGTAGGCGACCTAAGTTAGTTAGGTCGTGAGCTTCTGTGTGTGTTAGGTAGCGTGTGTGTTAGGTCGATTGGATCTGCAAGTCGCGCGCATGCGTTCGGTCGTGGGTCGTAGGGTTTCGTTAGGTCGTGGATGCGCATGCGTTAGGTCGTAGGTTTTAGGTCGTGGGTTCTTAGGTCGTGGATGACCTAATAGCGAGCGGACGACCTAAGGGGATTTATGCCTATAAATAGGCGGGTTCTTCTTCATTTTTGAGATCGGGATTTTGAAGCGACGAAGTGCTTCCATTTGAGAGCTCGAGTTCTACACTTCTTCACTTCTTTTCTCCACTTTAATCTTGTGCTTCCTTCCATCCAAATCGAAGATCGAATTGAAGATTCAAGGGCTTAGATTGAAGATCTACATCCATCAAAGAGAGATTTCATCATTTGAAGCGGATTTGTGATAGATCGAGTTAGATCCTTCGCTGTCCAGATCTGAAGTGTGTAGCTTTTGATGTGTTTAGATGATTTGGTGAGTGGTGATTATCTCTCACACGGATCCAAAGGAGTATATCGGATCGTTGGCTTGATTTTGTGTAAAGTAGTGATTTTCATATATTTTGTAAACTTAAGTATAGATCCATTGTCCATGATGATTTGACATCCATTTTACTACATGTTAACCTATGCAAGTTCATTCATCAAGATTATAGAGATATTGCTCATGTTTTCATGCTTGTTAGACTTTAGACTCTTTATTTACGAAATTGCCATTATTGTTATAATTGTTCATTAGATCATATTTGAATGCTTGATTACTTGGATTAATATTTGACTTGATTGATTGCTATGAATTAGATGATTGATGATTTGATTTAGACAAGATGGTCGAAGATGATTCAAAAGCTAAGGGAAAGGCTCTTGAATTGGAAAAGCTGCTCGTGGCATATGTAGCGGATGATGAAGCTCATATGGATAGATTTGATGATGATGTTGAGATGAGGCTTTGCTATGATGATGATGAGGCGAAGCATAGTATGAGATAGTCTTGGTCTAATCCAGACGGGATCATTCCAAGCATGTTGACAACTCGGTGAAATGGTTCGAGTTTAAGAATAATGGTTTGCTCGAGAGGCGCTTGAGCTAGTATGGAAATAGTCATCGAGGAGGATGACTAGAAGGCTGAGATCTCATCGTTGTTGAAGGTTCTAGCATGCTCAAAGCAAGAGTACGTTGGGCAGATTCGATAGTCCCTGAAGGCTACTGATTGGTAGTCGAGTACTCTGGGCAGATTCGATAGTCCTAGGCACGGGTTTTGACGACGTGCGGAGTTATGTCTAGAACCGGGGTTTCCATTATCCCTTGACGGACGGATGAAAGAATGAGCCGGTCATTCAATTAACGATGATATCGAAGCAACGATAACAGTGATAGCCAGAGTCATGGATGTTTGGTTGTATCGTCATTCGGTCTCAAGAGCGGTATTTTCTGGGTGCTTATCTGATCTTGGTTTAGGCCTTGGGGGTTTGTGCTTGGAAAACATCGCCCTTGACTCGAGTGATAATTGCTTTACTTTAATTGTATGCTTTGCTATGTTTGCTCTGCTTAGTGTGTGTCTGGGGGCTATCACTGTAGAAAGAGGTGGAGTGGGAGGGTTGTATTCCTATCCTTTTCCTTTATGCTCTTTTGGTATGTTGTTAGTTAATTTACCGCTCACTAAGACTGTTGTCTGACTCAAGGCTTTATGTTTTAACTCTTATTGCCTTGGGCTGTTCGTCCATTTTGGGACGGGCAGACTAGGTAGCAGGTGACAGGTGTTGTTCTTGCTTTCCACGATGCTGATGACGAAGACGAGCTGGAGGATTGCATATTGTTTTCTTACTATATGTACTAGATGTTTCGCTGCTTGTATATTCTCTGAGTGTTATGTAGTGAGGCTCGATGTATTGACTATTCAGATGTTTGTATTCAACTATTATGAAGTTTTATTGATGAGATTCTATTCTGTGAAGCTTCACTATATATATATTCTATTGTATTTTGTCCATGCGCTGTGAGTAATATGATAGATTCTGTTGTTTTAATTTACCCTGACAATCGTCCATGGCTGCCTAGCACACTTTACAGCGCACTATCTCTAGGTTCAGTGCAGGGATCGTGGGCGGTCGTCGCATTTGGTATCAGAGCTTTGGTTAATCGATTTTACCCAACGCTCGCTGACGTAACTACGTATGAGAGACGTAATTGTATTTTGATGGATGATTACTATATATAATGTTATCCCGCCTTTTGGCAAGGCCGTGACACCAAGGACTTGGATAGATACCGGTGGTAGGTTGTCTCAGAAGTCGATTACACATAAGGATCGCTACGGATATCGATGAACTTTGTCCGAGTCCGGATCGGGCTGCAATCGATAAGACACATCGAGCAAAGCCATGGGAGCCAACGATCCAAGTTTCAAGTCAATCCGAGTTCGTATGCTCGAGATATCGTCGACAAAAGATGGAGTAGGGCACCCTTAGTTCGAATCCATAGGCGAAACCTATGTTCGAATCCATTGGCCAGGAACCAGTTCGAATCCATCGAACTTCCATTGCCTCGACTCCATCAGCCCTCCCTTGCTTCGACTCCATCAGCATAGAGGCTCTCGTTCGAATCCAACCGGACCAAGCATTGATTCGAAACCATCGAGATAGCATTGGTTTGAATCAATTATAGTTAGCTGTACTTCGAATCGATTCGAACGATACCTTAAGTTCGAATCGATTGGAGCTTTCTACAATTCGAATCCATCAAGAGAGGGAGCTTCGAATCCAGGAGACGTAGCTTCACTTCGAATCCAGGAGATATAGCTTACCCTCGACTCCACTATCTTCGAATCCACTCAACTGGGAGTCCTCGACTCCACCATCTTCGAATCCAAGTCGTGGATTCGACCCAGTCAATGCGGAGTGCAAAGCGGACCGATGCGAAGAAGGCGCACCACGTCACCATCTTCACGAGCAGGAGGATCGATTCGAACGAATCGATTCGAGCATATCGATTCGAACGACTCCAGAATACGAAAAACACCAACTTGAATCGATCATAACTCGAGTTCTACAAGTCCAAATGCCATGAAATTTTCACAGAAGCTTAAGCGCATGATGAGGAATGTTCACACCAAATTTCAGCTCGATTGGATGATTTCTTGATCGATTCGAACCAAGGGTCGAATCGATCCCGAAGTGGGCCCGGATCTCCAGATTTCGGCCATGTGGGCCCCCTGACGTGCCAGAATTGGTCTCCCCTCATTTTAGGCGAAATATCAGCCTCCTACACCTATAAATAGAGCCCCTGGTCATTCAGAAAAGGGGTCGGAGAATTCTAAGTATTGAAGAGCGCCCAGATTCTGCCAGATTTACTCCAGAACACCGCCGCTGCTTTAGATTAACACTAAGCATTTAGATTCAGTTGTATTGCCTTATTAACTACTGTAATCTTCAAGTAATCGAGCAATAAAATCATCCAATTTCACAGTGGACGTAGGCAAAACGCCGAACCACTCTAAATCGCTTGTCTTTGCAATTTACTTTCTGTTATTTGGAGTTTTTTTTAGATAATCCACAGTTTTAATTTTCATTCTTCACTTTTATCTCTTCAAAAACTTCCGAAGAGTGTTGTGCCCATTTTTGGTACAAACACTTTGGTGCTTTCACTGAGAAAAAACCAGCTTTTTTCTCCTGCTCCTTGGATCTACCATCGATACCGGATTGCACAAATCCAAGAGGAAGATCCAGATCTTCGATTCACAGTCCTTCCATTCTACTCAGATTTGCATAAAATCTAGGAAAAGGATTCATCATTCAAAATGGTTAGCACGAGAACCACTTCTGCAGCTCCAGGACAAGAAGGTAGGGATGGACAAAATCCTGCTCAACAGCAGCCATCCAACCAAGACAACACTGCCCACTCGGATCCGTCTGGGGCAGTCACTAGACAAGAATTTCAGGTGTTACTCCAAGAGTTGACTCAGAGTCGGCAACAGTTAGCCGAACAGTTGCGAGCCAATATTGAATTGACAAATCAACTGAACCGCCAGGGCCGTAGGAGGTCCAGAAGGGATGATGTTTCCCGCTCACCCACTGAAAGTTCTGCCTCATCTGACTATCATCGTAGATCAACCCGTCCCCGATTAGACGGAGATTATGCTCAGACTACGGGATATCAGCCCGCCCTGACTGTCGGGCAATTGAGGGTAGGACCATCAACCAGCTTCCAGGCTGGGCCATCAGCACGAGGTGGCCGCACTCCACAATATACTACGGACAATCATGTCACAGCTGCCACAGCAGAAACAAGGGTCGATACCCGATATCTTCCAGATTCGGGTAATCAACAGCAAGGACGTACTTCTGAACCATACGTCCCGGAAGACGCTGAGCCAAGGAGGCGAAACTTGGACCGTCGACAGCGCCCGGTCCAAACTCGCATTGTGGAACCCGACCACACCTTAGCTCAGCATGCTCAAAATATAGCAATGCCAGACATCTCGACTATGATACGTCAGATGATCCGTGAAAGTCAAGGGCTTACCAATGACGATTGGGGAATTTCTCGAAGCCATACTCCTTTCACGGACGAAATACTATACGCTGAACCTCCTCGGCGATTCAGAATGCCAACTCTCCCTATGTACGAAGGAAGTTCTGATCCCAATCAGCACATACTGAAATACGAATGGTCAATGAGCGCCGCAAGGGCCGACGATGCAGTAAAATGCCGCAGCTTCCCCATTTCACTGGGAGGAATTGCAACAATGTGGTTTACAAGACTACCTCCAAGATCTATCTCGTCATTTGACCAATTGGCTAAGAAATTTGTTGAACAATTTCGTATGCATGTTGCCAGACCCAAAGATGTTAACACCCTGTCCAATGTTACCCAGGCTCGTGGGGAAACATTAAGGCGTTACTTGGAGAGATTCCATGCGGCATGCGTGGAAATTAGTAATCCCAACGACAACTCAATTTTAATGGCATTGACAAAGGGAATTGATCCCGATTCTGAATTTGGAAACTGGTTAGCCGGAAAACCCCCCGCATCGTTGGACCGTTTCTACTCCAAAGCCGCTCAATTCTTACGGCAAGAGGACGCGAAACAGTCTAGGAAGCAGGACGATGCAAAACCCGGAAGTGAGGGAATACAAAGCAATGTAGCAGTTAAACAGTCCGGTGACAATTCCGAAAAAGTCCAGTTAAACATACAGAACAAACAAACTCAGCCAAGAGGTGGCAATGGTCAGAATAAGAAGAGAGACCCGAATCCAGGCCCACGGCGTAGGGCTCCGATGTTCGAAAGTTATACACCGTTAAACACTTCACTGGAAAATGTGTACCTGCAAACTTGCAACACAGAACAGTATAAGAAACCCGCTCCGAAGTGGTCATCAGAAAGGCAGATTCAGACGGGAAAGTTTTGTAGGTTTCATGAGAGCTATGGCCACAATACTAATGACTGTCGCCATTTGCAAGATCTCATAGAAAAGTTGATCAGGGAGAGGAAGTTAGATCAATTCGTGCGGGCGCCGCAGTCTGGTGGTGCGGGCCCATCGAATCCAAACCGTGCGCAAGATCAGGAAAGACAAGAGGAACCCGCTCGTACAGGCGGGAGGCTAGTTATCAATACCATAAGTGGTGGTCCTCATCCAGCAGACAGGAGCTGGAGGGAAATGGAGTCGTATGCTAGCTCTATCAGGCATGCGAGCTTCGAATGCTGCAGTAATTGTGAGGATGGAACCCCGGCTAAGCAACAAAAAACGATGTCTGACGATATCATATTCAGAAGCAGAGATGCTGACAAAATCGAAGCTCCAACGATTGATCCACTGGTCATATCTGCCCAGGTTGGCCCTGCTTGGATGAAGAGGATCTTGGTTGACAGTGGGAGTTCTGTAAACATTCTATTCAAGCGAGCTTACGATTTAATGAAGATGGAAGCAAAAGACCTGAAACCCTGCCAATCCCGGGTTCATGGCTTCAATGGCAGTGCGACAATACCTACTGGAATAGTGGAACTACCAGTGGAACTGGGGATCGGAGAGCGCAGGAGAGTCCGACTGCTGCAATTCGTTGTTCTTGACATTGCTTCACCGTACAACGCATTCCTGGGTCGACCAGCCCTTGCTGAATTCAGGGCAGCCATTGCCCCGTGGTGTTTGACTTTAAAATTCCCAACCGATCATGGTATAGGAATCGTTCAAGGAGATCAGGCAGCAGGAAGAGCCTGTTATGTTGCTGAATTGCGAGAGGCACAGAAGAAGGAGAAAGGAAAGGGCGTAGAGGAATCTCTCTGCGTCCGTTTTACTGATAATTGACAGCTAACGCCTGGGCCCCGGCCCGGGCACCACTACCAATTCCTTAGAGATCTTGACCCTAGAGATAGCGAAGATAAAGATGAAGTAGAAGAGAATCAAGCGTCTCCAGCCGAACTGACTGTGGACGTCCCGGTCAGTGAGGATGACGACTCGAAAGTACTAAAAGTTGGATCTCAACTGGGAAAACAGATGCAACAGGAATTGGTTGAATTTCTTCAAGCGAATCTTGATGTCTTTGCCTGGACGCACTCTGACATGTGCGGAATCTCACCGAACATTGCAAGTCACTCTTTGAATATTGATCCGCGACATGTTCCGGTCAAGCAAAAGAGGCGTGGTATGGATCCAGAGAGATCTGCCGCCCTTAAAGAAGAAATTGACAAGTTGCATTCAAATGGTTTCATCCGAGATGCTCTGTACCCAGAGTGGGTGTCAAATCCGGTAATGGTTCGGAAACCGAACGGGAAATGGAGAACTTGTGTCGACTACTCTGATTTAAACAAAGCCTGTCCAAAAGATAGTTTTCCACTTCCTCGAATTGACCAACTCGTAGACTCAACTGCAGGCCATGAATTGTTATCCTTTATGGACGCTTATTCCGGTTATAATCAGATACCCATGCATCTACCCGATCAAGAACATACTAGTTTCGTAACCGACCTGGGACTCTACTGTTACAGAGTCATGCCCTTTGGTTTAAAGAATGCCGGAGCAACTTACCAACGCTTGGTTAATCGAATGTTCGCTGATCAGATCGGGAAGACCATGGAAGTTTATGTGGATGACATGTTAGTTAAGTCCCGATTTTCCACAGATCACGTCAACGATTTAAATTCAATGTTCTGCATCTTACGTGAGTATGGAATGAAGCTTAACCCGTTGAAATGCCACTTCGGCGTCGCATCCGGAAAATTTCTAGGGTTCATCATTAACGCTCGTGGGATAGAGGCAAACCCCGAAAAGATCTGGGCAATAAGGAATTTGCAAACCCCGAAGACCATAAAGCAAGTCCAGAGTCTCAACGGGAAGGTAGCAGCGCTAAGCAGGTTCATCTCGAAATCTACTGATAAATGTATTCCTTTCTTTGATCTAATCCGGAAAGGGAAACGAAACTTTGAATGGACCACGGAATGTGAAGGCGCATTCCGATCGCTGGTTCAACATCTCTCTACACCACCGATTTTGTCGAAACCGATTGATCACGAACAATTATACCTTTATCTGGCGGTATCGGAGCATGCGATCAGTGTTGCTTTGGTCCGGGAAGAAGACCGAGTGCAGAAACCGGTCTATTATGTCAGTAAACGATTGACCGGAGCTGAAAGAAATTACCCCAGGTTGGAGAAACTGGCTTACTGCTTGGTCATTGCCTCGAGAAAGCTTCGTCCTTATTTCCAAGCACATCCGCTTACTGTGTATACCGATCAGCCGTTATGATAGGTCCTCACGCGGCCTGAGACGTCTGGAAGGTTACTCAAGTGGAATATTGAACTGAGCCAATTTGACATTACTTATGCTCCGCGGAGAGCCATTCAAGGGCAAGTCCTAGCTGACTTCATAGCTGAATTTACTGTTCCTGACGACTTACCTGAAACCAGCGAGTCTCCTGAATATGTCTGGAAACTTTATACAGATGGTGCATCAAACGATCGGTGTTCGGGCGCTGGAGTTGTACTAGAAACCCCCGAAGGTCGATCCATATGCTATGCTTTGAAGTTTGATTTTCACGCAACCAACAATGAAGCCGAGTATGAAGCCCTGTTGACTGGGTTAAAGCTTGCCAGAGATCTGAGAATTATCGCTGTAGAAGTTTATTGTGATTCACAGTTGGTTGTGTGTCAGGTACGGGGAGAATATCAAGCAAGAGATCGAAGGTTAGCTGCTTATCTAGCCCGAGTTCAGGAAGCGCTGGATCAGTTTGATTATTATGCTATTTACTACATACCACGAGATCGCAATCAAAAGGCCGATTCATTGGCAAAGTTGGCCAGCACAGGTGAAGCACAGCAAATGGGACTCGTCCCGGTCGAAACGTTGCCTTTCCCAAGCATCGATCAAATCAAAACGAATGATGTGTTGGAGACCTTTCCCAGCAGAGAATCATGGATGACTCCGTATCGAAATTATATTGAGAATGGGATATTGCCTGAGCACCGAAATGAGAAAAGGCAAATTCTACGAAAAGCTTCGCGGTTCATCATTCAGGACGGGATCATGTATAGAAAAGGTTATTCTGTTCCACTCCTCCGGTGTATCGCTCACGACGAAGTCAAACGAGTGTTACATGATGTACACGAGGGAGAATGCGGCGATCACACCGGTGGACAAGCGCTTGCTAAGAAGATACTCCGATATGGATATTACTGGCCGACGGTAAATCGAGATGCTGCCAATTACGCCAGAAAGTGCGACAAGTGCCAAAAACACGCTCGAATTCCAAGAGCCCCGCCTACCGAGTTAACTCAAATGGTCAGTCCCTGGCCGTTCGCTATGTGGGGTATCGATATCATTGGCGCTTTGCCTCTGGCAAAAGGTGGTGCGAAGTATGCCATCGTCGCAGTTGATTACTTCACGAAATGGGCCGAGGCCGAAGCTCTCGCAACGATTACATCGAAGAAAGTGATAAACTTTGTGGTCCGCAATATCATTTGCCGATTTGGACTCCCACATACCATCATCACCGATAATGGGACCCAATTCGAAAGTTCGGAGTTCAAGAATTTCTGCCAACGGTTTCACATTCATAAAAAGTTCTCTGCAGTCGCGCATCCACAAGCAAACGGTCAGGTCGAAGCTGTTAACAAAGTTATCAAATCCATCTTAAAGAAACGACTGGAAAAGGCTGGGGGCAAATGGGTCGATGAACTTCCTATGGCATTATGGGCTTATCGAACAACTCACAAGACCGCAACTGGACACACCCCATTTTCCTTATCCTATGGCTCGGAGGCCGTCATTCCAGTGGAGACAGAAGTATTTTCTCACCGTGTAACTTATTACGATCCGAAAACAAACGCTATATTGCTCGCTGAATCTTTGGATCTGTTGGACGAGAAACGAGAAGAAGCCGATTTAAGAGCGGCCGCTTACCGAAGTCGGGTCGCCCGATTATATAACACCAAAGTTCGCCTCCGAACCTTTGATCTCGGTGATCTGGTCCTCAAGAGAATATACCCGGTTCCTTCACACATGAAACCAAATTGGGAAGGACCGTACGTGATTACGCAAAGACTTGGGGATGGCACATTCAAACTATCAACCGTGGACGGTCTAGTTTTACCAAGAGCCTGGAACAGCGAGAGTCTCCGCCGCTATTACATATGACATGCTTTATTTATTTCATTATGTTTTTTATTCAACAATTTACTTTTGCATTTCGAAATTAGAATTTGTAATAAGGCAACTGATTTGCCATATTTTCTTATTTCAGCAATAAAATGCCATCTCTTCGAGCCAGAGCTGTGATTCATTAAATACAATGTACAACATCACGATGCACGAAGAGCTAAGTTCCATCACACAGTGGAATTTATTCAAGTAGGGAGTGGCGGTGAAGCAATCAACCACTCGCTAAATGAAACCCGAGCTCGGGGGCAAGCCATCACATCAGGCCATGAAATGGGTTGACACACGACAACCCTTCATTCAACTCCGTACTCCCAGAGTGCGAGGCGGAGTATAAACATTTTACTAAACTCCGTGCTCCCAGAGCACGAGGCGGAGTATAAACATTCTTCCAACTCCGTACTCCCAGAGTGCGAGGCGGAGTATAAACATTTTTCCTAAACCCCAGCGTACTCCGAGAGCACGAGCTGGGTACAAGCTTTTTACTTAACTCCGTGCTCCCAGAGCGCGAGGCGGAGTATAAACATTCTTCCAACTCCGTGCTCCCAGAGCGCGAGGCGGAGTATAAACATTCTTCCAACTCCGTGCTCCCAGAGCGCGAGGCGGAGTATAAACATTCTTCCAACTCCGTGCTCCCAAAGCGCGAGGCGGAGTATAAACATTCTTCCAACTCCGTGCTCCCAGAGCGCGAGGCGGAGTATAAACATTCTTCCAACTCCGTGCTCCCAGAGCGCGAGGCGGAGTATAAACATTCATCTAACTCCGTACTCCCAGAGTGCGAGACGGAGTATAAACATTCATCCTACTCCGAACTCCGGAGCGCGAGACGGGGTATAAACATACGTCAACTCCACACTTCTCCCCAATACAGGGGGCAGAACCATAACACATAACGAGTTGAAGACAGAAAGGGAATAGATTTTCATTTCCATTATCAACAAAAAGAATCTGATTACAAAGTGTTTATGAAAAATTCTGCTAGTGGGAGCCGAATCCACATCTATACACGGCTATAGAAAAATCAACAAAATGCTACCCTACGCAATAGAGATTTAGAGAAAGAGTTCAATCTTTCTTCTTCCTTATCTTCTTCTTCGGGGTAGCTCCACCCGATCCGCTGCCCGACTTCTTCCTCAATCGCTTGCTCTTTTCAGGCTTGCCCTCCGGCAGCGATATAATGTCGACATCTTCCTCAGAGCTGGAGGCGACGGAAGTTCTTCTAGGAGGACGAGCTGGAGGTATAGGAGTAGTAGCAGGAGGAGGGACAGGAGCAGTCTCGATCAATACAGTACCGCCCGGTGAAATCACCATTAACGGGGCAGGCCCGGGCGGACTAGCACTAACATTCCCTGCTGCCATCTCGGCAGCGATCTCAGCAATAACGTCGTCCTCACGAGATACTTGGGCCGCATCAGATGTGCCAATAGCTGGCATAGGTAAACTAACGGTCGGAGCAGCCTCACTCACAACATCGGACGGATTGGCAGAGGGATCGATGGGTTCATTGAGAAGCTCCTCAATCATTTGAGCGCTGAAAGAAAACATATTTGCATCTCCCTCCTCGCCAATCAAAGTAGAAGTCGTGATGGCTTCGGAAAAAACTGCCCCTTGTGTTTGATGAGGAACTGATAAAGCAAGGGGCGCAGAAACAATAACTTCGGTCACTGAAATACGACAAAACGAAGATTGTTAGCCAAGTGTGTTGCTTAAGGTTCTTCACAACTAAACTACGAGAAGCGTTCAAATACCTTCCTTAGTCTGGACCGAAACATGGGTGGAATCATCGGCGGAAGATAATAACGGTTGGTCAGGATTATATGCAGGAACAGATTGGGGGTCTACCGCACCAGTGGTTTCGGGCAATGTTGGGATTACGGCTCCAACACTTGCCTCATGATGCACGGTCCCCGAACCTTCGCCTGTCTCTAGAGATTGGACGCCGAGCTTTTCTTTCGCCATAGAGATTACCACCTCATGAAGGGTCTTCCTCTCATCCTCGGTAAGCAGACGCATCTCCAGTTCAAAGTCGTCAAGTGCTCCATCTGGATGCGCTGCTCTCTTCTCATTCACCAGCCGGGTCCAGGCATTGTACAAGATCATGGAGTCATCTCCCAGCCACGCTAAATTTCTGTGTTCCAGCACATTAGCGTTATACGTGACTAAGAGATCGTCAAACTCAGCATCTAGCCTAGACCTCTCCTCCAAGATATTTTCCTGAATCTCTGCTTCCACAGATTTAGCCTTGACCGCCGCCGCAGCAAGTTCGGCCCTGAGAGATACTGCTTGGTCGCAAGCCTCTTGAGCAGTGGCGTTCGCATCATCCTTCTCCTTCACCATTTCAGCGAATTTGGCCTTAAGCTCATTCAGCTCTTTAACGGCTAAGTCTCGCTCAGCTGCAATGGTGGTATTGCGATGGCCCATCTCTTCCACTGTGGCGCAATGTTCTTGCTGCATCCTCGCTAGTTTGGCCACGACACCCTCGTGTTTCTTAAGTGTTTCAAGCTCTGACTTTCGGGACGTTTCCACTTCGGATTGAAGAACTTGAATGATGCGTTTCTGCTTCGCAATGTCAACATCACGTTCAGCAATGACCTTCGCCCTGTCGAAAGCTACTCTAGAAGCCTTCACGGCTGCCTTATACCACTCCTTGTACTGAGCATAGAAGTCGTGGATGTAATTATGAGCAGTGGTCTCAGCTTCCGGAGGGATTCTTTTAAAGTTAGGAGGGAAGATATAGCCATCCATGCAAATTTCCGGATAGTCATTTTTCATTTGGGCGAGTTTAGCAGCTCCCTCGCTTGTCAACTCAGCCGGAGCTTGTTCAATTATAGCGGCCGCCGTTGGTTCCACTCTTGGCCGTTGAGCGTCAGGCCGAGAAGATTGAGAAGGCAATTGTTGCTGATGAGATGGCCTTGGGAGGTCTACTGGAGCCCTGGGAGGCGGAGGAGAACGAGATCGGGGTCGGTGCTGGTATCCCCGGTCTCTGTCAGAGTAATCATAGCCAGAACGGTTACGCGAGTAATCTCTGTCTCTGTCATAACGTTCTTGACTCGAGTAGCCTCGCCCATGGTCCCTATCTGTCTCTCTCCTACGGGAATCATAAAATGGAGAAGATTGGCGCACATTCCAAAGCCTATCTAGAGTGGAGCCATGCCCTGACATCTCACCTGCGATAAGAAAGAATTACGGATTAAAATCCCATAAAGCAATGTTTACTATGCAGAAGTCATGGAGTGCCGTGGAAGTGTGTGTAAATGTGTAAACCCCCAAACCGACCGGAAGTGTTGACCGCACTTAAAGGAAAGGGCTCGTTCATGTTTAGGACATCTTGCAATTCCTCCAACCCAGGATTATGAGAAATCGATATATAATCTGGGATAGGAATATCGTCAAGCCCTTTGAGAGAATCTCTCGAATGAGAAGGGGCGGCCTCAGAAATCATAACTCCGGAAGCGGGAAGAAACACATCTACAGATTTTCCCCCCTTTGACTTAAGTTTTTTGGAAACGGCGGCCTTGCCTTTCCGTTTTTCTCCTGATTCCTCCAAGTTTCCCGAAAGGTCAGCCATTGGCTCTGAATCCGTATGGGTTCTTTCTTCGTCACTCGCCTCGATTATTCTGATTCCGAGTGACTTCTTCGCTTTTCTCTTCTTGGGTTTCTTCTTATTTTCCTTCTTGGGGACGGACTTTGAAAATCCCTCAACAACTATGCTTTGATTAATGTCGATCAAACCCAGAACTCTTAAGTTGTAGTCGTTCAGCACCGAGTCAATATGCCTCAGCTCGCTTGGGACTTCTTGAAGACTCCGGACGGTACCCTTGAAACGCCCTCCATCGGGCCTAGAGATAATAGCTGTAAAAGGAATGAAATGTCAATTTTAACACCGAAGAGCTATTGGTCAAGGAAATAGGTTAAGGCGCTTACGTCTAGACAACCATCGCCTAGCGAAACCCGGAGGGCACCGGACGTAGAACCATTCGTTCTTGAAATAGCTCAGTCGCGTCCAAGCTCCAACTACAACTTGGCAATTTCTGACTGCCTCCAAAAATGTAAACGACGGGCTATCACCCCTGCTCTTGAAGTTAAATATGTGTCTGATCTCGGAGGGCCTCGGCGGGCGAAAAAGACAGTCCATAAATATTACAAAGGCACTATTTAGCAACGCGTGCCCGTTGGGATGAAGTTGTGAAGGAGCGATTCCTAAATATGATAGCATCCCTCTGATATATTGATTGAAAGGAGGAAGAGTTCCAGCCGCACAAGCATGACGGTAGAATGCTGTATATCCTTCGGGTGGATTGTGCGGTCTATCAGTGGCGCTGGGTAATAATACGTCACCAAGAGATATGTTATGCTTTAAGCATATTCGTCCCAATAAGGATTCAGAGATGTTGGACTGAACCGAATCAACGGGGTCCTCAATAAATATCGCCTCCGGCAATTCATCTGGAGCTGGATCGATTATATCGGCAGGGATATCGGGAATCTCAAGCACCGGAGGAGTCGAGCTCTGTACCTCTTGTTGTTGGGAGCTCGAAGATTCCATAATTAGCTAACTCATTAGAAAGCAACGTTAAGTTCATGAACAAGCCCATGCATGCCCCTGTGTAGTGTGTATGAACGTGTCGTGCAGTGTAAGTGATATACATCGCTTAAGCAGATGTAACAGAATGAAGCAAGATGTTCGTACAACATAACTTGAAAATTTAAAAACGAAGATGACCGTCATCGCTGACCGTCACTTCCACCCCATCCGAAGGCTACTACCCACTTCAAGTATAAGTCTTTCAGTTGTATTATTGGTTAAGTCATAGTTCCATCGACGAGCTTCAAAGGAAATGCAGGTTCAAGTCTGTTGGTCAAGTTCGATTATGCAAGGCCGAAGCTCATCGGAGTCAAGTATGCTAAAGTTCATTAAGTTTATCAGAGAATAACTTGAAACTGGTCGTAGTTCATATGATGGAGCAAGTCAAAAAGTAACGGTCTCCTAGGACGAAGATTTTCGAATCCATCGGCGCGAATCGATGCAGGTCGAATCGATGAAGTCTGGTTCCAGTTGCTTCGAATCCATATGGATCGATTCGATGCAACATTAGGATAGAGGAACACTTCGAATCCATGATCTATGCCTGACTTCGAATCGATCAAAACTGAGATCCTTCGAATCGATCAGAGTATCGCTACTTCAAATCGATTGCCACGAGCTTTCTTTCCTTTTTTCTTAAAACAATCGATTCGAAGCTATGCATTCAAAATCGATTCGAATGATTCGTGCCTGGATCGATGCGAAGCAACGGAAGACAACACTCTGATCGATATAACTCAAAAGGTTCCACTCCTCGATTCCATCGAGTCGACCCACTTCGTTCAGATCTCATTACTCCTCGAAATTTTCAGAAAGGAAGACTGAATCAATGCAAAAATTTCTAAGTCCTATTTGTCTCCTCTCGAATCGATCCCGTGAGTACCTGGTTTTTCCTACAAATGAAAGCGTGGAAGGGATCGATCGTTTTGAGGAAAGCGCGTTTGTCCTGGCCTTGGAGAGGTCGATTCGAAGAAGGAGCTCTCGTAACAGTAAAAGTTAAAAGTTAAAAGTGAACAGGACCCCGGTATATATAGGGGAAACGAGACCATTCATCTCCCGGTCAAGCGCAACCGGAAATAACGGGTCTAGCTCATCGATTCGAAGCAGTATCTTCGAATCGATCGCTGCAAGGCATCGATCGATTCGAGGCTGACCAGGTGACCTCGTCGATTCGAACTCAAATATCTACACCAGACAACTTCGAAACTTTTCCTTCGAATCCGCAGCGTCGATTCGAAGCACGGCGTCGGAAGAGTCAGGGGGAACGTTCGACTCCATCGATTCGAACAGTCAAGTTCGAATCCTTCAATTACAAATCCATCCAAGCATCGAATCCACACAGTATCGATTCAAAGAACCATCGATTCGAAGCTGTCGACAGAAGATGAACCTGGGTCACTACGCCCCATCGATTCGAAGTGTCTACTTCGAAACCATCAACTCGAGGCGGATCCAGAAACATTGCTTCGCATCCATCAAATACCGCCGGTCAAATGGGCGAATCGTTTCCATATGAAAAATTGCTTGTCCACTCTTGTACCGATTCAGGAGAGGATCAATACGAGAGGATGATCATAGACAATCATAAAAGCAATGTTTTAACTCAAATCTCAAATCGGTCCAGGAGAGGACCGATGCAGATTTCGATAGCGAACCGAACGGACAACAACTTGCGATCACGCAACGTTAACCAAGGTCAAGATAATACACGTGTGCACGTATTTTTTGACTAATGTTTTGGTCTTCATCATCAACAGGAATCAAATGTTCATCTCGTCATGACTCAAAAGCCCAGACAGCCAGTCACGATTATACGACAGTCGACAACTGCAATACAGAATGCAACTTTCGATAAAGCATGTTGTAGCAATCCAATGAGAGACTGCAGCTTTTCAAAGCACGTCATGTTTACACAAGACGTACTTTGGGGGGCAAATGTTATCCCGCCTTTTGGCAAGGCCGTGACACCAAGGACTTGGATAGATACCGGTGGTAGGTTGTCTCAGAAGTCGATTACACATAAGGATCGCTACGGATATCGATGAACTTTGTCCGAGTCCGGATCGGGCTGCAATCGATAAGACACATCGAGCAAAGCCATGGGAGCCAACGATCCAAGTTTCAAGTCAATCCGAGTTCGTATGCTCGAGATATCGTCGACAAAAGATGGAGTAGGGCACCCTTAGTTCGAATCCATAGGCGAAACCTATGTTCGAATCCATTGGCCAGGAACCAGTTCGAATCCATCGAACTTCCATTGCCTCGACTCCATCAGCCCTCCCTTGCTTCGACTCCATCAGCATAGAGGCTCTCGTTCGAATCCAACTGGACCAAGCATTGATTCGAAACCATCGAGATAGCATTGGTTTGAATCAATTATAGTTAGCTGTACTTCGAATCGATTCGAACGATACCTTAAGTTCGAATCGATTGGAGCTTTCTACAATTCGAATCCATCAAGAGAGGGAGCTTCGAATCCAGGAGACGTAGCTTCACTTCGAATCCAGGAGATATAGCTTACCCTCGACTCCACTATCTTCGAATCCACTCAACTGGGAGTCCTCGACTCCACCATCTTCGAATCCAAGTCGTGGATTCGACCCAGTCAATGCGGAGTGCAAAGCGGACCGATGCGAAGAAGGCACACCACGTCACCATCTTCACGAGCAGGAGGATCGATTCGAACGAATCGATTCGAGCATATCGATTCGAACGACTCCAGAATACGAAAAACACCAACTTGAATCGATCATAACTCGAGTTCTACAAGTCCAAATGCCATGAAATTTTCACAGAAGCTTAAGCGCATGATGAGGAATGTTCACACCAAATTTCAGCTCGATTGGATGATTTCTTGATCGATTCGAACCAAGGGTCGAATCGATCCCGAAGTGGGCCCGGATCTCCAGATTTCGGCCATGTGGGCCCCCTGACGTGCCAGAATTGGTCTCCCCTCATTTTAGGCGAAATATCAGCCTCCTACACCTATAAATAGAGCCCCTGGTCATTCAGAAAAGGGGTCGGAGAATTCTAAGTATTGAAGAGCGCCCAGATTCTGCCAGATTTACTCCAGAACACCGCCGCTGCTTTAGATTAACACTAAGCATTTAGATTCAGTTGTATTGCCTTATTAACTACTGTAATCTTCAAGTAATCGAGCAATAAAATCATCCAATTTCACAGTGGACGTAGGCAAAACGCCGAACCACTCTAAATCGCTTGTCTTTGCAATTTACTTTCTGTTATTTGGAGTTTTTGTTAGATAATCCACAGTTTTAATTTTCATTCTTCACTTTTATCTCTTCAAAAACTTCCGAAGAGTGTTGTGCCCATTTTTGGTACAAACATATAATATAGTAGCTTAGAATGATTTGAATCCCTTATGCAGTTGTTTCTCAAGGTATGTTAATCATTCCTTTTTATAGATATTGAGAATGAGTTGAAGAGGGAGCCCAGCTGCTAGGGACGGCCGTGTTGTTGAGGGGGCTGCTGATTATGTTGCTATGTTCGAAGCTATGATGACTTCGATCATGAGAAGGATGCCAGCTACGGGGCCGTCAGTAGATGTTGGAGTTCAAGTCCAAACTCCAAAACCGGTGGATTTTGCTAAGTTGTGTAAAGACTATACCGCCCTTGGAGGAAAGGTTTTCTTTGGAATAGAGTCAACCATTGAAGTCCAGAGGTAGATAGATGCTTGTAGAAGGATCTTTAGTGATTTGGGAATTGAGGATGCGACTAAGAGGAAGTTAGCATCAAGACAGCTTCAAGGGAGAGCTTCTGATTGGTGGAACTCTATCACCATTGATACTCCGGAGGAAGAAATTACTTCGGAGCAATTCCAAGTCAGATTTGAAGCTAAGTTCATTTCTACAGCTCAGAAGTCTGTTCTGTTCAAGAAGTTTGTGGAGCTCAAGCAAGGAGGAAGACCAATTCTTGAGTATGTTTCTGAGTTTGAAGCTTTGTCCAAGTATGCTCGGTCGTATATTGAATCTTCGTACCAGAAGAACGAGAAGTTTGTGACAGGCTTGGACAGTTATCTTGGGAGGTAGTTGGTGGATCATTTGGACGATTCATTTGAGAAGCTTGTGGAGAAAGCTCTCAGGCATGAGAATCTGTTTCCTAAAGAGGGATCTGTTGTTGCTGTGACCAAGGGAGAGTCTAGACCACAGCAGGGTGGAAACAAGAAGAGGAAGCAGCAGCAGCAGAAAGGTAAGGATGGCCAGAAGAAGCCGAAGGGCGAAGTGACCTGCTACAATTGTCAGCAGAAGGGCCATTTCTCCAGAGATTGCAAGAATCCGAAGGTGCCGGTGAAGTGCCACAACTGTGACAAGCCGGGGCATGTCAAGAGGAATTGTCTAGAACCGCGGAAGGACAAGCAGATTGTGCAAGCTTATGCTTTGGGAGCTGTTCCATCATCTTCAAAAGCTCCTACCGTTGAAGAGAAAGGAAAGAGTGTAGTGGTTCAAGGTACTCTTTTTCTATGTGGTGTTCCAGTTAGAGTGCTATTTGATACTGGGGCGCCGCATTCGTTTGTTTGTAATGAACTTGTAGGCCGGTTAGGTTTAGAACCGGATATTGTTGATAGGCCATTGGTTGTGACTAATCCAGTTGGGGTTCGTCTTGTTGGAGTATGCTATGCCGTGGTCTGATTGTATCGAGTCATGATTGCTCTTTTGTTTGTGATTGTTTTGTTCTGAACTTTGCGGGGTTCGGAATTATTTTGGGTATGGACTGGCTTAGGAAGTATGCGGCAAAGGTTGATTGTGAAAGGTTGGAGGTGACAGTCGAGAATGTGGAGGGGCGAAAGATTGTGATACGATGTAAGCATGAAGAAGGCGTCTTCATGAGCTTCATGTATTCGCTGGTTGTTCCACGGGATGGACTGTCATCGTTGCCAATCGCTAATGGATTTGAGGATGTCTTTGACGAGATCAAAGGGTTACCGCCACATAGAGAGATCGAGTTTCATATAGATCTAGTTGAAGGAGCCAGACCTGTTGTGATGCCTCTTAGGCGGATGGCGCCTAGGGAACAGCAGGAGTTGAAGGTGCAGGTTGATGATCTTTTGCAGAAAGGATTCATTCGGCGTAGTGTGTCCGAATGGGGTGCACCAGTTGTGTTCGCAACCAAAGCAGATGGATCGTTGAGGTTGTGTGTGGATTATCGTGAGCTGAATAAGGTGACTAAGAAGAACAAGTATCCATTGCCGAGAATCGATGACTTGTTTGATCAGCTTCACGAAGCTAAGGTGTTTTCTCAGATGGATTTGGCAACGGGATTTCACCAGTTGAGGGTGGCTAAGGATAGTGTGCCGAAGACTGCTTTCAGGACACCATCCGGTTTCTTTGAGTGGCTGGTAATGCCGTTTGGATTGACTAATGCGCCAGCATATTTTGTGGATCTTATGAATAGAGTGTTCAGAGATCAGTTGAGCAAGTTCGTACTTGTTTTCATGGATGATATTTTGATTTATTCCAGAACTGAAGAAGAGCACAAGATGCACTTGCGTATTGTTTTGGAAATCTTGCGGAAACATCAGCTGAAGGCTAAGTTTTCGAAGTGTCACTTCTGGAAGAGTGAAGTGAGGT
This sequence comes from Allium fistulosum, assembly GCA_030737815.1. NCBI lineage: Eukaryota > Viridiplantae > Streptophyta > Magnoliopsida > Asparagales > Amaryllidaceae > Allium > Allium fistulosum. The sequence goes on from CM060905.1 coordinate 186,671,495, forward strand.
TCTTAGGCCATATTATTTCTGGAAATGGAATAGCGGTTGATTCCGCTAAGGTGGCAACAATCCAGGATTGGGTTAGACCTAAGAATGCATCGGATGTGAGAAGTTTTCTTGGATTAGCAGGATATTATCGTCGATTTATCAAAGACTTCTCCAAGGTGGCTGCACCATTGACAGGATTGACGAAAAAGAACCAAGTATTTAGATGGGATTCTAAGTGTGAGCAAGCTTTCGGAATCCTGAAAGAGCGACTGACAAGTGCTCCTGTTTTGACTATTCCAAGTGGAAATGATGAGATGGTGGTTTACACCGATGCATGTGGTACTGGACTTGGAGCAGTGCTGATGCAGAAAGGTAAAGTTGTTGCGTATGCAAGTCGACAACTGAAGCCGCATGAAAGGAATTATCCGACTCATGATTTGGAGTTAGCGGCGATTGTATTTGCTCTGAAGATGTGGAGACATTATCTATTGGGAGTTCGGTTCGAGTTGTTTACAGATCATAAGTCGTTGAAGTATCTTTTCTCCCAAAAGGATTTGAATCTTCGGCAGCAACGATGGCTAGAGTTTTTGGCATCATATGATTTTAGTATAGCCTATACTCCGGGAAAGGGTAACGCGGTGGCAGATGTGTTAAGTCGAAGACATGCAGGATTGGGAGCCATGTTTTCAGAATGGAAGAGACTCGAGTATTTAGCTGGATTTGACTTCAGGCCCAGATGTGAATTGGAACCTGAAATGTTGGCAAACTTATCGATAAGACCGACTCTTGTGGAAAGAATTGGCGAGAGCCAAAAGCGAGACGGTAAGCTTGTCAAGATTATCCGTGATTTGGAATCTGGATTGGATCCAGAAAAGGATAAAGGATTCGAGGTCGATCGAGAGGGTTGGCTTCGGAAGCAAGGACGACTAGTTGTTCCCGATATAGATGAATTGAGAAATGAAGTTCTGAAGGAAAGTCATCACTCGAAGCTGACAATTCATCCAGGTGGAAATAAGATGTATCGGGACATGAAGAGAACCTATTACTGGGAAGGTATGAAGAAAGATGTTGGAAATTTTATTTCCAAATGCATGAACTGCCAGTTGGTAAAAGCCGAGCAGAAGAAGCCCAGTGGATTGCTTCAGCCATTAGAAGTTCCTACATGGAAGTGGGAGCAAATATCAATGGATTTTATCGATGGGTTACCTAGAACAAGAATGGGAAATGAAGGGATTTGGGTCATTGTAGATCGTCTGACTAAGAGTGCAAGATTCATTCCTGTTCGATTGATTAGGACTGCATCAAAGTTGGCTGAGTTGTATGTTAAGTGGATAGTTCGATTCAATGGTATTCCGAAGAGTATAGTGAGCGATCGAGATCCATTGTTCACTAGTGGATTTTGGAAGAGCTTTCAGGAAGTTTTGGGAACCGAGTTGTGTTTGAGTACAGCTTATCATCCTCAAACAGATGGTCAGACCGAGAGAGTCAACCGAGTTTTGGAAGATCTCCTCAGAGCTTGTGTTTTATATTTCGGAGGATCATGGGAAGATCACCTTCATTTGGTGGAATTTTCGTATAATAACAGTTACCAGTCAAGCATTGGTATGGCACCATATGAGGCATTGTATGGAAGACCGTGTAACTCTCCGACATGTTGGTTAGAGACAGGAGAAAAGCTGATACTTGGGCCAGAGATGATTCAACAGACTTCGGATTGCATAGAGATCATTCGGCAACGAATGAAGGCAGCCCAAGACCGACAGAAAAGTTATGCCGATAAGCGTCGTAAGGATTTGGAATTCGACGTAGGTGATATGGTTTTTGTGAAGATTTCTCCACTGAAGAATGTTATTCGATTCGGGAAGAGAGGAAAAATGACTCCGAGATTTGTTGGACCATTCCCGATCATCGAGCGAATTGGAAAGCTCGCCTACAGATTGGAGTTACCAGAGAAGATGTCGAGTGTACACAATGTTTTTCACGTATCGTATCTACGGAAGTATGTGCACGACTCGAATGCGGTGGTTTCTGCTGATAGCTGTGAATATTTCGAAGTTGATCCAGTCGATAAGAGACCTCGTAAGCCGCTTCGTGTTGTGGAAACAGACACGAAACAGCTTAGAAGGAAGGTAGTTAGGTTGCTCAAGGTACAATGGAGTGATGATGATAACGACTGTACATGGGAGGTGGAAGAGAGGATGAAGGCAGCTTATCCTGAACTCTTCAAGGTATGGCCCTAAGGTGTCGTGTCATCTAACGACATTGTAACTTGTTCTAGTTTTAGAATTCTGCATGCTAAGCTAGAATTGGATGCATGGTTTGTTAATTGCTATGGATGGTAGGCATGCAGAATAGTCTTTGATTGCTCTGTTTGTTTGGAATTTCGGGGGCGAAATTCCTAAGGTGGAGAGAATGTAACGACCCGTATTTTTACGGATCGAAACATAGTAAAACAGTTGTCATTAGGTCGCAATGTTGATAAGTCGTCCAGAGTCTAAGTCGTTCAGAGTTAAGTCGTCTAGGGTCTAAGTCGTGGATGAGGTAAGGCTTAGGTCGTGTAATAGTTAGGTCGGAGTAGACGACTTATAGGAATTGGCGACTTATAGGAGTTGGCGACTTATAAGAATAGACGACTTATAGGATTGGCGACTTAAGAGTTAGCGGCATAGGAAACTAAGCGGGTTAACGACTTAAGGAAGTTGGCGACCTAAGGATTTTGGAGATAGGTCGATTAGAAGATAAGTCGTATGGTGGCTTAGGTCGTGGGGTAGGTTGGAGCGACCTATAAGAAGTTGGCGACCTAAGGTAGTGGACGACCTAAGAGTTAGCAACCTAGTGGTTAGCGACCTAGTGGTTAGCGACCTAGTGGTTAGAGACCTAGTGGTTAGCGACCTAGTGGTTAGCGACCTAGTGGTTAGCGAGTTAGCGTAGTTAGGTCGTTAGACGACCTAAGGAGTTAAGTCGTGAGCTTCTGTGTTGAGTTAGGTCGTAGGCGACCTAAGTTAGTTAGTTCATGAGCTTCTGTGTGTGTTAGGTCGCGTGTGTGTTAGGTCGATTGGATCTGTAAGTCGCGCGCATGCGTTAGGTCGTGGGTCGTAGGGTTTCGTTAGGTCGTGGATGCGCATGCGTTAGGTCGTAGGTTTTAGGTCGTGGGTTCTTAGGTCATGGACGACCTAATAGCGAGCGGACGACCTAAGGGGATTTCTGCCTATAAATAGGCGGGTTCTTCTTCATTATTGAGATCGGGATTTTGAAGCGACGAAGTGCTGCCATTTTGAGAGCTCGAGTTCTACACTTCTTCACTTCTTTTCTCCACTTTAATCTTATGCTTCCTTCCATCCAAATCGAAGATCGAATTGAAGATTCAAGGGCTTAGATTGAAGATCTACATCCATCAAAGAGAGATTTCATCGTTTGAAGCGGATTTGTGATAGATCGAGTTAGATCCTTCGCTGTCCAGATCTGAAGTGTGTAGCTTTTGAGGTGTTTAGGTGATTTGGTGAGTGGTGATTATCTCTCACACGGATCCAAAGGAATATATCGGATCGTTGGCTTGATTTTGTGTAAAGTAGTGATTTTCATATATTTTTGTAAACTTAAGTATAGATCCATTGTTCATGATGATTTGACATCCATTTTACTACATGTTAACCTATACAAGTTCATTCATCAAGATTATAGAGATATTGCTCATGTTTTCATGCTTGTTAGACTTTAGACTCTTTATTTACGAAATTGCCATTATTGTTATAATTGTTCATTAGATCATATTTGAATGCTTGATTACTTGGATTAATGTTTGACTTGATTGATTGCTATGAATTAGATGATTGATGATTTGATTTAGACAAGATGGTCGAAGATGATTCAAAAGCTAAGGGAAAGGCTCTTGAATTGGAAAAGCTGCTCGTGGCATATGTAGCGGATGATGAAGCTCATATGGATAGATTTGATGATGATGTTGAGATGAGGCTTTTCTATAATGATGATGAGGCGACGCATAGTATGAGATAGTCTTGGTCTAATCCAGACGGGATCATTCCAAGCATGTTGACAACTCGGTGAAATGGTTCGAGTTTGAGGATAATGGTTTGCTCGAGAGGCGCTTGAGCTAGTATGGAAATAGTCGTCGAGGAGGATGACTAGAAGGCTGAGATCTCATCGTTGTTGAAGGTTCTAGCATGCTCAAAGCAAGAGTACGTTGGGCAGATTCAATAGTCCCTGAAGGCTACTGATTTGTAGTCGAGTACTCTGGGCAGATTCGATAGTCCTAGGCACGGGTTTTGACGACGTGCGGAGTTATGTCTAGAACCGGGGTTTCCATTAGCCCTTGACGGACGGATGAAAGAATGAGCCGGTCATTCAATTAACGATGATATCGAAGCAACGATAACAGTGATAGCCAGAGTCATTGATGTTTGGTTGTATCATCATTCGGTCTCAAGAGCGGTATTTTCTGGGTGCTTATCTGATCTTGGTTTAGGCCTTGGGGGTTTGTACTTGGAAAACATCGCCCTTGACTCGAGTGATAATTGCTTTACTTTAATTGTATGCCTTGCTATGTTTGCTCTGCTTAGTGTGTGTCTGGGGGCTATCACTGTAGAAAGAGGTGGAGTGGGAGGGTTGTATTCCTATTCCTTTTCCTTTATGCTCTTTTGGTATGTTGTTAGTTAATTTACCGCTCACTAAGACTGTTGTCTGACTCAAGGCTTTATGTTTTAACTCTTATTGCCTTGGGCTGTTCGTCCATTTTGGGACAGGCAGACTAGGTAGCAGGTGACAGGTGCTGTTCTTGCTTTCCACGATGCTGATGACGAAGACGAGCTAGAGGATTGCATATTGTTTTCTTACTATAGGTACTAGATGTTTCGCTGCTTGTATATTCTCTGAGTGTTATGTAGTGAGGCTCGATGTATTGACTATTCAGATGTTTGTATTCCACTATTATGAAGTTTTATTGATGAGATTCTATTCTATGAAGCTTCACTATATATATATTCTATTGTATTTTGCCCATGCGCTGTGAGTAATACGATAGATTCTGTTGTTTTAATTTACCCTGATAATCGTCCATGGCTGCCTGGCACACTTTACAGCGCACTATCTCTAGGTTCAGTGCAGGGGTCGTGGGCGGTCGTCACAAGTATAGTTAAAAGTTTTAATGTTGTTTTAAAAAGCATGTTTTAGAAAATTTATTATTAAATGTTTAGATTTTAAAGTAAGTATTTATCAATTTTTATTATAGTAGTAATTATTTAAAGGTAACTTGGAGTTTTGTTTTAAAGGGATAAAAATTTAATTTTATATTTTATAAAGCAGTTTTATTTTAAATATTCTTAAAGTATATATTTTTGAATAAGTATTAAAGTAGTTTTTAACTTAAATGTCTTAAAGGATATTTTAAAATATAATTTTTAAATTATTTTAAAAATTCTAAAGTTTTTGCACTTGGTGTTTCCAGTGGAAATAAATATTTGGGAATTTATTCCATAAGAGGAGTGTGGTTTGAAAAACTGTTTTCAAAAGGGTTGAAAATGGAAGTATATCTTGCGAAGATATTTGTGAGGAAAATAAATAATTTGGAAAATTATTTATTGTTTGATGGATGTTTGTGAATATCAATTGATAGTTAAATAACCGACTATCAATATTTGCCAATGCGCTGATCGTTTCGAAGAGACTGGGATCGGGGTTAATTTCTCGAAAACCATTTCGATCCGGTTTGTATGTTTCATGTGGGAAACAAGTTTGGAGTCGAAGATGGAGCAGTAAAGTGCAAGGGCTAGTCGCTATTAATCCTGAGGATGATTCCAAAATGGATGTAGTAGGAATAGTGCCTTCGGTTCCGTTCGGACCCGGAACGGACTTGTATGGATGAATGCTTTCGGAACATCGTCAGGTGGACGATGGACATTCTAAGGGATATGTTCTATAAAGGTAATGCTTAGCCTCAAGCCTCATCAACCGGGAATCACTGAAAATCATGGGTTATGCAGCAAGGCTATGTGGGTAGCGCCCATTAGGGTGAGGTCATCCCTGTCTAGATGTCCCTTTTAATATTCGGCTTAGTGGTGCGATTGATGATCCCAACCGTGGGGTGATCTTACTCGAAATTACCCTTAGGTGGTTCCGGTCTTGTGTTGTAGGGGATCGGGCGTGGTCCTCGGTACACTGATCTAGACCAGGTACTGTGACAAGTGGTGCCCCAGTGCCTAATCATTAGTTGGAAATCCATTCTCCCTACGCGCCTGTACGGTTTTGATTGTGCCCAACTATTGCTGAAACGTGTGATGCAAGCATTTCAGCTAGATTCTATTTTACTAATTTCTATAGACATTATTATAATATCAGAGGATTTTGGTAAAAATGTTTTGGTTATCCTAAGGTAAAAACCCGACATGTTTATTTTTGGCGTGGTCTTACGAGATGCTTTTGATTTCAAAGGATTTTGAAACTTTAATAATCAATTTGAGTGTGGTTTTCTCACGCTGGTATTCCAGACTGACTCGGGTGTTATTTAACTATAATGCTCGGGTCAGACCGAGTATTATAAATTACAAGAAAGGATGCTGTGGAGCTCAGGAGACGAGCTGGATGTCAATACGTACTTACGTACTTGTTTTAAATATTCCGCTGTGTATCATAAGTTGTATAGTCAGATTTGTGAGGACAAGTTATTATAACTGTCCCGAAATTGTGATGTTGATTGTATTGTACTCTGATGTTGTATTCTAATGATGTATATATGTAAACAAATATAATTTCTTTATGTAAAGCTCTGTTATTATCTATTATATTTGATTCCGCTGCGATGGTTAGATTCTGTTGTTATTTTGTTTCTTCTTCTACCTCCTTCTTCTTTAAAACCCTGATGGTTCGTATTTTCGTTCATCTTGAGTTGATTGATGAGAATAGTGTCGTCTCAAGGAGTACGGATTTACAGGCTATCACACTTGGTATCAGAGCTTAGGCTAGTGATAACCTTGGCTCTGGTGGGATTACTCATTGAAATAGAGTCCATAGAACTCTGGAATGAGTTTGAGTGTATTAATAGATATGAGCGCGTATTTGTTAGTGAATATAAAATGGTTTTATATTGTGTTGATTGGTTTATTGAGTAGTTTATGGATTCTGGTCAATACGAGTAATTAACGTTATTGATAGGAATCTCTAAACACTTGAATAGAACAATTTGACACAGTATTGTTTTAAAATAGGGTAAATGAAATAATTTTACCCAAATTATTTTTGTATATAAAAGAAATAATTTTCGGAAATTATTATAGATATATATGGTTGCTTAGATGGTAGGAAGTGATAATATTAAATTATTGTGAGGAAATTGAATAAGAAATTGAAATCATAACTAACAGCTAAGAAATAAATTTATATAACGGAATGGAATTTGTAAATGTGAATTATATATGTGATTTATAATAAAATAAAATTCCAGAATGATATTTGAATATGAATTGAAAGGATTTGGGATTCGAAATTTTGGAAACAAAATTCCTTTGAGTTTAAAAATGGTTTTCAAAGGTTTTGAAGGAATAATAGTGATATTATTTTGGAAATATTTTGAATTGGATTTGAAATCTGGAGAGATTTGAAAATAAAAATATTTAAATTGTTTTTAAAGAGATAAAAGCATTTAACTCTCTTTCTGTCGCTGTAAAATAACTTCGGTGATGACTGCAGCATCATCGATGTTCATTTTCGAGTTTCCAGGAGAGGAATTGCTACCAAATTGTTTTAAATTGGAATTGTTTGCAAAATGGGTTTGGTTTTGAAATTCAAAGGGATAATTGAATTTACCAAAGAATTTTGGATATAATTGATTTCAAATAATTTTTGAAATACTTAAGTGATTATTAAAGACTCTGGAATTGGTTTAAAATGTTCTTGAGTATCTAAGTAATGGTTTAAACTCTGGAGGTTTAACCAAAAATGTTTATGGATTATAAACAGGTTTTGGAATCTCCATCCTACTTAAATATACCTTAGGATCGTCGCCACCATCCTACTTCAGTTCTGGAATCTCCACCGCATACACAGTTGTTAAAGTGGTTTTCGGTATCGATAGAGAGTATGCCCATATCCGATCTCGATCTCTTTAACAACCAAACGTTATTATAACACCACGGTCATTTCAAAATAGTTTATACTTCAAAACAAAAATATCATTTCCCATTTCAAAACCATATCAATACGATATCATTTTCACTTCAAATATATATCCTTTTCCAAAAATCATAGCACTTTCAAAGTTATAACATTTTCCGGAATTATAAAGCTTAGAATTTGTAGTACTTTGGAAATCATAACATTTGATAACATAATACTTTGAATTTCATAACACTTTCCTCTTAAACAGTTTAGATATTAGTAATAGTACATATATAATAAAATAGTTTATAAAATAAAATAGTTTATATAAAATAGTTATAAGTTAAAATAGTTTATAATAAAATAGTTAGTATATTAAAATAGTTTATATTAAAATAGTTTATATTGAAAATGATTTATATAAAAATAGTTTATATTAAAATAATTTATAAAGTAAAATATAAAATAGTTTAAATATATTTTAAAATAGTTTATATAATAAAATAGCTTCCTCAAATTTCACAAATCGATTCAGATCAACTCAAATTCCAAAATTCAATTTTAATTCAATCTCAATTCATAATTTCAACTCAATTCAGTTTCTAAATAAACCATTTCAAATTTTCGATTTCAAGAACATATTTGAACCATACAATAAGCCATTTCAATTTCAATATATTCAAAGCTTTAAATATTCAACAATTTCAAAACTAAATTCGATAATTTCATATATATCTTAATTTAATTTCATTATTATTTAATTTGTAATATTCACTAAATAAATTCAGTATCATTTAAACAAAAGCCCAAATTTCAAATCACTAAATATTTCTCTCAGTTTATTTAAACTTGAAATATTCATTTTAAATCATCTTAAACCAAAATCAAATTATAAAATCATATCCTTTAAAAACCCCAAATTCCATAAGTTCATATCGATTTAATTAAATATAATTCTTAATTAAATGCAATTTTAAATCAATTTCAAATCTATCTTCTCAACCTTAATTTATTAAATCATTACAAACTCTATATTAAAATATAATTTAAATAAATACTTAACCATATTATATTTTAATAAAATCAACTTTATTATTAAACTTATTTATATTAAAACAAATTTATACATAGCTTAAAATCAAGAATTTAACTATATATAAAATAACATTTATCAAAAATCAATATATTTATAAAACCATATATTTCTTTCCAAAACCATAAAAATCATTTTCAAAATATTTATATATATAGACCAACGGTGTCTGTATATAATTTTCTATCCTTTGGTCAAGTGATATGGATATTTATCATTTCAATCAGTAATTTAAATATATACAGGTATATATCTTTTCAACCCGTAATCCCAAATTCAAATCAATTGAAAATCGCTTGGGTTTATCATTTCAACGCATAACGATTTTCTCCTATTCTACAAGATCATTCGGGTATGTATCATTTCAACCCATAGGGAATTCTATTGTGACGACCCATAATTTTTGGATATTTGAAATTGAGATATTTAATTGATTTCAAATATTTAAAAGTTAGTTTTTAACTTAAATTTCAAATATCTCTATTTATTGGATAATTAAATATTGAATTTAATTATTGAAGTTGAGTAAAATATTTAATCTTCAGTTTTAGGCCGGTTAAAAATATTTCAAAGGCTTGGAAAATTTATATTTATGATACTGAAGATAATAGAAGTATTAAAATTGAATTTTAAGGTGATTTGTTCAGTTTTAAAAATATATAGTTTAAATCGATGTTTAAAAATAGCCTTCCGAGACACAGTCTCAGAATTCGACGAAACCAGTTCCTTTGGATCCGTAGTAGTGTATTATTATTGGATTTCAAATTTCATAGTGTTTGGAGTTATTGTAAGGGCGTATGGTAAGTAAACGCGCTGAATTTATATCGGAAATTCAATATTAACCGGGTCCAAAAAGCTATCTTCTCCATACGATCGAATTAGGACTCGGAACCTTTTCCATTGCGTTCGGAATAGGGGTTTAACATTATAAACGTCTAACGTCATGCCTCGTTAGGGGTTCGAGATTGGAAGTTGCATTCATTGTGATAATTTGAAATTCAATTTAAATTATATATGTATATTCTCATACAAGCAACTTTCACCAGCCGACATCCCTTCACATCAGCGTTTTTTTTCATCTCCATTCACAACACTGTTCACACAGAACATAGCCGACCTAACTTTTCCCTTCGTTCAAATCGATGTTCCTCCTGTTCAGATCAAAATCACGTCATCTTCTTTTCGAAAATTCAATCAGTTGAAAAGATGAGAAGAAAAGTGTATATTTATACATCGCGTGCTCATTCTCCTCTCAGATATTGAAATCCCTCTCTAGTTCGAAAAAATATATATCATCGCCTCTTTTCAAATCGAAATCCCGTCTCCTCCCTCCCTTCGAATTCATTCAGGAAGTTGAAATCCATTTTCCCCTCTCTCGAATCAAAAGCGAATCTCAATCGTAAGGCGCAAGGGTGGTCGCGTCGGCAATGTCGAGCTCGTGAGAGTGGGTTGTTAGCGAAGGTTCAATGGATACGTGGGATCGAACTCGCTGGTGCTCCCTCTCTTCTTCGTGCACGAGATGGGTTCGCTCGGCAGTTCGCCACTTCGACTTATTCGCGACGAAGTCGCACTGTTCTGGCATCTTCGAGGCAGCATTAGCGACCAAGACAGAAGGTGGAGGCGCTGTGACTTCGGCAACTTGGTCTGGGATAAGATTTCGGTGACGTGCTTCCTCGTGCTCAGGTGGTGTTTTGAGGAAGGAGAGCCTTCTGGTGATTTTTTTTACCCTAGTTATTTTATTAATCTAAATTTAATTCTGAAGGGAAATTAAATTGAAATTAACAGTAAGGTATTGGGTATATTATTCACGTAATCAGGATTTATTGCAGGTTAGGAAATTTATTAACAGTAAGATAAGTTTTTACTTAGTAAAATAATAATAATAATAATGGTACTTATATGAATCGATTAATTTTGAGGGTGGTTCGTATATTTATTTGAGAAAGGAGGACATATATATATATATATATATATATATAAAAAAAAACCTGTCGTAAAATTTATAAACTAGAAAACAGGGGGAAATATAAATTAGGTTAGTCTAATTATCATTTAAAATTAGTTTAAATTAAATTAATAAATGGTAATTTATATTTCGATTAGTTCAATTGTTAATAAAATCATCCAATATTTATACAAGGTCTAAAATCGAGAAACAAGCTGGAATGAAATGGGTTGGAATGGATTGCAAAATAAAAAGAAAAGGTGAGTTAATCTCACTCATTTGGGTTATTTAAATTTAAATATTTGGTTGAATGATTAAATTGATTGGTTGAGGTATATTATATATAGTAGTGTGTGTATATATATATTGGAGTGATTTATTTCCCGCATTTTATAGCGGATGAGACCCTATGCGCCGCATAATAGTGGAAGATATTTTATAAACCCATATACCACGATATTCCACCTCGAAGTGGAATTGGTATTGTGCTAACATATGTGGATGTAGGGAAACAGGTTGGAGGGATCCAACTGGATTCCTCAAAATTATTTAGATTTATCTGATAATTATGTGATATGATTATTTGATATTCTGTGATAAATTATATTGATCATATTAGGAATTGAAATTTATTGATTACTCTGGCTTGATTATATATATTTTGGAATTTTGAGAATTGAAATATATATATAAATGAAGTTTGGATTTTTTAAGTAAATAAAAAGGAATCTTTTTAAATAAATAATTATAAGGAACTTGGATAATTTAAAATGATTTGGAGGAATAAAAGTTGATCTCTAAATTGTAACAAATAAACCCAAAGTATGGAAAAGGAGATATTTGAATAAATAAACTCAAGTGTTAATATTTAAAAGGAGTAAAATATTTATTTTAAAAATTCAAGATTTAGATTGGTTTGGAAAAGATAAGGGAGAAATTTGTGGATTCAAGTTAAATAAAGTTTTAAAATCCTAATTTAGAAGCTTAATCTGGAATAAATGAAATTAACGGATTTTAAAATAAATTTGAGTAAGTAAAGAATTTATTTTAAAATGGAATTGATTTGGAAATCAATTTGAAATTTTGGTAAAGTAATTGAACTGGGTCTAAAAGATGGATGAGACTATGAGATTTATAAACTGGGTTTATAAAGTAATATATCAGTGGATATGTGGAAGAATAAATTCAAGGCGGGAATTTATTAAAGGAATGGGTAAATTTGTTGAAAAATAAATAGTGATTTATTTTTAAAAGATGTGAAAGAGAAGCGTATTTTCCCTGGATGGCCAAGTACGTTTTAAAAGTAAATTTTCAAGTATAGTTAAAAGTTTTAATGTTGTTTTAAAAAACATGTTTTAGAAAATTTAGTATTAAATGTTTAGATTTTAAAGTAAGTATTTCTCAATTTTTATTATAGTAGTAATTATTTAAAGGTAACTTGGAGTTTTGTTTTAAAGGGATAAAAATTTAATTTTATATTTTATAAAGTAGTTTTATTTTAAATATTCTTAAAGTATATATTTTTGAATAAGTATTAAATTAGTTTTTAACTTAAATGTCTTAAAGGATATTTTAAAATATAATTTTTAAATTATTTTAAAAATTCTAAAGTTTTTGCACTTGGTGTTTCCCGTGGAAATAAATATTTGGGAATTTATTCCATAAGAGGAGTGTGGTTTGAAAAACTGTTTTCAAAAGGGTTGAAAATGGAAGTATATCTTGCGAAGATATTTGTGAGGAAAATAAATAATTTGGAAAATTATTTATTGTTTGATGGATGTTTGTGAATATCAATTGATAGTTAAATAACCGACTATCAATATTTGCTAATGCGCTGATCGTTTCGAAGAGACCGGGATCGGGGTTAATTTCTCGAAAACCATTTCGATCTGGTTTGTACGTTTCATGTGGGAAACGAGTTTGGAGTCGAAGATGGAGCAGTTAAGTGCAAGGGCTAGTCGCTATTAATCCTGAGGATGATTCCAAAATGGATGTAGTAGGAATAGTGCCTTCGGTTCCGTTCGGACCCGGAACGGACTTGTATGGATGAATGCTTTCGGAACATCGTCAGGTGGACGATGTACATTCTAAGGGATATGTTCTATAAAGGTAATGCTTAGCCTCAAGCCTCATCAACCGGGAATCACAGAAAATCATGGGTTATGCAGCAAGGCTATGTGGGTAGCGCCCATTAGGGTGAGGTCATCCCTGTCTAGATGTCCCTTTTTATATTCGGCTTAGTGGTGCGGTTGTTGATCCCAACCGTGGGGTGATCTTACTCGGAATTACCCTTAGGTGGTTCCAGTCTTGTGTTGTAGGGGATCGGGCGTGGTCCTCGGTACACTGATCTAGACCAGGTACTGTGACAGGTGGTACCCCAGTGCCTAGTCATTAGTTGGAAATCCATTCTCCCTACGCGCCTGTACGGTTTTGATTATGCCCAACTATTGCTGAAACGTGCGATGCAAGCATTTCAGCTAGATTCTATTTTACTAATTTCTATAGACATTATTATAATATCAGAGGATTTTGGTAAAAAAAAATTGGCTATCCTAAGGTAAAAACCCGACATGTTTATTTTTGGCGTGGTCTTACGAGATGCTTTTGATTTCAAAGGATTTTGAAACTTTAATAATCAATTTGAGTGTGGTTTTCTCACGCTGGTATTCCAGACTGACTCGGGTGTTATTTAACTATAATGCTCGGGTCAGACCGAGTATTATAAATTACAAGAAAGGATGCTGTGGAGCTCAGGAGATGAGCTGGATGTTAATACGTACTTACGTACTTGTTTTAAATATTCCGCTGTGTATCATAAGTTGTATAGTCAGATTTGTGAGGACAAGTTATTATAACTGTCCCGAAATTGTGATGTTGATTGTATTGTACTCTGATGTTGTATTCTAATGATGTATATATGTAAACAGATATAATTTCTTTATGTAAAGCTCTGTTATTATCTATTATATTTGATTCCACTGCGATGGTTAGATTCTGTTGTTATTTTGTTTCTTCTTCTACCTCCTTCTTCTTTAAAACCCTGATGGTTCGTATTTTCGTTCATCTTGAGTTGATTGATGAGAATAGTGTCGTCTCAAGGAGTACGGATTTACAGGTTATCACACTTGGTATCAGAGCTTAGGCTAGTGATAACCTTGGCTCTGGTGGGATTACTCATTGAAATAGAGTCCATAGAACTTTGGAATGAGTTTGAGTGTATTAATAGATATGAGCACGTATTTGTTAGTGAATATAAAATGGTTTTATATTGTGTTGATTGGTTTATTGAGTAGTTTATGGATTCTAGTCAATACGAGTAATTAACGTTATTGATAGGAATCTCTAAACACTTGAATAGAACAATTTGACACAGTATTGTTTTAAAATAGGGTAAATGAAATAATTTTACCCAAATTATTTTTGTATATAAAAGAAATAATTTTCGGAAATTATTATAGATATATATGGTTGCTTAGATGGTAGGAAGTGATAATATTAAATTATTGTGAGGAAATTGAATAAGAAATTGAAATCATAACTAACAGCTAAGAAATAAATTTATATAACGGAATGGAATTTGTAAATGTGAATTATATATGTGATTTATAATAAAATAAAATTCCAGAATGATATTTGAATATGAATTGAAAGGATTTGGGATTTGAAATTTTGGAAACAAAATTCCTTTGAGTTTAAAAATGGTTTTCAAAGGTTTTGAAGGAATAATAGTGATATTATTTTGGAAATATTTTGAATTGGATTTGAAATCTGGAGAGATTTGAAAATAAAAATATTTAAATTGTTTTTAAAGAGATAAAAGCATTTAACTCTCTTTCTGTCGCTGTAAAATAACTTCGGTGATGACTGCAGCATCATCGATGTTCATTTTCGAGTTTCCAGGAGAGGAATTGCTACCAAATTGTTTTAAATTGGAATTGTTTGCAAAATGGGTTTGGTTTTGAAATTCAAAGGGATAATTGAATTTACCAAAGAATTTTGGATATAATTGATTTCAAATAATTTTTGAAATACTTAAGTGATTATTAAAGACTCTGGAATTGGTTTAAAATGTTCTTGAGTATCTAAGTAATGGTTTAAACTCTGGAGGTTTAACCAAAAATGTTTATGGATTATAAACAGGTTTGGAAATTTATAAAGTTTGAAATTTCCTGGGATGAAATTAACTTGTAAAAAGGTTAATAAAGTTAAACTTGAGTTATAAACAAAATTCAACTTGGAAGTGTTAAGTGAATTAAATATAATTGGAAATGTTGTCGAATAAAATAGAGTTGGATTGAAATAGTGATGGTTTGTATTGTTAATAAAATCCAAGTAAGTAGAAATAAATTGGAAATGGCCTTGTTGTTAATAAAATAAATTCAGGATGAATTGAGTATGGAAATTAAAATTAAAAATGCAATGAAAATGAGAATGTATAAATTGTGAATAAAATAGAAATTGAATAAAAATTAATACAAATTGAGTTGGAATCAATTTAAAATGGCCATCGGCTTAAAAGGTTATTTACTTGGATGAATATCGTCAATTTGCATGAGAATAAATTGTCGTTTAACGCAAATAGAATTTAATAAAATTCTATGAATGGATAGAAGTGAAATAAATTGATTTTGAAATCAGTTGAATTTAAAATGAGCTTGTTTGGATTAAAAATAACTTGAGTATAAGAGATTGAGTTGTAAACCATTTAAATAGAACAAATAGTGTATGGAATGGTCGAAAACAAGTGCATAAGTGTTAAGACCATATAAGTCGCTTATGGACATTGTTAATGTGTATTGCTTCTAAAATTCATGTGTTTAACTATTGCAAATAAGTGGAAAGTTGTGAACTTCATATATATAGTACTTACGTGTTTAAACTAAGTAAGTACAGGTATAGGGAAGCCATGTGGCTGGATTTGGTTGCGCTAATTGCTAAAATAAATAACCGCTTTGCTTAAAAATGCTAAATAAGGTACGCCTACACAATAAAAATAGGAAATATGAACTGTTTTTGTTTTTCCGACCGAGTGGGTCGGTGTATATATATTTATATCTCTTGTCAAATTGCAAAAGCTCCTCCGTACAAAGGAGACTCTGCCAAAAAAAATCGAAAATTTTGGGAGTTAGAAATTTTTTAAAATTTTCACTAACGACAAATGATTTAAAATTGGTAAGCAAAGAGAATTGAAACTGAATATTGAAATCTAATTTAAAATTGTGTATGTAAAGTAAGTGAAGTTGGGAAAAATTAGTTCGAGGAGGACTAAAATAATTTAAGTTTGGAAACAAAACTTTTACGTTTAAAATAAATGAGTAAGTGAAACTAATAAAAAGGAATGGTTAATTAAATATGGGTTGAGATAAGGTGGATAAAATTTAATATTCAAAGTTTGAAGACAAATTGAATTCAAGTAGAATTGAAAATGGAAATCTCAATGGAAATTGGGAAAAAGTATTGAAGTTTGAAAATAATTAATAAATTGAAGCAAATTGAAATTTATATGGAATTGGAATTCAATTTGAATATAAACTTCAATAGTGAAGTAAAAATAAATTTAAGAAGTATATAAAATATTTATACTAAACTTAAGAAATGAAGGGATGAAATTCTTAAGTAAATTGGTATTGGAAATATACTAAGTGAATAATTGAATGAAGATTAAAACTGGAAGTTGTGACAAGGGAAAAGTGTGAATAAGTGAATAACAATCAAAATGAATTTGAATAAAAAAGGAAATTGATATAGTTGATAATCAATTGGAATTAATACGTAGGATATACGTATATTATTTTATTCACATAGCGATTTGATCTAGATTCGAGCACAGAATTTCGAGATAGATATATCGGTCCGAGTTGGGATTTTTCACTCGATTTTCGACGGCGAACCCTGGATATGGATTTTGATTGATTCTGGATATTCTCTATCATAGTGTGTGGCTATAAGGAGAATGACGGTTTCTGATCAAGAAACCGGATCTGAGTCCGCACTAGGAAGTCGGGTGGACGATACTAGTTCGGAAGTGAAATTGTGTGATCGAGTGAGCGATTAGATTTGGTTTTGCGTACGGATGATATATGTGCATCGTGCGGGCTTAAGTGAAGCAAATATTGAAAATTTTGAAATGGGAGTGAATAAAATGATTTTGGAACTGTGATTGGATGTTATTGCTTAGTAGGATATACAGGTGTTTTGAAAGGAAAGGAAATTGATGTTTTCAAATTCAGAAGATTGAAATTTAAATTGCCGACTAAGGTATGTATTTAAATTTCTGTATGAAATTTGATTGGGTTTTTGATCTAGCCACTTGGCTTTTTGTTTTTTTTTTTTGAAATTTGGGTGCCCGTAGAGGCATTTTGTAGTTGTACCGAGTTATCTAAGCAAAGGAGACGCTGGCAAAAAAAATTTGAGAATTTAAGGAGTTAGAAAATATTTGAGAAAATTTTGATAATTCAAATTTGGTTTCAAATTTAAATTTGAATAGTTAAGTAAGTAATGTTGTTTGGGACTTGTGGATAAGTTTGAAAAGTTAATAAGAGGGATATTGTGTCTTTGATAAAAGATTGTTTTGGGAAGTCATTGGAAACTGTTTGGTTTTGGGAAATAATAAGCGGGTTAAGGACCATTCTCCTTAATTAGCAATTTCGAGGACGAAATTCTTTTAAGGGGGGAGGAATATGACGACCCGGAATTTTTGGATATTTGAAATTGAGATATTTAATTGATTTTAAATATTTAAAAGTTAGTTTTTAACTTAAATTTCAAATATCTCTATTTATTGGATTATTAAATATTGAATTTAATTATTGAAGTTGAGTAAAATATTTAATCTTCAGTTTTAGGCCGATTAAAAATATTTCAAAGGCTTGGAAAATTTATATTTATGATACTGAAGATAAAAGAAGTATTAAAATTGAATTTTAAGGTGATTTGTTCAGTTTTAAAAATATATAGTTTAAATCGATGTTTAAAAATAGCCTTCCGAGACACAGTCTCGGAATTCGACGAAACCAGTTCCTTTGGATCCGTAGTAGTGTATTATTATCGGATTTCAAATTTTGTAGTGTTTGGAGTTATCGTAAGGGCGTACGGTAAGTAAACGCGCCGAATTTATATCGGAAATTCAATATTAACTGGGTCCAAAAGGCTATCTTCTCCATACGATCGAATTAGGACTCGGAACCTTTTCCATTGCGTTCGGAATAGGGGTTTAACATTATAAACGCCTAGCGGCATGCCTCGTTAAGGGTTCGAGATTGGAAGTTGCATTCATTGTGATAATTTGAAATTCAATTTAAATTATATATGTATATTCTCATACAAGCAACTTTCACCAGCCGACATCCCTTCACATCAGCATTTTTTTTCATCTCCATTCACATCACTGTTCACGCAGAACATAGCCGACCTAACTTTTCCCTTCGTTCAAATCGATGTTCCTCCTGTTCAGATAAAAATCACATCATCTTCTTTTCGAAAATTCAATCAGCTGAAAAGCAGAGAAGAAAAGTGTATATTTATACACCGCGTGCTCATTCTCCTCTCAGATATTGAAATCCCTCTCTAGTTCGAAAAAAATATATATCATCGCCTCTTTTCAAATCGAAATCCCGTCTCCTCCCTCCCTTCGAATTCATTCAGGAAGCTGAAATCCATTTTCCCCTCTCTCGAATCGAAAGCGAATCTCAATCGTAAGGCGCAAGGGTGGTCGCGTCGGCAACGTTGAGCTCGTGAGAGTGGGTTGTTTGTGAAGGTTCAATGGATACGTGGGATCGAACTCGCCGGTGCTCCCTCTCTTCTTCGTGCACGAGATGGGTTCGCTCGGTAGTCCGCCACTTTGACTTATTCACGACAAAGTCGCACTGTTCTGGCATCTTCGAGGCAGCATTAGCGACCAAGACAGAAGGTGGAGGCACTGCGACTTCGGCAACTTGGTCTGGGATAAGATTTCGGTGACGTGCTTCCTTGTGCTCAGGTGGTGTTTTGAGGAAGGAGAGCCTTCTGGTGATTTTTTTACCCTAGTTATTTTATTAATCTAAATTTAATTCTGAAGGGAAATTAAATTGAAATTAATAGTAAGGTATTGGGTATATTATTCACGTAATCAGGATTTATTGCAGGTTAGGAAATTTATTAACAGTAATATAAGTTTTTACTTAGGAAATAAAAATAATAATGGTACTTATATGAATCGGTTAATTTTGAGGGTGGTTCGTATATTTATTTGAGAAAGGAGGATATATATATATATAACCTGTCATAAAATTTATAAACTGGAAAACAGGGGGAAATATAAATTAGGTTAGTCTAATTATCATTTAAAATTAGTTTAAATTAAATTAATAAATGGTAATTTATATTTCGATTAGTTCAATTGTTAATAAAATCATCCAATATTTATACAAGGTCTAAAATCGAGAAACAAGCTGGAATGAAATGGGTTGGAATGGATTGCAAAATAAAAAGCAAAGGTGAGTTAATCTCACTCATCTGGGTTATTTAATTTTAAATAGTTAAATTTAAATATTTGGTTGAATGATTAAATAGATTGGTTGAGGTATATTATATATAGTAGTATACATATATATATATATATATATTGGAGTGATTGATTTCCTGCATTTTATAGCGGATGAGACCCTATGCGCTGCATAATAGCGGATGATATTTTATAAACCCATATACTGCGATATTCCACCTCGAAGTGGAATTGGTATTGTGCTAACATCTGTGGATGCAATGAAACAGGTTGGAGGGATCGAACTGGATTCCTCAAAATTATTTAGATTTATCTGATAATTCTGTGATATGATTATTTGATATTCTATGATAAATTATATTGATCATATTAGGAATTAAAATTTATTGATTACTCTGGTTTGATTATATATATTTTGGAATTTTGAGAATTGAAATATATATATATAAATGAAGTTTGGATTTTTAAAGTAAATAAAAGGAATCTTTTTAAATAAATAATTATAAGGAACTTGGATAATTTAAAATGATTTGGAGGAATAAAAGTTGATCTCTAAATTGTAACAAATAAACCCAAAGTATGGAAAAGGAGATATTTGAATAAATAAACTCAAGTGTTAATATTTAAAAGGAGTAAAATATTTATTTTAAAAATTCAAGATTTAGATTGGTTTGGAAAAGAAAAGGGAGAAATTTGTAAATAGATATGAAATCTGTGAAATCAAGTTAAATAAAGTTTTAAAATCCTAATTTAGAAGCTTAATCTGGAATAAATGAAATTAACGGATTTTAAAATAAATTTGAGTGAGTAAAGAATTTATTTTAAAATGGAATTGATTTGGAAATCAATTTGAAATTTTGGTAAAGTAATTGAACTGGGTCTAAAAGATGGATGAGACTATGAAATTTATAAACTAAGTTTATAAAGTAATATATCAGTGGATATTTGGAAGAATAAATTCAAGGTGGGAATTTATTAAAGGAATGGGTAAATTTGTTTAAAATTAAATAGTGATTTATTTTTAAAAGATGTGAAAGAGAAGCGTATTTTCCCTGGATAGCCAAGTACGTTTTCAAAGTAAATTTTCAAGTATAGTTAAAAGTGTTAATGTTGTTTTAAAAAGCATGTTTTAGAAAATTTATTATTAAATGTTTAGATTTTAAAGTAAGTATTTCTCAATTTTTATTATAGTAGTAATTATTTAAAGGTAACTTGGAGTTTTGTTTTAAAGGGATAAAAATTTAGTTTTATATTTTATAAAGTAGTTTTATTTTAAATATTCTTAAAGTATATATTTTTGAATAAGTATTAAAGTAGTTTTTAACTTAAATGTATTAAAGGATATTTTAAAATATAATTTTTAAATTATTTTAAAAATTCTAAAGTTTTTGCACTTGGTGTTTCCAGTGGAAATAAATATTTGGGAATTTATTCCATAAGAGGAGTGTGGTTTGAAAAACTGTTTTCAAAAGGGTTGAAAATGGAAGTATATCTTGCGAAGATATTTGTGAGGAAAATATATAATTTGGAAAATTATTTATTGTTTGATGGATGGTTGTGAATATCAATTGATAGTTAAATAACCGATTATCAATATTGGCCAATGCGCTGATCGTTTCGAAGAGACCGGGATCGGGATTAATTTCTCGAAAACCACTTTGATCCGGTTTGTACGTTTCGTGTGGGAAACGAGTTTGGAGTCAAAGATGGTGTAGTAAATTGCAAGGGCTAGTCGCTACTAATCCCGAGGATGATTCCAAAATGGATGTAGTAGGAATAGTGCCTTCGGTTCCGTTCGGACCCTGAACGGACTTGTATGGATGAATGCTTTCGAAACATCGTCAGGTGGACGATGGACATTCTAAGGGATATGTTCTATAAAGGTAACGCTTAGCCTCAAGCCTCATCAACCGGGAATGACTGAAAATCAGGGGTTATGCAGCAAGGCTATGTGGGTAGCGCCCATTAGGGTGAGGTCATCCCTGTCTAGATGTCCCTTTTTATATTCGGCTTAGTGGTGCGGTTGCTGATCCCAACCGTGGGGTGATCTTACTCGGAATTACCCTTAGGTAGTTCCGGTCTTGTGTTGTAGGGGATCAGGCATGGTACTCGGTACACTGATCTAGACCAGGTACTGTGGCAGGTGGTTCCCCAGTGCCTAGTCATTAGTTGGAAATCCATTCTCCCTACGCGCCTGTACGGTTTTGATTGTGCCCAACTATTGC
Source organism: Allium fistulosum (assembly GCA_030737815.1). Taxonomy (NCBI): domain Eukaryota; kingdom Viridiplantae; phylum Streptophyta; class Magnoliopsida; order Asparagales; family Amaryllidaceae; genus Allium; species Allium fistulosum. Next base: position 186,693,325 of record CM060905.1, read on the forward strand.
TGAAACGTGTGATGCAAGCATTTCAGCTAGATTCTATTTTACTTTCTATAGACATTATTATAATATTAGAGGATGTTGGTAAAAATGTTTTGGCTATCGTAAGGTAAAAACCCGACATGTTTATTTGTGGCGTGGTCTTACGAGATGCTTTTGATTTCAAAGGATTTTGAAACTTTAATAATCAATTTGAGTGTGGTTTTCTCACGTTGGTATTCCAGACTGACTCGGGTGTTATTTAACTATAATGCTCGGGTCAGACCGAGTATTACAGATTGCGGGAAAGGATGCTGTGGAGCTCAGGAGACGAGCTGGATGTCGATACATACTTACATACTTGTTTTAAATATTCTACAGTGTATCATAAGTTGTATAGTCAGATTTGTGAGGACAAGTTATTATAGTTGTCCCGAAATTGTGATGTTGATTGTATTGTACTCTGATGTTGTATTCTGATGATGTATATATGTAAACAGATATAATTTCTTTCTGTATAGATCTGTTATTATCTATTATATTTGATTCCGCTGCGATGGTTAGATTCTGTTGTTATTTTGTTTCTTCTTCTACCTCCTTCTTCTTTAAAACCCTGATGGTTCGTATTTCCGTTCATCTTGAGTTGATTGATGAGAATAGTGTCGTCTCAAGGGGTACGGATTTGCGGGCTATCACATCTATACTAATAGGGAACTTGCAGAGTGATAACAGATATGATAATAAATTACAGCATATATAAATAACAGATAATGGCATCAGATGTCACAGGTGAACAAATACAGATAACAACATATATATCAATGTAAATAACTAACAGCAGCATATTTCAATTGTCGTTCCAATTGAAATCAAATTTAATAAATAAAAGAACGTTAATCGTGAGTGATTTCTCACCCTTCGAAGCTAGAGAGATGAATGAAACTGAAAGCGAATAGACAAAGACCAGCATATAGATCAAGCGGCGGGATAGTGACAAGTTAGTAGTTTGCTGCGAAACATTTGATATTGAGAATATCAGTCAAAATGGACAAGAGATCGATGAACAAGATACATTATATATATATATATACACACACATACAATGAGATATTTCCATAAACCAATATACATGTATACTTTGAAATCAATAGTAAAAATATATAATATATATAACTTGATATGTAACTTAATTGTACAAATATACTTCTGTACATAGAACATATACACGTATGTTTAACTTGAATCCTTACAGCTTACATATATTATATTTTAAAACAATATATAACAGAAATGTCAATGTTAACATACTTTATTAACTATATATATAAATTTCAGTATTCAATATAAAATCAATATATACATGTGCAGGCTACATTATGTGCAGACACAAGCAAATGTAAACAATAGGCATATGCAGACCAATGTATAACAGAGCATATTATATATATATATATAACTTATATAAACTAAACTATTATTTATATACTTAAAATATATATAAAATGCAAACTGAGAGGTGATGATCAGTCTCAGAGGTGGGAAAAACAAGCAAGCTTCTAGAACACGAATATTAATGCTTTCAAGCAAAGTGTTAACAACCTTATATATTTATATGCACACGAAAAAAAATCAATATATAACTGTAGTCAAAGATATTTATATATGTATGATATAAAACAATATAAAGAACAAATATTTTATAAAATTATATATAAAACTTACTATATACACAGACAAATAGATAAAATATATATGTACCATATATATATACTTTACTGTAACCATATGAGTAGTTTATCACACAGACAACAAAACAACCCGACATATAATATAACTTATATATATATATATATATATCTAAATCAAAGGTTAATAAAGTATACATATAAAACATATATAATTTGTAGCACAGATGGGAAGTTGAGACATGCATGATAATTTGACACATATAATTCAATAGGCCGACACAGACATATGCATGTTGATTCAAATCTACACGTATATATTTAAAGGCTTATGTATAAATATACCTCTACATATATAAGGACGAGAAGATAGCAGCTGCTAGGTGGAAAGGAATGAATGGGCGGAGCTGCTGCGCGATGAGGCCAAGGGGGAAAGGCGCTGAGACTAGGGGACGAGGTGGAGGGTTGCGTGGCAAGTTTCGGCCTGAGGTGGAGCGTGCGGTAAAGTGGATGGGGAATAGGTGGGTTGTGCTCGAGTGTATGGTCGTGGGAAGAAGAAGCTACATCAATTTTTTTCTTTCCGTTCTCTTTTTTTCCCGTGTATTATATTACATATTTTTTAAACGTATTGAATAGAAGAAAAGAAGGAATAGCAAACGAACAGATATAAAGTGAAATAGCCAATGGAATAGCAAAAGCCACTACTAGAAAACATTAATTTCTAGTGTCTATCAGTTTACGTTGGTAAATGAAGAGGCAGAAAAACAAAAGGCTCAAATACGGGTTGATACGGCTAAGCGCTACCCAGACTTCGCCACGTACCAGACTTCGAACACAGGAGTGAATATACCGCAGAGATCAACACGACGAGACGATCAAAATGGTATACAGATATCAGTGGTACGATCATCCTATCAAAAGTCGATAATCGGTACCGGAAATGCTGCTATTTTGATGAAAATAAGAAAAATGGAGCAATAGCATTCAAAATTTGGAGAAACAAAATACGACGTCTCACTCAGAAGAAGATTTATAAATTTATTGTATAAAAATATTTAGGTTTGGAAAACATTTTGTTACTATCAATTTTTAACTGATTTGAATTAAAATAAAATTACACAAGAAAATAAACTTGCATATTTTCTGATAGAAATTTACCAGTTGCTATGTTAAAATTGACGCATTTCAAATATCAAATTTTTATTTCAAAATTTTATTGTTTAAAATTTCACAAAATTCAATTAAATATATTAATAAAACAAATAAAAATTATTAAAAATTTACGGTCTTTGCACTCTCCCCCACTCAAAACTTTTCGTCCTCGAAAAGGAAGGAGGTAGGAGAATAGAACAACCGGAAAGAAAATAGATTGAAAAACAGAATGAAACAATCAATTTAAAACCATATAGATTTCAAATTTAAATTAATTAATTTCAACAAATTGATTTCAATTCAAGGTATTCCATTAAGTAAATCTAATTTCAATTTATTAATTTCCTTAAACAAAATTTATTTTTATTTATCTCATTTATTATTCAATTAACTTATTATTCCATTTATCCTCAATTAACAATTTTCCAAAATCATAAATTTAAATAGTCATTTATTATAATCATATTTTATTCAACAAATTTAATTCTTCTTTATTCCAAATTATTATTACATTTATTCCACTTAATATCTCTTATCACATATATTAAGTATATTTTCACTTATTATAACTACACAAATTTATTTATAAATTCCTTTAACATCATTTTACATTGTATATTATCCAATTACATAGTTAACTTCTGAATAATTTAGGTAAGTTATATATGGAATGCAATTGAGTATTATACAAATAAAATTTTCCAATTCAATTATTCAAGTTTCAAAATTTTGACTTTATTTAAAATCATCCTTTAACATAAATTCAAGGATTAAATTTCCGATTAACTTCAAATCATTTAGAGATAAATATATATACTATATATCAAATCAAATCTATAATCATATACTTATATATTATAAATCAAGTCATACTTTAGAAATTCAAATCAATTTATTTTCCCAAACAAAACCGTAGCAAGGCTACAGAATGGTCTCTTCACTTTGAGACTCAAAAATGAATGTCGATGATGCGGCCGTCATCACCGAAATTATTTTCCAGCGACAAAAGAGAAAAGTACTGATTTAAACTTTTAAAATTTCTTTGGAAACGATATCTATTCGAAAATACTTTAAATAATATACACTTTAAAACTTTAAAACCAAAGTTTGAAATCACCGAAAATTAAATTCTCAAATTACTGATTTAAATTCATTTAAATTCCAAATCAATTTATAAACCATGTTTATAAATTCATTTATAGAACAATGATAATCAAATATTATCATTCAAAACAACCAATTTAATTAACTATTAAATTCCAGAAAAATTTTTACTTATATATTTATAATATAATCATACAAATTTATTTTATTTACCAAATTTGAAAATAATATTATGTCAGTTTGCTCTGTTAAAGTGTTTTGGAATTTCTATCGATAGCGTTGATCAGACGAATCGATCGAAAAACCAAATCAACGTCAACAACTCAAACAACACAACATATAAAACATTTTATATAATTTACAAATACACTCCCTCACTCGATGATTCCGGAATAGATTTCAAAGCAAGGATAGAGATTCAAATTCAAAGGGACCCAAATCAAAAGAATTCAAATTCGAAGATAGGCTCGATAGGGAGATAAATAGATTTCAAAGAGAGAACGGATGGATAAACTTATATAAATCGCGGGCAACCTTAACTGGTCAGCCGTGACTTCAAAATAAGATCGAGGTAGAATTCTGGAGCTAATCGACATTCAATCACCAGAGATAGCATTCGGGCAAAGCAAAAGATAGCAGCATCATAAACCGAGGATACATAAATCTCCAATGAATCGATGCTTATTGCAAAGGAGTTTCACTCTTTTACAAATCATTCAGTAGAGCTATGGGGTGCTCCAGGATCAAGGAAAACACGAATAGGGAGACAAGGATGGACTTTGGAACCGAGGGGAACGTTCCAAAATTCAAAGAAAACCAAGTAAAAGGGAAAGAAATTCATGCTCGAATGAAAGTGGTTCCATAATTAAATTTACTTTATATATTGAGTTTTGCCTAAAAACAAAGCTCTGATACCAATGTAACCTTCTGAAATTTTCAACCATTCGCATCCATACATGTCGGATTTAAATTACTCAAAATATCAGATTGTTAATTTAAATTTGGCAAAACTCAGCATATACAGTAAATAAATAATCACAGAATCACAAACACAAAGTAATATAACAATAATGCAGCGGAAACAAAAGAATAGTAGTTCATGAAGCTACTTTATATATATTATATATAACAGAGTTAAACAAGATACAACAGAAGTCACGAATACATAGATGTCTCAATATAATAGTCAAATACAAAATCTGAATACATCACTGGAATCAACTGAATAACTAAAAGCAGAATCGATAGATGGATCTCCAAGCGAAGCTCCAACTCCAAAGGTGAGTCTCGAATACTGGTACACTCAGTCTGACCCGAACGTAAAGCAAAACACAAAACACTCGAATCAGGATTAACATTCTTATATTAATAAATCCAACTCAAGTGAAATATGAACTGAAATACAGTAACTTAAAGGATGTTCGGGATAACCATCCTCTAAGGATCCGTGGAACTATCTACTATGTAGTACAATACGCTATTATAATATGTCTAAAGTAAAGTATACTATTTAAAAATAGCGTTAAGGCTTTACATTTTCCACCTTAACACATTTTATAGTCCCAATAGTCTATACAGTACCGTAATACCCCGTAAACTGGAGCTACCAGAGGATACTCCATAGGTACGACACAAATCAAACTCGTAGTAAGGCGCGCTAGGGTAGGTGATACGGTACAACTATGCAATGCCAGGGTAGATATACCAATTACACTTCCGAGCCGGTGGTAACATAGAGCCGCAGCAATCGCCCAACTCGAGCCACACTCTCGATTCAAGGGGTGCACCCAAACAATCACAAAGTAATAGACTGGTATACGATGGAGTGTGTCCGATAAGAGGAGCTACCTCATTAGCCCGTCGATTTCTCCTGTTTTAGCCACCTTATGCTAACTCACGGGAGTTAGGTCCACGTAAATATACCTTAGGATCGTCGCCACCATCCTACTTCAATTCTGGAATCTCCACCGCGTACACAGTTGTTAAAGTGGTTTTCGGTATCGACAGAGAGTATGCCCATATCTGATCCCGGTTTCTTTAACAACCAAACGTTATTATAACACCGCGGTCATTTCAAAATAGTTTATACTTCAAAAACAAAATATCATTTCCCATTTCAAAACCATTTCAATACGATATCATTTTCACTTCAAATATATATCCTTTTCCAAAAATCATAGCACTTTCAAAGTTATAACATTTTCCGGAATTATAAAGCTTAGAATTTGTAACACTTTGGAAATCATAACATTTGATAACATAATACTTTGAATTTCATAACACTTTCCTCTTAAACAGTTTAGATATTAGTAATAGTATATATATATATATATAATAAAATAGTTTATATAAAATAGTTATAAGTTAAAATAGTTTATAATAAAATAGTTAGTATATTAAAATAGTTTATATTAAAATAGTTTATATTGAAAATGATTTATATAAAAATAGTTTATATTAAAATAATTTATAAAGTAAAATATAAAATAGTTTAAATATATTTTAAAATAGTTTATATAATAAAATAGCTTCCTCAAATTTCACAAATCGATTCAGATCAACTCAAATTCCAAAATTCAATTTTAATTCAATCTCAATTCATAATTTCAACTCAATTCAGTTTCTAAATAAACCATTTCAAATTTTTGATTTCAAGAACATATTTGAACCATACAATAAGCCATTTCAATTTCAATATATTCAAAGCTTTAAATATTCAACAATTTCAAAACTAAATTCGATAATTTCATATATATCTTAATTTAACTTCATTATTATTTAATTTGTAATATTCACTAAATAAATTCAGTATCATTTAAACAAAAGCCCAAATTTCAAATCACTAAATATTTCTCTCAGTTTATTTAAACTTGAAATATTCATTTTAAATCATCTTAAACCAAAATCAAATTATAAAATCATATCCTTTAAAAACCCCAAATTTCATAAGTTCAGATCGATTTAATTAAATATAATTCTTAATTAAATGCAATTTTAAATCAATTTCAAATCTATCTTCTCAACCTTAATTTATTAAATCATTACAAACTCTATATTAAAATATAATTTAAATAAATACTTAACCATATTATATTTTAATAAAATCAACTTTATTATTAAACTTATTTATATTAAAACAAATTTATACATAGCTTAAAATAAAGAATTTAACTATATATAAAATAACATTTATCAAAAATCAATATTTTTATAAAACCATATATTTCTTTCCAAAACCATAAAAATCATTTTCAAAATATTTATATATATAGACCAACGGTGTCTGTATATAATTTTCTATCATATGGTCAAGTGATATGGATATTTATCATTTCAATCCGCAATTTAAATATATACGGGTATATATCTTTTCAACCTGTAATCCCAAATTCAAATCAATTGAAAATCGCTTGGGTTTATCATTTCAACCCATAACGATTTTCTCCTATTCTACAAGATCGTTCGGGTATGTATCATTTCAACCCATAGGGAATTCTATACTAACAGGGAACTTGCAGAGTGATAACAGATATGATAATAAATAACAGCATATATAAATAACAGATAATGGTGTCAGATGTCACAGATGAACAAATACAGATAACAACATATATATCAATGTAAATAACTAATAGTAGCATATTTCAATTGTCATTCCAATTGAAATTAAATTTAATAAATAAAAGAACGTTAATCGTGAATGATTGCTCACCTTTCGAGGCTAGAGAGATGAACGAAACTGAAAGCGAATAGACAAAGACCAGCATATAGATCAAGCGGCGGGATAGTGACAAGTTAGGAGTTTGCTGCGAAACATTTGATATTGAGAATGTCAGTCAAAATGGACAAGAGATCGATGAACAAGATACATTTTTTATATATATACACACACACATACAATGAGATATTACCATAAACCAATATACATGTATACTTTGAAATCAATAGTAAAAATATATAGTATATATAATTTGATATGTAACTTAATTGTACAAATATACTTCTGTACATAGAACATATACACATATGTTTAACTTGAATCCTTACTGCTTACATATATTATATTTTAGAACAATATATAACAGAAATGTCAACGTTAACATACTTTATTAACTATATATATAAATTTCAGTATTCAATATAAAATCAATATATACATGTGCAGGCTACATTATGTGCAGACACAAGCAAATGTAAACAATAGGCATATGCAGACCAATGTATAACAGAGCATATTATATATATAACTTATATAAACTAAACTATTATTTATATACTTAAAATATATATAAAATGCAAACTGAGAGGTGATGATCAGTCTCAAAGGTGGGAAAAACAAGCAAGCTTCTAGAACACGAATATTAATGCTTTCAAGCAAAGTGTTAAAAACCTTATATATTTATATGCACAAAAAAAAATCAATATATAACTGTAGTCAAAGATATTTATATATGTATGATATAAAACAATATAAAGAACAAATATTTTATAAAATTATATATAAAACTTACTATATACACAGACAAATAGATAAAATATATATGTACCATATTTATATATTTTACTGTAACCATATGAGTAGTTTATCACACAGACAACAAAACAACCCGACATATAATATAACTTATATATATATATATATATCTAAATCAAAGGTTAATAAAGTATACATATAAAACATATATAGTTTGTAGCACAGATGGGAAGTTGAGACATGCGTGATAATTTGACACATATAATTCAATAGGCCGACACAGACATATGCATGTTGATTCAAATCTACACGTATATATTTAAAGGCTTATGTATAAATATACCTCTACATATATAAGGACGAGAAGATAGCAGCTGCTACGTGGGATGGAAAGAATGGGCGGATATGCTGCGCGATGAGGCCAAGGGGGAAAGGCGCTGAGACTAGGGGACGAGGCGGAGGGCTGCGTGGCGAGTTTCGGCCTAAGGTGGAGCGTGCGGTGAAGTGGAGGGCGAATAGGTGGGCTGTGTTCGAGTGTTCTGTCATGGGAAGAAGAAGCTACAGTAATTTTTTTCTTTCTGTTCTCTTTTTTTCGTGTATTATATTATATATATTTTTTTAAACGTATTGAACAGAAGAAAAGAAGGAATAGCAAACGAACAGATATAAAGTGAAATAGCCAATGAAAATTTAAAAGTCACAACTAGAAAACATTAATTTCTAGTGTCTATCTGTTTACGTTGGTAAATGAAGAGGCAGAAAAACAAAAGGCTCAAATACGAGCTGATACGGCTAAGTGCTACCCAGACTTCGCCACGTACCGGACTCCGAACACAGGAGTGAATATACCGCAGAGATCAACATGATGAGACGATCAAAACGGTATACATATGTCAATGGTACGATCATCCTATCAAAAGTCGATAATCGGTACTGGAAATGCTGCTATTTTGCCGAAAATAAGAAAAATGGAGCAATAGCAGTCAAAATTTGGAGAAACAAAATACGACGTCTCACTCAGAAGATGATTTACAAATTTATTGTATAAAAATATTCAGGTTAGGAAAACATTTTGTTACTATCAATTTTTAACTAATTTGAATTGAAATAAAATTACACAAGAAAATAAACTTGCATATTTTCTGATGGAAATTTACCAGTTGCTATGTTAAAATTGGCGCATTTCAAATATAAAATTTTTATTTCAAAATTTTATTGTTTAAAATATCACAAAATTTCAATTAAATATATTAATAAAACAAATAAAAATTATAAAAAATTTATGGGTCGTTACAGGACACACATGTGCTGCAATGACAAGGACAAGAAGCAAGAAAATTCTTATTGAGTTTCGTTATAGAATATCTCCAAGATATAAGAATCAAAGTGCCACATGAGCTAATGAAATAGATATTCACCTTCAATTCTCTTAATATTATTAACGTTATTTATTAACATATTAGTACAAAATTATGAAATTATAGACTTATCTCTGGTTTAATTGTTTAAACATCATATAAAATTTTCAAATCATTTAAGGGTGATTTACTTAGGATGATACTATATGCACCCACAAAAACACTCCTCTCACCCACTTAAAGTAATAATAAAATAAATTAACAAAAAACAACTCAAAAACCTTCCATGCCCAGTTATAAAAAACTAAACTAAACAAAAGGGATAAATTATATAAACGAGCAGCATAATATCAAAGAAAGATGTTAATTCTTAAACATATTGATTACCTCCCCTATCACTTTCAGTGGCATAAAAAAGAGAGGTAGACAGTGTAAGTGGGATTATTTTATAAATTGTGAACAAATGTAATATGATTTTTTTTTCTTTACAAAATTAATATTAGTTAATATGCTTGCAATTCTATTATTTGTTGAAAATCATTCATGCTTAACTAGTGTTGTATATTACTTTTTGTCGTAGTTATGCATATGAGTTTTTGCCATTCATAATATTATTTTCTTGTATCATCAATTAATGGAAGATTTAAAGAAGACGAACTATGTAGGTAAAACAAATTTTATTGTTTTGAGATTAGTGTTTTATGATTTAAGATATTTTATTAAATGTGACATTAAAAGTACTTAGAGAAGTGCTGATTCAAACAATAATTTTTTTAATTAACCTAAATTAATCAAGGTGCTTCCTAATACCAATTTTATTTTGTCACCCGTCATTAGTCACCGAGCTTAATACCTTCTTTCTCTCAACGTGCATATTTTCATCTTTATCGCGTCCAAAACCTAAAATCATAATATTCAATTTCATCATGTCGTTTATCCTTTCCTACTTATTTTCTTTTTCTGTCATCCTCCATCATTTTCATTGCTTTCTAACCCTAACTACCTAATATCTCAAAAGTTCAAAATCACATTATCAAAATCGATTAAATTTTTAACTTTGGATTACTAACCAATGAAGGAAGAAAACCTTTCTAAGGAAGACGACGATTTAGTGATTAGTCAATGTTCTAAGGAAGAAAATTAGCTGATTTTATTTTAAATTAATTTTATAGTTTTTATATTATTTTGCAACGTTTATTGGTTCTTTAGAGTTTGTTTATTTTTTTGTGGTATTTAGAAATGACCATTAGTATTTTGTAGAGATGTTTGATTTTTCTTAGTGACTTTAGTTGACTTTCTCATTGTTGCAAAGTGAGGAAACCTGAGACGACGACGAAAAAGGAGGGAAGTTAGGTTATATGAAATGGTAGTCTATTTTGTGATAGTATTAAATAACATGTATGGTGATTTGGTATGGTGCACTTTACAGATGTTATTAGTCGGCATTTTTCTGGGTGCTTTTAGCAACACACTTTTATTAATATATAGACTATGCATCGTCTACGTGGAGATTCAATCAAACTCCATGCTTTTGAAATATTGAGTTTTGGTTTTAAACAAGAATTAGTTTTGACATACTGTGTTTCCAACAAATTTGATTTTGAGATTTTAGCTTTGAGAAGGAAAATGTTTTTTTTAAAAAGAGAAAAGGAGAGGATGTTTAGTTTTTATAAAATGGTAGGAGGAAAAAGTAGGTGTGGATGTGTGAGATAAATGTTTGATTGGGTGAGAGAAGAGATGAATGGGGAGTGTTATTTTGGTGTGTGCAAATAGTAACACTATTTGCTTATGTTTAACTTTGAATTTAATCGTTAACTTACCATTTGTCATCAGATCCCATTTAGATTTACTCATACATGATAGAACAATATTTCTCATTATTACAAACATCTTATAGTGATTAATTCCGAGCCCAACAAGGTAGGAATAGAAAGAAAATTATATTACTATTTTCGTAGATGTCGATAGTTAGATCAATTTCTTTTCTTTTTGTTAATTTGAAAGTTTTGATTTGCTCCTAGTCTTTTCTTTCTTTCTCCATGGAAAATAGTGGCATCGTTTTTAGGCTTAGGTTTGTTTTTGTTTTGTGAAAATATAATGGTAATATTTAAGAAATATAAGGATTAATATCATGGTCGAAATTGTTTCTATAATTTATTTTTCACTCTCAGTATTAATTTCAATGTATCTCTATTACTACCTTGTTTTTTAATTCAATTACCTATCTAAGTGCCGTCCACTTTGTTGACCAAATTTCTACTGAGCAACTAAATTAATTATTTAAACTATTTATTTGCTATCAAATATAATATATATCCAACCACTTATAATTAAAACAATATACATTCAATCACCAAATCAGATTAACATGAACAATAATCAAAATGGGACACAAAGATTCAACATGGTTCGATCAAATTGACATCGGTCTACGATATCCAACAATTTCTTTTGTTCACTTCACCAATTACTCAAAACACTACAAGAGAAACTGGCTATTCCAATGGCTCTAAGCCATTGGCGGCCATTGGGAGCCGTTGGAAAAGCCGTTGGAATAGCATTCACGCTTTCCAACGGCTTCCAACGGAAGCAACGGGGCTATTCCAACGGCTTTACCAACGGCTTCAAACGGCATTTAGCCGATGGAGGCCGTTGGAAGCCGTTGGTATAAAATGACCAAAGAGCCGTTTGTAGCCATTGGTAGCCGTTGCTAATCTGGGTGAATTTTTTTTAATAACAGCAAGCTATTCACCTTCCAGCCACACACAATCAATATATATCCATTTCCATTCCATTTCCACTCCATTTCACATATATATCACATATCCGACACGTTATATCACAAACAATATAAACAACCAAAAATCAACATCAAACATTACATTTTCAAACCAAACTCCAAGTCAATATGTACATAAACAACAAAACCCTCACCAACACCAACTCCAACTCCATATTCAAGTCAGTATATACAATGCAAACACTTAAACCTCACCATCTCAAAGTCAATATATACACAATAACCATCAAACACAATCCTCACCACCTCAAAGTCAATATATACAATAACCAACCACAAAGACAATAATCACCATACCTCTCAAGCATCATCATCACCTCCGGAAGCACCAGACGACGAAGGGAAGGAACCATGCCTCTACGCGTACTCCGCTAAACGTTGATTCAGCTGCTCCATTTGTATAGCGCGAAGACGGTCCTGCTCTTACAGCTGCTCAACCATGGCTCTAAGCTCTTTTATTTTAGCTTTGTCACACGCCTTTTGAGCTGCCCGAATCTACAAATAGAATGTGAGATGTTCACATTTGTATTATAATCATTTTCTTAAGCAATGCATATTTAAATATAGAAACGTAAATGACGTGATCTTAAGCAATGCATATACCATAAGGAAATGCGTATTTTATTAAATGATAATGGTGTAGGATGATAATGGTGCATATTTTTTTTTGGTTCATGTTTTTGGTTCCTAATGTAAAATAGCGAACCCTTTTCTTGGAATATATACCACAAGGAAATGGATTCTTTTTAATACAATATATAGGTGTTAAAAGTATTCTTTTTTTGTTCATCCATTTTCATCACATATCTTTGTATATTTTTCCTTTTTTACTTATCTAATTATATTTATAAATCACGTATATGTTAGATTTAACTCAGGTAGAAATCATCATATGTATAGTGTATCTATAGGTTAATTTATTAAATATAATATTGCAATGTTTATAAGATTACCGCTTGGTTTCCATAACATAGCGCCTATTTCGCTGCGTCGGATCCATAATAACGTCGAAAATATTATCTTGCTCCTCTACCGTCAAATCATCGCGATCTGATTCTGAAAGCAGCTCTGCCCGTGCCTCCTGAAACTTTGCCTAAAATAAAAAACAATTACAGGTTAAAATTAGTAGAATAGGATTTAAACTTATCGATATTAATAAAATAAAATTTAAAATATGCATACATATGCAGCCGTCGCCTTATCATCATCATCCCACTGATATGTAATATTGCCAGCATTGTCTGCTTGTCTTGATGCGTGGGTGCAGGTAAATACCTCCATCATAGACACACGACGTCCAAGCGATCTTTCCTGTAATAAATAATTTATATATTTTATTTTTTCATAGCTAATTACTGAACTGATTAATATACAAAATGTAATAACGGTTTAGATTCGTAATTGATAAATTTACCAAGTCCTCATGGTGATGCTGAAAAGACTTGGATCCGCCACGATGCGTTACAGGATTCCTACTTCTATTGGCAGAGTTTCTCTCCGACTCCACCTGCAATTTAAATTGAATATTATATTTACTAGTTGCGAAATAATTAACTATATATTTGGTAGATTTACCTTGAACTCGTCGGTCTCCCACCAACTCATCCAAGAATCCCATATGGAAGCGCCCATCCAGTTCGATTTCTTCCCCGATTTTTTAAGAGCTGACATTACCTCCCTGTAATTTTTGGCGACATTCGAATTCCAGTGGCGCTGAACCATAGCGACATCGGGCTCCGCCAAGTCCACTTGCCCCTGTACAAAGAGAAAATATTACTAACTGTTCATTTATACTTATTCATATAGTAAAGTGGTATAAACTCACCAGAAAATCCTGCCATATGGCCTCCCTGACTTGGTCAGGGATCTTACTCCACTTAGGCCAGCAATCTGTCATCCTGCTCATATATGATTGCTTGGAAATGCCAAGCACAACTCCTGAGGGCTCCAAATCAAATCCCCTGTGTTAAATATAAAAAAAAGCTTTAGACAAGTATATATATATATATATATATATGTATGAACAAATTTATATTGTTATCATTTTAATTTTGATACTTACGCTTTTGCAGCCTTCGGCTGCAAATATACAAGTGGTCGAGCCGGAGGCTCACCACTACTCTCGTCGGCCGAGCGAGAAGAGCTACGACGTCTGGAGCCTGACATAATACCTGTTGAAAGTTTCATTTTTAATTATAGACATAGATAAAATGATGATGATATGTGGTGCATGTAATAAAGTCATTTTTAATTGGTAGTGCATGTAATGATGATGATGATATGTGATGTGTGTGCGTGAATAATTGTAAAAATTATCGGATATTACTCAGTCCTCGTCGTTTTCTGATTCAGACTCGGTCTCGTGTTCTATATCGTTTTCCTCTACACTCTCAAATGCTTCGACTAATACATTTGTCTCATCATTTAATTATCCAAAATCAGTTTGATCGTCTGTAATTGTGATTTCAACATTTTCCTCGATATCTGCTTGATAGGCTTGTTCTTCTAAAATATTCTTTCCATCGAATGTAAATCTCGCCTTGGTTTTAAAAACCGCAGACCAATCCGCTTTATCTCTTTTTAGAGACGGATAAGAGGCGTAATAAACTTGTAGGGCTTGTTTGGCTAGTACAAAAGGATCGTACTACTAATAACGGGAGGTATGTTTTATTTCTATAAGATTATAATTTAGATGCACTTTAATACCAGAACTTGGAACATTACTGAACCAGTTGCATCTAAACAAAAAAACTTCCTCTGCGGGTCTTATAAAATATGTCAATTGCAAAATCTGGGTTAACACACCATAAAAATCATGTATATGATTATTAGGATCATCACCGCCTTTAACAAATACACCGGTATTGTTTGTTAATTTTTCAGTACCGTATTCTTTGGTGTTGAATTTACATCCATTAACGAAAAATATTGGATACGTTTTAACTTTCCTTTTCGGTCCCAATGCCAAATGTTTTAATCCTTCATCGACCACATTATTTGTAGGATCACAAACGTAGTTCGAAAACCAAGTAGCGAAATTTTTGCTTAAATCACCGTTTGGATTTTGTGATTCATAAACACTGCAAACAAAAACATAATATATTGCTTTATTATTAATTTACACATGCAGTATTAAATTAAATTTATCAAAACTTGTAATATGATAATTATCTAATAAATGGTGCAACTTTTGGATAATTAAGAAGAATATATGTGTGTGCTACATGGTAATCTCTATCATCTAACCATACTTCTACACATTTTCCAGCATATCGACCATGTTGTTTAAAAATAGATAACATTGCTTCAGAAGAAGAATCTTGTTCAACGGCCTCATCATTACGCGCAACACTTTGAAATGATAAATTCACATAGTCATTGAAATAATGAGAGAAAAAGAACGATGCTTCTTCTTCGATATATGATTTGCAAATCGAACCTTCAACTCGAGATTTTTATCTCACTTTTTTCTTTAAATGATTTAAGTACCTAATAAAAAATATTTCATATCAATATTGATTTTTATTTATAGTTAAATTAACATTTACATACTCAATATTAATAACATACCTCTCGAATGGATACATCCATCCATATTGCACAGGACCTCGAAGACGTGCTTCAAATGGAAGATGAATAGGTAAATGCTCCATTACATTGAAAAAACCTGGAGGAAATATTTTCTCCAGTTTGCAGAGCAGTATAGGGATTTCTACCTCAAGTTTACGAAGAAGGTCAACTTTTAACGTAGTTGAACAAAGCTCCTTATAAAATAAACTAAGTTCTGTTATAACCTTCCAAACTTTCACTACGCCATAGATTGCATACTGCAACACCCAAGAAGTGATGTAGTAAGTGCCAAAAAATGTTGCTGTAGGCTAAAAAAGGGCAAAGGCAACACTTTCTCGATGATGCATTTTGCCGCGTTGCCGCAGACCTCAAAGGCAACATTTTGACTATCTAAGGCAACATAAGAAATATTGTTGCAATAGAACCCTATTTGGGTCTATAGCAACATCCATAGGTGTCTGTACCAACATTCCAAAAGTTGCTATAGATATTAACTTTCTGAATTTGTGGGGCCCACAATGTAGAGCATATTTGATTTTTTAATAGAAATAAATATTTATTTAATAAAATGCTATTGCACAGAATTTGATATTCAAACAGTAATTTATTTAAATAAATATTTTATTTCAACATTTAAAATAGTACAAATTCCTGACTCCACTATTTTACAATTCAATGATAAATAACACTGATATTCATATATACAGATATTCCTCACTACATCTTTTATTACAAATTTTGAATGGTACAAATTCTGACTCTCACTATAACTGTACAATTTCTGAATACATCACAATTTGATTTTACAGTAACAACCTCACTACATCACTCAATCACTCATCTGCATTGTCCAGCTTCAGTGTTCGTCTTGTCTCTTGTGTACCTGTATAATTGACAATCTACAGCAGTAATCTGAACAGAAACAAATTTAATTTGCAAAAATATAAAATTTATTTTTAAAGTTGTCTCAGATATATGGGTTAAACGTCATCATCTTTGATTGTGTAGTATCTGTGCATATCAGTATTCATATCAGGGACAGGGAATTACGAGTGGCTGCAGTACACACGTATGCACGTGTGCACTGCCTCGCCAACTCGAGTGCACAAGGTCAAATCAAAATTAGATTCAACACAAGTGCCAATAGAATCGATCAAAATTCAAAGTGTAACTGCAACAAAAGCCACAAAGTAAGCAAGCATGGATCAGAATACCAAATGAACAACAAGGAAATCAAGCAGGCAGTTCACAATGCTAAATGACCACAGAATATACATGATGCCACCAGACCAGGTCACAACAATATGGAAGGCAAAAATACAGAAACAACCACAAAGCATGAATGCAGTGACAAAGTGATACAAGAACCAGGTGACTACAAGAACCAATGATCAAGGCAGTAGACAAAGAAAAATGATCAAGCTACAATATACAGAACTACAAGTAGATGCAAGCTAACTGGGATATGAATAACTACAGCATGCAGTGGCAACAAGCATTTTGGAAATAACCAGTGTCATCATCTATATGGAAGCAAGGCTACAAGATATGATAGTGAAGACTCAACAAATATCATAGACTACAAGTGAACACATGAACACAGCAGTGCAACAATATCAACAAACTGCTTCACAGTACAACTGAATGGAATGTGATAAAACAATGTAGTACAGGTCAGTGAAAATGGTCAGAGCATACATCTACATACAGTTACGCCAACACAGCAACAATGAAGTACAACAACTACAAGACCGAACTCAAAACAACAATACAAACATTATCACAACAGGTAAATCAACCAAACAAGGTCATAGTGAAAAGATAACAAATGCAATGATCAGATACACATGCTAAAGTGAAGCACAACAGTGAAGTGATAATGTAGCAATATCAAAATTCAAGTTGGAAATACTTAGATTAACAGTGATCAAGACGCGGCCAGGATGTCACAAAACAAGTATGCAGAGTAGTCAGAAGTCAGGTGATCAGAGAAGTCACAATGAAGTCAACGAGAAGAAAAATATCAAAGCCGTATGTTTTTTTGAAAATGTCAGATTTAAAAATTAGGAAAGATTCGACTTTTCAAACAGAGGAACGCACGTTCAAAATTGAAGCCGTGTGCATAAAGAATTTCCAAAAATATCAAAGATTAAAACAGGAAAGTTTCAACAACGTGAAGAACACGTAAATCAAATCAGACGCTTATATAAAGGATCCAAAATCATCATTGACGAGGTGTGGTGAAAATCAGAGAAAACCCAATCATCACCGACAACAATAAAGCAAAAGTATTCAAGTTCAAATCGAGAGAACAACAGAGAAATACATACCGAACCCAACTGTCGAGATCGGAAGCAATTTCTCACAGAAGCAAAAGCAAGGTCGAAGACCTAATTTCATAAGCAACGAAAAGAAGAAGCCGTAGCTTCAATTCCAGACTAAACGAAGACGTCAAGCCAGAAGGCCCTAATTTTCGCGTGCCCTAATTTTCACAAAGAGGAACGAGAAAGAAAAATCGCGTGCCCTAATTTTCACACAGAGAGGAACGAGAAAGAAAAGTAAAGCGGGAAATGGAAATGGTTAAGGTGTGGATTGATGGTGTGGATTAATGGTCGAGATTTTGTTTTAAATGATGGTGTGGATCGCTGAGGTGTAAAATTTTGTTAATTTTTTTAATTTGAATATATTTATAGCTACTGCAACATTTTGTTGATATCAATGCTAACACATTGAAGTGAATGTTGCAATAGACAAAAATCAGCATAGCTATCGTTACATTGTAGCTAGCAACACCTTGTAATTTCGTTGCAATAGGCCATCTATGGCGTAGTGTTTTACGGGTAACAATTCTTTGAAAGCGACGGGTAACAAATTTTGCATTATTACATGACAATCATGGCTTTTCATCCCACTCAGTCTTCCGTTCTTATAGTCGACACATCTAAGAAGATTAGATGAAATTTCATCAAGAAATCGTAATCCTTCCACCCATTTTAACAGTACTTTAACTTGGTTGTTATCTAGTTCATAACATGCTTTGAGTTTTTTAGTGTCATTTGGCTTCATATGAAGCTCAGGACGATTACATATTTCTTCTATATCATCTCTTGATTTCAGATCGTCCTTAGTCTTGCCCTTAACATTCAAAAGTGTATTAAACACATTATCGAATACGTTTTTCTTGTTATGCATCACGTCAATGTTATGACGGATTAAGAGATTTTTCCAATAAGGCAACTCCCAGAATATACCCTGTTTCCACCAATTATGAAACGTCGATTTACCTTGGATTTCAGTTTGCTGCCCGATTTCATGTATCTTTGGATAATCTTTTACAGGTTCATATATATCTTCATTTGACCAAATCGTTGGTGGTTGTAAAGTCTCATGTTTATTAGCTATGAAGATTTTTTTATCTCTTCTAAAAGTATGATTAATATGGAGAAAACGTCGATGACAATCAAACCATGAAATTTTCTTCCCATGCCGTAAAGAAAATGCTCGTGTTTCTTCCATACAGTAAGGACAATCAAAACGACCGGCCGTACTCCAACCCGAAAGCATTGAATATGCAGGAAAATCGCTAATAGTCCATAATAAAGAAGCGAACATCCAAATTTTTTTTTTCGATACGTCGTATGTTTCAGCTCCTTCATACCACAATGTTTTCAACTCTTCGATTAGCGGTTGTAAGTAAACATCGATACCCTGTGTCGGATCATCAGGGCCAGGGACGACAATTGTGAGAAACATATATGGAGTTTTCATACACATCCACGGGGGTAGATTGTAAGGTGTAATGATTATAGGCCAAGATGAATATTTAGAACCAAACTGAGAAAACGGTGAAAATCCATCAGTACACAAACCTAGTCTAACGTTACGGCTCTCCGCTGCGAAATCGGAATATTTCTTATTAAAATACTTCCATGCTTCTCCATCAGATGGGTGTGTTAACGTACCTTCTTCAGGTGTTCTCACACTGTGCCATCTCATATGATGCGCTGTTACAGATGATGCATATAACCTTTGAAATCTAGGAGTGATAGGTAAATAATGCATACGCTTGTATGGAACTTCTTTTCCCTTTTTTTCCTTGGCCCTTTCTTGATTACATATTTTACAATTCCGAAGACTGACGTCATCTTTCCAAAACAACATGCAACCATTTAGACATGTATCAATTTTTTGATACGGCAAACCGAAAGATGACATAAGTTTTTTCACTTCATAATAATTTTCGCACATTAAATTATCTGATGGCATATGACGTTTAGCAGCTTGTACAACAGCCGTAAATCCGGCTTCTGTGAGGTTGTACTTTGATTTCATTGCAATGTACTCTGCAATTGCCGATAATTGAGTGCCGCTAGTACATCCATTCTAAAGAGGTTTCTTAGCAGCATCTAATAAATCATATATATTTTTCGCTCCTACATTTGGTTCCTCTTCGACGTTAACATCGTCGTTATTAATTTCAACAGTAGGGATTATTGATCATGCTGCATCTTCAACCATATGTTCTATGAGATTCGTCGTACTAACTTCATCACTAATGACCTCTATTGACTGTTCTTCGTTACATGTTATAATTTCTCCATGACGATCGCACACCAAATAATTGGTTACGAAACCTATTGGCGCAAATGAATCCAAACCATATTCGGTACTAAATGCTTCAACAATTTGCACCTACTACATGGACAATGAATTTCTACGTCGTTTCCAATATTACTTAAAGCAAATTCGACAAACACATTTACCCCATTAAGAAAATGTTTACTTATTGAGCCTCCCATTTCTCTTCTTTGATACATCCAACTCCGATCAATAAAATAATTGACCATTTTTCCTACTGTAAAACCTATGATCAATAGTAAAAAAATTATTAATCAAATTCGATAAACACATTTAGATTTTACTGTTTTTTATAATCCATTTTCGTTTATATACAAAGTTATATTTCTTGCTATTTTGTTTACATTTTTGTACCTTTTGTGATGGTTGGTCATCCTACTTCCCATTACAAACACAATAGTAATTACATTTCTTAAATCATATCATTATAAACGATTTTCTAAAATTTCGGCAGCACTTCCCCCGTGTTCCTTGTATCGTACACATATGCATGTACACAAGGAACAAAAAGGAAATACCGTCGAAATTTTGTGAACCGTTTATAACGATATGATTTACGAAACGTAATTACTTTATAGTGTTTGTAACTTGTCCAATACAGGGACAAATCCAACAAATATTGTATCAGATGAATATGAATATTCGTTTTGCAATAAAAACGAATATTCATACAACGATCATATACAACACTTGTCAAACGGGGCCAAAAATTCACTAAGGGATTTAAATTTTCTTTATATGTTACCGTTTTATTAAATATATAAAATAAAGCATATTATGCATTATTTTATTTATATTCTACTATTTTATTAAATATATAGTAAATTATATGATTTTTACTATTTCGCAAAATATATAATTCATGTGTATATATACTAAATTATATACTTATCTAATGCTAATATATTTTGTAAAAGATATAATTCATGTTCGTAAAATATTCGACCAATTCATGTTTGCCTAATATTTTACAAAACATACACAAAATAATTTAAATCAATCCTAACTAATCTAACGCTAACTCAAATGCGCATTTACACTAAATTATCAACATATGTATATATGTGCATAATATATATACACAAACAATTTGACATTTGGATGGTAATAATTGTAATTAGCACTTAGTTTAGTATAATAAACAATCAATAGGCCATTAGATACAACTATAACAAGTAACAACATATTAAACACAAAATTTAAAATTTTAGGGTTTTAGGCAAAACCTGATTTTGGAGTGTATTTGGATGGAGAGAGGCCGCTGGTGTTGATTGATGGCGTTGGAGTGGCTTCCGGTTGCGTGGGGAGGCTGGAAGCAAGAAAAGAGGAGGAGTGGAGGAAGATGGTGAAGGATTTGGGTTTTTTTGTGATAGGAAGAGAGAATGATGTTGCTCTCGGCTTGCTGTAGGTTTACACGAATACTTCCAACGGCTTCCAACGGCCGCAAACGGCATTTTTACAACGGTTACCAACGGCTTTTTAAAAAATAACGATCCGTTGGTAGCCGTTGGAAATTCCCGTTGGCGGCCGTTAGGACCCTGTCGTGGCTATATACTGTAGTTCTAGTAGTGAAAATAGTAGTAGTAGTAGTAGTAAAATCAAAGATTAGATATTATAAAGTGAACTTTTGGCTCACATCCATCTCATTTAAATTAATTAGGCTCACATCACTCTATACTTTAAAATACAAATTACATCTCTGTTTTTGCATCCATGCAAATATTCGCTGTAATAAACAAGTTAAATTGTAATATTAAAAATGTGATATCTTTCAGTAGATTTATTCTATTTTAATTTCGTACTCACTAATTACAAATTTTATTATTTGTCTCGGCGCGGACAAATATTTACCCCAGGCAAATATTTGGAGGGAAAATAGTTTCCTTGGCAAATATTTGCCCCCCGCAACAACATCATCATTACAATACGTCGCAGTTCAGATTTTGGTTTCAGTTGCACCATGCTTTGCGTTTTGTTCCAACTTTCCATACTTCACTTACAGCTCACATATTTCAAGTCTCATGCTTCAAGATCCAATCACTTTCAACTTAGTCAATCGCTGCCTTTCTTTTTCCTATTTCTACCTCACTTTGTACATGCAGTGCTGATTTTTATGCATGTGCAATTAGTTTCAACATGCTGCAGTTATCCACTCAGAATGATCGTGCAATATAGCTTCTTCCCGTGTCATTTATACGTCCATTTTGCAAAATGCAACATGCCTTCTTAAAAGTAGTCCCTTCGTATTTTTCATGAGTCATGTCCCTTTATGCCGCTCCTCCATATTATGCGCAAAACAATCACATAACTTCATACTACGCTGCTCTTTATTTCAACTGCAATTCAAAAAAGCATTGACAACATCTCTTCATATCTACGGCAAATCTCGACATTTATCCACCATCTCTGCGATCTATCTTAACGCCTTCACGCAGCATCACCCGAATTACACCCTGCCTATTTCGCTTGTTTGGTCATCTGCATATTTCAACAACTAAATTTGCCTCATAAATGTTTGTTTGGGCAAATTCAGACAAATATGGCAAATATAAAAAATAAAATTTATCAAAATATATTATATATGATCTTAATAGAAAGATAATAAAATTTGTGATTTAATTATAAAAACGAAATTGAAATCCGATAAATCTACCGAAAGATATGACAATGGACTTGCAAATATTTTGGATGATGCGGAAACTAGACCAACTAAAGTATTCAATTATTAATTAAATTTAAGTGAAAATCTCCTGCAATGAGAGCTATACACATGTTTCTATAAAATCTTTGAATTACTAGTATCACCATTGGATAAACCCCAGAATACTTGCGCCGTAGTCATCATGAAGATTGGTCTCGTCCTATCTCTGTTCAGCAAGAAGACAAATCGGTATATATTTTAACATCGCAAATTCAACAGTCATACATACATATAAACATATACAGTGTAATACATGTACACATGCTCTACTAGAATTTTTTTTTTTTTTTTTTGGATACGTACGCATCCTAATACTATCTACATGTTCTTACGTATTTCAAATTTTAGAAGACGGTCAAAGAACAATTTGGTAAGCCAAAGCAAATTTGTACAATTTGCACAACCTGTGAAAACCAAAATCTACAAAGAAGATAGAGTAACGTATGTATAGTCAAGTGTCAACTTGTCAAGCATGTAACTTCTATTCAACTGATCTGGTTTGTTTACTTCTGCTTCCCTCATCTTCATTTGGACTTACTGCGCCGTTGCAACTGAACCAAGTATGAATTTTCTTCCTATTCATTGTCATCCTTCATTTATTATTTTATTATTAAGTATACGCTTTACCAAATATATCAACAGATTCGTTTCTCAATACAATAAAGTTTTCCCCATTCATTGCTTTTTCTCTTTTCTATCCTCACTTTTCTTGCTTTTATGCACTTATTCCAACGCATTAGAAAAATAATTTTTACTCACCTTGCAAAAAATAGAAATTTGCGTCATGATTTGTTTTTGTACTTTGCTACTTTTTAGACACATCTTTTTCTTCTTGTTTCTGTATTTGAGTATTTATCACCTCTGTTTTTTTCTGATGTAGAGTGGTATAGAAGTAAAACATACAGAACGTACTCCTAGTACTTGTTTTCTTGTTTTTTCTTTTCATTTGATGAGATGTCGATTGAACAGCAGCCTTATTTCTGTTTAAAGTTTAGATCTTTTTCTTATTAGTTGCCACTTTTATGGTCAAATTATCAGCTAAAAAGAAATTTGCACTTTTTTATAGTTTAACCGATAGAAAAAAAAAATGAATCCTTTTGATTCTTCTTCTTCTGCTTACTATCAGAAAGTTGAGTTTAGCAATGGCGAAGATTCTGGTGCTGGAAGTGAAGTAAGTTTCTTTCCCTTTTCCTACTTAAATTGTACAATTAGTACTATATATTTTGATTTTTGCACATGCTACAAGTACTATCCCTGTGAATTTAAAGCACAGCCAGACGATATCATTGAAGATGCTTGACTTTGTCATAACTGAAACATTAATTGATTAAGATGTTCATGTGCAGTTAGCTAAGTAATTAGTACTTGTTCCTAATTAAAGCAGATTACTATAAAAGATTCATATTGATCATTTTAATTTTGTGATTACACAATATTAGGAGGGTCTTGATATGGCAGATGAGCCCATAAAGACAAACCCACACAGATCAGGGTCAAAGAGAAGTAGGGCTGCTGAAGTTCACAATATGTCTGAAAAGGTGATACTTTTGTAACTGAATATTTGGCCATGTTTGGGACATGATATATAATGTTTTATGTATAGAGAAGGAGAAGCAGGATCAATGAGAAGATGAAGGCACTGCAAAATTTGATTCCTAATTCTAACAAGGTACGTTTTTTTTTTCTTGTGTTTTCGTAGCGGTTATATTTATATCATTTAATCAATTCTTGATTTTGGCTTGTGGGGGTTTATTTACGAGAAGACTGATAAGGCATCTATGCTTGATGAGGCCATCGAGTATCTTAAACAATTACAGCTTCAAGTGCAGGTTAGCATGAAATTTTAAATATATTATGAGTTGTTACATTGAGGTGGAGTTTTACTTGATTTGAATTTAACCGTGTAGCTAGCATATCTATAGTGGTATCATTAAGGATCCCTATTAACTAATGAATATCAAATAATTTCTACATTAAGACATGGTAATCCTGGTCTTTAAATTGAATCTTACAACAAAATAAGATTATTATTTCAACCCAAACTTTCTAACTTTGATTCCCACTAACTGTATGTTCGCAATATACATTATGTATGATGTATCCTATGTCTGTTGGAGAATATTGTGTATACGAGTGTTTTAATATGCTTCAAATTGGAAATTTTTAATCCTTCAACATCAGTAATATAAATTTAAAAGGGAACTTTTGTACAACACCCTCTTTTAAGTTTCAAAATACACACCAGACTCGTTTCAAAATATTTTTTTTTAGAAGTCTGCTGTATGAAAAATGATCTTGCCATAATTTCTGATAGGAGGGTCATATGGATGGACATATCTTTGAAAGTGGCTATCATCTTGTATATACGAACTAGTGAAAATTAGTTTGTTAATCATCAAAAATTATCATGGATAAATTTTCGTGGAACCATCAAAGATTGTTATTCCTTAACTGTGGATTCATGGAACATTTTTTAGCAATGTCTACATTGGCTATTTTCCCAAACACTGAGTAAATGTGTCGTCATTGTGTTTACGAGTTATTCATCTAGCAAACTTGTAAAATAGACATAACTGTATATGTAAGTAACACAACAATTTCTGAGCATGATGAGAAATAGAATGAGTTAATTTCTTCAAATGCGATGTCTTATCTTTCTTCAGTGATGATGATGATGCAAAGTGCAAATTTTCTTTACTACAACATTTTTAACCCACAGATGCTATCAATGAGGAATGGACTAAATTCTCACCCAATGTATTTGCCAAGCTCTCTGCATTCACTTCAAGCTTCTCAAATGCACATGAATTTTGGAGACAACAACACATCAGTTGTTAACTTGGCAGTGTTAGGAATGCTACCACCTCCAAATCAAAACTCTTCAATCAATGCCTCTTTCGATCTTACAATTAGAAACAGAGTCTCCACTCAATCTGTCGTGCTGCCTAGTACAAGCATATCTGCTGCTGAAACTTCCTATACCTTACAAGTTCCTACTGAGGTAACTTCTTATTGATTTAATGGACTATTATTCTACTTAAATTCATTCTTTTTCTTCTTTTTTATGTATGAAGGACATGTATGCCAAAAGCATGGTATCACAGCAGAATTTGCGTTCATTAAGGAATACAGTTAATATACCAGGTTCTTATTTATAGTTCTATGATATGTATAGCTCAATTTGTTATAGTTTCTACCACATATCCTTTTATAAATAAAAATGCATTGTTTAAAAGAAAATGCAGTGGAGGCGGGGTCTCTGCGATATGGTGGTGAGCATTTGGCTAATGTGCTTTCCAAGGATCTTCCAGATAACTCTATTTTTAATTAGATTTTCATTAGGTAAGTGTTCTATATGCTGTTTAGTGTTTTTAAGATTGTAGAAGCATAGAGCTAATTTATGTTTAATGTTACAGTTAACCATGAATGAAGTAGAAGAATTAGATGCTGTGTAGATGTTTTTCAGGATCATCCAGAGCAGTTTGTCATGCAGAAAAGAAGATGGAAAAGTACCCAAAAGAAAAGTTAGAAAGAGAAAGGATATCTTTTGTATTAACCTGTAAAATTATGGATGGTGTATAATTTGGACTTGAGAGGGGGTTTGGTTATATAAGGACTTTATGTTATATAAGTCCATTGTACAATTCAGCGCGACCTGCTGTTTGCACCAAGCAATGCATGTTTTAAATGCTTTCTCCATGCTTTTTCATGTTTAGTTATAGCTTGTTCTTGTGGTAATTATTTTGTGTATGGTTTAACGTGAAGTAGTTTTATTTCTTTTTCTGAAAGCTGCATCCAAAAACCTTCGTCTGGAAAGGTATGTTTTGAATAACCATTTGAAGGGGAAAGTAAAATGCAACTATATGGGAGGATGTACGTTAAAAAAGTTTTATTGAAATGACGAGCCTAATCAAAATTTTGAAGCCCATAGCGGCTATCCAAAAGTCCGGTCCTAATCAAAATTTCATCAATCCCAATCAAAGATCAGTCGATTGTTCAGACCAATGCAACTTGCAGGAAGGAGCGAAGGTAAATCATTGTTTTATTTGCACCATACTTTCCTTCCATTTAGAAGTAACGAAATTTTGATTGGTAACTCATTGCTTTTGCTCTTCTTTGTAAAGTCGAATGATTGAACAATAGTCGAAGTGCAAATGACATTAAGTTGCCGAGAACAATCAGATAATTTAAATGTAAAATATGGTAGGCAAATAAACTCACTAAATCAACAACGATAACATCAACTGCAACAACCACATACCAATTCACACATTATCAAACAAAACAACACAAAATCCAAAGTCCTAACTCATCTTCCAAATGAACCATCGATCCACGTTCTAAATCAACATTACAAAAGAGAGAATACAAGAAAGATGCTTTTTTGTTGTTGAAAACTTTTCTTTTATTGATAATTGATTTCTTGTTTGATTGTTTGATACAAAATGATGAGAGAGATTTTCTATTTATAGGACTCCATAGACTATTTTAAAAACATGGCTCTCTAAACAATTCTATAAACATGACTCCATATATAATTCTTATTTCTACTAGAAAATTCAAGAGTTCTCAACAAACTACAGTAAATGCAAGAAGATTTTAGAAACTATAATAAGAAGAAGCTTTTAAAAATTAACATAAACAATTAAATTTTAATATTTCAACACCCCTTTAAACTTGATTTGTGACTCCAAGCAGATTCCTCAACCTGACAAAATTCTCATGTTTAAGAGGCTTGGTGAAGATATCAGCTACTTGATCATGCGTCTTCACGTACTCTAATTGCACATCCTTTTTGGCGACACACTCTCTAATATAGTGATAACGTGTATCAATATGCTTGCTTCGATCATGAAAGACTGGATTCTTTGCCAAAGCAATTGCTGACTTGTTGTCCATGAAAATCTCGGTCGGCTCCTCTTGTGGTAATTTCAACTCCTTTAGCAGATTTCGTAACCAAATTGCATGACAAACACATGATGTAGCAGCTACATACTCCGCTTCACATGTGGAAAGAGTGACAATCTACTGTTTTTTCGACATCCAAATGAAGGCTGTCTCCCATGTAGAATACGAAGTCACTTGTGCTTTTTCGGTCATCCATATCCCCACTCCAATCGCTATCGCTATATCCATCAAGCTTGCAATTATCAGAAACAGAGTAGTACATGCCAATTTTTTTTGTGCCTTTAACATAGCGAAGAATCCTCTTTGCTGTCTTTAAATGAGTTGTTGTTGGATTTTCCATGTATTGATTCACAACTCCTACCGCATATAGAATGTCGGGTCTTGTGGACGTTAAATATGGCAAGCTTCCAACCAAGCTCTTGAATAGCGTTGAGTCCACTTTTTCTCTTTCCTCATGCCTTGATAACTTGATTCCATATTCAATCGGCGTGCAAACTGGGTTAGAGTCATTCATCTTGAACTTCCTCAATATTTCCTTAGCATAACCTTCTTGAGTGATTAGGATGCCTTTATCTTCTGGTTTTACTTCAAAGCCAAGGTAATAAGACATGAGCCCAATATCAGTCATCTCAAACTCCTTCGTCATCTCTTTCTTAAACTCTTTAAACATGCTTGGATTGTTTCCTGTGAAGATCAAGTCATCTATATACAAGCATACAATTAATGTATTACCATTTTGGATTTTAATATAGAGTGCATGCTCACATGGACATTTGATGAAGTTTCTTTCTTGGAGATACTTATCAATTCGAGCATTCCAAGCTCTTAGAGCTTGTTTCAATCCATAAAGCGCATTCTTTAGCTTCAAGACCTTGTCTTCTTTTCCCTTGACTTTGTAGCCTTGTGGTTGCTCGATATAAATTTCTTCTTTAAGAACTCCATTTAGGAAGGCAGATTTCACATCCATTTGATGTATCTTCCAATTGTTTTGAGCTGCTAAAATTTTTATTAGTCTAAAAGTTTCTAGTCGAACGACTGGAGCGAATACCTCATCATAGTCAATGCCAGCTCTTTGACTATAACCTTTTACCACCAATCTCGCCTTATATCTTTCGACTTCTCCTTTGGCGTTTTTCTTTGCTTTGTACACCCACTTCATACCAATTTCCTTGTGCTCTTTTGGAAGTGAAGCTAACTCCCATGTGTCATTCTTTTTGATAGCTTTGATTTCTTCGTCCATAGCATTTTTCCAATTCTTATTTTGCAAAGCTTCTTGGAAGCTTATAGGCTCACAATCCGAAAATGGAAAAAAGAGAGTAAAATTGTCTTGTTTTTCTGTTACCTCGTAAATTTTTTGAAGGCTTTTAAAGCATGGAGCCCTTTCACTTGAGCTCTCATCTTCTTAACAACTTGTGGTTGGTGAAGCTAGTGGGGAAGTGGGCTCCTCGCTTGATTGTTCTATCTTTGGTTGTTGCATTTCATCTCCTTT
Organism: Allium fistulosum; assembly: GCA_030737815.1. Classification (NCBI taxonomy): domain Eukaryota; kingdom Viridiplantae; phylum Streptophyta; class Magnoliopsida; order Asparagales; family Amaryllidaceae; genus Allium; species Allium fistulosum. Next base: position 186,723,177 of record CM060905.1, read on the forward strand.
AAGGTATGGAAAAAAGTTGTAATTGTCATTATGTGATCTCCATTCCCATTCTCCTTCTTTATCAAACACAATATATCGACTAATTATTATTGTCCTCGTATCAGGATTGTAAAGATTATAGCCTTTGGAGTTGGTGCCGTAACCAATGAAAATATACTTCTCACTTTTGTCATCCAATTTGCTTCGCTTCTCGTCCGGTATATGTACATAAGCTATGCTTCCAAAGACTCTTAGATGAGAAATACCAGGCTTCCTTCTACTCCATGCTTCTTGTGTTGTCTTTTCCCACACACTTTTTGTTGGAGATCGGTTTGATAGATAAACCGCACATGCCACGGCTTTCGTCCAAAATTCCTTTGGCAGCATTTTACTTTTAAGCATGCTCTAAGAATTGTCCTATTCTTCCTCTCTGCTACTAAATTTTGCTGAGGGGATCTCGGCACTGCCAGCTGTCGTTTGATTCCATTATTTTCACAATACTTTTGGAATTTTTTTTATGTGAACTCTCCTCCACGGTCAGATCTCATGGCTTTAATCACAAGGCCACTTTCCTTCTCAACTTGGGCCTTGAACTTCTTAAAGTTCTCAAAAACCTCTGATTTCTCCTTCAAAAAATACACCCAAGTTTTTTTTTGAAAAATCATCGATGAAAAGAAGGAAATAGTTACTCTTACCAAGTGAACTTGGCTTGATCGACCACACACATCCGTATGTATGAGTTCCAACGGCTTTTTAGCTCTTGAGTATGACTCCTTTGGAAAACCCATTTTGAATTACTTTCCAAGTAAACATCCTTCGCACACTTGATTAGGATGGCTTATGTATGGTAATCCTCTTACCATTTCTTTCTTAGAGAACAATTCTAGTCCTATGAAGTTAAGATGTCCAAAATGAAGATGCCAAAGCCAAGATGCATCTTTGTAGCACACCTTAAGGCATTGTGCGACATCATTTTGAATGTTGAGCACAAAAAATCTATTTCTTGACATTGGTACCTTAGCAATGAATTTACTTGCACCGTCTCTTATTGAAAGGTTATTATCTTTTAATCGAATATCATAACCTTTCTCTAATAATTTTCCTAGGCTCAAGATGTTGCTCTTCGTGTTTTCCATATAATAAACATTATAAATGAATTGGCAACCTTTTCTTTACCTTTTACTACTATCTTTGATTCATCTCCAAATGCGACGTTCCCCTTCACCGATTCATTAAGCTCCACAAACATGTTTTTTCTTCCAAACATATGGTTGCTTGCACCGCTATCTAGGTACCATTGGTTTTCCTTACCTTTTTAATTTTCTTTGTGAGCCAGTAGTAATGTACCATCCTCTTGATTTTTTTCTTCAACGTAATTAGTCTTCTCTTCAACTTTATTGTTTCTTGGAGCTCTACATTCGGAAGCGTAATGTCCAAATTTCTCACAATTGTAGCATTTAACGCATGACTTGTCATACCTTGAATTTCCTCTCCCACGACCTCTTGTTGAGCTTTCTCCTCTTTTATTGTTGTTGTCGTCGTTGTTTTCATTGTTGGGCCTCCAAACTCATCCATGTCCATATCCACGACCTCTTCATCTTTCTTGGCCACAACCCCATCTTTGTTGGCTTCGATTATTTTCTTCCTTTTTTGAATCAATCCGTGTCTTAAGAACTTGCTCCATGGTCTCTTCCTTCTTCCTTTTCTTTTCTTCACAAGCTTGCAATGAGCCAAGAAGTTCCTCTATTGCCATGGTCTCTAAGTTTTTTGTTTCTTCAACGATGGAAACAATATGTTCGAACTTGGATCTAATGATCTAAGAATCTTCTCCATAATTCTTACATCATCTAACTTCTCACCATTTATTTTTAGATTATTACTAACCACTAAAACTCTTTAAAAGTAATCAGAAACAAGCTCACCTTCTTTCATATGCAAAGTTTCAAACTCTCCTCTTAAAGTTTGAAGACGTAACTTTTTGACTTGATCAGCTCCCTTGTAAGATGTTCGAAGCTTCTCCCATGCTTCTTTTGCTGACTATGATCTTGAAACATTCTCAAAAGTATCCTCATCCAATGCTTGATAGATTAGACATAGGGCCTTCTTGTCTCGCATCCTTGAGTTTCTCAAACTATTCGCTTGAGTTTGAGATAAGCTACCTTCATTTTCTTGTTTAGTATAGCCTTTCTCCACTATTTCCCATACGTAATATGCTCCAAGGAGAGCCATCATCCTTAAGATCCAGTTGTCATAATTGTTCTTGGTGAGCATTGGAACTTGTAAGGCAACACCGTTATTCGCCATCTATATCTTTTTTTTGAAAGAATCTTAAAGCTCAGATACCACTTTGTTGAATATTTTCTATGAGAAAAAGGGAGAGAATATAAGAAAGAGTCCTTTTTGTTGTTGAAAACTTTTCTTTTATTGATGGTAGATTTCTTGCTTGATTGCTTGATACAAAATGATGAGAGAGCTCTTCTATTTATATGACTCCATAGACTATTCTAGAAACATGACCCTCTAAACAATTCTAGAAACATGACTACATAGATAATTCTTATTTCTACTAGAAAATTCAAGAGCTCTCAACAAACTACAGCAAATGCAAGAAGACTCTAGAAACAATAATAACAAGAAGCTTCTAGAAATAAACCATAACAAATCAAGTTTAATATTTCAACAGGAGGAACTTGGTAAAGCTAATGATATTTGAATAATTCAATACTAGCATATTTGGTAGGCTACAGACCATATTAGGTGCTGTTAAACATATCTAATAGGTGATTCAAACTCCATTACAATTCTAGAATTTTCGTGAAAAATTGAATGAAATAAGGATAAATTATCAAGAAATTTCTACAATCCTAAATCCTCTCCCCTGATTCAACTCTCCTTGTTTCTTCTTCCCCATGCATTATTTTCTCCATTAGCTCTTCCTCTTGCTTCCTATCTCCTTGTCCTATTGTTCCCTCTTGCATCATAACTTCCTATTTTGATGGTGCGATGTTTCAGATAAAGTGCAACAACAACGGAGTAAAACGAATTATTTTAAAGAAAAATACTTTTATTAGTTTGTACAATATCTTATTTTATGTTTACATTATAAATTTGTTCATACTGAATCATAATCAGTGATCATTAATAAATAAATAAAGTTTATTGTTTTAATTTTAGTTCAGTTAGTAATCATGGTGTTTAAACACCATATGGCTACTATGAGCACCGTACAGAATATAGGAATGTGGACCATCAGACTGAATGGCCTATTAACTGTCGGTTTTTATCTTCTATGGCCTACATCCACCGTTCGTCGGTTACATAGCCGACCACAAAGTTTTCTCAAATGAAATTGTTTCGTTCAGCCATTAAGGGTCAACGATTATTCCATTTACATGGTGATAAACCGTTGACTATGGAGTTTTATGAATTTGTTTTTATTTTTCTTTATTTTTCTGATTACCTAGTCGATGTGAGATTAGAGGGCAACTCTCAAGAAAGTTGCCAAAATGAATATGAGAGATATTAGAGCTCATTTGAATGCTATTGGTATTGGAAAGAAGAGACAAATATAAGTGTATGTGTGCATGCATACACACACCTACATACATATATAAGTGTGGAAGTGCATGCACGTGAGGGTGGATGCATGCGCTGGCGCATGCACGTGTACCTATAATATTTTCAGCCATAAAACAATGTACGGATACATTTAAATATATTTATATTTTAATATTATTATATAGATGTGTGTGATGCGCTGTATTCAACTTGAAGAAAAAAAGTTTTTTTGGGTTCAGTAAACACAACAAACGAAACCAAGATAACCAGTTATTTACGCCAAAAGTGGCACAACACCCAAAAATAACCTGTTGTAGGATCAGATCTAGCAAAGTATATGCAAAAAGTAAAGAGACAAGAACTTTTATAGTGGCTCAGCAATTTCTGACCTACGTCAATTTTATATTTATTTATTAGAGATTTGAGAAAGATTGAAGTCAAAAGTACAAAGGTTTGGTAGGTTCTAAAGCCTAGAGCTGGAAAGAGTATCACCTTAGTGATTATGGACAGAAGAGGTAGGGGATGGAAAAGATGAAGTTCCTAAAAGTCCAGAAAAGATTAGGAAAAATATCTTTCTTTAGTTTCCATAAGGTTGGTATTTATAGAGAAACTGCTCTGCAAATCCAGAGGACCACGTGGTTTACGGTCTAAGTGAGAGTCCATATGTCCAGAAGAGAGCACGTCGGCCTGAAAAGCAATATAGACCTCTCAGTACTGAGAGATTTTTGTGGGTGAAAAACCCTTCTTCCTTCCTTGTTTTTTCCTCATATCCCTTGCTTCGTTTTTATTCTAAACTCTTTTCCATGAAGTTTGAGTTACTTCTGACGGTTTTCTTGATATTGCTTGTCTTATCCTGCTTGCTTTACTTTCTTCTCATCGGTCTTTAGAATTGCTTGTCTATTACTTGAGAGAATAATTTGATTATAATCACTTGAGGTAGTACTTGGAGTGTAAGGAGTTTGGGGGTCCTAAGTGGAATAAATTCCTCGCATTACTGAGAGGTTCAAATTTCCCTATTCTACTTGAAACTTGTTGAATGCCAACTTCTCGTCCTTCGGAGCGATAGTTCTTGAGTCATTTCGTCATCTTGACGTTCTAACTTCAATTGAAAATCTAATTAGTTAAAAAGTCGGTTAACACTTTCCTACCAAAGTATGTTTTCGTTGAAAACAAAGTGTGCTCTGGATAAGACAGTTTTTGACTTGCTATCTTATGATTTCAATTAGTCGTTCAAGAATTGCTTTGAAGCATTGCCTATGCCCGATAGGTATTCCTCCAGCCGCTTTGCATAGCTAAAAACTCTGTTCTTTGTGCTTTGGACAAGATCCATGCCCTCAAGACTGTTCCACGTCTTAGTTGAGTAAGCTCTTTCTTTTCTCGTACTTCCTGCCAATTTTCGTGCCCAAAAATCATCTCAGTACCAGAGGACCTCTCGGTATCGATTTCTTTCATTGACCTCGAAGGCTATATAAGAAAAACTTAGAGAAATTTTCCTTCCCCGCTTCGATTTGTTTCATGCCCGATTGCTTTACCTTCCAACCCCGACTCCTTTGGACTGATTATTCTTAACCACCCACCGTAGGTCGAAACCAACCGCCGTCGACCCCATCCATCTGTCGCTAATTGAGATCTGCCATCACCGACCATCATTTTCCACCGCTCTTTGAATCGCCGCCGTCCTCTTGCTAAAGTACTCGGCACTGACTCCAACTCGTGCCACCGATTCAAAGTTCTTGCTATCGATCCCCTTCTTCTTTTCAATTTGGATCCAAATCTTAGTTTTTATTGAGGTTGGCGATGGTTCTATGTTATGGTGATCGGTGTGGAGTCGACGATGGATTAAGTATTAATTGTGACCAATCAGCGTTTGGTTAGGTTTTTTATTCGGGTTCAAGTTAGTATAGCCTCGGGTCCAACTTAGAAAATGATCATGTCGCTCCTAAGCGATGCTTAATGATTAACTCCTATTAATGCTTGGTCGATTGCACTCTATCTTTCGAATTCCGATAGGACAGTTTTCTTTTAGGAACGGTCGTATCGGTCATGCTTCAAAATTCTAAGCAATTCCATCACCTAGCATCTTTGTCATTTGAATATTCTTACCGCATAACATTCTTTATTGCTTCATTCTCGTTTTTCCTACAGAGTCCTCCTACATTGCTCCAGATAGCGATTCCATTATTGATTAGCCATCGATGATGGGTAAGATATGATGCACAGTTCCACCATTCAGCATAGCTCGTTTTTCTAGCACGAGCGTGTTATCTATAGGATGGTCTGTTCGTCATGTATGGAACACGAGACTCACTCTCTAAAGTTTAGCACTTTCGCTTACCCTGGTCAACGCTCGAAATAAGATCGGTCAACACACTCGACATCCTTTGGATTTTGGATATTGGTCACAGGGGTTCGATATTTGAAATAAAACATAGTCAACTTTGTTGAATGCCAAGTTTTCTTATCCAGAATGATTTGTCGACCACCATGCCTTCAAACCGATGTTGAGGCATCTATTTCTCCCGAAGTCGGGTCTACAACTGTGTAGATTTCTACTTCTACACCTTCTACAACTAGATGTACAATCACCACAGAGCTTCAAAGGATGGTTGTTCCACTTTCAGGAGGTACCTCCTCTTGACATGGGTATATTAGTATTTAGGTTTTGGATAATCTGCCTAAACAGATGTCGACCATCCTATCTGAGAGAATGCTTCAGAATATATGCCGCCAGTAGAAATCCCTGTGGTCAATGTGCTTCATACAAACAAGAATGAACGAGTGCATATTCCTCCGACTAGGTATAGAACTTGCAACAGATACATGTGTTTAGGTGGTGTCCTGCCGCCCTTCAATCCATTTCTTCTAATGGTTCTCCAAGAGCTTGGGTTGGCTCCGGCTCAAGTCCAACTGAATGGTTGTGCTTTTCTGAGCTTTTTATACATGCTTTTTATGAACCGCTTTAATTGGGCTCCAATTTTCCAAAAGCTTACCTACCTCCTACACTTCAAGCAAAGATAGGACTCTCCTTTTTACATGATTATCGAGGCCTAGTGTAGGACTAAAACCATCGAGGATCTCCATGATAAATGCTTATATTTCAAAAAGTAGTACTTCTACGTTTAGTGTCTGTATGGCTTTAACGAGCATTAGCTGTTCAGAAATGAGTTTCTTTCTTTCTATCCTTTCTGTGCTAGAATTCCTTTGGTTCAAGTGTTTAATCTATTGCTTGGTTCTTCACAGGAATTCCGGCTCGAGATGCTCGCGATGAGTACATTGACACGTTAAAGAGTCCAACAAAGGTCAGCTTCCAACACCGCAGGACTGCACATCTCCTGACGTACGAAAATATTGGACGGTATGGCATGCTGCTCCTGAATATATATGCTATAACTAAATCATCTCTGCCCAGTAGCTCTAGAGTGCCTACCCGATCTTCTATCACCACTCACAGCTTCGGCGAAAATCTTCAAGGGGGAGTTTAATGTACGTCGAGCACGGTGTATGCCGAAGAGCTTGTTGGAAGGAGAGCTAAAGAGCCAGCTGTTGGCGATGTTCTGAGAGAAGGGGACGAAGGAGTTGGAATGCAGCCAATCCCGGAGGAGAATGAGAGAGTAGGGAGGAGAGAAGTGTGATGCCCTACCTTTAGACCCACATTAACAAAGAATATTACTAGGTAATACCGTCTGCTAATGCGGAGAATAAGGCTTGCTTTGGGCTAACACAATCACATTTTACCTTTTCGTCTGAACAATATAATATATGTGAATAGTCTCGGCACAAAGTAATAAATACGTTGACTCTAAACAAAATTCAGAATAACATGCTATATATCATAAAACACGGAATCAGATAACGCATCGGAAAATATAATACATCGAATATATACAGTGAGTCTACAAAAGAGAGATCAAACCTACATAATATATATGCAGACTACGTCACTTCTCAAAAATATACATGATAACTAGATTCACCGTTTCATAAAAAATACATATTAGGTAAGGGTCAACTACATAATGTACATATGACATAGCAAACCATAGATACATAATAGTCTACTTCCAAAAGCTAGCAAAAGTCCAAAGTCCTCAAGTCCTAGTACCTGATAAGTCTCGGTCTGATCCGAGCATAAAAATAACACCAGAATCAGATCATCTCTAATTATAAAAAATGTGAGATCTAAATAACAAGTTTACTGAATATACATTAATAATAACAGTTTATGGCTCACAAGATCTCAACAATTCTTATCACAAGATAATCACTGTGTCACAAAAAGTCATCTCGTGCCCAGCAACGACAATCATCTAAAAATATTATGAAACAAATCTCATAAATCACAAACTAATATGAAAACTAACAAATGAAACAATATCAAGAAAACCATGAAAATCAAACGACCGCTTGAAAGAAAGTCAACGAAGCAACCGCACAAAGGCAAGTCAAATACAACAACGGATTTTATAGTTATCTTTTTACCAAATGAATATTCTTAGTGCAAATTGCTTTCTTCCAAGGGGAAACTGATATGAAAAGCTCTAGGAATTTAGTCCGCTAAACTCCTACAGTGCAAAATGTAGAGAATGTCAATAATAGGTGTTCAACTTATTTATCGCACTACTAAGGTGCCACGCCTACTAACGGATGGCACAATTGTTATGATATCAAATATAGCCCGTGTTACAGACTGCTGGCTCGGTGGTATAGGGCTAGAACTAAACGAATACTACGATTCAAGGGGCGACCACCGTAGTCAAGTCGCTTGGTGAACAACTAGCCTCAAGGTCAAGCTACTAAATACACTGATGAATATAGCGAATTATAAATAATACGCTTTCACTAAGATACTATTTTAAGCCCATAGTGTCATTTACTCTTTTAATAGTAATCATTAAAGTAAAACCCGTATCCCATAACCACTGGTGTTGCTAAACCATTTACTATTAATTAGTAAATTTCACTACACACAAATACTACACAAACAAGTCATATAATTAAACAATAAAGTGATATTTAATGTCCTATATCCACTTATTATTACTAAATTGTTTAAATATAATTCTTAATTTATAGCAAAAGAATTGTTTAGCTTAAACGCCAAATTCCACTAAATCCATCATTTAAGAAATAATTTGTTTCTTGCTTTTTGATAAAATAATCTTTTTCGATTAAAAACTAAGGTTTCTGAAATGAAAATATTAATATGGTTTTATAAAAGTTAGAAATGATTTTTAAAGCTAAGTTTATATATATATATATATAACTATAGTTTATAAATTCCTTCTTTGAAATCGATTTATAAAACACTTCTATAAAACCATAATTACATTCCATTTTGACCAAATCAAGGTATTATCCATATTTGAAACAATTTATATACTATCATTGAAACCAAGAAAAGCAAACAAAACACTAAGAGCAAAACACAACAAAATTCGAGGTAAAAGGCATGAAACGAGCTCTAGTTTTCTTCCCGACCAGTTCATTGGTAGGACTCATCAGTCCATCGATGACGTGAAAAATCCTAGAGTTCATCTCCAGGTTTCACATCTGATCTTCGACGATCTTTTCATCGATTTCAGGCAACATTATACTACTTCTAAGAGTGTTATTTCACTGCATTTCATACATACAACATCTTGCAACAAGCATACAATCATAGGTGATGAAACCAAACATTAAAAATAACATTTTCTATAGGATTTCTATTTTCAGTTTACTGTAAAATCAATTAGGCATCAAACAACAGAGATTAAACAACATGCAAACCCTATTTGCTTCATTTCAATTACTAACACATAAAATTCAGATTTTAGAGATAATTGTGAGAGTAAAATCTCACCTTTTTCCTTAGCTAACACAATCAAACAACTACAGTGATCTCGTTCTTCAATCCTTGTCAAACACTTGAATTTACACAAATTTGTGGAGATTTATTTCAACTTATTTGAGAGGATTTTGTGAAGTTTCTAAAAGAGGAAGATGGAGTTTTCGCTTCTCAGTTTCTAAGTTTTCTGAAATGTTCATATTAACTTTGAGAATGAGAAATAAACTATTCCTAATTACTAATTTATTTAATCTTATGAACTTTTAAACTCATATTTAATCAACAAAGCAATTCTCTCTTTGCTTTGTTAACCAAATCCTTTTATTTCTCTTTTACTAGATTTAAACTCTAACTAGTTACTAACTTAGGAAATATAACCTTCTCTTCTTATTTTCAAAAATGAATTCTTTTTAGTTTTAAAAACTAATTTAACTCTAATTAAGTTCTCATTTATCCAACATGAGATAAAAATTTAATAATGATCAAAAATAAGAAATTTACACTTTAAAACACTTATGATAATTTTACAATGATTTCATTCTACACCTTATATTTTAATAAAATTAAAACACTCATTTGAAATGAGAAATATTATTATTTCTCTAATATTTCATTTATTTCAGTAAATCATTTCAAATTTTTTTTATCACCTTTAGTCACAAAATCCATTATTTGCTTTATGTACATTAATTAAGGTTATACATTCGCTTAATTATCCTCAAAATAATTATTATGAAATTCGGATCAAGGTAATTATTAAATTGGGTTGTTAGAGAACTCCCCCCTTAAGAAATTGCGTCCTCGCAATTTTATATCAGAGAAAATTCTGTAATAAAGCTGGCTAGAATCAAACGAAAGCGAAAATTTTAGAAAAGATAACATACCCGATTAATCAGCGTTAGAAAATAATTCAGGATATGTCCGCTCCATAGACTCTCTAGTCTCCCAAGAGCAGTCTTTAGGATTTGTCGACCATTGAACCTTAACGAGCGGAACATCTTTGCTTCTAAGTCGCTTTACCTTCGAAGAAATAATGCGAATAGGCTCATGAACATAAGTCAAACTAGGAGTAATATCAAGTTCTTTGATTTGCTGAGGTAAAAGAATGGAATCTGGATCTCGAAGACACTTGCGAAGCTGGGAAACATGAAAAACATCATGGATACCAGAAAGATGAGCGGGTAAAGAAACACGATAGGCTAACTTGCCAATACATTCAGTGATTGAGTACGGTCCAATAAAGCGAGGAGTTAACTTCCCAAATCGGTTAAAACGCATTACTCCCTTCATTGGAGAAACACAAATGAACACAAGGTCACCAATACTAAACTCCAAATCTTTTCTCCTATGATCCGCATAAGACTTTTGCCTATCCTGGGACTCCTTAATTCTCTTCCTAATAAGATCAATCTTCTCAAAAGCTTCTCTAACAGAATCCGTTCCTAAAACAAACTTCTCTCCCATCTCTAGCCAACAAGATGGTGAACGACATGGCCTTTCGTATAAGGCTTCGAAAAGAGCCATACCTATACCCGATTGGAAACTGTTATTATAGGAAAATTCAACAAGATAAATATGCTCTTTCCAACTACCCCCAAAATAAAGAACACAAGAACGAAGAAAATCTTCCAAAGTCTTATTAATCCTTTCCGTTTGCCCATCGGACTGAGAATGATAGGCGGTGCTGAGGTTAAGCTTAGTACCCAAGGCCGACTGAAGACTCTTCTAGAACCCACTGGTGAAAAGTAGATCCCGGTCATAAACGATAGCACTAGGAACTCCATGCAATCTAGTAATCTCCTTGACATGGAGTTTAGCTAAAGGATGCATGGTTCGGTTTGACTTTAACGGAATGAAATGAGCTAATTTAGTCAACTAATCCACAATCAGTCACAAATTATCATGCCCAAGCTTCGAACGTGGTAAACCTTCGATAAAATCCATGGAAACGTGCACAAGATAATTAATTTGATCAACACTTAGATCAATTCAAAAGAAATGTAAATATGAACTCAATTCTATCTAGGTCCACATTTACCTGATCTCATTTCCACAACGGGATTTCCAAAGGTTGAAGAAGACCACCGGGCCTATGGTGTTCTGCCTTAACCAACTGGCAGGTGACACAGCGACCAAAAGCCGGGAAATGTCTCGCTTTATACCCTCCCAGTAATACAATCTCTTCATATCCGCATACATCTTACTGCCATCGAGATGGATGGTATAACGAGAACAATGACACTCTTCCGTAACGTCTCTTCAAAGATCAACTATATCGAGCACAATAAGTCTACCACATCTTCGAATACAATATCGAGTGTCAACAACAAACTCCTTCAACTTCTGAACACTTCTACCAACATAAAGATTCTAAACAAGCTCAACTACTTCAGGATCTTGCTTCTGGGCTTCTACAGTACGATCAAGAATACAAGGATGAGCCTTTAGACTAGATAGTGCTATATTCGATCTCAACTTCGAATCCCGATCTCTGATATCACACATAGAAAGTGCCTCTAAAACTTTCTGTTCAACCAACATCATAGAAACCACTGCTTGATGTCTATGACTAAGGGCATCGGCTATAGAATTATCCTTTCCAGGAGTAAACCGAATCTCGAAATCATATGCGACCAAAAACTCCAACCACCGCTGTTGATGCATATTTAATTCTTTCTGAAAGAAGAGATATTTCAAAGATTTATGGTCAGTATAAAGAATAATTCTCCCACTCAAAAGATACTGACACTAAAGCTTAAGTGTAAAACCAATAGCTACAAATTCGAGATCGTGAGTGGCATAATCGATTTTGTTCGGACGTAATTGTCTCAAAGCATAAGCAACTACTCTATTTCTCTGCATAAGCACTGCACCAAGGCCTGAACCACACGCATCAGTATAGACAACCAGATCTTGATTCCCTTTTGGAACTATAAGAATAGGCACATGAGTCGAAGACCTTTCAAAATCTGAAATGCAAACTCACACTTCTTTGACTAGACATACTTCACTCCTTTTCTGGTTAAGCCCATGGTGAACCACTAGACTGAATAAGATGCTTCGCCCTAAGCTTAACTAACTGCTTCTTCAACTCTTCATTTTCCATTATAGACATCCTTATGGGAGGACGACTAAAAGGCTGAGCACTAGGCATCAAATCAATACAAAATTCGATTGCTCTCTAAGGTGGCAATCCGGAAATGGATTCAAAGATATCCATAAAATCACACACAATGGGAATACTAACTATTTCATCATCTTCTCGAGATTCGATAGCATAAAGAGAAACATTCAGATTCAGATCCACTTCTTCAAGAGTAAGAGGAAGTAAATCATTAGAAGATGGATGCTTGAGATAAATAATACGATACAGACAAAGAATAGTAGCTCCATATCTATCGAATCAATCCAAACCCAAAATCATGCCAAAATTCAAATAAGGAATAACATGCAAATCAGCTAAGAAAGAGAATCCAACAAGAATGATTTCGACATCCTTACAAAACAAACTAAGGATTGCAAATCCACCAATAGGATTCACAATCCTTAAGGATGATAGTAGACAAGTCATATGCAAAGAATAAGCATCAACTAGCTCCTTCGACATAAATGAGTGTGATGCTCCTGTATCGAAGAGAAGTCTAATGAAACGATCATGGAATAAGATAGATCCTTCTAGAATAGATGACAATATACCTTTTTGATGGCCCGAACCTTCCGAAGCCTCTGCTACATTCAATTTCCCTTTCTGCTTAGAAGCTAAAACTGGACAATTAGCAATCTGATGACCTTCCTTCTTATAGTAGAAACATTGATGGGGAGAAATTGGTGCAGATGAACGAGGCTTTGTGCACTCCTTTGCATAATGCCCTTTGACTCCACACCTGTAGCATTCTACTTGTCTCTCTTCTAGCCCTTATCATTTGAATCTTACATCTTAACTTTCTTATTTGGATATTCAGGCTTAGACTTTCCAAACTGCTTCTTCTTCTTAGGAAAGAAATTCTTCTTCTGTGGAGTAGCTTTATCATCGCTATCCTTCTCTGCCTCTTCTAGTCTAAGAGCTGTGTCCACTACCTTCTCGAAAGTAACATCCACTGAGGTAAGAGTGCCTTCCTTAAAGACTTCCTCATCCCATACACAATCTTCTGATTCTTCATACAAGGTGTATTGATGAGATCCACCTCATACTTAGACAAAGACTCAAAAATCGCCACATACTCTGCTATAGAAGTATCTACTTGCTTAAGATCTATGAATCTCAAAGCTAAGGCTGCCTTTTCTGCTTCTGGCATAAACTTTATCTCGAACCTAGACTTGAACTCCTCCCAAGATAAGTCGGCCTCATTAACCTCTACAACATGCAATTCATACTAATCCAATGCTCTCTCCTGAAGCTGACTAGATGCCACTTGCACCTTATGCATATCTGAAAGCTCCATGCGACTGAAAATCTTCTTGCATGACTTCAACCAAGCCTGAATCTCTATAACACCTTCGGTTCCCTTGAATCGCTTCCCTCCTAAGTGAGCATAATCGTTACACATCCTAACAAAGCCTGAATGATGAACCGGAGGATCCACAAGTTCTGTGAAAAACATTTCTGACCAACTCCATAATCTGCTGAGTAGTCATGAATACTCCCTCTGGGTTCGGTCCACTGGATGGTCCAAAGTCAGGAGTAGCTCTATTGCCAGCGATATTCACTCTGCCATAAACGAGATTTCAATTAAGAAACTCAAAAGTAGTAATCAAAAGATGAGAAAAGAAAACATACAAATTCATCCCATCATTATATCCTAATAAGAAAATGAACTAAATCTACCCTCAAACCTAAGGGTCGGGACTCTAAGTCTCCCTAGGCCAAGATTTGTGTCTTCGATATCTTATATTGTTCTGAAACACAGCTCTGATACCAAGCTATGACGCCATACCTTTAGACCCACATTAACAGAGAATATTACTTGGTAATATTGTCTGCTAATGTGGAGAATAAGGATAGTTAGGAGCGACCATCTGTATTTATTGCTTTGGGCTAACACTTTTGCATTTTACCTTTTTGTTTGAACAATATAATATATGCGAATAGTCTTGGTACAAAGTAATAGATACGTTTGCTCTAAACAAAATTCAAAACAACATACAATATATCACAAAACACAGAATCAGATAACACAACGAAATATATAATACATTGAATATATATTATGAGTCTGCAAAAGAGAGATCAAACCTACATAATATACATACAAACTATACCATGTCTCAAAAATATACATGATAATTAGATTCATTGTCTCATACAAATTACATATCATATAAAGGTCGACTACATAATGTACATATGACATAGCTAACTATAGATACATAATAATCTACTACAAAAGCTAGAATAAGTCCAAAGTTCTCAAGTCCTGGTACCTGATAAGTCTCGGTTTGATCTGGGCATAAAAATAACACCCAGTTCAGATTATCTCTAATTATCAAAAATGTAAGATCTAAATAACAAGTTTATTGAATATATATTAATAATAATAGTTTATGGTTACTAATGTAAAATATACATAAGATCTCAACAATTCTTATCACAAGATATTCACCGTGTCATAAAAAGTCATCTCATGCCCAACAATGACAATCATCTAAAAATACGGTGAAACAAATCTAATAAATCACAAACTAATATGAAAACTAACAAAGGAAACAATATCATGAAAACCATGAAAATCGAACGGCTGTGTGAAAGCAAGTCAACGAAGCAACTGCACGAAGGCAAGTCAAACACAATAACAGATTTTACAGTTAACTATTTAACAAATGAATATTTTTAGTGCGAGTTGCTTTCTTCCAAGAGGAGACTGATATAAAAAGCTCTAGGAATTTTGTCCGCTAAACTCCTATAGTCCAAAATGTACCAAATGTCCATAATAGGTGTTCAAATTATTTATCGCATTGCTAAGGTGCCACGCCTACTAACGGATGGCGCAATTGTTATGATATCGAATATAGCCCGTGGTAAAGACTGCGTACTCGGTGGTATGGGGCTAGAACTAAACGATTACCATGACTCGGGGGTGACCACCGCAGTCAAGCCGCTAGGTGAACAACTAGCATCAAGGTCAAGCTACTAAATACACCAATGAATATAGTGAATTATAAATAATACGCTTTCACTAAGATATTATTTTAATCCCATTGTGTTTTTTATTCTTTTAATAGTAATCATTAAAGTAAAACCCGTGTCCCATAATCACTGGGTGTTGCTAAAGCATTTACTATTAATTATTAAATTTCACTACAAACAAATTCTACACAAACAAGTAATATAATTAAACAACGAAGTGATAATTAATGTCCTATAATCACTTATTTTTACTAAATTGTTTAAATATAATTCTTATTTTATAGCAAAAGAATTATTTAGCTTAAAACGAAAATTCCACTAAATCCATCACTTAAGAAATAATTTGTTTCTTGCTTTTTGATAAAATAATCTTTTTCGAATAAAAACTAAGATTTCTGAAATGAAAATACTAATATGGTTTTATATAAGCTAGAAATGATTTTTAGAGCTAAGTTAATATATATAACTATAGTTTATAAATTCCTTCTTTGAAATCGATTTATAAAATACTTCTATAAAGCCATAATTACATTCCATTTTTATAAACCAAGGTATTATCCATATTTAAAACAATTTATATATTATCATTGAAACCAAGAAAAGAAAACAAAACACTAAGAGCAAAACACAACAAAATCTGGGGCAAAAGGCTGGAGATGAGCTCTAGTTTTCTTCCCGACCGGTCCACCGGTAGGGCTCATCGGTCCATCGATGACTGTGAGAAATCCTAGAGTTCGTCTCCAGGTTTCACATCTGGTCTTCGATGACCTTTCCGTCAATTTCAGGCAGCATTATACTACTTCTAAGAGTTTTATTTCACTGCATTTCATATATACAACATCTTGCAACAAGCATACAATCATAGGTGATGAAATCAAACTTTAAATCTTACATTTTCTGCAGGATTTCTATTTTCAGTTTACTGTAAAAATCAGTTTGGCATCAAACAACAGAGATTAAACAACATGCAAACCCTATTTGCTTCATTTCAATTACTAACACATGAAATTCAGATTTTAGAGATAATTGTGAGAGTAAAATCTCACATTTTTCCTTAGCTAACACAATCAAACAACTACAGCGATCTCCTTCTTCAATCCTTGTCAAACACTTGAATTTACACAAATTTGTGGAGATTTATTTTAACTTATTTGAGAGGATTTTGTGAAGTTTCTCAAAGAGGAAGATGAAGTTTTGGCTTCTCAGTTTTTAAGTTTTCTGAAATGTTCGTATTGACTTTGAGAATGAGAAAGAAACTTTTCTTTCTTTTCTTTAGTAATGGGCTTAACCCAAATAAGCTTCTAACTAATTTATTTAATCTAATGAACTTATAAACCCCTATTTAATCAACAAAACAATTCTCTCTTAAATTTGTTAACCAAATCCTTTTATTTCTCTTTTACTAGCTTTATACTCTAACTAGCTACTAACTTAAGAAATAAATCCATCTCTTCTTATTTTCAAAAATGAATTCTTTTTAGTTTTGAATACAAATTTAACTATAATTAAATTCTTATTTATCCAACTTGAGATAAAATGCTAATAATGATCAAAATTGAGAAATTTACACTTTAAAACACTTATGATAATTTTACAATAATTTCATTCTACATCTTATATTTTAATAAAATTAAAACACTCATTTAAATTGAGAAATATTATCATTTCTCTAATTTTCCATTTATTTCAATAAATCATTTCAAAATTTTTTTATCTCCTTTAATCCCATAAAATTATTAGCTTTATTTACATTAATTAAAGTTATAAATTCACTTAATTATCCTTAGAATAATTATTATGAAATTTGAATCAAGTAATTATTAAGTCGGGTTGTTACAAGAAGGGAAGAAACCAATGGTTGAAGTGGAAGAAGAGGGCGCTAGTGATAACGACGGTGACTGTTACAATAGTGTACAAAAGGGTGAATCGTTTGGCGGGACACCCTACGAGCGCCTTGAACTTCCCAAGTCACTTCGTTCGGAGCCAATCGTCGTTAACACTTCCAAGAAACTTGAAGGATCGACCAACATTGCCTTCAGGTGAAATAACTTCTCAAGGTAGCATTCTCGATGACATATTTGCTTGTTTAAGTGATTTTGATATTTCAATTCCCGATATTCTCACTGAAGGTTCCTCTAACTTTAGCTTCTCGCCTGCAGGAATTTTGAATGAAGGTGGTGATACTCTCTACTTAATTCCTTGCCAAGATGGTCTATAGAGTACATTGGGGGTCATCAGCATCATACACTTCACTAGGATCACGAACACACATCCTTGCATTCACTTGTATTTTAAAATTCCAACACTTACTGTATTTTTCCTTCTCGTTTTAGTTTCCATGGGTATGGATATGTATAGGAATCTTTCATGCAATGCTAATGAGTTTAGAGGACAAACTCCTAACCCGAATCCTCTTTATTCCAGCTATCGGGGTAGTTATGAGACCGATGAGGAAAGGCGTAGGAGGAAAGAGAAAGAGGTTGAAGACACCACCGAGCTAACAAGGAAAGGAAGAAAAGGCGGGCCGAAGAGGGGTTGTCGCATGATCAAACCAAGCGACATAAGGAATCACACGGTTGCCACGGTCCCTCTTCTGACATTCCTCTACTACGTACTGAACCTTAAATCTCTTTCCATCATCAGACTCCTATCTCTCAATCACTGACTGCTATAGCTCCTGCCCAATCCGCTCCCCTAGCTTCTCTTCCTTCTGCGCCACCATGTTTGCAGGAAACATTTTCTAACCTTTTTCTGCATGGCGTGATGTTTGTTCATGAAATTGAGGATATTCTGAAAGAAGAAGCAGATAGGGATGCCCGGAGCATTCAAAAACATATCAGCCAAGCTTACAAGAGGAAGCATTATGCTTTTCCCTCTCCAAAGTCAACAAGATCAATTATACCAACACTCAGTCTTTCAAATTCCAAGAAGGAAACATTTGAATGAGTCAACAAGAATCGGGAAGAAGACTTGACGAATGTAACTAGAGAGAGGAGCCGCTTTCAAATCAAAGGCTAGCACAAACAACTTAATGGAGGAAATGAAAAGGGCTCACAACAATGCTGAGATTGCAATGCAAAATGAGTTGGAAGCTTCTCTTGAAGAAGGCACGATGTTGAAAAGCAAGTTATCGAGGGAGACCTGGCCTTCATTAAAAAGGATAAGAATTTAGGCCAGGGACCAGACTATCAACGAGCAAGCATCCAAATTGCAAAGGCCAAGAGAGGAAAATAAAAACTCGCTGATGATTTACTTTCGTTGAAGCTTGACAAGCTAGACGCTAAGGTTAGGCTCGCGTCCGTTGTGATTGATTTAAAGGAAATCAAGGAGATCAGGGCTAAAGAAAGAGAGGACTTGAACGAAACTCTCCAACACTTCTATGCCAGCATGATTCTGCATAAAAACTTGAAGTGGTTGGGGAGTTTGTATGTCGTGATCCTGACCAATGCATGAGAAAAGGTGCTATGTCGGGTTGCGCCGACCGGTGATAATCATTTTGATGGCCGAGTACCTCGATGCAGAAGACATTGTCAAACTCAAGGAGGGAAAGGCCATACATGCTAACAAGGACACCTACTATGTTGCTGCTGCATAGGCTCTTACTGGGCCAAGTTCATCGGGTTAGCACAAATCGCTTACTCCAAAATCTTAAGAGCTTGCAGTGACTTTTCCCGCATCCATGGGGTTAGCTCCGAAACCACCCACGTGGTTCCGACTTTCGCAGTGACAACTTTTGTTGAGCCTTACATACCCCCTTCGTATGTCAAATAAGGGAGTATGCGACTGAAGGGGGGAATTTGTCAAATCTTCCATGGAGCGAAGTCCAAGCTCAAGTATATGTCTAGTTTCACCACATCGAGAAGCTTTATTTCTCATATGGATCCATCACCGAGATTTTCTATTCTATTTGTCAACATGTAGGTCAATCGCATCTTCCTCCTCCACCACCAACCACTTAAAGTTTGGGATCTACAGTTGTGTTCACCGTGTCAACCTTTTTCTACACACGACTTGTAATCTCTGCTCCTCTCTTTGGTTCCAGCCTAGGGTCTAATTCTAAGAAAATAGCTTCCCTGCAAAACTTGGAGGAATTTTCTATGTCCCAAGAGGAAAATGTTGTCACAAGTAGCAATGTTGATCTCACTGATTTTGAATAAAATTAAATTTAAGTCCTAGCCCCACCAAGCCTATAGCCTCCACTCCTACAAGTCCTACATCTAAGCCTCCCACCATTAAGCTGAGGCCACCAAAGTTCACGATCAAAGCCTCCAAGACTTCTATCCAAAAAACCGATGAGCTTCATACTACTACTGGAGGCGATATTTCTGAGTCCAGGGGTGAAGGGTAATCCAGGATGAGCGAAAGCACAAAACGTGTCCTGATGGTTTTGGTGTAAAGGGCTGAAAGAAAGGAAAGAACAAGTAGGGAAATCCCAAAGCTTGTGGGCATGGAGGCTCTTTCGGTTGCACTCTTTGTATTTTCATTTTTGTTGCAAACAGGCCATGTTTGTGCGGGATCGGTCCTTGCTGTATCTTGCATATAAAGTTGAAGTAATGAAAAATCACTTTTGTCTTATAATCTCTGATCCGTTTACTTTTTCCCACTTTTATATGTTGTACTTGTTTTTATAACTGCTTGTGTATATAATATAACTGCTTGTACTGTAATTTCCTTATATTATATATGCTTGTGCAATGTGCTTCTTTACTGCAACTCTGTGCATATAGATAATCTTCCTACAATTTCTTTGATTGTATTTCACTGTTAGTGCTATCCATAGTCAATTAGCAAAATAAGGATGAACACTTAACCAACTCCATGGTTATCGATGCTTGTGTTTGGTGAACTATCTCTTGACCGGTCTCTAATCCTACATGTTTCATTTTCCGCATGGCTCCCATGGCAGCGGGGC
Source organism: Allium fistulosum (assembly GCA_030737815.1). Classification (NCBI taxonomy): domain Eukaryota; kingdom Viridiplantae; phylum Streptophyta; class Magnoliopsida; order Asparagales; family Amaryllidaceae; genus Allium; species Allium fistulosum. The sequence continues at coordinate 186,743,577 of CM060905.1, forward strand.
AGCATTTGGAATGTTCATTCTTTTTTCTATATTGTTTCGTTGTGTGCTTGCCCCATCCATGGGACTTGGCATTTCTACTGCCAGAATTCGACCATTGATGGGATATAAGTGTCGATGGGGGGGGGGGCGCAAATTATCTAATTGCCCCCAGTCCACCTATGTCTTCCCTATACTTATCCTTGATCAGTAAAGCCAGGTCGACTATCCTCACTTATCCTTGATCGAGCATGTCCTGCTTGGTCGCTAGCACGGTCGTTGAAATCTAATCAGACACTAGTTTCAATCTCTGAAAACTAGCACACGAATTATCCAATTCCAGGTTTTCTTCCTTGAAGCTTCCTATTCCTAGGTAACAATCGAATCGTTGACAATTGAAGTCGAAAATATAGCCGTGTTCTAGTTTCTATTTTCGAAGACTAGCACTTTGATGGTTCGATTCTAAGATTTTCTTCTTAGTGCTGCCTATTGTCATGCAATGGTAAATTCCTAAAGGTCAGGATAGAATTATCCGATTAATCTCTAAGTAGGTTTTCAAACCTTCTCGTCATTGCCAATCTTCGGGCAATGATAATTTCTAGCAGGTTGGGGTTGAATTTTCTCATTGACCTTAAGCAATTACCCTTCTCGACATTGCCAATCTCTGGGAAATGCTAGATTTCTGAAGGGTGGAGTTTTACCTCCCTGACGTTGCTTATGTCCAAGAAACGTTAGATTTCTGAAGGGTGGAGTTTTATCTCCCCGACATTTCCTATCTCTGGGAAATGCCAGTTTTATGAAGGGTGGAGTCTTACCTCCCTGATGTTGCCTATCCCCGGGCAATGCTGGATTCCTGAAGGATAAAATTTACCTTCTTAGCGTTGCCTATCTCCGAGCAATGCCAATTTCTTAAAGTTTAGAGTTTTCCTTCCCGGCTTGCCTATCTCCAAGCATTGCCCGATTCCTAAAGGATAGGGTTTTCCTTCTTGATGTAGCCTATATCCGGGGAAGGCTAGTTCCTGAAGGATAAAGTTTACCTTCATAGTGATGCCTATCTCCGAGAAATGCTAGATTCCTAAAGGTTAGGTTTTCCGAACCTTTTCGTCATTGTCAATCTCTTGGCAATAACGAATTCCTGAAGGTTGGATTTAAATTATCTGATTGGCCCTTAAGGACATACTCCCATCCATTATCTAAGGATAGTGGAGTACATTCCTGGTTGTAATGCTAAACACGTTGTACGAGGAGTTTTGCATACGAAAACACGGTTCTATTGGTTCAAAAAGCTGACTTTATTCGTGAATAGGAGAAATGGCAAGTCCTGCCTTGTTACATTGCTATATTGTCTTTCGATAGCTTATTTGTGAGAACAAACTGAGAAAAAACTAAATGCATTAGTGCCGCAACAGATTGAAGGTGGGATAGGGATTCCATCAACAGTTTCCAGCTTGAACGTTCTGCCTCCGAGCTTTCGATCGACCGCGTAAGGTCCTTCCTAGTTCGGCCAAGCACCCCCATACCCGGGAGAACTCGTTTTAGAATGAGATCCCCTTCCTCAAAGGTATGGTTGAGAACTTTGGCATTGAAATGTTGTGCTACCCTTTTCTAGTAGTGAACTACCCTTAATTGTGCTTCTTCCCTTTTATCGTCAAACAAATCGAGGGACTCAAGCAAGAGTTGCTCATTTACCTTTGGGTCGTAATGCCTTTTACAATAAGAAGGGACTTCCATTTCTATCGAGGTCCTCGCTTTCGATCCATAAGCCAAAGAGAAAGATGAGTGTCAAGTTGCTGACGTATGTGTCATCCTATAAGCCCGCAGTGCTAGTGGAAGCTCATCAACCCTGTTGCCTTTAGCTCTAGTTAGCCGCTTCTTCAAGGTTGATTTGATGATTGTAACGTCCCCTATCTTGATACACAAAGCTTAGCGCTACAGATGTTGCAGTCATCTATAGTATTAACTCTCGGTGACAAAATACGGTAATGTTAATTATATCCATAATATCAGAAAAAAATCAACACAGATTTAAAAACAACTTTTCGGATTGCATTTCAAATCAATATTTCATATTCAGATATATAATCCCAAAACGATTCCCAGGTTTTGATCGAATATAATTATTACAAATTACGCCAAGGGCGACATATGAAGATGCCCCCATGGATGATCAAAGTACTAAATAGACATATCAATCATAATACATCACAGTGGAAATAAAGTTAAATAGCTCCTAACTTTGCCCCTTGCACGTCTTCGGAAGCTTATTCGTCCCACCTACTAACCTGAGAAACCTTAGCTCTCAATCTACTCAAATTAAATTTTTGAGTACCCAAGAGTTTAAGGGGGGAACATAAACTTCATGTTAGACATAAAGTTTGGTGTGAATAATACTATTACATCTCGGTTATCTATTATTAAGTGAGACCACGCCGCTTAGCGGAACAAGTTTCCCCTAACTAATATCCCTTTTTAAAACATATCTTTTGCAAATCAGAATCCTGCAATCAAACTGATTAAAGCAATAGTAGAAATATCATTTATGCATATAAATTAAGTAATCAATGGACTATCTGTCCCAACAATATAGTTTTGTTTGGCTAACCACTAACCATTGGCTGACTCGGGCCGACTAGACAAATAAATAATCATACTTTTGTTGGACACACTCCTGGACGGTCTATCCTTAACTTACTTCTCCCAATGTCAACTGATCCTAATGGTTTTATGGGCTCACCAATAACCTATCTTTCTCTGTATATTCCTTTCTGTGTGTAATATCATTTTAGCCTTACCTGTGACAAAGCCCTACACATTGGAATTTTGGACTTATATTAGCTAGGGCCTATTACCTAAAGTATAGGACGCGACCCTATACCTAAAGTATAAATTTTGGACTTATATTAGCTAAGGCCTATTCCTTTCTTTCAAATTGATTTAACTCTTTAAATCATACTTAAACAAGGAAAATATACTTTTTGCTTTACTCTAATATCTTTGCCATGATATATGCTTTAAACAAAACAAGGTTGATGAAAACCTAAATCAATAAGGTTACCTATCCCTTTTAAAACAAGTTAAAGCCCTTCTTTAACTTAGAAAATAATAAGTTTTATATCCAAGATATCACCTTCAAAACCCTTGTTTAAAAACTTTAAAAAGTCCCTTTCGAGTCCGTTGAAAGTACCCCTTTCAAAATAGGTTAACGACTTTACCTTGAAACACTAGGTTGAAAGGCCAAAGCATACCTTTCGAAACCTTTAAAATAGACCTTTCAAAATCATTGAAAGTATCCCTTCGAAAGCTTTATAAAATCTTAGACATCCTCTTTTCAAAATACTTTAGACTTGCCTTTCGAAGCATTGGAAACCTTCCATTTAAAGACTCAGGTAAACCTTTTGAAACATTGAGGTACCTCACTTTCGAAACCTACATCATATACTTTTCGAAAGTATTAAAATTCCTTACTTAAGACAAACCTTTCGAAAGTATTGGGTCCAAGTAAATTTTTTGGAACATAGCTTCGAATCCATTTAAAACCATTCATTTCGAAACCTTTGGATTTATCATTTAATAGAACAAAGGGTCTTAAAAGAACCAGGGCGAAAGCATTTCTTTCGAAAGAATTATTCCTAAGTAAAAGAAAGTGGATGGTTTCTAAACCAACCCTTTCGAAAGCATGGAGAAGCGGCTTCAAAGTTTATTGGCAAAAGTACCATTCGAAAGCATTAGTTCGAAGGGTTGAATGCGGCAGCAGGGGTTTCGACCCCTTCGAAAGCTTGTTTTATAGACAAAAGGAGGCAGCCCATTCGAAAGCCCTTTCTTTATATAAACAGAAGCAAGTTGGTTAAGTTGAAAGCTCCAACCCCTTCGAAAGCCTTATTTATAACCAAAATAGTTCCAAGTTTACAAGAGCTACTTCTACCCCTTCGAAAACATGTTTCGACTCTATACCTTCCACCTAACTACAATCCACTAGGTACTAAGGCATTGATGTCATGTGTATTGGTTTCAAATTGGTTGGGGGTGGATGTATGGTTTCAAAAAGTGGCTGCCTTAAGTGACGAAGTAGTGTCCTTTACAAAACTGAGTTTTGTAACCTTTTAAAGATATATCTTTCCAACTAACTTGCCTTATTTGTCAACATATAATTGATTGCCAATTCTTTTATGAAAACCTTTTTCTAAAAGTGCTGCTGAATTCTCCAAAAATTCCCATAATTTTCCTTTTAATATGTTTTTTAACATATTTAAATTTCTGACCCAAAGCTAACATATAATAGCCAGAAATAATTTAAACCCAATTTTAACCATTTTCTTTACTATAAAATTCATAATAAATCCACATTAACTTAGAAAATTATGAAACTTGAAACCCGTCTCTAAAATAATGTTTTTGACCTTATATCTTAAACACAAGCCATTAGGATGTCATTTAATAGGTTTTTCAAATCAAACTTATCTTAAAATCTATATGAAGCAACATAAATCATCAACAAGCTTTTATATCCATTTAAACAATCAAATCATGGCATTTTATGTGCAAAATAAATTCGGATCTCATCTAAAAACCGAAAATAATAAAAATGAGATGTAATCTATTATTCACCTTAGCTTGATGTTAAGGAGGTTGAGATTTGCTCTTGAATTAATTCGCTTAAGCTTCCTACTTGCTTTCATGCTTATCTTCCTCTTGTTTTCTTCTAATGGTGCCCGACCAAACTCTATGTTTAGTTTTGCTTATGAATGTTGGAAATGAGAATGGGATAAGGGTTTAGGGTATAAGAATATAACCTATACCTATTTTTCCGTTATCTTATTACCTTTACTTACTTCATTTTGAATTTTCATTTGTTTATTCATTACTTATACTTATACAAATCTCAATCTCTTAACCACTTTAATCTTTGCATTATTCTATTTACTTTGTCTAATTAAATCTCCTGAATAATGTTAGTCAAAATTAGGGTCATTACAGGCTCCCCTCCTTAAAGAATTTCGTCCTCGAAATTACGATAAGGTACTCATAATAATTAATCATAAAGGTAAAACATACCACAAAATAAGTAAGGATAAGTATCTCAAATCCTGCTCTCAGTTTCCCAAGTACAGTCTCTCTCGTCGCCACTCCACTGGACTTTGACTAATCTAACTGACTTGTTCCTTAACCTCTTCTCATTCCTCGTGACCATGTGAACTGGTTTTCTGACTATAGTCAATATCGGATCCACTACTAAGTCATCTAACTCAGTTGGTGCTATAGTAGTCTCTAGATCTCGGATACACTTCCTTAGATGAGAAATATGAAAAACATTGTGGACTTCTGCCAAACTACTTGGTAATTCCACTCTATACACGAGTTTCCCAATCCTTTCTATAATAGGAAATGGTCCAGCAAATCTTGGTGCTAATTTTCCTGATTTTCCGAATCTGATTACACCTTTCATCGGTGATACCTTGACGAAAACATGATCTCTAACTGAGAACTCCAAGCCTTTCCGTCTTCTATCGTCATAATTCTTCTGCTTAGACCGAGCTTCCTTTATTCTGGCTCGAATGAACTCTATCTTTTTTGTAGTTTCTCTAACCAAATCTGGACCAAGAACTAACCTATCCTCGGTCTCTAACCAACAAACGGAAGATTTGCATGACCTTCCATACAAAGCTTCAAACAGTGCCATCCCTATACTAGTTTGATAACTGTTGTTATATGAAAACTTGACTAAGGATAGGTGGTATTCCCATGATTCCCCAAATTCTAGCACACAAGCTCTTAACAAATCTTCTAGGACTTTGTTAACTCTTTCCGTTTATCCATCTGTCTGCGGATGATAAGTGGTACTCATCTTGAGCTTGGTACCCAACGTCTCCTGTAGACTCTTCCAGAACATGCTAGTGAATAAGGAATCTCCATCACTTACTATACTACTAGGAATTCCATGCAGTTTGAATATATTCTTCACGAATAATTTAGCCAAAATAGGTGTCGTCCTGGTTGACTTATGGAATAAAATGGACACTCTTGGTCAATTTGTCCACTATAACCCAAATACTTTCATTTCCTCGATTCGATGTTGGCAACCCGTCTATAAAATCCATTGCGATAGAAACCCATTTCCATACTAGAACCTCTAAAGGCTGAAGCAACCCACTTGGTTTCTGATGTTCAGCTTTTACCTGCTGATAGTTCAGACACTACTTCACCCATAAGCCGACATCCCTCTTCATGCATTTCCAAAAGAAACTTATTTTCATGTCCTGATACATCTTAGTTCCTCCTGGATGAGTAGTGAACTTCGGACGATGGCATTCTCCAAGAACTTCCTTCCTAATGTTTCCCTTATTTGGAATACATGGTCGTCCTTTTTTCCTCAACCACCCACTCTAGTCAAGACTGAAATCTTTTAAGTCATCGCTCTCCATTCCATTCCTTAACTTTCTGTTCCGTTCAGATATTAATGGATCCTCCCCTTGGTTAGAAGCAATCCTTTCGATCATTACCGGTCGAACTTTTAAACATGACAACATCTTTACTAGATCTAGTCTCAAATATCAACTGTATTCTACATGTAGTCAATGCTTCTAAATCTTTCCGTTCAACTATCATTGCCAATACCGCATTTTGATGTTTCCTGCTAAGTGCATCTGCAACTTTATTCCTCTTCCGGGGTGTGTACTCAATACCAAAGTCATAAGTGGCTAAAAACTCTAACCGCCTTTGTTGCCTCATATTTAACTCCTTCTGAGAGAATAAATACCTCATAGACTTATGATCCGTATACAACTCGAATCTTTCTCCCAAAAGGTAATGTCTCCACACCTTTAATGCAAAAATTACCGCAGCTAATTCCAAATCGTGAGTTGGATATCTAACCTCATGCGGTCTGAGCTATCGAGAAGCATAAGAATCACTTTACCTCTTTGCATTAACACAACTCCTAACCCTATTCCACATGCATCCGTGTGCATCACTAAGTCCCGATTCCCCTTTGGAATAACTAACATAGGTGCATTCATCAATAAGTGTTTCAGTTTCTGGAATGCCTCCTCACACTTATCAGTCTAGACAAACTTCACATCTTTTCAAGTTAGCTTAGTCATCGGTACTGCTATTCGCGAAAAATCCTTAATGAACCTCCGATTATAACCAACTAATCAAAGAAAAATGTTTATCTTATTCACTGTCTTGGGTCTCTTCCAATTATTCACCGCCTCAAGCATAGCCGAATCTACAGACAACACTTTCTCTAAGATTGCATGACCAAGAAACTTCACTTCCTTCTTCTAGAAATGACACTTCGAAAATTATGCTTTCATTTGATGCTGCCTCAACGTCTCAAGCACGACTCTAAGATGAACTTCATGCTCTCTTTCATCTTTAAAGTAGACCAAAATATCATCTATGAATACCAATACGAACCTATCCAAGTGCTGTCGGAAAACTCGGTTCATCAAATCTACAAAGAATGCTGGCCCATTAATTAGTCCGAACGACATTACCAACCATTCGTACGATCCATATCGAGTTCTAAACGCCGTCAAAGGAGTACTATCCTCGGCTATTGTAAGTTGATGGAACCCAGTTGCCAAATCCAACTGGGAAAATACTTTGGATCCACTCAACCGGTCGAACAAATCGTCAATTCTAGGTAATAGATATCGATTATTTATCGTCTTCTAATTCAACTTATGATAATCGATATATAACCTTAACGATCCGTCCGTTTTCCTTGCAAACACTGCGGCTACTCCCCATGGTGAACTTCTTGGTCCGATAAAGTTCTTATTTTCCAAACCCACCAACTACACCTATAGCGCCCTCATCTCAGTAGGTGTTATTCTACTTGGCGGTCTACCCAGCGGTCCTGCTCCTAGTACTAAATCCATCCGAAACTCAATAGCTCGTTTCAGCGGTAGTCCTATTACGGGCTTAAAGACATCTACGAATTCTCTAACAATGAAAACTCGATTAACTCGCCTTCTGCCTCCACAACACCCAACAAAGCATTATCCTCAAAACTAGGGTTTTCTACAGAGTATATTATCCGATCACTACAATCAGGGTGTCTAAGTGATATTTTCCTATCATGGCAAAATATCCTAGCATCGTATTTACTTAACCAATCCATACCCAAAATAATTCCAAACCTTACGAAATCAAACACATGCAAACTGCAAGCAAATACATGACCTAACAATTCAAACTCTTGGTGGTCACATCTCATCCCAAGAGTCGCATAACCTCCTATTGGATTCGCAACCCTTAAGAAAGTAACTAGGTATGAGGGTTGTAGGTTAAGCTTATCTACCAAATAATGAGATATAAAAGAATGCGATGCACTAGTATCAAATAGAACTCTAACTGATACACCATGAATCAAAAGCGTACCTTCCAACACAGCTTTTCCCTTTTCCTCTGTTGTTGGTCTCGACGTAGCTGGCTCCACTACAAACACTTTTCCCTTTCCATCCTTGGCTAACTCCTTACACTGGTTCTTATTATGTCCAATTTAATTGCAGTTGAAACATCTCACTCCTTACTTGTCAGTAGCTTTCTTCCCTTTTTCCGTCCGACACTGATGAGCATAATTTCCCTTCTTATCGCACTTATAACAGATAACTTCTGTCTTTCCCTTCTTGGTAGCTCCACTCTTCTGAGTTCCTTCCTTATGGAAAATTTTTCTCTTTGGGTTCTGCCCTCCTTGAGCTCCCCCTGCTTTGCTATCATCATGAAAAGCAAGCATCTCCTCCTGTTTCAAAGCCATCTCAACAACTACATCACATGGATCCCTAATATGTGATAGCATGGCTTTCGCAAGCTCAGGTTTGAACCCGCGCATAAAGTTCTCATTCCTTTTAATAACTGTATCAATCGTAGCATATCCGTATCTCGATAGCTCCTTAAACCTGGTTGCATACTCAAGTACAGTCGTGTCTCCCTGCTCCAACTCCATGAACTTCCTGAGTAGAGTCGACTTAGCAATTTCGAACATAAATCTTTCCTCAAACCTCCTTCTGAACTGCGTCCAAGTCATGATTTCTTCATTAACTCCTATA